>CM022470.1:21267834-21314104 GCA_011952105.1 Coreoperca whiteheadi
TGGTAAATGGTAAATGGACTGTACTTGTATAGCGCTTTTCTAGTCTTTCTGACTACTCAAAGCGCTTTTACACTACATCACATTCACCCCATTCACACACATTCATACACTGATGGCAGGAGCTAACTGCCCATCAGTACAAATTAAACTAACCAGTCACACTCACTCACACACCGAAGGCGCAGCTTCGGGAGCAGTTCAGGGTTCAGTATCTTGCTCAAGGATACTTCGACACATGACCGGGGGAAGCCGGGATCGAACCACCAACCTTCCGATTGGTGGACGACCGCTCTGCCACCAAGCCACAGCCGCCCCATTAACCATTTATCCATTTATTTTAGCTAACTATTACAACCAATTACCAATTTTTTTTTACCAAACTGTAAGCCATTAATCCATTTCTTTTAGCTAACTGTTAACCATTTATCAATATATTTTTGCTAACTATTACAACCATTTATCCATTTATCCATTCATTTTAGCTAACTTTTACCACCATTTATCCATTCATTTTGGCAAACAGCCATTTATCCATTAATTTAATCTAACTATTACAACCATTTATCCATTATTTTTAGCCAACAGTTAGCCATTCATCCATTATTTTTAGCAAACTGTTAGCCATTTATCTATTACTTTTAGCTAACTGTTAGCCATTTATCCATTAATTTTAGCTAACTTTTACAACCATTTATCCATTTTTTTTAGCTAACAGTTAACCATTAATCCATTAATTTTATCTAACAATTAAAACAATTTATCCATTTCTTTTAGCAAACTTAACCATTTATCTATATATTTTTGCTAACTTTTACCACCATTTATCCATTATTTTTTAGCTAACAGTTAACCAATTATCCATTACTTTTAGCTAACTGTTAACCATTTATCCATTATTTTTAGCTAACAGTTAACCATTAATCCATGAATTTTATCTAACTATTAAAACAAATTATCCATTTCTTTTAGCAAACTTAACCATACATCCATACATTTTAGCTAACTATTACAACCATTTATCCATTACTTTTAGCAAACCATTAACCATTTATCCATTAATATTAGCTTACTTTTACCACCATTTATCCATTAATTTTGGCAAACAGCCACTTATCCATTTTTTTTAGCTAACTATTACAACAATTTATCCATTTCTTTTAGCAAACTTAACCATTTCTCTATACATTTTTGCTAACTATTACAACCATTTATCCATTGTTTTTTAACTAACAGTTAACAATTAATCCATTAATTGTATCTAACAATTAAAACAAGTTATCCATTTCTTTTAGCAAACTTAACCATTTATCCATTCATTTTAGCTAACTTTTACCACCATTTATCCATTCATTTTGGCAAACAGCCATTTATCCATTAATTTAATCTAACTATTACAACCATTTATCCATTATTTGTAGCTAACAGTTAACCATTAATCCATTAATTTTATCTAACTATTATAAACATTTATCCATTATGTTTAGCAAACTTTTAGCAATTTATTCATTACTTTTAGCTAACTGTTAACCATTTATCCATTATTTTTAGCAAACTGTTAACCATTTATTTTAGCTAACTATCCATCCATCCATCTTCTACCGCTTATCCGGGATCGGGTCACCCAGGGACAGCAGTCTAAGCAGAAACGCCCAGACTTCCCTCTCCCTAGACACTTTATCTATTACATTTACCTAGCTATGGTAGGAACTGTTCAATCATAACTTTAAGTGAACTGTGTTCAGATATTACAGCTGATTATTTTAAAAATCCAATCTCAATTCATATTTAGTCCTGTATTTGAGGTATTCTACAAATCTTTCAAACTACCACTTGGCAGCCTCAGAAGTATCCCCTGGGGTACAAGTACCCCTATCTGGGAATCACTCTAAATGTTGACTTTTTGTGGTGATGTATTGTTGTTTCTCTTCCACACTGCGTGACAGAGAAAGCACGAGACGTTCATTAATCATAGATATATTGTTCTCATCACTCATAAATTTACATTTATTTGTTTGGCAGACCAAATGTTGTTTTCCAAAGCGATGTACAAGACGTTTAAAGACGTTTTGTTGAGTACTCCTGACAAACATAAGCCAGCGGATATCGTGTGGTTGTGGACTTGAGATCATTTCATTTACTGTTATATTGATTTTCATTAAATTTACATCACATTGGTTCAGTGTTTAGCACTGTCACCTCACAGCCAGTGCTTGGTTGTGAAGTTTTAATCCAGACTTGATTAAAACTTCTTGTGACTCATTTTGTCCGGGGTGCAATCCGTCTGCAGTAGAGTTTTTCTAATTAATTGTCAGTCACTCAGCTTTAACAACTAATGAAATATTTTAATTATCAACAACAAATGGACAATTTGCAGCCCATATGAGGTCAAATCATGAAATTAATATATGATTCTTTACATTTGGTTTCAAGTATTTCCATGTTGTGTGATTTGAATTCTAGAAGTCAGAGACATTTCTGAACTTAAATAATTATGAATAGAAATAATTATTTTTTAGGGAAAAAAATTCCTTTTGTGGTCAAGGTTCATAAAACTAAGCACAGCATGTAACCAAAACTGTTTCTCACAATGCTTCCCTGCTTCCATAGTCCCTCTTCAGTAACTTTTATTAAACAAAATGATGTGCAGTGGTTAGCCAAATGCAAAGTGAAAGTAAACAGAACAATACAGAGAAAACAGAGAGAAGCTCTGGGAGCTATGGTGAGTGAGCTAACGGTTAGCTCACCAGCTACAGCAATTCACCTTTAGGCACTACCATTTTAGTTTGAGAGCACACAGAGCAGGGAATCTGAGAGAGGACAAATGAGCAAAAGTTAGTGATAGACAGAGTTTTATCATGTATTTATTTGCATAATAGCGAACATCTAGCTGGGTGAGAAATATAGAAAAGAAGATCATCTGCGTTCAAAGAGAGTTTATGGTTCAATGCCCTCAAACCCCCTTCTAGCACCATCAACAGGTCAAACTTTCAGTTTCTCCAAAGATTTGTTTTTTTCACCAAATAGCTGCAAAACTAATGTCATTCTCATCAGCCTCAACTGTACTTTGTGTTAATTAGCAAATGTCAATGACAATGGAAGGTGCTGACTGTTGAGTGTTGGCAACAGAGAAAACCTGGTTTATCTTTAAAAGACAGCGAGCGGTCGCCGCCCAGCAACGTTGATGTTTTGTATTTTAAATCAGTGACAGCAGGACATCACCAAGCAAGTACACGTCGTAGCGTTTATGCGGTATAGCATCTCCTCCATCGTTTCTCTCAATTGGTGGTTTTTCTACATATAAAGACAGTTCATGGGAGGTTCTGTCATCCTGTCAGTGCCATCAAACCCCTTCTCCTCCCCGAGCCACATAGCCAACAGCTGGATAGTGATGGCAAACAAAAGGGAGGATAAGGGGCAGACTTGCCTCTTTCCTCAATAGAGGGAGAGTATACATTATTAGAAAACAAAGGTAAGGGTGGTCTTATGTAATAACCTGACCCAAGATTTAAAATCAGAGCTGAAGATGAATTTATCCAGGATACAATAGAGGCATTCTGTCGAACATGTCTGCATCTGAAGTTACGACCACTTCTGGTTGCTCAGAGCTTGGTAAAATTCATTACATTCTTTGTAATTGCTGTAATGAGGGAGCTGGATGCACAACTCTTCACGTGTGTGATTAAAGCCTTAGGAGTATCCACGTGTCCGTGTGTGTGACTGTTTGACCCTGAAGAAGAATGGCATAGGGTCAGTATGAATTGGTCTTGTTTTTTAATCATGCAGCCAGGATAATGACGGCCGTTTTTTACACCAATCCATCCACTCCCTTGTGGGCACAACGTGTTCATCCAAGTTTGTATTCTGCCTTCACAACCATATTGCCACGCACACGCACACGCACACGCACACACACACACACACACACACACACACACAGAAAGACACACACACACACACATACACGCACACACACAGAAAGACACATTATCCCAGAGAAAATACACATTTGTTTATCAAAAACAATACTTTGCCTATCTATCTCTGAGGCATGGAGGTATTTGAATGGCTGGGGTGTGTTACAGCGGGACATTTTGTGTTGTAGGCAGGTATATCTGGTAGATGTTAAAGACAGAATATGTCTAGGATGTTGCAGAACCCCCCA
The DNA here is from genome assembly GCA_011952105.1 of Coreoperca whiteheadi. NCBI lineage: Eukaryota > Metazoa > Chordata > Actinopteri > Centrarchiformes > Sinipercidae > Coreoperca > Coreoperca whiteheadi. The sequence continues at coordinate 21,271,997 of CM022470.1, forward strand.
CCCCCGAATTCCAGTCACTCAAGAGAATAATACAATGAGAAAGCCTTTTATAAATATGTGCTCAACACATTATTAAAAATGACCAGTGCATGGCTGCACTCTCACTATCGCGTAACCCACCACCTCCCCATCAACACCTTACGGGCGGTAGCTTTATGGCAGAGCCGGTCGTCCACCAATCGGAAGGTCAGGGGTTTGATCCTGGCTTCCCCTTGCCCACGTGTCGAAGTGTCTTTGAGCAAGATACTGAACCTCAAATTTCTCCCCAGGCTGTACCTTTGGTGTGAGAGTGTGTGTGAATGATTAGATTACTTTGTACTGATGGGCCCAGAGGTCAGTTAGTTCCTGCCATCAGTGTGTGAATATGTGTGAATGGGGTGAATGTGATATGTGGTGTAAAGCGCTGAGTAGTCGGAAGACTAGAAAGGCGCTATACAAGTACAGTCCATTTACCATTTATCATTACCATTACCGTTACCTTGTGGATGTTCCAAGAGGTTCAACTGAGAGGCTCCATTTTACTCTGCCACCACCAGCATCTAGTCTCCAGGGATTCCTGTCCTGTCTCCTATCTTAGTAGTCCTTTGCTAAATGGATGCTTCAGATCGATGTCTTTCTCTGTTGCTAACCTCAGTAAATATTGGTTTATGCTTCCTGTTGATATCCTCTTTTTGAATATAACTATGGTGAGCCACTGATGTTTCATCTTGCGCCACCAGGAGGTTAATCTTTTTAATTATTGGATGGATTTTAATTTCAATTTGGAATTGGAATAATTGGTGATCGTCTGACTCTTCTTGTAGCGCCATCATTAGGTGAAATGTCCCCAAAACTGTCACTAGCCTCGACTGTACTTTGTGTTACTGCTAAACGTTTGCCTGGAAATGTACAATGGCAGATGCTGACTTTTAAGTCTTTGTAACTGAGAAAACAGGTTCTCCTTAAGAGCTCATCACTCAGACATATCAAATGACAATGCGAAAATGATGTGACAATGTGAATGGAGTCGCTCGTAGTGATGAACCTTCCCGAGAATTATTAGCTTCAGGGCTCTTCGGTGCTAAGATCTGCTTTGCATAGCTGCTGGGACATCGCAAGGATTTGCCAGAAAAGGGCAGGCGACATTAAGGTGCCCGGGGAGACAGGAAGAGAGAGAGGATGGGTGGGTGTCTTGCGACCTTGTGAAAGTCATCAGTGGCAGGATCTCTACAGCTAGGTTTATTGGTCTATTGGTCTAGTCAGGGTCCATCTGAGCTGTGATTGGTGCGGTCAGCCTGGGAAATGAGTATTTCTTGACTGAGAAACATCCGTACCTGTAAACCCAGAGATTCAAAGTTGACTTCCCTGCTGCCGTCGTCCAAGGTGAGTGCTGCTGTAGAAACAAGTTGAGTAGAGCAAGGCACGAACACTGCTAGGGGTTCATTTCCCACTGGAGCTACATGGATGACAGGTGGTATGTCACAGGAAGTACCATAATAATGTTTTTGGACATTTTCGGATGTTAATTATACATCGCCTGTACTTTAAACTGCTGCCAACCATTTTCCAAAGCATGGATTTGGAATGATTCCTTCGTTCCAGGCAGCAACTGGTTTCAGGTCGCTTCAGTGTCTTGCAGTCTTGAAATTTGCGAGAGCTATCACGACACTATACAATGTGTTGCCTATTTTAGCTTCATGAGTTAGTCATCGTCAAGCTGTCCTCAAACTGCTCTTGTTTGTCATTTGTCAAATAATGATTTACATTTTCAAGTGCACATTGCAATGGCCCAGTGTAACACTTTACAAGTTAGAGTCGGGCATTCAAAGAGTTAGAGATGTAGTAGGGGTGGTAGAAGTACAGCATTAGCAGAAAGGTCTACTCAAAGGTTATGACTCTGAAGAATTGTCTATGTCATAGTCCTTTGTTATTGATACATAAACATTTACAGCAGTGCATCATTTATTTATGATCGCGTCATATTGTTGCTGCTGTGCGAAGACCTTGTGATTTCCAAGTTAAATGATAAACAAAATGTTTTTTCACTTGTCAATGATCTCTGTGGCGGAAAATGTATTATGTTTCCAGTTACAGTGGATGAAAATATAAAGTATTGGAAGGGAATATGCTCATGTAGATTTTAAAGGGTTAGTTTAGCCAAGATTTTCTTCTTCACCATGTAGGGGAGTCTAGCTATGTAAAAAAGCAACATAACAATAATGCAATAATACAGTGGAGTTGAATAAAAACATATCTTTAAACCCAAACTTTTTAAAGAAGGACTGTCTGTTATGGGTTTTTTAGTTGTTGTTTTTGTGGGTTTCCCCTTCCCTCATGTGTGTTTTTATGTTTGTTTCCTGCCATTAATCTCTCTTGCCCTGCAATAAAACCCCCGGTTTCTCCACCGCCGACACACCTGTGTCCACTCTCCCATGTCAGCCTGCAGTGTGTCAGTTCACTCCTCACCTGCAACTCATTCCCCATCAGCCTCTCCCTACATATACCGGTTCACCTCCCTTGTTCAGTGTTGGTTCGTCATTGTATTTGTGCTGGTTCTGTCTGCCTGGCTGTAATCTGTTTTTGCTGCTTGTTGACCATTTGGACAATAAATCACCACTCATCAAGCTGCCACCTCTGTCTGCCAACACTCAGTGACTCCGAATAATCCACATACCTCATTATAAACGGCTTTTATAGGGACTGATCATAGGATCAGATTAGTGTTCTTTTATACTTATTGAGTAATCGGACAAGAGAAATAAAATGAGAACAACTAATCTGTGAGTTAAACTTTCTTGGAACAGTATTATGACGGGTCTAACCTGCTGCCACTTGTCTGTCCTCCTGATAATGGCTGACTTTCCGATATATTTAATGTGGATGAAGTTTAAGTCATCCATCATAATGGTTAATTATATAAGATATTATTTTGGGGTACAAAATAATTCAAACACAGTTCATCAATTAAAATAATTATTTAAAAAAGTATAATTTCCACACTTGTGCTTAGAAATGCGTCCCTGTCACCAAATTACATGCACCAATCTATCTCACTGCGCCGTCGCAGCAGACGTGAGTCCTGCTTTACGAGCCAGCTCCATTACTTGATTCACATATTAAAAATGTTCAATAAGAATGTGCATGTGACTGCAGGTGTATGGAATCCTTCCTGTGGAAAACATGAGTCCAATCGGCATTCTTGTGCCCCTGCTGCTCCTCCTTCCTGCTGCGTGCCGGGCGGGCCTGAGAACTGACAACTTTAAACATTACGATGACATGAGGTCCTGGCGCGATGCACAGGCCTACTGCAGGGGCGCACACACCGACCTGGTCACCATCAGAGATGAAAAAGAGAATCAGGCCTTTTTCAGTGGCCGCGGCTGGATCGGTTTGCACCGAGAGGATTCAGCCCAGTGGAAGTGGTCCAGAAGAGACGAGATAGCCAACTACACCATCTGGGACAGTAAGCAGGGCTAGCACTTCAATCTGTGTCTACACAAGAGTGGCGTAACGTTAGTGTGAGCAGCATGTTAGCAGAGCAGCGGCAGTAGATTCATTTCTATGGGGTGTGGAATAAAACCAGTACCTCAAACGCCTCACTAGCACTTGACAAGACCTCTGCAAGCTGACCAACCTCTGACATCACGCCTAAAATTTCCTCAGGCTTACAAGGGTTACACAGGCGGCATGCACATGTGGCGTAGGCAATATGTGTGTCATTTAAGTGTAACGTTAACAAGATCGCCACACCAACACTACAACCTGACAAAATTAGCATACACACAGTGTGCAGAACGAACGGTCAGTCTCTTTCCCTCTCTCTGGATAAAGACTGCATGCATCAAGGGCTTAGGTTGAAGTATTAGGTGAGGCGACATAGTGCTTCGCACTTGCCAGCATCAGCTTCACTCAAACCTGCCACACTAGAAGCGATAGCGTCACACGTGCCTCTACATGTGACTACAAATTTGATATTTTTTAAGTGTTAGGTGTAGTGTCAGACGTAGCTCAATAGTGCAGCGCACCTGACCATTGTAGCTTCACTCAACACAAGACCTGCTTCCACACCTAACAAGGTCAACTAGGTTAGGTGGGGTGCAAGTTAGGCAGGCAGGTAATAAGGTTCAAAGAAAATGGTTCCGACGCTGGGGAGGGCCTTCCTTTTCTTAAACAGTGAATCATGAGATTCAGCCCTCCTCCCTACCCCAATCATTTGTGTACTGTCCCTTATGGAATTACGGTTAAACATTGAAAAAGTCAACGCTGACTCGAAGATGACTTTTTCAATATTCAACCCAAGCCATGATCTTTCTCTATTCAAATTCAATTACTTATGCTAAGTGTCATAGTGGCGCACTGCATAAAGCTGGAATTTCTGGCTACTTTTTTTTTTTTTTCCAATAACAGAAGTATGAAAATGAACTATCTTGGCTGTAAATTGTGATGTCCTCAGTCCCCTCTGTGGAGATACTGTAGAGCGGCATAGCGGGAATGAGAACGGGACATCTCTGCCATGCACAGGATAAGACTGCAGTTCATTTTTGCCCCACAAATACATCAGAGCAGCACTTCACCTAACCAGTTGCCTATGCCGAACTGTTTTTGAATGAAAATAGTTTGACTTGACAATCCTAACAATATTTTAGGTATCCCCAAATTTTGGACTCGTTTTCCCGTCATAATTAAAATGTGACCAGTCAGTGATAATTCAAGATATCTGCAGTTGCAGTTCCTTTAAAATGTGATTAAGGTTGTAAAAGATCTCATCCAACCTATTTATTATATGATAGTGAATTCACATTGCAGACATTGAAAATTCATTATTGAAAAATCAACACACTAACACAGACATGTCAATTTACATTCAGACTGTTTTTGCTGTTAAGATTCACAATTAGTTAACACTAACACATGTAATCGCGCCCTGGTGGCCAAGAAGCTGACCGTGTATTTGCAAACTCACCGATTCAAATGCGGCTAAAAGGACCTTTGTTACACGTCATGCACGGAAACAAATACATGTAAAAAAAAACACTGCAACTAGACATAACTGAATGTGTGAATGTAAAATTTGTGATGTGAATTTAGCCGAGTGCTCCCGCTTCTCCTACTTCTTGCAGGAGAGCCAGCCAATGGCAACAACTGCGCTTTTAAGTATGACAGTAAATACACATGGGACAGCGATACCTGTGCTGACAAACACACTTTCATGTGTTACGACGAGACGCTGGTTCTGGTGAAGGAGACGAAGACATGGGAGGAGGCCTTAAAGCACTGCAGGGCTCTGGAGGCGGTGAACCAAAGTAAGCCTGCCACTGCCTACCAGAACCACCGCTATGACCTGGCCACGCTGCTCACTCCAGATGACCACGTCTTTGCACGAGAGAAAGCACAAGGGGCTGCCACTGATGAGGTAGGGCAGTGTTCTGCAGCGTATCTGTGTTTCTGAGCAGCTCATCGTCTGTGTTTACATCTCTCTGCTACATGTTGCTAGGTGTGGACCGGCCTGCGTTACCTGGCTGGTCAGTGGGTGTGGGTGGGTGGAGGAGGAGGAGTGCAGTACAACGATATCAAAGGTTGCCCAACTGAGACGTTCTGTGGCGTCCTGCTGAAGACCGGCGCCACACTCGTCGATGTAAGTGACTGCAGGCAGAGGAAGAGCTTCATCTGTTACAAGAAGCCTTAAACGCATCGTTTCCAATAGAATCTCAGGCTTCAAAAAATGTATCTTCCTCCACGGTTCATGTTTCAATTCTGTGCTTGCCGAAAGCTTTCTCAACGATGTCGGTGGAATGTCCTTTCTATTGTTTAATGAACATATTTGCGAATAGTGGAAGGAAACGTTTTGTCATTTACGTCTTTCAATACTTAAAACACAAAAGTGCATGCATATGAGCGTATCTTTAACATTAAATGCTTACTTTCCTGCATAAAAACTTTAAAGATCCACTAATCAGGACTCTTTGAACTAACAGTGGATCAAAAACAGGTGTCGTCAACGAATCCACAGAGAATTATTATTATTGCAGTTCCCCTCATGATTAAGATGATTAAGAAACTAGTCAACCATCAGTAACACATAAACACTAAAAAAAGTGGCGAGGATGAGCGGCCATTTTGCCACACTATCCATTTTCTTTAATCCATCCATTTTTCCCTGCTCCTGTTGAATCTCTGTGTGTGATGTGACCAATAAAAACATGTTCTGCGGTCTCTCTGCGCTCTGTTGCCTGTATTTGTTGGAGATAATCAGCTGACCCGCCGTTGGCTCCCGCCCAGGCTGCTGTGGGTTGCTGTGAGCTGCTTTGCTTTTCGGAGCTTCAGCTCCCAGATAGAAAAAGTTGTTAATTCAACACGGAGTCATGGTCAGGGCGCTGTATGGCTGAGTAGGAAAAATCTATTCCAAATCAACATTTTTACAGTAGTGCCAAAGGATCATCATCATGTTTCCACATTGAACATTGAATCAATATTGTCTCATTGTGCCAACTTTCCCGCCAAAACATTCCAAATTAAATGACGACGGGGAAACAACCATTTTAGGGGCGGGTGGGGCACATTTATTTGAAATAAATCCCTTTTTCACAGTGATGCATTTAACATGTTTGATTTTAGATGATAAAGAAAACTAAATATTTTATTTTATTTTATTTTAAATGGAAAATCCCTCCCCTAGAAAAAAAATGCTATATTCAACTACTCCAGCTGTCCAAAGTTCTCATCGTCTCTATCTTATGTAGGTATGTTATATTATTTTAATCAAGCACAATGCTAGGGCAGCTCATAGCTGCACTGTCGTCTGGGCAAACTGGTCCACTGATTGTAATAATTGGAATATTTGATGCTGAGCTGGTGGGGAGCGAGCAAAGAATAGGCTAGCTAGCTCAGTAAAAAACACCCAGATGCATGTAGTTAAACTGACCTGAATTATCAAGTTCTCTACCGGGTTTTGTTTTTTATAGCAAACATCTGAACAATGGTCTCATTTTCATTAAGATGGCATTTGCTGCTATTTTCACCAGCAAATACCAGGCATCCACTTAAATTACAGCCAAGTAATTTAAGGTTTATAAAGCCACTTTCATGCCGAGCAATTTGGTGAAAACAGATATGTTTGATTGGTTAGCTGCAAAAACACTTTTAAATTCCTTAGCTTTACTTTTAAATATCACCTTTGCTCGTTCAGATCAAACTAGTAAGATGATATGCTAACCTAAAGGATACCAATGATGATTCTCTTTCAGAAGAACATAGTAGAAGTCTGGGTAGTTTCTTCAGAAACATATAAAAATCATCCTTTCAATTAAAGGGAAACTTTCTGTGGATTCCTTCTGAGGATTCATGACAACAGTATCTACAATTCAAGCGGTGGGCAGCCACCTCCTTTGGGACTGCCGGGAGCGTCCTACATAGCTTTACTTAGGTAATAACGGTAAGTGATATGGATTTTGAGTGAAAAGAAAGGTTTCACAACATTGTACTGAGGAGAGCCGCTCAAAATGTCCTTGTTCTCCAGGACTGTAAAGGCATTTTATTTTGTATAAATTGAGCAAAGCGTTAGTTCAGGCAGGCAAGAAAGTCAGCTTTGCTCACAATCGCAGCTACATCAGCTGACGGCAACGATCTCAAGCCTGCCCAGGTCAGCTTTGCTGGATCTTTGTTCGGGTGTCTTCATCTTTCTCTTTGAGTCAGAGCAGGGAAGCTGTGCTGGAACCACACGGTAACCTTCAGATATGGCCACGAGGGGGCGGTAGGATGCTTCAGCAAATCATCATCAGTCGGGTGGGACACACTTTTCCTGGTTCAGACTGCTGTCTGTCTCTTCCACGAAGATCTCATCGCCTGCAGCTTCGAGTCTCGGCTTCTCTGTTTGCCTGCAGGGATCAATAAAGTCCACATATTCCATCGAAGAAAACACTGGAATGAACCTTTTATCGTGTTATTCCCAGCAAGGAGAGGGAGCCTGTGTGTATTGTGTGATGTGTGCCTGTACACAGGGGCAGGTTTAGAAACTTTTGAATGGGGCAGACTGTTAACAGGTTGACACGGTTCTAAAGAAGGGGGGCACAATTTATATAATATAAGCTAGTAAAGCTTTAAAGTCTCAAACTTTAATTAATGATTCAAATGCCACACAGTGTCCAGGGGTTTTAAAGAGTAGTGGCAGCAGCACGGACACACAGGATATCTCCATAATCCAATGTAGACAGAATGGTGGATATTAGGAGGTTTTTGTTCTTTTGTCAACGGCGGAAACAAGCTCTGTTTCAGTTTACGAATCCATTTGAACGTTTGTGCAAGACGTTCATCATGGGTTTTGCAGGACAATCCGCTGTCTAATCAGATTCCGAAGCATTTATAATGAGTGTCAATTACCACCTCTCCATTCAGGGCATGGACAGGATTGGGAACATCAGCCCTCTTGCGATATGCACACGAAAACGAAAAAAGCAGTGCAACAGAAGAGAGTAAAATCTACGTGGTCATGGCATGTGTCTGCTTTAGTTTGGGTATACAGTAGAATAAAGCTAGAAAGACAGAGTAAAGAGTTAAAACTCAGAAAACCACAAGACTGAAAGTAGACTTCCCCGCGTGTGTGATTACTGCAACTAGAATTACATGAGCCTGGTCTGGTGTTGGATGGGTTTAGATGGCTGAGGTCAACAACACTTCCAGTTCAAACATTGTCGAGCTTCGGCCGAGTGACCTGATTGGTCAGATCCTGGCCGACGCCGCGCTGGGAGCTCCCATAATGCGCGGCTCTCCCTTTCTGTGGTGACCAGGCTGCTGGTTTGCCAGCTCTGCTGCTGTCTGCTTCACGACTGCATAAAAACAGTACACGTGTATAACCAAAGGGCCTAAGCAATAATCCACCAGGGGGAGCTTTGCATTGAGATTGACAGCGAGAGATCCAGCTGCTAGACCCAGCCTAAAAAGTACGCCCACTCAGAGATATGCTCACTTGACTTTTAAGGTCTAAACAATGGCACAGGGACAATAGAAAACAACATATATATATACACATATCTATATATGTATGTGTGTGTGTGTGTGTGTGTGTGTGTGTGTGTGTATAAAGTTAATTTATAGAGCACTGTTAGGAAAATTCACAGTGCTTTATAAAAGACAATATTTTCTAAGAAACAAACATTTACACATAAACAAAGCAAGAATAAGGAATAAAGACATATAGAAACTACACCATTGGAAATGAAGCAGAAGAAAAAGGTTTCAAACCTCCTGTAAAAATGGTTCCTCTGGTGATTTGGAGGCAAACTAGTTCCAGATGATCTGGTCTGGGGAGTTCCAAAGGAGATCCATTAGTCCTCCTTATAAAGATTTAAAAAGGATTATAGAAAATATAGAACGTGTTGCCGATGCATGTTTGTATTTTACAATGTGTGTAAAAAAAGATTAGAAATAATGACACAAAATGTAGAAAGATTTAACATTTCATTCCACCCACGGACTTTGTTGCATGTGAGAACCCCCCCCCCCATGAAAGGCATGTAAACGACAAATAAAGAACTTAGAATTTAAGCAGCTTCATTATTTAGCATCACACTTCCCTGAACCTGGAGGGCACATCCGGAGGTACATAGGCACATAGGGGGTTAGCAGCACGGTAATACAAACATGCACAAGGTCCATGACAGCCTTCAAAGTTATCAATAACATTTTAAAATCTGTTCTAAAAGCCAGTGGGAATAAATCTCCTTTGGGTGCATGATGGGCGTAGTGTGCTGGTCTGCCTTGGTTCCAGTTAAACTCCTAGCAGCAGAGTTCTGAACACGCTGCAGATGTGAGAGAGATTTTTTTTTGTTTCCTAATGCTGGTATAACGCTGCATTATACTGCAGTAGTCCAGAAGTAAAGTGATGAATGACGGTTTCCAGGAGAGAAATGGCTGGGTCTTTGAAATGTTCCTGAGCTTTTAGAAACAGGCCTGAACAACTGGTTGATTATCGATGTATCAATCTTCTCATGTGAATCTCTGCCAGAAAGGGAATAAGTGCATTTCCCAAAATGTCAAACGCTTGATGTATTTGCTGTTTGTTTTGAGACATCTGCTGCAGGCTGCTCTCTGATTGTGAAGGTCACACTGGTTGTCCTGCGGTGGGGATGTGTTTCACTGCAGAGCACAACGTCACTTGCACCTGTGCTGTACAGCACGAGAAGCCAGGAAGAAGCGCCACACGAGCATTCACCACATAAACAAGGCGTAAAACATTATTTCGGTCTACCTGAGAAGGTGGTTTTCCCAAGGAACAACACGACACCTAAATGATGTCTGGTTCTGACAGGCAGCCAGGACAATTTGGAATTCATTGTGTCAATGCTGGTGGGATACAGACAGTGCAGAGTTCGTCTAGCAGCTCTGTTAGAGACTAACTATAAATCTGTGCATCCGACTTTTTGGCTGCAGACCAAACAACAGAGCAATATTTTCAAGGTGGGTTAGAACCAGTTATGATGAATATGACGGATGATCGTCAAAGGCAATCGCAGGTCAGGGTTTAAGAATCTACTGTTCACAGCCTTCCCCGTGGTCTCCTCCAAGTCAGCATGTCGAGAGTAGCTACACAATCCACCCCAACTAGTTGTTTTCAATGCAAAGAAGCCACTGCCTCTTTTCCATATCTAATCTCCCCACTCTGAGGTCCTGCATGATTTTATCGGTGAAGTGAGCGGGACCAGGCCACTCTCGAACTGTTCTCTGATCTTAAAACATACATTTCATAAATCATCTCACATTCACTTTGCGTGTCAGGATGTCCCGCACAAATGTGTGCATGCGTGTAGCCCTGTATCCACAGCAGCACGCCTGTCCAGGCTTGTCTCGGTGTGTTTGTATAGGCAGAGGTCAAACCAGTGTAACTTAATTGGCCTACAGGTGTGTGTGTGTGTGTGTGTGTGTGTGTGTGTGTTTAAAGCTTGGGTGGTCATGGAGTCATTCTGTCTTCCAGGCAAGCATTAACTAACACAAATCTTGTAGAGGGCTGTAGGTTTTTAGTTATATTGGAACTTGCTCTGGAATTGAATGATGGAGAGGGGTTGTAAAGAGAAAAGAGGTGGGGGTTCAGGGGGGAGGGGAAAACTATTAGAAGTGGGCTGGAACTTGCGGTATGCTGGAGGCAGGCACCGACAGGCTGACTGAGAGAGGCAGAGAGACAGAGGAAACGAGAGAGAGAGAGAGAGAGAGAGAGAGAGAGAGAGAGGAATACAGAGAAAGAAGTGGGAATAGGGGGCCTTCCTACCTTATAGTCAAAAAACAAACCTAGCTCCACACCCCATCCTAGCTGATATTGGTTTCATTACATTTTTCCTTGTCATGCTGCACTAGAACCACTGGGACTCACTACCTCCACACTGCAATGCAAGAACAGTGCTGGGTCTTGCGTTTCTCCATGAGCAGAATGCTTTTGATCAATGCTTGATGATTCAAATGTACAATCCTCATCCAGCCCAGTCAAGCAATAAAAAGAGTGATGGAGCACAATTGTGTTTAGGATATGAATCCACTGAACCAATGAGGGGCGATTGGGAAGAATGCAAATAATATGTGACTGTAAAGGTCATTATTGATTTTTGATAGCTATGGCCAACGTCTGCAGTTTGTTGGCAGCCCCGAGTGGGAAACTGGTTGGACCTCCGACATACTGTAATCATGGAAACAGAGATTTTTGTCTGATTATGTAACATGTGAGCGCGTTTGTGTTCTTTCATAGGCCTTCTTTTTCTGCAGCAATTTAGGGATCACTTACCCTAACGTTACAGACTTGCAGACACTCACTAGCCTACCATAAAACATCGAAGGGACAGTTCACCCCAAAATCAAAAATACATATTTTTACCTGTTGTGCTATTTCTCCAGGAACTATCGGTAGAAAGAAAATAGTTCCCACATGAAACTGCTCACAACAAATGTGTGGATTATCTTGAGTAACTTGAGTCATGATTTCTGGAAACAGACATTGCTGTTGAGTTTTACAAATGTATTTTTCATTTTTTTATTTTTGCCGCTTTGAGCACCACAAGCCGAGTCCCATTCAGTCCCCTAATGTTCAAAAGATGCCGACGTCTCTCTCTGTATCGCCAAAACTCGGCAACTCACCCCAAAACAATGTAGATGGCTCAATGGCAGTACAGGTCAAAGGAAAAACAGGATTTTTGATTTTGGGGCAAACTGTCCCTTTAAGGCTACAAACAACCCATAATGCAACACTCTCTGGAAGAGCTGGTGTACTCTCTCCATTCAAAAATATTAGCTGATGTTGTGAGTGAATGACGCTCCCCCCACTTTTTAAAACATCATTTCCAGAAAAATACATCATCTTATGTTCAGGCCAATACATTAAGTAGGCCCACATGTACTAGAGTACTGTATTTAAGCATACATTTGGAGTACTAGTACTTTCCTTAAGTATTTCCATTTCATGCCACTTTATACTTCTACTCCACTAGAATTCAGGGGGAACTATCATACCCTTTACTGCACTACATTATTTTTTACAGCTAGTTACTAGCCACTTTTCAGATTAAGATTTTACATAAATAAAGCATTTGACAAACTTATAAAATATAACACACTGTTTAAAATTAAACCAGTGGTTCCCAACATTTTGGCCTGGCAAAAAAGTAGTGACTGGCTATGGCTCCGTGCAAAGGCAGATTTGTTTACTTCTCAGGTGTTCTAAAGGCCCAAAGAGGGGAAATCATCCGTGGTTTTTTTCCACAAAAAATACATTTTTTGCACAAAAAATACATTTTTTGCACAAAAAATCCAGAGCCCTAGGTTGAGAACTAGTTACCAGTTACTTTAAGAATCAAGATTTGACATAAAATATGATACATTGGTATAGATCAAATGATCCAACAGTATATAAATAATTTAAAATAAGGTCCACCTCGACAACAGTAAAGTGCTTATTACACAATGGTGCATCATCATTAATGATAAAATAATTGTATTTATTTAAAACTTACTTTGATACCTAAAGAACATTTTGCTAATAATACTTTTACTTCAGTAACATTTTGAATGCAGGACTTGTAACAGACTATTTTTGCAGTGTGATATGGCTACTTTTACTAACAGTGAGTAAAGGATCTGAAAACGTCTTCCACCACTGATTTGGGGATCTTGGAGGCATGGTGACTCAATCTTTCCAGTCGGATGACTGGTTAGTGGCTGGCTGTACAGTTGTTGTCTTTTGGGTTTTTTTGATCCGATCATTTCAGCTGGTTAGAAATCAGAAAGCTACTTGACTGCGTCTGTTACTGATTTCTGTGTTGCCTTGCCAACTCAAAGGCACTTGAATGCAACAGTCATTAGACAGTAAAGTGCAAGTTCCAGATGGTGGCTCTGGGCTTCATCCTGGATTTGTGAACAGGGAACAAATGTATTCAGAGTGATAAAGAAAGAAAGCAAAAGTCTCAGGCGATTCATTTGACATGTCTTCCGGGAGAACCTCATGTTTTTTTTTACTGCCTTGACACATGAAAACACACACACGCTCAAATAAAGTACACACCAAGAGAAACACATTAAAAGCTTGTGAAGCCATGTGGCTGTCTCTGTTCATCCCACATTCCAGGGGAGTTCTCTAGCTCGGGGTGAAAAGACACACCCTGTGAGAAAGGAGGCGAGAGAGAGGGAGGGAGGGAGGAGGTGTATTCGCTCAGCCTCCACTCTAACACTTTGTTTCGGCCATGACTGAAACGTTTCCCTCGTCTGAACCGAGGAGGAGGAGCGAGGGTTGACCTGATGCTTTAGTCTTTATGTCTGTTGTTTGCCTTTTGAAATCTGCTGTCGCCAATTGTTCTCTGAAATCCAATATGTACAACGTCAAGTCAACAATACACCATCTGCTCCCCCTGTTGCACTTACCGTCATGATATTTTATCTCTCTGTATGCCCGGGGGAGATACATAAACCTTTAGAATAAAGCTTTATCTTTATCTACTAATGCCTTTGACAGTCAGTGTCTTGCTTGAGGGCCCTTGGACATGTGGGCAAGAGGAGCAAGAACCACCGACCTTTACCTTCATAGCTTAATTTGAATTACAGGGAAATGATGCACACGACATTAATAATTTTGCATTTGAGGTAGTGTTGGAGCCTTAAAACATGTTCTCTTATGTGTGAAAAGAAATATATACAGAAACACTGGAACAAGAAGAGAGAGTATACGTGTGATCATGTCATTTACAGTACAGTTTTGTGCATCGAAGCTACTTAAAGCTCCTCTAAGAAAAATGTTTATATTAACAATGGATCAAATGAATATATGTAATATGCATGGGATCACTCGTAGTGACAAACCGAAAGAGAATTATCAACCAATCCTGCAGTTCCCCTCAGCTTTACATGTATGTAACGTTTTGGTGTCCTTTGGCTCGTTGTTTTGGTTTTGGAAACGTTACTGTTTTGCTTCACCTTCCCTGCTCCAGCGTATTGCCGCCACCATGACAAAAAAAGGTATAGTTCCTTGTGATAACAACATACCAACTTATCATGTTATAACAACAAAAGTTTGTTATAATGAGCGACGTTGGTCTCGGGAAAAAATGAGAAAGATTTTGCAATATGACAAAATAAAATGATACGTTGTTACAATAATTGAATCATTTCAGTAATGACGAGAAAATAAATCCTATTCCCGTGAAAAATATCTTGTAATAATGTGGATCCTGTAAAAACGAGAAAGGTGGCGACAAAGTTAGCAACAACCTGGCAAACATAGCGGAGCATTTTGCAGCTGAAGAGCCAGATTACGCTCAGGAGGTGAATGAGACCGAAATAGCTAAAAGAGCTAAAAGAGAGTGAATGTTGGACTCGTTGGGTGACCAGCAAAAACAACTTCAAATGAATGATAGTGTTGCTGTGTGCAGATGTGGAAAAAGGCAACGGTTTGCTAAGTTCATGTTCACCAGAAAACTTTATAAGAAAATAATATGTTGGTGTTGTTTTTAGAGCTTGTTGCGCTGCCCCCAAGTGGCCAAAATCAGCTTCAAGAGGATATTTGAAGCTGGATGTGATTATTTATTGTAAAAACTTTACATGTTACCAGTGCTGAAGTTTATTTCTGTCACAAATTAGCTTAACGCCCTCCAGAAGTGCCTCTCGGTATACTGGACACTACGCTGGTGTGAAATTGTAGTGCCACATGGGAAGTGCTGCTCTTTTGTGTTCATAATGAACAGAAATGATAAAAGCACAATTGTTACCCTACCACATGTGTGGCTAAGTTACCACATAGAGCTTTAAAGATGCTCAACAAGCATCAGGGCAATTCATGATTTTAGGCATTTCATGTAGTTTTAGTTAATGGTTGACCTGCTCTACCTTCTGAGCCACAGCCGCCCCTCGGAACATGTGTTCCAAGCAGACACGCGGATGGCAGCCTACAAAACAAGTTATTTTGCCGAGTTATCCATGTGCACAGTTATCATGATGTTGAATTGTGCGTGCAAGTTTCTGAGTTTTATCTTGAGCCTATGAAAAAAATGATAGCACTAGCGACAAAATGATCGTAAATGATTTCACACAAGTTTTCATCACAAGCTGAGCAGCAGGTTATGGAACTTTGAGTTGGTTATGCTAAAAATCCAAAAACAAACTAATAAATAAAATAAAAAAACATAGGTTTTTATCTTGTTTCTTGTTAATTCTGCCGTGAGGAGTTATTTTAAAACAAATAATTTAGCGTCAGTAGCGCTGAAACGAATTTGTGGGAAGGTTTACATGCAGAGGAGACTTTAACTAAACACTCGGCTGGGAGGCTTCAAACCAAAACCAGCTTGTGTGCCTTTCCTGGTGTGACCTGATGGTGAATCTTCTTTTTCCATCCTGACAGAGAGGGGAAGTGTGTGTGCGTGTGTGTGTGTGTGTGTACTTGTCTGACGGAGAGACTAAAAAAGAAGCTAAGAGAAAAATCCAAGAGAGATATTTCTCAGAGTGCATCTCAGTGACTCACGTCGTCATCCAATAAGACAGCCAATCAGAGAAGACCTCCCCTGCCTTTGGCTCCACCCACTTCTCGCAAATCTACACACACACACACACACACACACACACGTACATCTGGCACGCTGATGTTGCTCGCTGATCCACATGAATAGAAGAGAATCCTTTTTAGTCAGAGCTCCCGTCTCCAGTCGATGGACCTGCCCCCCTACCCCCCCACCCCCACCTCCACCCTGAGAGACTGTCCAGACCAGCAGAAAGCACACACACACACACACACACACACACACACATACACGGATACTGCTTAGCCTCCAGCTTGTGATCTCTCTCTCTTCAATAGACACATATTTTACAAACTATCATGCTGAGTCCTGTGTTGGTCCAATAAACACATGGTCTGTCTCGGAGTTAGGGGGGGGGGGGGTATTTCTGTCCAAATGCAAAGCAAACTAAGGGTGTTTATTTTATTTGTCATGAGAAAAAGATTGTTTTAACTGGGAAAAGATATTTCTACAGTTAAAACTCATGAGCAGCAAATGCACTGCATGGGGATTCACAGCCGATCAGTGTAGAGCATGAAAGCGCCTTTCTGGTCATTCAACTACTCAAAGTGCTTTCACACTACATACAAGTGAACTCCTAAAATTAGAATATCGTGAAGAAGATCATTTATTTCAGTAATTCAACTTAAAAGGTGAAACTAATATATTATATAGACTCATTACATGCAAATTGAGATATTTCAAGCCTTTATTTGTTATAATTTTGATGATTATGGCTTACAGCTAATGAAAACCCCAAATTCAAAATCTCATAATTTGAACATTGTGAAAAGGGTCAGTATTGCAGGCTCAAAGTGTCACATCAGTTAATTAATCCAAAACACCTGCAAAGGGTTCCTCAGCCTTTCAATGGTCCCTCAGTCTGGTTCAGTAGAATCCACAATCATGGGGAAGACTGCCGACCTGACAGCGGTGCAGAAAACCATCAGTGACACCCTCCACAAGGAGGGAAAGCCTCATAAGGTAACTGCAAAAGAAGGATGTGCTGCATCAAAGCACATTAATAGAAAGTTAAGAGGAAGGGAAAAGTGTAGAAGAAAAAGGTGCACAAGCAGCAAGGATGACCGCAGCCTGGAGAGGATTGTCAGGAAAAGGCCATTCAAATGTGTGGCGGCGCTTCACAAGGACTGGACTGAGGCTGGAGTCACTGCATCAAGAGCCACCACACACAGAGGGATCCTGGACATGGGCTCCAAATGTCGTATTCCGATTGTCAAGCTATCCTGGACAACAAACAACGTCAGAAGCGTCTTACCTGGGCTAAAGGAAAAAATAACTTGTCTGTTCCTCAGTGGTCCAAAGTCCTCTTTTCTGATGAGTGCAAGTGTTGCATCTCATTTGGAAACCAGGGTCCCAGAGTCTAGAGCAAGAATGGAGAGGCACACAATCCAAGATGCTTGAAGTCCAGTGTGAAGTTTGCTTTATTGAGTCGGGAGTCAACGCAACCGTCTACCGTAACATTTTAGAGCACTTCGTGCCTCCTTCAGCAGACAAGTTTTATGGAGACGCTGACTTCATTTTCCAGCAGGACTTGGCACCTGCCCACACTGCCAAAAGTACAAAAACCTGGTTCAATGACCATGGATTTACTGTGCTTGATTGAACAGCAACCTTGTCTGACCGGAACCCCATAGAGAATCTATAGGGCATTGCCAAGAGAAAGATCAGAAACATGAGACTGAACATTGCAGAAGAGCTGCAGGCCGCTACTGAATCATCCTGGTCTTCCACCTCAGCAGCACCTTCCATTGAGGCAGTAATTCATGCAAAAGAAGTCCAAACCAAGTACTGAGTACATATGCGTGATTATACTTTTCTGTACTTATTCCGACATTTCTGTATTTAAAATCCTTTTTTTTTTATTTTTATTTTTTTTATTGATTTCATGTAATATTCGAGTTTTATATTTGGGGTTTTCATAAGCTGTAAGCCATAATCATCAAATTATAACAAAAGAAGGCTTGAAATATCTATCTATATATAAATGGAATTGGTACAGTGAGGGCCTCAAGGTGACACTAATCTAATCTAATCTAGTGGCCCTGTTTTATATTTAAAATCGAATTATTATACCTTTAACATTTCTGTTGATATTATTCTAACATATATATATATATATATAACATATTCCTAAGTAAATGTTTGTGCAATTAAATTATCACAAACTAACTAATAAGGTCTCCAAAGCCCATTTTGCCCTAAGGGCCCCAGTGAGCTACTCCGGCCCTGTCTGTCGCTCTCACAAATCAACCCATTGATTGTGTCTAATGAGAACACAAGTCTTTAAAAATGGGGTACAGATATATAGCCTAGTTTCAGTTATAAAAAAGACTATAAAAAAGCTGGCCACTGTAATTTTTAGTAAATGTAATTCAAATAGGAGCGAATTGTGCATTTGTTGGGAACTATTTTCAGCTGCGGATTAATACCCATTTAATGTGCTCGTGCAGTGGTTCCAAAAGTTTTGTAAACCACGGCACCTCTTCATAGAGATTTGTTTTTTTTCGTGGCACCTGGAATTCTCGTGGACCAGATGGTTTGGTACGTTGCTATGACAACCGGCGATCGTGAGCTGCAGTGTCAATGACATTTGCTCACTGATGTGTTTTTAATAGTCTTTGGACAACAGTGGAGCTGTATGGCACAGAGGAATAAGATATATCAGGCTTTGGATTTACAATGGGATCAATTAATCATTGGTTTTGGTCTTTTCATGGGATTCGTTTATGATGAGAAACACATGACTTACTTCTTGATCATAAAAGTCAATAAGCTTCTAAGCCGGTTGAGGCAGTTAATTTTTCAGGTTTGGTAATGATTACTGTAGCGTTGGGGAACTTCTAGTCCCAGATAATGTTGGTGTTGGTTTGATTTCAACCAAAATAAAAATGGAGTCAGACCTGGTGGTCCTGTAATGTAGTGACTTCTGCATATGACAAGGGTACGATCTGGTTTACCTAACATCTATTTGTTCATCTCCATGTGTATGTGCTGGTTACATGTCATTTTTCTGTGTGTTCACAGCTAGAACATGAGGGTAACAGACAGCATCTTAGTGTGTTTTGTTCTGCCTCCTTTTGCCTTCCATCTGGAAACAAGACACCTCCTTCCTTTCCTTTAACCCCACCCGTCCTCTTAGAAGCCGCGCCCCCAAATTCGCTCCACAGTTCTGCCCTCAGCAGCCCCCCGCCCCCAACACCCCATATGTTTGGTGTTTTCCCACATATAGTGATTGCTCATGTTGACGGAGTAATCCATTGTGTTGACTCTTCCTGTTCCACCACTAGTAAACCAGTCCGCCAGTAAGACCAGTACCAGTACCAGCACCAGTAGAGCAGCAGTTCATAGGCGCTGCAGGGACCCAGGGTCTGTGTGTGTGACTGGGAGTTCAGGTTGAAGGAGTGCTGTTACCCAAAATGACCACCAGGGGCCGCCAGGACAATTCTGTCTGTCAAAGCTGCTGAGATCCCAGGTACTGTCAAAACTGCAGACAGTAGATATAGGAGGTTTCTGCAGTTAAAATAGCTTCACACTATTAGAGTCATGGACACACATGTAACCTCTTAACAGATCTGAAGCTTATGTTGAAAGAAAGGTTTTTGGGTGTTTTACAAAAACGTTGGAGAAGATCTCCCAGGGAACACATGAAAGGCCTGATGACATGAGATCTCCCTATCTCTCTGCGTGAAATAACGGAAATTAAGTTCAATTAAACTGGAAATCACCCAAAGTAAGAATGTGATGCAGAAAATGTGTTTTCAGAGCCTTTTATATCAAGTCAAATTATATAGATATATATAGCCCAATATCACAAATCACAATTTGCCTCAAGGGTCTTAAATCAACCTCAGGTTAAGTGTCGAACAAAAATTAAAATGGTGAGACAGCCGTGTTACTACTGATTACCCCCCACCACCTCCTCCAGTGAAGGGAAATTAAATGGCAGTTCAGTCAGACCATCAGGCCCATGCAGACCCGTATGGGAGAAAGAAATGGCCATCAAGGATAATACCAAAATAAAGGTCAAGAACGATCTTTTTCAGTCATTGACAACATACTCAAATCCTATCTCTTACTTGCCAAGAGTTAGATGAGAAGTTTAATACCACTCTCGTGTCTTGTGGCTACTGTGGGCCTAAATATGAAGCTACCACCAGCAGCCGGTTAGCTTAGCTTTGAGCAAAGACTGGAAACAAATCATAATTCTTTTGTTGTTTGGGATCAAATAAATGAGATATCACATGTTAATTAGCTGCAGAGTTGCTGGTAGATGGCTCCTTTTTTTCCCCTTTTTTTTCCCCCTTTGGACGGAGCCAGGCTAGCTGTTTCCCCCTGTTTCCAGTCTTTGTGCTAAGCTAACTGGCTGCTAATGGTAGCTTCATATTTACACACACGAGAGTGGTATCAAATCTTCCCATCTAACTCTCGGCAAGAAAGCAAATGTCAAAAAATTTCCTTTGAGAACAATGGCGTTATCATCAAACCTGTCGCTGTTGATCCATAAGCAAAAGCAAAAAATTCAAGCAACACATCAGGCATCTGACAATTTTGGAAACTCCTGGATTACATTTGGTGTTGCTGACATTCAAGTGTCTTTTTTTTCCTGCAACATCTTCACATTTCAACCACGGCATGGTTAAAGTATTGTTAAAGTGTGGCTAAGATTAGCAGAGTGAAACACTTGGCTAAGGTTCAGTCAAAGTTAAAACCTCACAAACACTTTCACCACCCTGACCTCCACACCACGCAACATAAATTACACACTGCACAACGGCTGAATATGAATATCATCCAACATGGGAAAAGTCAAATATACAAAGAAGAAACACTTTCCAAATGCAGAAGACAAACTGCAGTAAACTATTATAGGACGGGAAAGTACACGTCAGAGGTGATTATAGTGTCATAAAAGAGGTCCAGGTCCTTCAGAACGTTACTATTGTTGCAACAATGAGCTTTACTTTCAGAATAAATGGTGATTTTGATTTTGTATACCTTTGGATATTGTGACTACGCTCGATTTCTGACGGAAGGAAAATCTCTGATAGGGAAGCATAAACATTGGAGATTAGAGGGACAGACACAGAGAAAGCGGCAGCGAGAGAGGAAACCAGGCCACATAACTGCTACAGTGTAGGCAGAGATGAGTTATACTTGTGTGTGTGTGTGTGTGTGTTGGTCCTCTGCAGATCTCATCAGCCAACCCAGATTCCAGCAGCTCCGATGTCTCTGCGCCACAGCAGCCAGTAGAATGCGACCAACCTTGGTTTTGTCCAATCAGCAGCAGTCAGTTCGGATGGACCCGCACACTTCTCTTAGCGCCACCCACCAGCGGCTTTAGGGCCCAGTCTGTCATCTGCAGCAGCTCGGGGTCTTCAGTTCTGAGGATTTTCTCTCAACGCGAAAAACTTCCCATTGAAAATCAAACCTCATTAATAAAATTTACTTTACACTACTTTACGTTCATTACTCAAAACAGCTCTGTCAAAGGTTTAAATAACTCACATCGCATCTGTATTCAATGTGTGAGAATAGAAAACGAGACATTGTGGTCAGCCTATGATTTGGAGGTACTTACTGGCCGTGGCCTGGTGGCAGAACGGTTGCCTCCCAATCTGAAGGTTGGCGGTTCGATCCCCCACCCATGCGCCGAAGCATCCTTGAGCAAGATACTGAACCCCAAAATGCTCCCGAAGCTGCGCCTTCGGTTTGTGAATGTTCTCATATGTAAGTCGCTTTGGATAAAAGCGTCTGCTAAATGACTAAATGTAAATGTAAATGTACTGATCATCAACAGCTAGCTTAGCATTTGCTGTGTTGACTGTACACAGTACTTCACAACAAGCCTCAAATTGTAGAGGTAACAGAGCGTTGCTGAGATTAGTGACTGTAATTGCATTTCTGAAGTCCCTTACACTACTCCTTACTGATAACAGTAATGCGTTACTGCCCAATGCTGGTAATGATACATTACAATAACACTGGCAGCTCGATAAGATCCTAGTTACCTAGAAACTGGACACCTGTGGGAACAAATATGTTGACATCCTTCCATTGACAAGAATGTCAGATGTACATATTTGGAATTTCCGCAGTAAGTAAAATGAATGTCAGGAGCTTTCGCTTTCTCTCCTGAAGGTTTATTGGTTGGAAAATCAAAGTTTGAAAAGCAAAAATGATGAAGAAACAGATATAAACTAGATCGAAATTTTGGGAAATGCTGGGAACAGTGACTTCTTGCAGTCTTGTCATCAAAATGAGGTTGCCACGCATCCACAAGAGACTCTGCAAGGCTGCGCTTTTCATTACAACATGGAAACGTCCGAAATAGTAGTTACTGGATGTAACTCCAGTTCTATGAGTACATGTGTGGCCCTCTAACGGGCTTTGCTATTGGTTTTTTCAAACACTGTAGTGTTTCTGACAGATTCTGATTCTGGCATAGCGTCGCTTTTGTCATTTTAGCCATAAACAGATCAACGCATCCTCGGCAAAAAATAAAATCGGAGTGTAGATAGCAAGAGATCGCTCTTTTTTGCAGAGGGAATTCCTCAGTGGTATTCATGCTGAATTCCTGCCCATCACACAGTCTGAACGCTTCAGGAATCATCCGAGTTATCTGAAGCCAGAGCAGATCACATCACCTTCCCTGCCTGGGCTGGTCGTAGTCCTGTCGGGTGTCTCCTGATTGTGACCTCTGGCCCACACACTTGACAGCCGGGTTGCCACCACTAATATTGTACCTACCTTTGGCTCAGCACAGCCACAACTTTTCCAAAACACAATGTAACATCCAGTCCTTTGTGGTAGTAAAGTTCAACTCGACTACTGGGACATGGGCGACACAGATGAATGATGCTCCTGTATTGTTTCCAGCTTCTCCTTAAACACTTTTTTTATGCAACATTCCTGTGCAGGGTGTGAATACTCTTTCACATATGCTGTCGCCAATGTACTGATGACGTGCCGGAGGAAAAACCGTCCAGTGTCCAATTCAAAGCACGCATTCCCGCATTTTAGCATGTAACAGTGTAATTCTGTTTTCCACACAGTAATTGTGACAGAGGATAAGATGATTAGTGCTGTGATGACTTTCTAGAGTTGCAAAGTCCTGTCTCAAATGGCTGTTTTGGTATCTGAGAAGCCTTCAGACTCATCTACAACTAGGGTGGCCATTTCCATAACACCAGAAAGGAGGACACTTTGCGGCATTTAGTGAGGCAAGAATAATTGCACAGGACTCTGGTGTACTCGCAACCACAATGTACTTGTAATACAATTTTGTCCATCACATTGATGCTATCATGATACAGTCATTCTGAAACAGCCTACTCTATTCATTTCCAGACAATCTGATATAGACCTATGAGAACAGAAGAGGCAATAAAGTCTTTGTTCACAGTATTTGTATTTATTCAAGACATTGTGATGTCTGTTTCAAAAAAGTCTTGCAAAGCGCCTGAAAACATAGCATTTCTGGACTTCGGGAAATCAAATAAATAAATCAAATAATCTCGCAGACTGGCACAGTGCCTGAAAACATAACATTTCTGGACTTCTGGAAATAACAGAAATATATAAATAAACAAATAATGAATGCGAAAAATAAATAAATGCACATTTCAGATCCTAACAAAGAAGTAGCGTCTCTACTGCTTTCTGCTATAAACTCGTGCTCTGTTGTCCATTCCGGATTTAACAAGGTCTGACGTTTCGGCATGTTAACGTGATGACATGACGTAGCCTGTACGAGGCTTCTTTACATTTTTAACCAATGATATATCAGATATTTTTTTGACACCGCTTTCAGCCAATCATTTGTTTGACAGGAGATCCTACGGCATTAGACGCTATGCTGCTGCGACCCAATACAAATTCTAGAGCGGGTTTTTTAGACTGATTCAACTCCAAAAAGGAGGACAAATTAGTGTCCAGCTTGAGGCTGCGTGGGAGGCCGGACAGGGGGCTTAAAATCCGGACTGTCCGGCCCAAATCCGGACGCATGGCCACGCTATCGACAACTGGCCCACACCAACACACCCAATGCGGTTTTAAAAGGCAGTGTTACAGTGATGCTAATATGCAGTGCAGCAGAGTTGAGACACACACACATTGTGCCAGATTGCAGCATGATATGATCTGAAGACAACCTCTTATAAATGTGGAACTTGGTGTCTTCAGCAGCGTTTGGTTTTGAACCCCGGCTCTCTGGCCTAAGTGGAAAAGGTAGCTTCCAGGCAAGGAGAAAAATAAAGTGCCCCACCATGAACGAGGCAGACTGCAGCAACTATAAACTATTAATTATGTAACATAAAGCCCCAGAAATCCAATTTAAAGCACCACCATAAAACTTCAAAAACTTGCAGGTCCAATATAAGCATTTTGTCCTCTTCATCCCTGTGTGGAGATGCAGCCTCTTTATCCATAACCCCCCTGCTAACGTGGCTAAGTGCTAACAGAAAACAGCAGTGGGTTTAGAGGTGTGCAGGAGTGGGGGATTTAGTTAATAGGCTTTCAGAGCAGCTAATATGGAAAGAAGGACTGTTTGAAAATTGCTGAGAGGCAGAGAAAGAGGGACATGAAAAGAGGAGAAGAAAGGAGAGGAAGAGGTGACCTGTGGCCCCCCGATGTCATACTGGAAACCGCCAGAGGGGGGCCATTTTAAAGCCACTCCATTAAACATTTTAGGAGTTTGGGGGGTGCCAGCGTGGCAACCAAGTAGCTGCTGATCTTTCAGCTCGACGTGTGTGTGCACGTGTGTGTTTGTCCAGGTACTACTGAGCTGGAATCAAAGATGGCCGTCTTCTGGCCTTGTGGCAGGAGCTGGTGTCGGCTTTTGGCATCAGGGCAGGCACAGCTGCAGAGGTTAGACGTGTAATCTACAGGCGAGGCTGGACGTTGGTCAAGTTGAAGAGGCCAAGTGAGGCTGGTGTCTGCAAAGCCTCCACAGCCAATCTGATGCTGATATTGACGTCTTTCTATCTTCCTACAATCCTTGTGTGTGTAGACCTACTTGGCAATTAAGCTGATTCTGAATCTGATCTACTTTTTACTGGTGTTGTAGCCTCTACTCATTACATCTCAGAGTTGACGCACAACTCTTCTTGGCAAGCGCAACAAGCTAACATCCATATAACATGGAGCAACATTAGCAGTCATCTGGAGTTCAGTTTCTGGCCTGCTGACAATTTTGATTTCAATATTCACTCTCCTTGCAGCTCAGTTTTGGTCTTCATCTGCTGTTACAAAGAGATTCCCCTCGGGGATTAATAAAGTATTTCTCATTCTGATTCTGATTCTGATTCATCAACTCCTTAAGGGAAATGTCTGGCTCTTTAGCTGCTAAATGCTTCACTATGTTCAACAGCTAGGAGCTAACTTTATTTGTTGTTTTGGTGCTGGGCAGATACAGTAAGGTTTTTTTTTTTGCTAAAACAGCTGCCTTCTGCTACTTGAAAATGTGATTGATAAGAGTGGTAAACCTGAACCACACAATAAAGTAAATTCAAAGCAATGTAGATACTAATAGTGATAATTCTCTGTGTGTTCATCACCACACAGTAATTTGATCTACTTTTAATGTAAAAATATTGATTGGTATAGCTTTAAAGTTAGAATCAATTTGGTTTATTACAAGATGGGTCATATTTTCAGAGCTTTGGCTGTTGTTTCACTTGGGTATGATAAACTTTTCCTCACCAATGTAATTTCAAAGATCAGGGAATACAACCATATCATTACAACATGTCTGACCGGCAAGAAACAAGCACTGTTGGTAAAACTCAAATTGAGCACACCTGAAATGTTGATAATAATTCCACAGGAAAACTGTGTCACAAAAATACGGTAATTACGGTAGTTCAAAGTTGAAGCAGGAAGTTGGTGTAAACTGTGATGGATGTTCACAATGGACAGCTTGTGCAATTATTGTACTATTCACCTTGGTTTTCTTCTCCTAACAAGTTTGTCTTATTGTCTGACCACTTGTGTTTTACCATTTCAGACTTTTTTTTTGTGCGCTACCACCTTCCGTAGCAATTATATAGGATGCTACCTTAACTGATGGAAACATTGAAACAGTGAAATTATGACGATAAGACCCCAATAGGTTTCCTGTCTGTCTGCCTGTCTGTCTGTCTGTACTGTCGACAGGGCAAAGCATAAAATCATGTCAGTAAGAAAGGGTGAGAGGATGGGGAGACAAGAAAAAGATAGGCAACAACTGTAAACAAAGAAGGGTAGAAGTGGACAAGCGGATGGCATGAAGAAAGGAAACTGAATTGAAGTAGTTGGAAGCACATTTAGGTTAATTTATTTAATGCCGGGGTCGCTCTCTCTGTCTCTTGCTGACTTTACACAAACACACAGCAACAGCCCCATGAGAGGTTCTGGTTTCTAAGGAAGCAGTAAACACACCAGGTAGCCCACCATGCTCACAGCTTCTCCCCCTTGATCTTTTGACGCGTAAAAAGCTGTTGCCGCCAGCATCACCACGTACAGTGAGAGTGCACACACTCACACACACACACACACGTGTACACGTTTACACTCATGTAGTAAAACCAGTTGGGGCTAACATTAACAGAACTGCAGCACTAGCAGTGATGTCGGCGAGACTTACCTTCTTACACTGCTAGATACCATCTATTTGTGATGTTCATCTTTCACATGTCCCAGAATGCCTTGCATCAACAAGCTGTACACAGGGCCAAAGTCCCGACGTCCGTCATTCACCTGTTTTTCTAAAAAGTGAAACATTTTCCTGGGGTGTACTGTCCACATTCTAAGATAAGTGAGTATCTACTACAACACTTTGATTCAAAGCGTTTGTGATTTAGAAATGATAATCCTTAAAATGTTCATGGAATTTAAATCCCATTTTTGATTAGATGGTTGCCATTTTTTCTTCAGTACCCATTCAATGTATTTACAGTACATTCTGTAATCACCTCTTTATATAGCGTTTTTTTAATTCTAGTGGCGGAGTCTGCCACTTCAGCGCTGGACTGAAATTGCCTACCTAAGCACAAGGCATTCACAGGAAACTATACATGCATGTAATCCAGCATTAGAGCTATGTTGAGTTATTGCCAAAGCAAACCCAACATGTTTTACTGCTGCTTCTCATTAAAAGACTTCACCTAGGGGAAACAGAGTGGCTTTTATTGTGAAGCAGTCACAATAGTTAGGGCTGACGTGATCGTTAATCAAAAATATGATAACATTTTTGTCCTTTGCTGGGATTAATGGAGCAGTCACAGTGAGCTATCAGTTGGAGAGCCGCAGGCAACAGGCTGGGGACCTCCAGCTCCTCTGCAAGGTAGCAACTCGTGTTACCACTAGCTACTGACTTCTGCTGTGTGGAAATCGACTTGTGCCAAGCAAGTTGCAGTTAGACTTCGTTAGTCTGTTGGGCTGCACTATAAACAGCACCAGTTGCTCTTCCATTGTGGTTCTAGCAAAATAGCTGCGCAACAAGTGTTTGATGTAGTATTAAAGCGCACTTGTTGTTACCAAAGTTGACCACAGGTGTCGCCAAATCAAGCAGGGCTGAAACATTAAGGATTACAACTTTTAAAAAAGTTAAATAATGTTAAATACATTTTTAAAAAGAGAACAAAAACATCTCGTGAAGTTTTCATTGCATCAGTGCATGTATTATATGTCATTTTGACTGCCTCTCCCTTATCCATGATAACCACCACAGCTCTCTTCTAATAAATTGTTTTGTAGTTGTCTACGTAGCCCTGCAAAGTGTGTTTGTTTGGATACAATATCACCTGACATGATAAGGGTTTTAAGGTGGGTCTAGCTTCAGTAACTGATCTTGTGGTGTATAGGCGGCAAGGCAGCTCATTGTTGCCCCAGACTTTTGGCTTTTGACCCCTTAAAAAAAAACCTTATGCCTACTTGTGACCCTCATGTTTGGTGGTGGTGAGTACTTCAATCACAAAAAATTATATTTCCAATCTCAGACTGTTTTATATAAATACTTTTTATGGGGCTGTAGAGATACAAATTATTGAGTAATTCATTAGAAAAATGCTACATTTAAATCTAAGAACAACACATTTTTGTTTACCAGAATTATGTGTGTTCTGCTTTCCTATCCCGTTAATCAACTCAAAGAGTGGCAAGGCTGATTAATAACCTATTGCTGTTGAGACAAGTAGAGTGAACAGCGTACCACGTACTGTTGAGCAAGGTTATGTTGTAGGGCTGGACTTTTAGCAATATACATCATCACACATGTAAATGGGACTTTGAATTAGGTTTGGAACAAACCCTGACAGTTGTGGATTCCCGTTGCCACTTTATGTGTCAGAGAAGAGAACAACATGACTCAAGGAAAAACAAAATGAGAGTGGAGACAGAACCGCACGGTGCATGTATTTCACGTGCGACCAGTAACATTTCTGCAAAGGTGGAAGCTGCTGGTGCATTGCAATGGCGCTACTGAGGCTTCCACGGTGAAGGTTGGTGTTGATTTGCAGCTGTTTGATTCTCAGAGACATTTACGCCTGATGTTTAAGATCCCTGAAACATTTTCTGCTCTCAGACGCCCCATGAGCTGCTGGAAATATCTGGATATGATGTCATGTAATATATGACTGGCCACTTAACTCCAGGCTGAAGAAATACACACTAAACTACAAAATGCGGCCAGGAATGAAAAGAACATCCCTGACAGCTGGTTTGAACGGAGTTACAGTGTTTTCGTGAAGTTTTCCTTTAATAGAAGAACAGCAGTGGTGGTAATGTTAATAGTAGCGCAGTGAACGGCTGCTTAAACACACACAGCGCCTCTTCTCTCCTCACTGTGCCACTAAATGAAAAGGTTGGAGGCTTTAAAAAAACCGCCTCATCACACCTGCAGCCAAACACAAAGTATGTTAAGAGCAGAGCAGAGGTGCTGTAGATACGAGGGACGCTACGTGTTGATGGACACTTTGGCTTTTATTTCTCAATGGAGGGTTGACAGGGCGGCCGCGGGATTTGAGAATGAAAAAGAAAAGTCACTGATTTAGTTTTTTCATCCATGAAATTCAGCATTAATGCCACATGACCACATGTCTTGTTTGTCTAGGTTGCAGAGAAAAACCATAGATATTGTCAACATTCTGTACATCTGTCGAACAGTAAAGAGACGAATGTGGACTGTGAAAGAAAGAAAGGAAGGAAGAAAGAAAGAAAGAAAGAAAGAAAGAAACCAGTGGTCAGTCCGCAGACGCAGACATCTAGACACACATAGGCAAATACACAACCTTTAACGTTCTCTCAGCCATGGGACCACAAGTTCACACACGCACACACACACACACACACACACACGCGCACACACACACACACACACAAAGAGAGTCTCTAATTTAACATGTATTTATAGCAGTCTGAGTGGCCTGGACGCCACGGTGGATGGATGAAAATGTAGAGGCGTGATTACACACTACTATTCCCAGGCCTCGCCCTCCCTTCCTGTAACTAGCACACCAAATCTCTGCCGCTGGAGCTTTTATTCTGAAAGGTCAAGAAGTAAGAACTGTAAGAAACTGCAAGGTAGGCAGAGGAGGAATACTAGCTGTAGTACTAACTTTAGTAGTAGTATTAGTGATTTAGTATTACTAGTAATGTCAGTTAGCGGCATTACTACTAGTCGTAATACTGTGGTAACTAGAAAGTAGTTGCAATACTGTTAGAAATAGTTGTAGATAGAGGGCTGGAGGTGCAATAGCAGCTGTAGCAATAAAACGCTCCTTTTTTTTGCTCCTGACAGAAAGAAACTTGGCAGTCACGCGACGTGGATGCAGGCCGATAGAAATGAATAGGCCAAAAAAAATAAAAAAATAAATACGTAGGCATCTCACACTTTTAGAGCCGTTATTGTGAAACCAATACGTTTTGCGCTGTGGGCCAACGTAGCTATTACACATTTTGACGCGAGACTGGGTTGGCTCTAGAATATTAAATTTGCAAAATTTAGCAAAAATTAAAGGACGTCCGCATCACTTTTTCCGGAATGTCGTGGTGAAGAAACTAAGCCTAAATATGAAGCTCTTGATATATCAGTCCCAACTCTCAGCTATGGTCAAGACCTTCTGAAAGAATGACATCCCTGATAGAAGCAGGTTTCATCACTGAGCCACACCATTGCACTGGGTGACATGTTCCTTGAAAACTGTAAGTTATTTTGACTCAACCCCACGTACACTGTCACTGCCACTTCCTGAATTTAGGTCCTGGAACCTTTTGGTTGAAAAGTGCTATTATGGACAGTGTGATGAGTTTGGACATCCAGAAGGAGCTCGAAGTAGAACTGCTGCTCCTTCATGTTGAAAGGGGTCAGCTGAGGTGTTTGGGGCATCTGATTAGGATGCACCCATGACATTTTCCTGTCAAAATGGAAGGAGACCCTGGGGCAGACCCAGAACACGCTGGAGGGCCTTGCATATCCCATTCAGCCTGGTAACATCTCCACATCCCCCAAAGGGAGCTAGAGGAAGAGCTTGGGGAAAAGGATATCTGGGCGTGCTATCTGCTTGGCCTGCTGCCACCGTGACCTGGCCCTTTGTAAGCAGCAGACAATGGATGGATGTCCAACGTAGCAAATGGCCAACAAATTCAAATATCAATTCTTGTTCCAAGTTCTGGAGGAACTCAGGTGGATGCGAGGTAAGGGGTTTGGGGGTGCAGGTGCGGGTTGGTGGCCGAGTCAGATGGAGGAGTGGAGTGGAGCAGGCAGCTTTGGCGGATTAAGGAGGTGTTTGTGTTGCTGTATAAGAGCAGTAAAATACTTGCTCGAAGATTTGTCACCTCTACATTCAAGTTTCACACGAGATCCCTCAGGCGGAGTTAAATAGATTAAAAATATCATCAGAGATCAGAAGAGTCAAATTTAAAATACCGGAAGACGCAGTAGACCGGGTTGCTTTATCGATAGTTATATTCATCCTACAGTGTACATAAGTGTGTGTGTGTGGATTTCTTATGCAATGAAACACCTGGCCTTTACTAAAACCAGGAGAGGAGGAGGGGGAAAGGCATGGTTTCCATTGGTAATAGTACACCTGCAGTTCAAAAACTCACAGTTATGATGAATTCCTTCCACGTGTTCAAATCATCAAAAAAAGTACAGTTACACACACACACACACACACACACATGCACACACTCACCTTATCTTATGATCTTCAGGAAAACTAGGTCCCTTTTCTTCTTTTTCGTGTGTGTGTGTGTGTGTGTGTGTGTGTGTGTGTGTGCGCACATACTGGCACACAAATGAGAGAATTTCTGGAAAAGAAAAGACTACTCCCTCTCTTCTGTGTCCATCATCTTCTCTTTCCAAAGGACTGTGGGATCGATCATTTTCTTTTCTTTCTCCTCTTTGTTTTTACTCACTTTAAAGGCCTGCTCACACCAGAAAGCGGCACAGTGAAATTCATCTGCGTCTTTGTACAGTCGATTCCCGCCTCGTAGCTGTATAACTGTCTGCCCCTTCCTCTTCTGTGGAGCAGTTTACGCTCCGACAGAGCACAAAGGAGGTTAAAGAAAAGTGGATGGTGCAACACAGCTAATAAGCTCAGATAGCTTCCTATAAAAAAAACTAAGGACTTTCACCCAGGAGTCTGGGGTTCATGTTCCATGTGAAACCAATAGTCAGCATTGACTTACTTAAAGTTTTAAGTTACATAACGTTAGGTACGTGACTTATGTAACTTAACTTATGTTAAGTTTCATTTCTAGGGTTCAGTAATATCCTTAAAAGAGCTGGATACTGCGGTTTTTAGGTATTACTAAAACCAGGGACTATTTTAGGCAGTGGATTAATACACACTTTGGTGAGTATTTCTGGCTCCAGGACAGTGTATGTAGGATTGACTAAAAACAAACTACAGTGCCCATGTTCATGATAATGAAGGAGCATGTCATTCAATGTAACAGTGGCTCGTGTATGTGTTTCTAATAATACTTGTTAGAAAGAGCGGTTCATTATTGGTTTGGGTCTTTTTGCTGGATTTGATGACAAAAAGAATGTAGACTATCACCAGACTTGTGCTTCAATTCTAAACTCCTGAGTGACTTCTCAGAGTGAGGAGAGGACAGTGAACAGTTCATTTAAGCTCAAGCTTATTTCTGAATTTCCCATGAACGTCAGCTGCCTTACGTTTCCCTGTGTGGGTTTGTGTGTCTGTGTGTGTGTGTGTCTCTGTGTGTGTGTGTGTGTGTGTGTGTGCTTTTCCAAACTTCCCCCCTGAAAAGGAGAAGAAAAACTCACCACAAATGGCCTTGAACCTCTCTGTTAAGAAGTTATTATTGTCCTCTGTTTCGCTCTATTTTTTTTCTTGTCTGCTTCAGCCATCCTTCGGTCGCTCAAACCCGACAGCACGTGATCACGGGGCATGACAGGGTTGACTTTGTGCCATCTTTACATCCGTAATGTTGAAGATCCAAATCCCAGACGGGATGAACAAAAGAAGCTTCACCTTTAATGCTGGTGTGTGATGCCTCTCCTCATCCTCCTCATCCTCACACACACACACGCACACACACACACCGTTTCCAGTAGGTGAACCACTAATCATAAGAAAATAACTGGTGTCAGGGTGATCATAAAACCTCACATATTTCTCCCTTCTGCTTCCATAATGTCACATATTACAGACCAAATGGAATCATGTGAAACACCTGCTTTAGAGAGGGGGGTCTTTAGGGGATGTGGAGAAACGTGTAATTTGAAGTGTTTTAACAGGACAGGTGAGGCCTGGTTGAGGAATGTGTTTAGAAGAGTGTAATTATTTTTTGTTCAAGGAATACAGTTTCCAGCTAATTATCCTGATGGTCAGTTTAGCTGCTGAAGCTTATAGACACAAACATCGTTCATAACTGCCTGCATTCAGAGTTTTAACAAACATCTCCGTGTTTTGCATGCAGTGCACCACAGCATCGACAGTATATTCAGCCTTCACAGAAAAACGCAGCATCAAGCCTGGGTACATTATTAAAATGACGTTTCATTTTTAAACTAAACAAAGTTGGTAATTTCTCACGGAACAACCATATGAGTGTTTTCTGATGTGCCACTTAAGGTTTGGTTAGTTTAGGCAACTAACTTGGTTACAGGAATAGCTGGACATTTTTCGGAAAATACGCTTCCTCGCTTCGGTAGATTGGAACCGCTCTCGTGACTGCACGGTAAATTTGAAGCCACGGCGGGCAGCAGGCTAGCTTGGCTTAGCACAAAGAAAGGAAACAGGGGGAAACAGCTAGCCTGGCTCTGTCGGTTTCCCCGTCTTTATGATAAGCTAAGATAATCGCCCTCTGGAGGTTAGTTTCACGTTTACCGTGAAGACATGGGAGCGGTATCGATCTTCTCACCGAGCTCTCAGCAGAGGGTGAAAAAGCGTTGAACTATTCCTTTAAGGTAAGGGAGACATCACGTTCATGGTTAGGAGATAGGACGTAAACAGCCGTCACCTATCAAACTCGCTCAGTTTTTGCTCCCAACCATCCACCCCAACATTATCGCAAAGAGAGTGTGCTACAGTAAGACAACATTATGTTTAAACCTGCAGGCAAGCCAAGTCAACTCTATTTGTATGGCCCAGTATCACATTCACTGTCTCAATGGGCTAAGCTGGTTCACACCAACAGCAATTCCAAACCCAGAAAAGGCAAGAAAAAACAAAAAAACCCTCATCAACAGGTATGTGGTGCATTCGAAGTGGCCACCGTTATGTATAGATGCAGCAAGTCCACCTGAATCCACCAAAAAAAATAAGGGTGTGCTTAGTTAATATTGGTGGAATGGTTAAAGCCAATGTGGTAAATGACACCACGAAGAGAGAGAGGGGACCGAATTGAGACTGAAGAATTGCAGGCAAGGTAAACAAAGGAAGAATGAAGGGACAGAAGGAAAAGAGGAAATAGGTGAAGTCATGTGGGCGAGAGATTATGTGTGGGTTGTGTGTGTGTGTGTGTGTGTGTGTGTGTGTGTAGGAAAGAGGGAAAGAGCGAGATAGGACACACAAAGTGAATGTGCAGACTGCAGCAACAAGAGACCGGAAGGAAAAGGAAACTCAGAGAAAGTTAACAGTGAAGGATAGAAACAGACAAAAAAAAAGGCAGATGAAAAAGAAGGGACAAAACAAGAAGAGGGACTAAACAATTAACCACAGTCACGTGTCAGCAAACTCCCCACACATATACAGAAACAGGTCTACTAAATAAAACCAGTGAGGTACTGTAAGCTTGTGATTGTCAGGGGACAAACGTCGTGGGGATGTATCTCCAAGCATCATCTGCATGGGCTGAATATCAGTCTGCAGGTGGGTTCTCCTTCCACCTCTGACAATGAAATAAATGCACCGACACATCTCCAAAATACAGCTGGGAGGAAGGACTGGAATCTGACACACACACACACACGCATGGTGCTGTGGTAGACTGTAACTCATGTTAGGGAGTGGTGCGTGAAAGAAAGCGAGGAGTCGTTTACAGAGAGGTTAACTCTTCATGTTCCATCCACACTGACCACATACAGGGAAATTACAGGGCTTCTGATAAAAATAGTCTGTGTGTGTGTGTGCGTGTGCCTGGTCGATACATCCTTTGACCGGTCGCATTTTACTCATTTGGTTAGTCTAGTTTTAGTATAAACAAATAGGAAGTTTTTGTCAGCGAAAGTTTAGTCACATTTTTGTCATCCTTTTAACTTTTTTTATGCCTTCCAAGCATTCTGCTGCTACTGCTGTCGCCGTCTTTGCCGTGTACAGTTAGCAAGTTCTTCTTGTCTATTGCGAGGTAAGCGGAAAAGGCACTCTTTCCCAGTTTATAGCAACACAGTCCGCTTCCGGGGCTCCTCTGTGGAGTCACTTCCGGTGCGGGCTCCGCTCTCAGGGCAGCTCCACTGTCAGAACAGGAAATGCACGCAAAAAATACAAAATTAAATCATGTAGACATTTCCGGTGAAAGCGAGTTTGTCGTCGATTTATATTTAATTAACACCACTGTAACATGAAAACTATTAACTCTTTGAATGTAACATATATTGATTTAGCCTATTCTGTCTACGTAGCATCTAACGTGGGGCTGACGTGGGAATTAAGCCACTGGGACCGACTCCACAGAGGAGCCCTGCAGGCAGAGCTCGCTTGTTTATAGCCCATTTATACCATGTCACTCTGTCTGCGGTAATACAACAGACTGACTCTCCTCAGTAAATCCAATTGTCATTCTCATATTTTCGTGGTTTGTAATTTTTCAGTGCGAATGTGGAATGTAGTCCATAAATCTTATCCTTTTTCCTTCCAGGAACCGGTAACGTTAGCTAACACTACTGGTACAGACTTAAGAACTGATAACATTAGCTAACATTATTGTTAGAGACTTATGAACTGGTAACGTTAGCTAACACTACTGGTACAGACTCGCGCACCTTCTCTGGATCCGTTCCACATTGGTGGAATGATTTGCCGGCCTCTACAAGATCAGCAGATTCTGTAGCCACCTTTAAAAAGCACTTGAAAACGCATCTCTTCCGTAAACACCAGAATGAAAAAAAAAAAATTTTCATCATTTTAAAAAAAAAAAAAAAAAAAAAAAAAAAAAAAAAGAAACCCTTCCTATCGTTAGCTTTGTATACTGTGCTGGGCTTTAGCCAGACTCGTTTTTGATGCACTTATGCTTTTTGTTACCTTGTGTTGTTATATTGCTTCCATTGTCTTCCTCAAATGTAAGTCGCTTTGGATAAAAGCGTCTGCTAAATGACTGAATGTAAATGTAAATGTAAATGTAAGAACCGATAACGTTAGCTAACATTACTGGTACCGACTTATGAACCGGTAACGTTAGCTAACATTACTGGTACCGACTTATGAACCGGTAACGTTAGCTAACACTACTGGTACAGACTTAAGAACCGATAACGTTAGCTAACATTACTGGTACCGACTTGAGAACTGATAATGATAGCCAACAATACTGGCAGAGATGTAATGTTACTGAAGCGTAATATGCTGCTTATTCGTGCAACAAGTCAAGCAGCTAAATCACTTTAGCACTTTAGATATTTTTAAGCAACAGAGGATACATTTTACCAATCAGGGACTACAATGTGAGATTTTCAAGATGCATGCAGGTCACTGAATAAGACTGATGAAGTGTTATAGTTAATTTGTCCATTAGTTTGTCTGTCACATTGTATATTTATTCTTCATTGCCGAAAACTGTAATTCCCTATATTTTCATAGTGTTTGTTATTAAACGTTAGTTTTTATTTAGTTTTTTTCTCATTTTGGTCTGAGAAAAAACGTTGTCAGCTAATATTTTTCATCATGGTTATTTCCAATCAGTGATAAAATTACCACAGCTTAAGATGCGAGTATACATTCAAGATATACTTCAACAAATAACACCTGACTCCGTTTCACTTTACTGTACTGACATTACTGTAAAGTGGATCAGTACTTTCAACAATGACTAAACCCATGGAGGTTCACACACACACACACACACACACACACACAGTTATTGTATGATAAAGTTGCAAAAACGTGAGTTTTAGAATTCCTTTTTACTATTTAATTTTTTTCCCCATTTCTTCCTGTTTCAGATATTTTGCTCCTGCTGACCTGAAGCACAGAACAGAAAGAGAAGAGAGACACAAGAGAAGAGCGGTAGATTGTGACAGGACGTCACAAAGGTGGAGGAAAAAGAGATTGAGGGAAAATGGAAAGCTGAGGCAGAAATACAGCAAATGGAGAGCAAAAGACAAAAAAAAAACACATTGGGAAATGGACAGTGAAGGGTGGCTGAGCGGGCGGAGAAAGTAAATGGAAAGATTGATGTTGCAGACAAAAGGAAAGAGACAAAATGACAGAGGAAGGAAGGACAGGGAAAAAAAAGTTGGAGAAAACCGAGGAAAAGATAAAGAGAGACAGTGTGACGTGTGGATAGAGAGGGAGAGAAGAAAAGGGAGAGAGAGGAGCCATTAAAAACATATAGTGAGGACTCTGAATAAAGAGGGA
Organism: Coreoperca whiteheadi; assembly: GCA_011952105.1. NCBI lineage: Eukaryota > Metazoa > Chordata > Actinopteri > Centrarchiformes > Sinipercidae > Coreoperca > Coreoperca whiteheadi. Next base: position 21,309,033 of record CM022470.1, read on the forward strand.
CATTTGGGGAGGAAAGCAAAGACAGAGGGAGGGGGAGATGAAAGTTGGAGAAGCACTTAGGGAGGAGACCAAGTGAAGGACGTGCAGAAAAATCAGCAAAAAGCAAAAGAAGCACACATGAAACATCATTCAACTTCATTTAAACGCTCAAAAATGATCACTAATTTAAAGTCAAATAACAATAATCATCATTAAATATAATTATATCAAGTGTGATAATTATTCACGCTGACAGAGAGCAAAGCTTTTAACTGCTGGCTGAAAATGCATCAGCTTCTCCGCAGACCAAACCGTTCCAAACATCTGGTTGTGATGTCATAGATGCGGGACGATGCCGACACGTCATTTGGAGAATGGCACAGAAGACAGTCGAGCAGATTTGACAGAGCAGTGAAGGACGTGTCATTCTGATTATTGATGATGGGCCAAATGGCCGATTTCTCATCTGTCCAAACTACACTTGAACTCCTTCTTCTGCGGTCAAGTCACACACACACACAAGCGCGCACACACACACACACACACACGGACTCTGCAGGCAGTGGTCAAAGGCTCTGTAAAACATTGACCTCAATGGAAAAGAATGCAAACCCTCTCTGTCTCTCTCTCTCTCTCTCTCTCCTTCTCAGTCTCTCTCTCTTTCTCGGTCTCCTCCCCTCGTGTGTCAGACGCACACATATTGGTTAGATTAAACTGCCACGGAGAGAGAGGGAGAGAGACACAATATTCTTTTTCCCACATTTGACGCAGACTCTCTCTCTCTCTGTGTTTTTCCTGCCGCTTCTCATGTTACCCTCCTTTTCTTTCTCAGTTCATTACCACGTTTCTTGTGTAAAGGACTTCCTGAATTCGTGACACTGCTAGCTAATTTCAAACTAGCAATTTACTAAATCCAGTTTTCGCATTTAAAATGTCTTCGCTAGTAAATATGTGTTGACTTTTGTGGCACTGTGCAAACTAAAGAAACGGCTGTATACACAAGCTGCGGGGCCAGAGGGGTCGACCTCCCCGGGGCCCGAGTTCAATAGGGGTCCCTACTGAGCTACCATATTCCCTCATATTTCCTCATATAGTGAGTGGGCCAGCACCTTTATTTACCTCAACTGCAGAAAGTAACACGGCTTTATTATTTGAAGCAGGCTTGTATTAGAGGCAGAGGTAGGCCTTTATTCCTGATTCCCCCTATTGGAGAAGTGTAATTTGTCACATTGTGGCAGTGAACGCGGAATGAGCGGCGTTTCACAGCTACATCGACCCTTTAATGACATTCAACACAGGAAACAAGAACTTCAAACATGAGCAAAACAGAGTGAAGCAGCCATGGCGTTGCGTAGCATCATAGTGTGCACGCTATGTGCAGTGTGTAAAAACGGTTCAGTCTCTCCTTTGCTTTAAGATTAGAGAAGAGAAGGTAGAACTTAATTTGCTGTGCAGAAATGCAAATTTGGAAGAGTGCAAATGTATAATATAAGTATTTGTGACTGCACTGGCTGTGGACAGGATGCTCCGCCCCCTCTGTGCTGATAGTCTAGCTCCGCCCCTGAGAGTCTAGCCCCTCCCCTGAGAGTCTAGCCCCGCCCCTAAGAGTCTAGCTCCGTAGGCTGTAAATCAATGAGTACACAATCATTCAGATATGACTCTTGGATTGTCACAACTTGAGCCATTAGGTCTAATAAAAACCAAACTCATTTGAGGTATACTGTGTGATTTTTTTTGTGTGTTCGTGTGCTGCAACCAGTCTTAATTTTGTGATGTGTAAATCTCCCCTCAGTAAACACTTATAATGACTAGATAATGCAAGCATCTACATTTGCGATTTAAGGGATTTTATTCAAGTTTTTGCCCTTCGTGAGCCTTTCTCTCTGCAACATTTTACATGGAAATATCTAACTGCATTACATTTATCTGACAGTTGCACTCAGTAGATAGTTTGTATAGTAAGGAATGCAAGCATACAGTGTGTGTTGTCAAACTGCGGGCCAACACAGGGCTGCAGGCTGACTTATCTGAGGAAATGAACAAAGGAAAGAGGAAAAGATAAAATGTGACAGTGACCAAGCACAGTTGGGTGGTTTTTCAAGGGGGCAGATCATTTGGCCTACTTCAGGAACCGCACACTTCCTGGCAGAAAGGCTTTCTGCCTTTCTTTTTTCCTAATCACAACCAAGTAGTTGAGTGGGAGTTTTAAATTTTTACTCCTGGTTTACATGGGCTACACTTCACTATTTACATCCAGTAGAAGGTTTGAGGGGGGATGAGGGGGGATGCCATACCCCCTTGTTAGCAAAATGACCATAATCCATCCCCCATGTTAACCTGCTCAAAAGATGTTTGTCTGTGCTTGGTCTCTTAGTGGTGCTTCACATTGCCACTTTTAATAACATATGACACATACTGGTTTTGAACTGGAAGACTGAACATGTAAGAGTCTGTCCATTCTGGATTAAAAGCTCTGTTTCCGCTGTGTAATTTCTCTTTTTTGGGCACGCCATGTAAAACTATTTCTCCGACTCGTGTCGTCTCTACTCTCCCTGTGTGTGTGTGTGTGTGTGTGTGCGTGTGGCCTACGTCACTCGAGTGCTTATTTGACAATATAATATAAGAATTACACATTATTTCACAGTTTATTAAATGCCCATAAAAATTACTTCAAGGGTGTAAAAAATAGGCTATTTTCTGAAAAAAAAAGAAAGAGCACAAGGTGCTCCTCCTCTTTGTATTCAATCAATGGAAAGAAGAAGGTCAGCACTTAATGAATGATTCACATTTGTAGCCGTACTAGCAGCAGTGCTTTAAGGACGACCCTGTCAGTCTGTCCATTGGTCAGATGGTCCATCACACTGGATGTCTAATGTATTTTGATTTTATTCTAACATGCATGTCTACTGTTTGTTACTGTTTCTAACTTTTTACCACATTAAGCTATTTCTCTTTTTCTCTTTATCTCTGTCAAAGGGCATCACAAAGCACACTGCATGAGAAATATTTCTTTCTTTCTTTCTTTCTTTGTGCTATAGTTTATTAAAATAAACTTTATTGGTACGCGTGCTAAATGGCCACTTGGTCTATATAAACACTGAAGAAAATAAAACAGCCTCCTCCTACTGTGTCTCTTACTCTTTCTCTCTGTATGGTTGTCTCTCAGCCAGCCTCTGGGTTTGTCTTCAGGTTTTGCAACGTCACCCTGCCACGTCGAGGATGGGCCGTCTGCCTCTCTCTCTCTCTCTCTCTCTCTCCTTCAGATACACACAAGATAGAGGTCAAAGGAGGTGATGAAACAGAGTGAGAATAGATGAGAATTACTTCTAAGTGAGTTTGCAAGCGAAGACGAAATGACTGAAATGAGAAAGCATGGAGGGGAAAAAAATTCTTCGCATGTCAAACCTCACAGGCACTTTAGGCAGACACGTTCACATTATAGGAGAGGGTATAAGTGAGAGAGAAAAGAGAGAGGTGAAAGACGAGTTAAATGCAGAGAAACCGAGAAAAGGGGCAGAGGAGAAGACGAGGGAAAATGTAAAGCTAGCAGACACGAACGCAGAAAGAGGGCTCGAAATAGACTGAGAGAGAGGAGTTTATTCTGAGAGCTGTATGGGCAGGGCGGCCTGGAAGGCTATCCTTTAGGTCCTCATCACTCCGCATTAACTTTGTAAGCCAGCCAGGAGTTGGGGAACTGCAAGCATTCTGGGTAAAAACATCCATCTGGAAGCGGAGTAGTGTGGTTTTCCTGGACTGACTAACACAACAGAGCCCCTGACTATAAAATCGTTTGTCCAGTCCCATACGATTGAAATGTCTAATTAATCTAATTCAGTCAATTACCTATTTTAATTTAGTTGACTGAATCAAACATGCAGGTCTGCATAAATGTCCAAAAAAAGATACAATATATCCCAAGTTTACCCTCAAACCCCTTAAAAAGCTCCAAAAGGTATTTTTCCACACTATATACTCGAATATGACTAAATGAAGCTATACAGATATATTTGGTACCTTCTTAGCTGCAACTAATTCTTCAAATGGAAATATATAATGAGGTGAATAGTCGAAATAAGTATCCAGGACTCCAACATGGCAGGGCCATCGAAAAGTCTGGAATCACAAGCTTCGTGATTCCCATATGATGAAGCTTTATGACTTTGGTGACCCCCCCTGCTCTTCGTGCAGCGCCACCGAGAGGTTGACAGTTGTGTCCATGACTGAAATGTCTGAACAAATGTCGTAGGGATGTGCAACACGCATTCAAGCCCCCCTCCGGATCAGTTGTTATCACTTTGGTTATCCTGACTCTCCTAGTGCCATCATCGGGTCAAAATCCTAATTTGTTTTGTACTTTGGTTTATGACCACACACCTGCCAAACTAACGACATTCCCATCAGCTTCAGCCGTATGTCGTGTTTATGGCTAATCAGCAAATGCTAAACAAAGATGGTGATAATGGTATAAACAATATACCTGCTGTTGCCGATGTTAGCATTTAGCTCAAAGCCCAGCCTCAAAGTGCCACTAGCATGTCTAACTCTTAGCCTTGTTATGTTATTCGCATTGTAATTAAGCTATAATTAAACTATTACTTTTGATTGACTAAATATTTATGACTATTTCTTGAATCTAAACCAATATTAGAGCCTCTCGGCCCAGTTGTAATAGGGGAAGAGCTGCACGATTGAATAATTTCCTCCCCATTCAAGTTAGCGGAGGGATAAATCAGACGTTAGCCGCCTCGGCTGGCGGAGGTCTCGGGTGCAAAAGTAGCGCACAGCAGTGAGATGGCCAACAAGAAGGATGGACAAGAAAATGTCCAAAAGTAAAGGAGGGGCCGAAGAAATTTGAGACAAAGGGGAACAGGCATTAGCAGCACAGGCTTCCAAATTTCTTTTTAAATAAAGACTGTTTGGGCATCAGTATTTGTGAGGAGCAGACTGAAGCGGTAACATGGAGGTTAAATTGTTAAATTAAATTGTTTTTATTTTCATTTCATTTAATTTCTTTATTTGGATGGGACAATGCATAATAATTCAATTCAATTTTATTTATATAGCCCAGTATCACAAATGACATTTGCCTCAAA
>CM022470.1:21319431-21339775 GCA_011952105.1 Coreoperca whiteheadi
ATATATATATATATATATATATTATGTTAGAAATGTTTAGGTGGTAAAACATAAGGGAAGATGATGGGTCCAGACGGACAACCGAGCAGCTCCAGGTGAAGGCCAACGAGCAAGACCTGAGCCACTCGTCCCCTGCACCATAGACACAGCAACACTGCCCCAGCAGGTCGCCATAGTCACAGATCCAGATACATCTCCGGACACTGAAATACCTGCTGAAAGTGACACTAAGAAAGAAGAGACGGACGACAAAGCACAAAACTCCGGGAGAGGGAAGAAGTCAAGTTAGTGACATGCATTTATGGGATGAGAATGCATACGGATGGAGAGGAGGACAGAGGTGAAGAGAGAGAGGTGCATCATGGGAAGTCCCCCGACAGTCTAGGCCTATAGCAGCATAACTAAGGGATGGTTCAGGACTCTCCTGAGCCAGCCCTAAATATAAGCTTTATCAAAGAGGAAAGTCTTTAGCCTACTCTTAAATGTGGAGATGGTGTCTGCCTCCCGAACCCGAACTGGGATCTGATTCCGCAGGAGAGGAGCTTGATAGCTAAAGGCTCTGGCTCCCATTCTACTTTTGGAGACTCTAGGAACCACAAGTAACCCTGCATTCTGAGAGCGCAGTGTTCTAGTGGGGTAATAAGGTACTATGAGCTCTGTACGATACGACGGTGCCTGACCATTAAGTGCTTTATAGGTGAGGAGAAGGATTTTAAATTCTATTCTGGATTTCACAGGGAGCCAGTGCAGAGAAGATAATATTGGAGAAATATGATCTCTTTTCCTAGTTCCTGTCAGTACACGTGCTGCAGCGTTCTGAATCAACTGGAAAATCTTAAGGGACTTTTTCGGGCTGCCTGATAATATGGAATTGCAGTAATCCAGCGTATAATGAACGTACAATATAAATGGACGTAAATACACCGGATTTAGCACAAAGCTAATTTCCATCCGTAGTCCCAGACATGGACAATCAAAAATAAAAACGGACAAAAGAAAACCTAATACCAAACAGACATATAGCAGTAAAAAGTGTCCATGCTAAAATAAAATACTTGTTACAATAATTCTTTAAGATATTTTAAAAAATCCTATGCATAGTCATCCTACAGTGCTTATTACAAATATACCTATTCCATTAAAGTGCCAGTGCATAGTTCGTACCTAATGTTCACAGTTTTGGTTGTTATTCAGCCAACTTTTTAACATTTTGTGTCATGTTTTAAGGTAAATAACACTCCAGAATTTTTTATTGTTACTTATTTTATTACCTTTGTCTAACTCTTACTTACTGACAACAAATTAAAAGATGTCCTACAATAAAAACATAACGTGTAATTATATTACCAACCATAACTATACTGTACATACATATGTACTCAACCGCCTCGCCGCCCCCTCGGGCAGGTCTCAGTTCATAAATCCAGGGCTGAATTTGTTTCCCAGTACACCCCTGCTTGTAACACAGCGTCTGCAGCAGAGAAATGACTTCTGGGTAATGTGGTCCTCAAACTGTTAACTTTTGTTGCCGGGGTGCGAAGAGCTGCGGTGTAGTGTGAAGGAGGTGATGATGTTCAGCGTTACAGGGGATGGGGGGAGCCATACCTTGACGTTCCCCTTTATTGTGTGTTTTCACAGGCTGGTGGGGTCACTGACCTCTTAGCCAACGAGGCGCATTGTTCTGCAGTGATGGAAACAAAACATGTAGGACCAACAGGAGGCAGGATTTACGTTCCACGGGCCCCCGGTCGGACAGACCCATCTCATATCCAGACCCCCATCTCAGTCCGTTTAGAACATTTGTAACAGTCAGAACAGTGGTTGTAGGAGTGTTTTAAAGGTTTCGGGCTCAGGTGAGGTTAAACAAGTCAAACTTCATGAAAACTCATGTAAAACTGAATACATTGCATTGGGGTTATTTCACAGCTCACCTGGTGCCATATGAACCACCTTATACAGTAAAGCCCCACCCATCTGGTACTTCAGGGGTGATAAAACAAACGCCAAAGAATTAATGAAGCTCCTGAGCCTGGAGCTGAGGCAGCTGGTAAAGCCTCTCCCATGTCAGACTGAGCAACCGTTCCACCCCCACCAACACTTCACCACCCCCGAACCTTTACCTCTACCCGGGGATGAGCAGTGACGTCTCTCCGAGTGACCTCTGCTCTCGTGTGGACGTTTGTAGACACACATACACACACTCCTCCTTCAGTCACGGCATCCCTTTACGCTTTTAGCTTTCTAGCCAGGACCCCCAGCCTAGCTTTCCCATCAGGCCTTTCTCATCCCGGGGACAGAGGGATAGGCGGATTTACACCGCCACTTTGTCCATCTCCTGGCCGTAACCATGGCAACACGGGGCCGAACGATTCCAGATGTTCTAAAAACAAAATCTTTGAGAGGAAAAAAAACAAAACAACGTTAACAATGCGAAGGCTGTTGCGTTGCGCTGCACCGGCTAAAGAGAGTTCGCTAATGCAGCACAGAATACACTCAGGGAGGGCAGAGGAAATGATCCGAGATCAGTGTTTGTTTTACTCATATAGCCTATAATATATCTGGAGTATTACACTGAGAGAAGGCAACAGTACTCCTTATCTGAAGAGTATAATCTGGGATCTGATCCAACACACTGATACAGATATAGCAAAGATTGCAACACAATCTAAGACACACTTTTTGGCAGATCATTTTATAATCACTGATCTGTCATGTTAACAAAATGTTACCTCACAGTTACCTCATTGCTGACTGATCGGATGTTTGTGTGTGTGTGTTGCAGAGTCGTATCTCCTAACCACTGTTTGTTTAGGCAGGTACGGTAGGTGTGTAACCGCAGAGGTAGTGTAGATACACGGTGTGTTGTGCCGCCGCCTCTTCCTGGGCTCTGGGCTTGGCCTGCAGCCAGGGGAAAACATTAGCTAACGGAGCTGCGGGGCGCTGGAGAGCTGAGGCTCTGCAGACCAGCCTCTGTCGGTGGACCAGTTATTTGATCTGAATGTAGGGAAGGGTTTAGCACCGCCCACTCTCACTTGAGTCGTCATGCTTTTTTAAATGGCACAGAATGTGATAATACACTCCAGCTACATATATGGAATGGCTGTGTTTATCGTGCCTGCAGTATTTCTCTCCTCTGCCTGCAACTCTGATTCTTGCACTGGATCTTGTGGCTGTCCCGGTAGCGGCAAACTTGTACAGCTTTCCTGAAATGTTCATCCACTCTGGAAAGTGGACTATGATGTATAAGGCTGGTATATATACTGGCTAATGCAATGAGAAACGCACAGACCTCTCAGGTAGATGATATCGGTCTGGTGTCAACGTGCAATCTGTGTCGCGATATCTAATGTGGATGAGGGAAAACGCATGTCAAATGCCAGAGTAAATATACACAGAATGCATCAAAACTGGAACGTGATCAGAGTGGTCAGACCGCATCTGGAGGTGTGATCTGTACAGTTTCACCACATGCGTAAGAAAACAAATCCACCCAACATGTTGAAAAGCCAGTCCACCTTTTCCAGCTATCTCAAGCTCAAAAAGCTACGGAACACATGGATCTATAACTCCGATCTGCCCTGCTAGGTCATAATTTGATCATCTTATTGTTACCCGAAAACAACAACCACAGTGCACCTTTCGGTCCGAGTGCCTGGCTAGCCGAGCTTAATCAGTTACATCAATATTACACCGCTCTAGTCAGCACACAGCGGGATTTCCTTTTCAAGTGCATGCAAATGGCGCCTAAGCACACCATGACGTGTTGACACACACACACACATAAACACACAAAGAGACACAGGTACACACACAGGTGTGATGGGGGACTGGAGGCTGTGGATTTACTACGCAGGAAAATGGAGGACAGCAGGAGATTATGACACGCCATTAACACACACACACACACACGCACGCACACGTCTAGTTTGTTCTTTCTTTCTGTCACAAACATACACAGTGTAATTACAATGTCAATAGTGATGCAGAGCTACAGATCAAGTTCAGAAGGGGGTTACTTTTTGTCTCCATCATGGAGGAACACGGGAAAACTTAGCCGATCACATCCGTGGCTGTGGAGTAGTGAGCTATAGGCCAGATAAGCAATGAATAAAGAAATATAGTTGCACTATGTGTTCTCTGGCCACACATAACAGCATTCATGTTTTCTGGTACCAGCCACTGGCCTTTGCAGCCATGTGGAAGTTTAATGACTCGCTGGAGAGGCCGCGTATGCAAGTACTGTATGTGCGTGTGTGCATACAGTATACTCGTAAACACACTGCTCAATCGCTCTTTGCTGTGGTGGCAGGATCTCCGATGTCCGGTGTGGATAAACATCCCTAAGTCTGTTTGGAAATCACAGTAAAAAAATAGTTTGTTTTGACTTCAGCTCTCGTCTCATAATCCTCAGACGGACTTTTTCTTCAGTATCGAAAGTGATCGAGCTGATCGTTGTCTGTACAGTGTAAAAACAGGAACTGCTAATAGCCAAAGCAGCCTGACTTTGCAAGTGCTGAAATGTGCAAAAATGTTAAAAAATACGCTATAGGATAAAAACACAGAGCTGTAGATGGTTTCAAGGTCAATACTCAGACACTCAGCGAGGCGAGTCCTTCATCACTTTTCATCAGTTTTCACCAGATCTGTTATAAAGTGCAGAAAAAGTCCCAGCTGATGCCTCACAGACAGACTTGACTGTGTACAGAACTTGATGAGCTGAAGTTAGGGACCGTCTCAAAAGTGCATGCAAATGGACCAAAACAAGAGATTTTTGTCAATTTACTCCTCCCATTGCTTTGCACAACATCCTTACAAACAAGTGCAATATGTTCCAACGAGCTATTATGGCACCTCTTTTTCTTGTGGTCAGTATCGTTCTCATCTTGTATCCTACACTCTTCCGACCAGACATTCCTCTCGTTCTCAATACCAATGTTGCTCAGTGCAATTCTGACTGTATTTTCCCAATGTTCAAACTTCCTATTCTCTTTCCACTATTCATTAACTTCCGCACCGTTTTTATTTCAACTCAATTCATACATTTTGTATGTTTCAAATAGGAATCGTGCCTTCTTTTTTGATTTAGATACGTGGCTAAAAAATTATCTTCTCAGTGTTAGTTTGTGTATTTTGTGGGCAGCTCCACTTTGTGATGAGTACAGACCTATTTATTTCACAATAAAGTGCTTCATCAGTGGACAAATGCAGATAACAGTGACTGCTGACCAGCTGACAATGTGTGTGTGTGTGTGTGTGTGTGTGTGTGTGTGTGTGTGTGTGTGTGTGTGTGTGTGTGTGTGAGAGTGTGTTTCAGGAAGGCAGGAGCTGAAGCTGAACACTGTCTGACATCACCAGACTCAGCCTCCTCTTTCAATGATAACATGTGGATTGCATGCTCGTATTTCATGCCATTCATGAACATTGTCGTCATGACACGCTGCCTAGTGTGTGTGTACATGCGCGTGTTTGCCTGGCAGCGGAACCAGTTTAGTTTACACACTTGTACGTGAACTTCGATCATGCACAGAATGCTCCAGAAATTTGCCTGTTTGTGTCTCCTTCAGGCTCATTCACCCGAATTGAACTCCAGATAAATCTAGAGCATGGTCACTAATAGCGATTATATGTATTACGGTTTCTGCTACACTGGTCAGTAGTGTGTTACTGATCAAAAATCATTTTATTTGGGAGAATGATTGGTGGAGTGGGACAATAAGAATGTTCTCTAGATGATTGAAGACCAAAATCTCTCAATGTATTGCCAGTTTCATAAACTGCCAGATGTGCTTGAACGATCAATTGTGGGATTAGTAACAGTATTAAAATCCTCACCAATTATGATATTTGCTGGTTCCTGTAATGTAGAGAAGAAAGATGGATCATCATCGTTGGGGCCATATATTTTGGCAATTGTGAATTTTTTGTAATCGATGGGATGCAGTAAATTTAATATCTCGTTCTTTGGAGTCAGCAATTATGGAGTGGTGAATTTTGTCTGCCAAAAGAGAAACTCCTCTTTGTCTACTGTTGCATGAGAATTCCTGATTATCAAGTATAATAATCAAGTAACATGAAGTAACTCTTACCACATTCTAATCATTATCTTTCACTCTGGGATTCTACATCATTGCCTTTCTTAAACACAAACGTTAAAGAGAATAGAATAGAATAACCTGATTCACAGCATTGCTGGATATTTTCCTTCTGTTGATCATGTCCCTCTCTCTGCTGTCTGGCAGCAGCACAGTGCTCATAGTTTCCATCCTCAGCCTGCCTGCTCCGTGTGTCTGTGTGTGTGTGTCAGGAGAGGGGGGGATGGGTTTGATATTCTTTGCATGTTGGGAAACAGAGAAAGAAAGTGCAACAGAGAGACTGAAAGTGTGTTAAGCATTCCTCTCTCTCCGGCCGTACTGAGTCACTCCTCAGTCTGCTTTTCCATCCGTTCACTCTCCGCTGGCCTCCTCCTCTCTTCTTTTTAATCCAACCCATCCTTTATTCAAGACTTTTCTGCTTTCGTTCCATTTCTTCATCTTACTCCTTTCTTTCTACGCAAGGAAACTTTGTTTGGATGATTGCCACATTACTGCCAGCATGCCCTGCAAATGTAAAAAACGTTCTTAAAAGGTATTGCAAGCATGTGATTGGCTGCTGATGGGTGATGTCACTCAGATGCTCCTGGGATGTTGCATTGTGACCGGAGAGTCTCCCTCTGCTGACGTAGAGCCTGTGAGGGAGAGCACTGCCCCATCTGTCTGTCTGTGGTTTGCTGTTTGAGAAGCAGCAAACTCTGCAGCGTCACTCACCAATCACCTGTGTAGGGTTCTAACCACAGGCTGTATTAAACATGGATGTAGAGTCTGTGACGAGCCCATAGGTTTCTGAAGAGCCGTTGTGAAGCTCCGGCCGTCGCAATCTTGGCAGTCCCCGCCTCTGTATAATCCAAAAATGGCCAAAGAGGTGGAGCAGCGGTGGGCCAAATGAAGCCTGGTTGATGAAACTGCCCACCTGAGAGGGCACCCACCTGTCACTCAAAGCCACGTCCTTTATTTTGCGCAACTTTAAGCCTTAATATAATTTAAAAGGGTGAGTTGTAAAAAAAATTCCGCCCCCTCACAGTTGTCATGAACGGGGAAATTAGCTATAGAGACCCGAACCGTTTTTTTGTACCAGGCTGTAAACATGTTGATTTCTGCTGTGGAGTTGGCCGTTTTAACATGGGGGTTAGTGGGGATTGAACCAGCCTCAAGTGGCCATTTGGGTGCACGGACGGCAGAGCGGTCAGCGCTCCCGCCTCCCAACAAGGAGATTGTGGGTTCGAATCCCGGACCAGAGCACGATCCCCAGAGTACGGCTTTACTAGAATTAGCCACAAAAGAGGAAAATAACACGCAATGAAATAAAAACGATCGACAATAAATAAAAAGATCAAAACCATGACCCTTGTTACAGAATCAGCAACATATTAAAGTATCAATGAAGGCAAACAACACTTTGATTGAGTGAACACACACACTTTACAGCAAATAAAGAGCTACACAATTTTTGAGCAAAGTATTGTTGATGTTCTCTTCCGGAGAGTGAGGTTGTTGTTGCGCTCCACCAATCTGAGCCGCATTCTGCCAAAATTCAGTTTGCACTCAATCTGAACACCCCTTCAGAATAACGTTTTCATTTCATACATGTTTGTGTGACTTGGGCCACTTCTGATTCGGCGTTGCTGTTTCATGTCTTCAGGCTGTTTCAGGCTGTGTTTCTTGTGGCTACCAGGGGAGCGTGTGGCATTTGCCCCACACACACACATATATACAGTACATTTAGATGCCAGACACCCTCAAGCCTGTCTGAGTTTGCCTTGGCAAGCACATCAAAAACAGATGATGTGTGTGTGCGTGTGTGTGCGTGTGTGTGTGTGTGTGTGCGTGTGCGTGTGTGTTAGTGTTTGTCTGTGTGTATAACTGACTGCACAGAGGGAATCAGTGCCTTGCTCAGGGGAACCTCATGTCCCCAACAGTCGGAAACATTCGACTGCAGTACTTACTGCTGCTCGAAGTCATGCTCTCAATTCTACTAATAATGCTACTAAAACTGCTATTGCAGGGAGTACTACACTACTATTACTGCTATCAGTAGTACTATCAATAAATAATACCTGTGGTAGTATTTTCTGGAAGAAATCAGAGCAGCTCTGAGTTCAGTTTGACCTCATTGACAGAGAGAGAGAGAGAGAGAGAGAGAGAGAGTGACATAGAGGAAGAGTTATAGAACCGGGGGAGGTAAGGAGAGTGAGTCATACGTGTGGACGTGGCTTCCCTCGCTCGCTCTCTCCTTTTTCCTCTCGATCACTGCGTCTCGCCCTCCGTCCGTCCCTCCTTTTGCTTCCCGAACCAGAGCGAGGCCTTCAATTATCTGTTTGTCTGGCAGAGAGAGAGAGGGGAGAGAGACGGAGGGAGACTGCGGATTAAGAAGGCCTTCATCTCAACACAGTCTCTCTCTCTCTCTCTCTCTCTCAACCCAGGAAATTCCTTTATAATGTTCTTTGAGATTAAACTGATTCCAACTCTCTCTCTCTCTGTGTCTCTCAGCTGTAATTCCAGTCGATGGTTTTAATAACAGGTGGCAGTGGAGCGTAGTCAGTCTAGCTACACAGGCCCGCACTTTACACACACACACACACACACACACACACACACTGAATTAACTTATTACATCCTTTAAGGGCAATTTGGAGTCTTTCTGTTTCGATGTCTGTCACTCATCTGTCTCATGGAACAGATCGGCTGCTATTTCTATATGTTGAGTCACATATGTACGCATCTAGAAATATTGATCAGGTTAAGTGACCTTTGCTGTGTGTTGATTTTTAATAAATTTACATGATGTTAACGCGGTTGGCCTTTATTTCCTGACCGTAAAATTGTTTAGTCTTCATTTTTTACTAACTTTACTTTTTTATCGCCTTGATACTTGATGACATTTCTTAATTCATAAAATTCCTTACAAATCTGATTTGGAATCATTAGCTTAGCTTAGCTTAGCTACTTTTCACAGATTAAACAAACAAGATGTAACGTGCTAATTAGTGAGCTTTCCATGTGCTGGTAGGCAGAATGCTTATTATGCTTTGGACTGAATGAGGCTAGCTATTTTCCCATTTGCAGTGTGCTGAGCTAATCTAACCGGCTGCTGGCATTAGCCTCACATTTAGCATACGGGCATGAGAGCAGTATCAATCTTAGTCAAGGTTGGACCATTTACATTTACATTTAGTCATTTAGCAGATGCTTTTATCCAAAGCAACTTACATATCAGAACATTTACAAACCCAAGGCGCAGCTTCGGGAGCATTTTTGGGGTTCAGTATCTTGCTCAAGGATACTTCGACACATGGCTTGGGGATTGAACCGACCTTCCAATTGGCAGGCGACCCAGAATCTCATATGATCAGAGTCCATCCGTTCATACCCTGGCCCTCACGTCTTCTAGCATTAGCCTCTCAGCGGTGTAAGAAATGAAAGGAATGAACAGTCCTGAGGCTATTATCATATTCCTTTATGTGTTCATTGTGGAAGTAGATGTCACAATGTTTAATCTTCCTTTTCATGGCGTACCCAGAACGGCCACGTAACAGGCGGTCAAGTTCCTGTCGAACCCTGAGGACACACACACATACACACACTCACACACCCAGGTGAAACACATGATTATTAGCTGTAAACCTCCCGTTCTTACCATACACACACTTGCAGTAAATGATTATTAGCTGGAGACCCCTTTGTACACACACACACACACACACACACTCCGCAAAACACCCCTAAACTCGTCTCCTCTCTCTTTGCCAGTAGCATAAACTTCAAACAACCAATCGCTTCCGTTCATAAAGAGCCCATTAAACACACAAAAGCACCTACAGGCACACACACACACACACACACACACACACACACACACACAGACACACACACACGTGCATGTTTAACCAATGCTGAGGCGCTTAAAGGCAGTAATGAGAAAGCAGCAGGTAGGCTTACCTTTTCATCCTCCCTCTCTCTCTCTCACACACACACACACACACACACACGCTGTCTTGCTGTGTGTGATGACAGACAGCTGTGTATTCAGGTTTTACAACCTGAGAGGAAGTGCAAAGTCGACAGCAGAGCAACATCAAAGCGGCTGCTACTGTACAGTTAAGAACCGTTTAATTCAACACACTAATGCTCAGTTTAGTTCAGTTAAGTCTCTGACATTGAAATTCACCTTAGTTTGATCAAGTGTGCCGTAAAACATTAAAGCATGCAGTGGCGACAAATTCAGTTTAAGTTCAACTCACCGCAGCTGTGTCGTCCTCCTCCAATGTTGTGTGTGTCGAGAGTTTCAAAGCGTTCCGAGGCAACATAATCACATCTTTTCTTTACCGGCTCTCCGCCGCCATTCTGTCCGCACGTGAGCTACTTCACTTTCCAATCTGGAACCGTGAATGTACAGTGGTCTGCTGGCACGTGTGGACTGATATTTATAATCTGTTATGGTCAAAGTGTTGATGGGCGCTCAAACTGTGAGTGTAAAAGATGTGGTTACTTTATACACATCAGTGTGTCCTCTCTGTTCTGACACAAACACATGCACACAAACAGGCAGCTAACATCTGGAAGTTTTACTCTATCAAGTCCATTCTCTGCTTCATTGTCTTTACTTGAGATTAGAGGCAGAATTCTACTGACTTCTGATCAACCTCTGTCTGTAAAGTAGGCTACATTACTGATTGTATTCAAACAGATTTATCTTTCACTAGAGTCAATGTTAAGCCCATAGTCCAGCGCATTACAGTGCCACATTTAACCATAAAAGTTGTAGTAGGTACTCCGCTTTTCATCAACCAATGAGGGCGGTGCAGGATATTATGTCATGGTACAGAAGTGAGGGCTCTGAAACGTGTAGCATGAAGCCACACTTTGATTTCTCAAGTAAAAAGCAATCAATGAAACACAGGGCAACTGTCCTTACCAGACCAGAATAGGAAGAGTCTACCGCCATGCTAGCGGCTCTGTCAGGCTGTATGTAGGCACAGCTTAGTGCCACGATGCTTTGAGCTAAATGCTAACAATTAAGCATTGACGTTAGCAGCGTTACCATGTCCGCCATCCTAGTAAGCGCGCTAACATTTGCTGATTTGCACTAAACACAACGTACAGCTGAGACTGATGGGAATGTCATATTTCTGCAGGTATTTGTTCAGAAACCAAAGTTTTGGACAAATAAATATGTTGATGCGGTGATGGCGCTCTAAAGCATCGCTGAAATGAATTCTAAAGCCTAGATTCCACCGGGCATCACGTTCAGTCGCCGAGCGGCCCAGAAGTGGTCCTCTGCTCTGCTCAGCAGTGAAGTTTATATTTTTGATGGAAGCCACGTCAAGCTGCGCAGAGCAGATGAACCGGGTAGGAAGTCAGACACAGAAACAAAAAACACAACTAAAACAGACAAAGATAGAAACCATTTAACCACGTAGCCTACTTAGTAGAAGCACAAAAGTCAAGGGAAAAAGGACCAAATCAACAAGTCAACAACGTCAGGCAGGCAAACCGCTCTGCTTCTCAAACGCTCCCAGTGGGGTGTGATGCCGGCTTGGAGGACGGAACCAAACCGGCTTTCAGATGCGACGTCATAGAGCCCGGTGGAAATCCGGCGTTAGGGGGACATGAACGTCTGCACCAAATGTGATGTTAATCCATCCAATAGTTGTCCGGAGTTCAAAACCACAGATGTCAACCTCGTGGTGGCGTTAGAGGAAAAGTCAGTAGGATTCAGAAACTGAGGTAAGCCCACTTTGGAATATGCCAGGATTGTGCCAGTGTGAAAGCTTTCTTAGCCTACAGGGGCCAACAGCTCCCTTAGCTCGGGGGTAAGATGGTTCTAAGAATGCTTTTAGCCCTGGGCTAGGTCCACTGTAGCTGCTCTAGAGCTTTTGATGCTAAAGTAAAAAGACAGTGGAAAGCTATAGGGAATAGCTATAAAGTGGTCCTTGTGCTGAGATTATTTTCTCAACTGCTGTTTCTAAGGTCAAAGTCAATCGATATAATATTTAGTCCTGAAACAATCAGTCATTAATCCATCAACATAAAGCTAATCAACATCAATCTTTAATCAAGAAATAAAAGGCCAAATATTAGTTTTGTCCGAGCTTATTAAATGTGAGAATTTGTTGTTTTTTTCTTTCTCTATTTTTGGGTTTTGGACTCGAAAGAAGCTATTTGAGCTTGGCCTCTGTTAAAGCAATAATCCCATGTATTACTATTTTCAATTCATGAAAAAATAACCAGCAGGTTAACCATTTATTAAAATAATCATTAGCTGCAATAATGCTCTATTAATCATCATGTTAATCATATTTATAAGTTTTATGAGCTAACACCACTTCTCTACCTGTCATTGCCAGCGGATGTTGCGGCGCACCCCTATCAGTCAAGTTGCTGGCTGACTACGCTGGACCAGCAGATATGATGCAGAGCATGATGTAAATGGATCGCAGTAGCAAAGTGTGACCTCTGGCTGTGTGTTTAGAGTCGCTTGCATTTGCTTGTTGCCGCATCCTGGCAGCATTGTGACTGAAACTGCCAGCAGTTCAAATCCAGATCAGGAGGGAATGGTGTGTGTGCGTGTGCGTGTGTGTTTGTGTGTGTGTGTGTGTGTGTGTGTGTGTGTGGTTACTGTGAAGACAGCTCCACCCTGTAGACCACAGCAAATTATGAATACAGCACAGAAAGTCAGTCAGACAATCAGTAAGAGAGGGCCAATCACACAATCAGACAAGCATTCAGACAATCAGTCAGTCAGTCAGTCAGTCCGCAGCACAGGGAGTAACGGCCCCTTCTATTTTAGTCTGTTTGAACAACACGCTGCCTTCCAGTCAAGGACACACAAAGGGCGTGCCTTTTCTTACTCCGTCTCGCTTCGAATCTCCTCATCTTGTGTTGTTCTCCTCTCCATCTTCTTTTTTTGTCCTTTTTCTTCTCTTCGCCATCCTCCTACCCACCCTCCCCACCCCCATCTTCCTCTACTCTTCATCACCGTCTCCTGATATGCTTTCCTTTTCTTTCTCTTCCTCCCCCTCGTCTGCCTCCCCTCTGTCCTCGACCTTCTCCACTTGCTTCGCCATCTTCCTCCCCTTTTCACCCGTCTTCTGTGCTCTGTCCTCCCCGCCTCCTTAAATCTCCCTCTCCCCGACTCCTCTTGCAGTAATGGTTGTGTCGTCTCTATGTGATGAACTGATTACTACTGTGTTATTAGCGTGTTGTTAACGTTTGGTGAGTACAGTTTCACAATGCAAAGACTGCACTGAACCAGGCTGTTGTCACAGCGCTGAGTGTTTTCCTGCTTATTCACATTCAGTTCATCTGTCTGACTCAGTGAACCCTGCAGACATTGAGCTCAACCCAAAATCCTGACCGAGTGAAGTGCAGAGTACGAACTATTGGTTTATGAGAAGTTATTGCCTTTTTAGACAGCTTGTTGTGGACTATTTATGAGACAAGATATTGTATTTGTGCCCACACTCTGGGATGGGGTAGTTTTAGTAGTTTTGTTGCATGCACATAAATTATGTTTTGTGGAGAAATGATTATCTCCCAAAAAATATTTTAATTTGAGTACACCAAGTCCAGGTTGAAAATTTGGGTCCAGTTTCCTGTTTCATAAACCCGCTGCTGCTGCCCTCTTCGCAGGACAACTCGGTTTTCTTCTGGCATGGTTGTGGTATCACTTGAGTCAAAGACATTAGAGGAACTCATTGCGACAGCTGGTTTCAAAGTTCTTCAAGTGTGTGACTTTGTACGTAACTATTTCTTGGGCCCATTGTTAACCCAGCACGTAAAGGTGCGATCTCCTCCCTCTGCATAAAGAGAGCTCGATTTGAGAGCACAGCACTCTGCTGTCAGGCAGCCTCAGAGGGGAAATTGTTGTCCATGGCCACGCCTCTATGATCTTATAAGGTCACGACTAACTTTCATGATGGGTGATTAGGACATATGCACAGGCACCACCATGTTCATGTACCCCAACCCAAACACTCCATTACCCACTACACACACAAGTACACGCACACACACACACACGCGCACACACACACACCAGTGTGGTTCTGCGTCAGCGCACTCCATTATTCTCAAAGTCTTGGATCCAAACTCGAGGGATAAAAATATATTTGCGAGGGATTTTAAATGGAGGGAACCGTCGGCAAAAAATTCTATCAAGACGAGCCAACAAGGACTCAGAGCCAAGTGGGAACTAATTTGAGAGCGCTAATTGTGTTGTTTTGTGAATTGTAGGGATTTTGAGGCACATACAGCTCTTTAGTCATGCTATACTAAAACAGATCGGCTCTGAATGTAGTCTGTTACGGTTCACTAGTTCATGTTGTAGTATTCCCTTGACTTCCACCTCTCATCTGAAAGGTGGAGAGAAAGTGCACACACGAAGAGTTTACACAACCGGTCATTTCATCCATTCTAGACATTCTAGTAGCACCTCTTTGGTCACTGTTTCCCAAACATGTGATTTAATGAGCTGTGATTTAATGAGAACAATTGAATATTTCTTCCGCGCCGCTCCTCTTCCTCCATCCCTACTCTTTACATCCTGCTGTCATCCCTCCATCCCTCCCTTCCACATTCTTCCACCCGCCCCTGCACGATCTGTTTTTTTTTACGACGTAGTCGGGAACTAAAGTGAGGAAGACCCTCGCCCCGGGGGGGGGGGACAGCTGGGAGGAACACAACCCCCCCCTCACCTGCCTGCCGTTGCTGAAAGATGAGCAGCAGAAACCATACAGCACTGACACCTGGACTGACAGCCGCCCATCGCTTGTGTGTGTGTGTGTGTGTATATGCTGTTTCAACGGTAAGTATTTAAAAGGTTAATCAGGCGGATACCCACATTCACAACACATCTTTGCAAGCAGTAAAATATTCCATATTATAAAAACACAATGAAAAAATGATTTCTGTACATGTACATTTGGGGGAGTTTATAACAAAGTGGTGTGACTCAGTACACTTTGATGAAGTTTTGAAACATAAAACTCTAAACCTGCATTAATTGGCATTGACATATTATACACCTTACAAACCAAACTGTTGCCTAGTTACATTGTGTCCCGCACCGGTAGATATGAGTCGGTTAAATTCCCAGACGTTTTCATGGATTTAAAAGACGAAAACCTCAAAGGCAATTTTCAACCGCTTCATGCCTTGTGAGGAACCTAACAGCATTCAGCAGTGCTGTACTTTGGCATCCAGCCACGGCCACGTATCGGTCTGCCACCAGTGACGGCAATATTACTAACAGAAGCAGCAGTACCATTAATGACAGCGACGGACGAGCCTGAAAAACCTTTCTCAGAAAGCAGCAAGCGTGTCAATTAATGCTGTGTTAGCATGAGAAAATGTTCAAAGCATCCCCCACGACTCAATGGCTGCAATCTACACACGCTCACACAAGCAACAGGTTTGGGATGTTTGACGATGGGAGTCAAAGGTCAAGTATCAACAGCATTAGTATGCATATTTTTTTCGATGTTCAGTACTGCTGTGCAAAATGACTGTTATGAGTATAGACAAGCCCCAAACCTATTGTGTTAAGCATAGCTTTGAATTCAGGCCCAACCCTCTAACCATATGAAGCCTTTTCACTTTTCAGTGGCAGCCCATGTTGGTCTGTGGCTCTGATGCCAGTGTGGCGATGATGCCCATCAGTACAGAGCAAAATGGCAGAGCCCCACTTCTTAGTAGAAAATACCGTTCAGCTCAGCTCGGGGGGCTTGGTTGAATCTGTTCTGAAATTCTTTCCTTTTGCCAACCTCCTGATTTCTGAAGTTCAAAAGCTGCAGCTTGGGACAGCCGTGATTTCCCTCGCTTCAGTCGTTGTCTGATCACAGCTGTTAGCATAGAGGCAAACACCAAATCAACCATCCCAGTAGGACTCAAATCCTAATTGTGTGTGTGTCGACGTTTTCACAGCTTGTTAACAGTTGCCTCTCTGACTTTCTCTCACCTTCTCTGTTGACTGTGTGTGTACGTGTGTCAGTACGTGTGTGTCATTCAAGAGTTTTCACTGTTTATCATGCTACAGAAAAACAGTGTAATGAAGTATTATGAATTTAATATCATACTCTCTCATACTTATTATCAAGAATGACAATGAATCCAACCCATACAAGTACATACAACAACCCCCTCCTCCCTTTTTTATTACTCTGTATTATCTATGTCAACCGACTAACCATGTGTATGTAATGTCACCGTCTGCCCTGATTTCATCTGACTTCCTGCAGGAGCCAGCGATTACCTCATACAATTATTTGTATTTTGATCCCCATTTATTCACTACCCTCCTCACTCATATACGATACTTGATCTTCATTGTACAAAGAACAGACACATGCAGCGTCTGTTGCAGGGGAGGTTGGCCAGAAGCACGTGACAGTTGTATGATGCTCCCAACACCCTGGAGAAAAGACCGCCGCCATTCATTAATTTTATTTTATTACATTTTCTCATCTTTTATAATCCACGTACATACAGCGGATTTTTTTATGAATGACCCCAACGCATTCACACACAGTCACAGCCTTGTAGCACTATCTTCATGGGGACCCGTCATTGAAATAATGCGTGCCCCTAACCCCTAACCCTAACCATCACAACTAAGAGCCTAACCCTAACCCTAAAACCAAGTCTTAACCCTCAAAAGGCCCGCAAAACTTGTGGGGTCCAGCATTTTGGCCCCACAAAGCTGTCGGGACCCCACAAGTATAGTGGGCTCCTGGTTTTTGGACCCCACGAATATAGTAAAAGGAGCCCACACTTTTTGTCACCTTTACATTGCACCAATTGAAATGAAAATCAAATTAGATACTTGTGTGGAATCCAAACTCATTTGCTATTAAATAAAAACTAGTTAAAATATTACCATTAAGGCTATGAGTATCCATCTGATTTCTTTCTACAGTGAGCACTGCAGTTTTAAGTCATATTTTCGTAGTCCCTTTCCCTTGATTATGACATTTGTAATACTTTGACTATGGGATTACTTCATCCTGTTTATTTCTGTTTAAAAAACGCTAGTATATCAGTGTTTGGGGCTGTGAAGAGAATTATTTAAAAATGTGCTGCTGCCTCCTCAAGTTCCTTCTCAAAGATTTTCCATGAAAAAGAATTTGACTGTTCTTCTTTTCAATGACATTCGGCCAACATTTCCCTCCTCGTGTCCTCACTCCCTGCAAGTGCACAACCTGTGGACGACAACTTCATTATGAACTAATCACCTCCCTGCAGATGTCCATTTTTATAACCTTTTTTGTTTTTTTACACCATTTACATCTGACGGAAATTGTATAATTTTCAATTTCTACAAAGAGTAGATTTTCCAATGGAGCCAGGAACAGTGATAGCCCCATTATTTTATCTTACCGTGTGTCTAATTCGTGGATATGTTGCCAAATAAACTTTAAAAATACCATTCTGCATTTTATCCCAGAAGTGAAACTAACACGTGATCCATATGAAGTAGCATATCATTTACAATCAAGTAGATTTTATAAGTACTCCTGAGCACAAGAATTCTTCGTTTCTGTGCGGTGGAAGAGCAAACAGTAATGCAAAGGTCTCTCTGGGTCAGTTCCTTCAAGTCCTTGCTTGCTAGAGACTCAGATTACTTTCCATCATTTACTTCCAGGGTTATTTTAGAAGCCACCTGTAGGCTGCGTTCATTGGCCCAGAGTTTAACCTTCCTAAATCTCAAAGGCCATACATTTTAACTTGGTCTCCCAGTGTACTCCTGGCGAATAATGAGCTCCCTTATCGAAGTAACAGTTACAATAACAGGATACTTTCTTCACTTTTGTGTTACCTAAATGTCTTTCTACCTCCCATCTGACCTTTTGGGATAATTAATATCATTTCAATCTTTTCTTCCCTTCCTCCTGTGCAGGAATTCCAAACATTTCCATGGTTTTTGTCCAATTCTGCTCTGCCAGGGAAACGTTGGAAATTACAGAGTTGGATTTTTTTTGCTCCACTGATCTCAGACTTTATTGCTATATGGCTTTGCAATGTGCTTTAATTAGATCACACTTATATGTATGGACTGTCTCTGCAGATTTGTGTGTGTGTGTGTGTGTGTGTGTTGTTTTGTCTCTGGGATCAAACACACTGTTCTGCTTGTAAGAACTGATGTGACCATCCAACATGCTAAAGATAAACCCCTTGAAATTCTGACCCAGCCAATCAACTCACAGCTAGTTACTGACGTCTCTGTGCATGCGATGTCTGCTCGGGCCTTTCAGGAATGAAAGCCTTTGTGTACATTTATGAAGCGGAAGAGAAAATGTACATGATTCTGTGCTCTTTAATTTCGGTCACATCATTTTTCTTTTTTGGCTGAAAACAAGGCTCAATCATCACCTCCACGAAAACAGCACATTTGGTCCAGACGACACGGAAGGAAAAAACACACAACTTTTCACTGGTTTATTGTGCTTTTTTTATTAGAACATATGTAAAGACCTGTTGAAAGAAATCAAATGATTTCTGATTGTTTTGACCTACATGAACTACAATTACAGCTATTTTGAAATCAGTGATGCAAAAAGCGTTCAGGTTCATTCCAAACCAATTCGGTCAGAACATGTGGGCGCTGTGGATGCTGATATTAAGATCCCATTCTGGAAAGTGCTTTTCACCATCTCACGCTGCATCTAGAAGAAACACTGGAAGCCGTGGTGGTTGCTTCCGCGTTTCTTTCATCCATATTTGGATCAGCCGAGAGAAGGGCTTTTGTGGGCCCCATCATGGGGTTGCTCGATCAAATATGTGCTCTGCCATGGGCCAAAACTGCTTATAAACTAGGTATTTTAATAACGACAAATGTTCTGACATGATATATATATATATATATATATATATATATATATATATATATATATGTGTTATGCACCAACACAAGAGTGATGATGTCATCAGATTCCTGTTTATGTTCTTTTAGACTGGAATGAATATTCAATTTTGAGAAAAACCCTGTGTTCTACATATTGACTAGATTGTTTGAATTTACTTTGATGGTGAATTTTATGGGGTTTTTTTTTTGTTTGTTTCATGTTGGTCAACCATGCCTGATTGGCACCTGGAAAATTACGTCAAAGTTTTATGCTGTGGGATTGAAGATGGTTTTATACTCCGAATCTACGCCTCAGCTGACCCGTGCACCCTCCAAAAATGTAACTGCACGTCGACGCTGCGGTGGCTACGGAGATACACATGGAGACCACGAGGCCTGTGACTGGCTGCTTGTGGTCTCTCTTACAAGTTTCTGATGCCACTAGAGATTGATCAGAGTGAATACAACATGCAGCATGTTGAACCTTCTGCTCCCTGGGGCCCCTGTGCAGCAGAAGAGGGCTGAAATGAAGGATTAAAGGTATCCTGTGGAGCTTCTGACCTTTAGTAGCACTACGGCAGAAGGAAATGTACTCGACACGTTAGACCTCATGGATACACAAAACACGTTTTGTTGAGTAACACTGAATGTAAATTATGTCATTTGTGTTACTTGGATGGAATTGAGTGTTTTGGACGGTGAGAGATCAAAACCTACACCACACGTATCTATGGCAGGATTCCCGTTTAGCCCCTTTAGCCGCTAGGAAGATGTGAAAAATTCTAAACAATGCATTTTTACTGGATGAATCCAATTAACAAAAATGCATAATCTATTAGTATGCACTCTGGGGGTGGTCAAGCTGCCTCCAAAGATGCTCTTTCAGTCAAACACACTTCATTATATTCTTATAAAACAAATATTAAACCTGCAATCATTGATTTCTTTTGGCCACCCCTTTTAATGTGGTGAACTTGTTGCTTACGGAGCAACATTAGCATTTATTTGGAGTCTTGTTTCTGTCTACCTGATCAATTTAAGTTCAATATTACTCTTCTTCTGGCTCTGTTTTGGTATCCACCAACTTCTGAGGGGATTGCCTGTCTTGTTGTTTTATTTTAAATACTCCACTAACCTCTTCTGTCTGCTATCGAATTTCAGGGCAGTGAGCGTGAGCCAAAACAGTAAAATTGCAGACCGAAAAACCAAAACAATGAGGCTTTAACAGATAAAAAAAAGGCTATAAAGCTCCGTGGAGTTGAGAGGAGTTACAGTGTAGGACGATAAGTAGCTGGGGGTTCTTCATTACTATTAACGCAAGTAGACATGTGATCCACTGTTTGCACTAGAAAGTTCGCATTAGCACTGGCAATAACATTAGCAAGATACATGAAAATCTACTATTGTGTTG
>CM022471.1:0-13034 GCA_011952105.1 Coreoperca whiteheadi
GGGCAGTAACAGACATCACTGAAAAATGTAGACTTGATATTCAACAATACCAGAGGAGACTGAAAGTAGCAGCTTATCATCAACACAAGGAAGATCCTGAACCCCCGACATTCACTCCAAAATCAGGCTGGACTCCTCCTGATGGCAAACTACCAAGTGTGATCGCTACCCTCGTGAACACTCACACCAGCTATGTAGATAATGCTTTTAGGATTTGTGGTTTGAAACCTAAAGTACACAGAGAACAAATGAAGGCACTGAGAACACACAGCAATGACAATCATCATCATTCAGTCAGCTGATCAGGGCAGCTGTCATTATGGACACAGGATCTCAGGGGAGGTTATAGGCAACTAAATCATAATGCTTATTATTCCAAATTAAGCCAACCTATGCACCCCCAAACTACTCCACTGGTGGAAAACATCATTAAAAATGTGTATGAGGGATCAACTGTTTTACACGTTACCTAAAAATGACAAAGGAACCTGCTAAGTGGAGCACACTGTTTGACATGCCCCCGGCAGACCAATTGCGACTGACTGTAATAGTGAGACCTACTATTCTGATGAATTCCTGGACTTTCATTTGAATCCTCTTTCGACCACACACCCCAGCTACATAAAACACACACGTGACTTTCTGGGCAAAGTCCAAAACCTCCACATTCCTAAATATTCTGTTCTATTCACTATGGACATTGATAACTTATAAACTAATATTGACATTAGTGAAGGCAAACAAGCCTTAAAAAACATATTTCAAAAATTCCCCAAAAATGTCTTATTGATTTTGAAGTTTCATGGTTCCTTCAGCTGCTTGAATATGTGACATTATCTGGATACTGAAGCCAACTACCTTCAGCTGGACCCTCTTCCTACCATCTTGGGGAAAGCCTGCTTACCCTCTCTAACAACTGCCATTATTCATTCCTCTCTCCCCTCTGGTACTGTTCCCTCATCTCTTAAATCAGCTGCAGTTACTCGTATATAGGGCTGCAGCTATCGATTCTTTTTGTAGTCGATTAATCTGTCACTTAATCGATCGATTAATCGGATAATTTTTTGTGTGTATTTTTGAACAACCAAAACAAATAATGCATTATGAAAATGATATGGCTGTAAAATGGTCAAGCATTTGGCTTTTATTACTCAAAAACAGAGGTATTGATTCCAACTCGAACATTTGGCTCCAAACTAACCCTATTTATTGCAATTTTTAGCCGTTTAGTGTTTATAAGTGCCAACAATTATATAACATTACAGTTAAGCCAACTTACTGTAAAACTATGAATACAAACTTAAATAGTAAAGGCCAAACTAAGTTTTGTCTTCTTAATACGACATTACAAAAAAAGGATTGCACCTTCAAAAAGGACCCACCTGAGAACAAAAATAAATGAATATGAAATATCAAGCCAAACAGGTACACTATATACAGGTACTAGACTTTTCCAGCTGTGACCGCAAAACAAACATCAACATGTACCTACATGAGTGAGTGACTGAGTGTGTGTGTGTGCGTGCGTGCGTGCGTGCGCGTGCCGTGCGTGAGGAAGAGTGGCACCCCAGTCAGACCAGTTGCTTCATTGCAGTTTGGTTCGGCAGAAATACAGACATTCATTTTCAATAGAACGCCGTTGGAAAACCACATCACACAGCATCACGTCCCGGTGTATACAGGGAATGCATGCTGAAATTACTGTTGCGTGGCTTCATAAAAGTTTAAGCATATGTGATGCATTGCCACGATTGGTCTGACTGGCGCGTGACAGAGACGAGGGTGCATAAACATCATATCTAGTCAAACCGCATCATGACATCGCTACAAATACAGTGTGTGATTAAAATCAGCGAACATCAGTGTACAGGCTCAGGCTACGTTACCTTGTTTCAGCGACGCTTGGTGAAATGTGAACGTAATGATCCCAAACTTAGACATTCTCTGCCGTTAATAGACATCTTTACTCTCCGCCATCGCGCCAACTCAATTCAAAATGTTTCATGCGCTATGGTGTGCGGTCCCTGTGAATCAGATCCCTGCGCGTGCGCGTCATAGGAATTTAGCAAGGCTTCGAGGCTAGCGTTTTTGCCTCGAGGAATTTTTGTAATCGAGTACTCGATGAATCGTTTCAGCCCTACTCCTATACTTAAGAAACCTAGTGCAGAACAATTTCAACAACTTCCATCCTATTTATAACCTTCCTTTTCTATCCAAAATCCTGCATGCACACCTGTCTGACAATAAGCTTTACGAGCAATTCCATCTGGTTTCTGCTCTTAGCCACAGCACCGAAAACGTGTTTGTAAAAATCACTAAGGATCTTCTAATGGCGGCTGACTCTGGACTTTTAACTACTCTCATCCTCCTTCAAATCCACTTTGACAAAACCTGACAGTTTTTCTATTACCACTGATAAGTCCTTGGTTTCCTCCTCCCCTCAGGTCAAGAGCCCGGGTGTCATCCTCGACAGCACACTATCTTTTCAAGCTCATATTAATGACGTCATTCGGTCTACATACTTCCACAACATTAATCGCAACCGCCCGTCCGTCACACCCGACACTACAGGCGGTCTCGTTCACACCCTGGTTACATTCTGAATTGATTACTGTAATTCCCTTCTCTTTGGCCTTCCTCTCAAGTCCTTAAATTTCAACTGGTTCAGAACTCTGAAGACTTTTATGTATTTTTGAGCACTCTGAACAACCACAATGGATCCATGAAGTTGGAATCTACAACTATCTTGACACCTCCGCTTTCAAGGGTGCTGACTTCAAAGTAACCAACAGATTGGACACTAAGGTGTTTTTAAGGAGACAGACACTTATGCTCCACTCCAAAAAACAAGCTACCACACCAAACACACTTTCCCTGGGTTGGTTAAATCACAATTGTTAAGATTTCACAGCAAAAAAACTAGTCTGATTAAAGCCTAGCACAGGGTACAAAGCTAAGGATAGGTTGGGGTTTTTTTTGTTTTAGTTTTAAAAGAGGTCGAAAGGAAGAAGAGTCAGAGATGGTCAGTTAGGTGTTCATGGAAGAGATGCGTCTTCAGGAGCTTTTTAAAGGCGGCTACAGAACCTGCTGATCTTGTAGGAGCAGGCAGATCATTCCACCAATGAGGAACGGATCCAGAGAAGCTGCTCCAGAGGGATCCTGTTCCTTGTTGCCATGGTACCACCAGACGCTGTTCGTCTGCAGAGCGCAGGGACCTGGCAGGAACACAGGTCTGTGTTAGTGAAGACATGATGGGGCAGAACCAGTGGGGGTCTCGTAGGCCAGGAGCATCGCTCTGAACCTGATGACAGCAGGGAGCCAGTGGGACCTGATGAAGAGAGGGGTTACGGCGCTCTCTGCGGTTCATTGAAGACCACTCTTGCTGCCGCATTCTACAGGAACACCAAAATGGAATAAAGCTAAGTAGAATCTAGCTCTGGAAAATGTTGTGATGCTGCTGGATGACAGTTAAAAAAGAAAACAACATGAGGCTAATCAGGCAAAGAGAAGTTTGTGGAGGACTGGATTGATATACATTTTTGACCGTCTAAGAAGAGCGTGTTATGATGACTGTAATGGACTAAAGCAGCAAACATTAATGGAACATCAAGTCAGTAATGGGATGTAAAATTTGGATCACCTGCGGTTATTCTGCAATTAATGGTCAAATAAGTGGCTGTTAATTCGCCAATTTTTCATTAACCCAGCAAGTTCTTTCATTTACAAATACTAAACAATGTCCACAATTCAGCCAACAGGACATTGTGGCAAACAGTTTTATAAATTCATCCTGTGGTCTCAGAATACTTAGCTCCTCTCTGAGGTAAACACACGTCAGCAGCCTTTTGCTATCTTCCTCTGGAACAACCTCTGCTGAGTCCTTTGATGGTGTCTTTTGTCTCTCTCTTTCTGTGAATAGGGTTCTCTTGTGTTTTTGTGTAGTCTTTCCTCGCCATGGTGGAGAGAAGGTTGTGTGTTGCAGGTTTTATCTATAATTTTGATTTAACATTTGTATTTTGTACACGCTAATCTATCAGAGTGACACAATAAGGTACAAGACTCAATAGCAAGACTCGCGAGACAGATCAGGTAGAGAATAAAACATTTCTACTAAACACAGGTTCAGTACACAGGTAATCTGTCCAGAGGCAAAGGTATCCAAAGCATGAGGAAAAAGGTAGGTTCTAAGTCACAGAAACAAGGTCTTGAAACACATTAGGAAAACCAGGAATAACGCTGGAACACTCACTGCCTACAGATAAGACAAACTGGCAACCTACACAGGGAGCACATGGACTAAATACACAAGGGAGGAGGGGTAAGAGGGACAGGTGGAATTCATCAAGGTAATCACACAGGCGGGCAGGAAGTATCTGAAACGAGAGCCAGAAAGGAGTATACCAAAATAAAACAGGAAATGGTGACTGAAAACGAGAGACAAATTTAAACATAACTTAACAAAGAGTCCGGGATGTAACACTAATCTATTTTCTGATATTATAGAGGAGATAATATCAGCTGATTCATCAATTGGCTCTGATCAATAGAAACCATCTGTGTGCAACAAACAGAAGTTT
The DNA here is from genome assembly GCA_011952105.1 of Coreoperca whiteheadi. Lineage (NCBI taxonomy): Eukaryota > Metazoa > Chordata > Actinopteri > Centrarchiformes > Sinipercidae > Coreoperca > Coreoperca whiteheadi. The sequence goes on from CM022471.1 coordinate 4,578, forward strand.
GATAAAGGTCAACTGTCCAAAGTGCAGGAAACAGCTCTCAGCCAATCATTGACTGGCCTGTCGTGACTCAGCAGAAACCCCAGCTGACCCTTAGACACTTTTGTACAGACAATTTAGGACAAAAACAGACATCTTTTCTGAGCAAACATGATTTCAGATCAGTTATCTATCTGTTCAACGTTTAGTTTGTATGTGTGTGTGTGTGTGTGTGTGTGTGTGTCTCAGCAGAGGATAAAAGTCCAGTTTCGTTATTCTCGTCTCAGTTTTTCTACTTTTTGAGTCGCATCGACAGAAAACCAGAAACATGAAGAGTTACCTGCTGCTGCTGCTGCTTCTGCCGCTATGCTCAGGTACAACTACACACTCACACATTTAATTCTTTAAACTGAAGGTAGGCTAACCAGGGATGGAAAGAGTACTAGAATATTATCCACAAGTAAACATGCTGTTAGTTTTTTTTATTTCACTCAAGTAAAAGTTAAATTACTTGTATAAAAACTGACTTAGTTCGAGTACATTTAAAGTGACCCTTTTTACTTATATCTGTGGAATCATTAAAACTGCTGCACTTTGTCCCATGCCACTGAAAACAGGTTTGCTTGTCCACTCTGGCACACGTGTGTCACAGGCCGACACCAGGATTAGACTGATTTATTATTAGACAGGTGGACCAGGTGTAAGTGTTTATGTTCAGGTATTAATAATTCATTAAGTGGCGGCTCTTTCGTTTCTTTCAGCAGGATAATCCACTGTGTTTTCATACTGAGTCCTGCTACATTTACACACAGTAAAACATGTAAAACAGTCAGTCAGGTGCGTCTCCGACGTGATCTGACCAGTTCTATTTGTGTTTCAGCTAAGCAGTTTTCCATCCAGTGTCACGGTGAGGACTTCCTGATGGTCAACAACCTGCTGCTGGATTGCACCGGCAAAGTCCAACAGGCCTGCTACACGAGAGGTGAGTCCTCTACCTGCTCACGCAGGCTCCTATCCTATAAAGGACACACCCCTTCAGTTGTGTCCGTCAGGTATGTCTCTCAGGTGCATCTGTCTGTCTGTTTTTGGTCACAAATATAATTCCTATCAACTCTGTTGGAATGGAAATACAGTTTAAATCATTAATGTTTAGTGAGAAACATTGAATATAAACAGAAACTTTATTTGTTTCTAAGAAAACTCCACAGGAAAGATTGAAATAAATTCACACCTGTACGTGTTTGTGTAACTGGATTTCAAAGTAGGACCATCAAATCAGTACGTTAAATGAATATTCACAGACTGGACTTTTGTAACGACACTGGATTTAAAACCCTTTTTCTATGGTGTGTGTGGAGGGTCTGATGATGCGTTTCCTGTTTGCTGTTGCAGATAGCGGAGAAAAAGGCTGCACTCGGCTGGAGAACTGCTCTCGGCCCGGCTGGACCTGCTGCCACACCGACCGCTGCAACGCATGAACCAATCACAGCCCAGGAAACGCTGACATCATCAAACAACATGGTGTTAAATAAATAAACTTTCCCAGAGATTTCCCAGAATGCAGTGTGGCATTTATCTGAGCTCAGTGTGTTAACATGAATATTTAAAGGTGGTCAGTTTCAGTACTTTGAATCGCGTGTCAGTTTTGTTTGTGTGGACTTAAATAAACTTGGTACATCCTGAGTTTGAGAAATAATGTCCAGGAATCATTTTAAAGTATTTTAATTAAAATAAACTGCAGTCCGAATGTTTATCAGAAGTTTGTAGCTGAGAATAAAACTGACTGAGGAAGAAATAGAGCTTCTATCATCAAAAGTACTCAAGCATTATCAGCTTCATGTAGTTAAAATATTAGCAGTTAAAGTTCACAAGTATTATCAGCTTCATGTAGTTTATCGACTGTGGTGAAAAACACAAACCAGACTTAATAAAAGAGAACATATAATCATATACGATTTAAACCCTGTAATCAAAAACAGTTTTTTTTATCAGCCATAAATCCAGATGTATACTGTAATATTAACCTCAACCGGTAAACCCACTTTGTACCTTACACTTACTTAAATTTTAAATTTATACTTATACCCACTTTGTACATACCTGTATTATAGTGTATTATATTTTTGCTTTTTGCTTAGTACTTCCATTCTTGTGTGCACTGACGTGACAGTGAGCTGCTGTTACAAAGAGTTTCCCCTCGGGGATCAATAAAGTATTTCTGATTCTGATTCTGATTGTTCTTACGATGACAGCTGTCAGAAACACCTGACTGAGCTCTGTTAAAAGTGACCAGCTGAGCCACAAAATATAGAAAGACTTGAGTCAGTATCTATTCTGTCCACACGACATCTATTGCATGTCTGTCCGTCCTGGGAGAGGGATCCCTCCTCTGCTGCTCTTCTGGAGCTTTCTATCATTTTTGCCCTGTTAAAGGTTTTTTTTGGGTAGTTTCTCCTCATTCGAATTGAGGGGCTAAGGACAGAGGGTGTCTTATGTTACAGATTGTAAAGTCCTTTGAGGCAGAATGTGATTTGAGATTGAGTTTCACGATGTTGCATCTTTTGAATACCTAGCATTGAAAATTACTGGCCAGACATCACTGGCTATAATCTTAATTTATCAGCCACCAAATCTAATTCAGCTTTTTTTCTGAGATTAGTGAGTTACTTACTCTTGTCTCTGCTAGTTAATCACCTGTCATTGTTCTTGGTGATTTTAATACATTTAAATTTACATTTAGTCATTTAGCAGACGATTTTACGCAAAGTGACTTACATATGAGGAAGACAATGGAACCAATTATAACAACACAAGGTAACAAAACGTGCACAAGAAACTAGTCTGTTAAAGCCCAGCACAGTACACAAAGCTAAGGATAGCTTTGTTGTTGTTTTTTCTAAAAAGAGATAGAAAGGAAGAAGAAGTCAGTGATGGTCAGTCAGGTGTTGGTGGAAGAGATGCGTTCTCAGGAGCTTTTTAAAGGCGGCTACAGAATCTGCTGATCTTGTAGGAGCAGGCAGATCATTCCACCAATGGGGAACGGATCCAGAGAAGCTGCTCCAGAGGGATCCTGTTCCTTGTTGCCATGGTACCACCAGACGCTGTTCGTCTGCAGAGCGCAGGGACCTGGCAGGAACACAGGTCTGTGTTAGTGAAGATATGATGGTGCAGAACCAGTGGTGGTCTTGTAGGCCAGGAGTATCGCTTTGACCCTGATGACAACAGGGAGCCAGTGTGACCGGATGAAGAGAGGGGTTACGGCGCTCTCTGCGGTTCATTGAAAACCACTCTTGCCGCCGCGTTCTGGATCATCTGCAGAGGTTTGATTGTGCGAGCAGGGAACAGTCCAGTTTGGACAAGACCAGAGCCTGGACTAGGACTTGTGTAGACTGCTCAGACAGGAAAGGTCTGATCTTCCTGATGTTGTAGAGGATGAATCTGCAGGACCGGGTGGTGCTGGCCACATGGCTTGTGAAGTTCAGCTGATCATCGATTACCACCCCCAGATTTCTGGCTGTGCTGGACGGAGTAACGGTCGATGAGCCTAGTTGAATGGAGAGCTGGTGGTGAATCTTTGGTTGGCCGGGACCACAAGCAGTTCTGTTTTTCCAAGGTTCAGCTGCAGGTGATGGTCCTTCGTCCAAAGCGAGCTGTCACTCAGGCATGCCGAGATGCGAGCAGAGACAGTTGAATCGTCAGGGTGAAATGACAAGTGGAGCTGCGCGTCATCCGCATAGCAGTGATAAGAAAAGCCATGCTTCTGTATGACCGAGCCCAGGGATGTCATGTAGATGGAGAAGAGAAGTGGTCCAAGCACTGAGCCCTGCAGCACCCCTGAATTGAGATGTTGGGACTCAGAGACCTTGTCTCTCCAGGATACTCTGAACGACCTACCTGAGAGGTACGATTTCAACCATTGCAACACAATTCCAGAGACACCCATAGCACTGAGAGAGGACAGGAGGACGTGGTGTGGTGTCAAAGGCCGCAGACAGATCCTGTAAGATAAGTACGGATGACTTGGATGTCGCCTTTGCCAGTCTCAGGGCTTCAACAACTGAGAGCAACGGGGTCCATGTGGAATGGCCGCTCTTGAATCCAGACTGGTTGCAGTCCAGGACATTGTTCTGTGTGAGAAAGGAAGAGAGCTGGTTGAACACAACTCGCTCCGGAGCTTTGGCAATGAAGGGAAGGAGGGAACCCGGTCTGTAGTTTTCTAATAGTGTCGGATTGAGAGTGGCTTTCTTCAGTAACGGTGTGATGCGGGCTTCTTTGAAAGTTGTGGGGAACGACCAAGTGGTGAGGGAGGAGTTGATGATGTGGGTCAGAGCAGGGACAACAGACGGAGAGATGGCCTGAAGGAGATGGATGGGGATGGGATGCAGCGGGCAGGTGGTAGGGTGGTTAGAATGAATGACCTTGGAAACGTCAGCTTCAGATAGACGAGAGAAAGAGGGGAGCAGACACGTATCTGGGATACGTGCGAGGTCGACAGGTGGCGGCACAGAGACCTGACTGCTGATGGCGGTTGTTTTCTTTATAAAGAAAGATGCAAAGTCATCAGCTGTTAGCTCCAATGAAGGTGGGGGAGCAGGCGGAGAAAGGAGAGCAGAGAAGGTTTTAAAGAGTGCGTGAGTCAGGTGAGTTGATCTTAGAGTGGTAGTAGTCTGTTTTTGCAGAGGTGGTGGAACCGGCCTGCTTATCACTAATGACTGGAAGTTCAAACAGCGGACGACCCTCTCTTCCACAAAGCCACAGCCGCCCCCAAATAGAGAGATATGAATATACTGCTAATACACCCTCCCGCTGTACATTAATACTGGTGGTTCTGTATATTTTTGCTCTGACCTACAACGCCACCTACAGACCAGAGCAGACACTGCAGACTGATATCAACTGACTTCATCATACAGATCTAGACCATCACTGTCGCCATGGCAACAGCAGAAAAAAACAAATTCAATGAGTTGTCGGTTTTCAAAACATTTATTTGCATTTTTTTGTTGAAATCTTCAGTACAGTCTGTCATCTGACAGGAATGCATGAGAGAAGACATGATTGGCTCAAAACAGTCACATGAACATCGTCATCATTATGTTATCAATGTCGTTACTGATCGCTGAAAAATAACAAATTTAATCGAGACTCTCCCACAAGACCCCGCCCCTCCCATAAACCCGCCCCTCCCTGAAAATCCAGGCGAGTCCCTGAACTCTGTACAAGCCCTTCAGAGAGACGAGCGTAGAAAAGATGAAGATATTAAAGTTGAGGAGTATTAAAAATGCAAAAACATGACAGACCCCCCCGAGCGACATCATCGTGCCATCATGACATTCAGAAAAGGTTTTGAACGAAAATGGTCCAGAAGAGACAAAAACAAACATCATCAGCAGTCATTCAGTGAGTCACTGAAAAACAGCCAATCAGTGGAGAGAATTTCATTTGTATTCTGTGACCTGATTGGCTGAGAGATGTGAGTGTTGAATGTGGTGGCGACTGAGGACTTTTACAGTGTAGCTGAGGAGCTGCTGTCCCCTGGTGGTGAACAGAAATATACACACAGATATCTGCAGAATATACAAACAGATCCTCTGTCAGAGAGCGACGTCTCACTCGGATTGTGGTTATTTCAAAACATTTCAGCCACAGTTTTTACTCTGGAGTTCGTGTTTCCTCTTTACTTCCCATTTCCACCTATTGACTTCCTGTTTCCTATTTTCGGTGTGAGTTTAACTTCAGCCCCAATCTCTTAAAACTCTGGACTGAAGCGAACCTGTCAGGTGAGAGGCTCTCGAAACAGGTACCTGACTGGTTCTGACAGATTTAAGACCTGAAACCGACCAAGACAACAGAATGTGAAGTTCTGTGATTGGCTGTTTGTTCTTAGCTCGAAGGTTTTATGGCTACAGGCTTCTTGGACCTTTGACTTTTGATCAAAGAACCAGATATTCTCGAACGCTTTTGGGATTATTTCATATCAGAAACACTCTTTTACTTTTCCTGTATTATATTCGTATCGTATTTTAGTTTTATTCCCAGTTTCACCTTAAAAACCTCCCATAATACTGTCCCTTACCTGCCGGGCTTTTATTTTGAAACACCTCTTAGATGTATTGAGTTTGCAGTTTTGCAAAATAAAAGCACAATAAAGTCGAGTAGAAAGAATGAATTAATCCAATCAGTGTTTTTGTTTAAAGTTTTGACAATTTACAGTCTGCAACTCATCTTACAGGATTCCTCTGATCAATAATCGTTAGGAACCAATATTTATCATTATTACACACATAAAACTTGATTACAGATTTAAAATTTTAATCTCCAAATAATGTTTTACCAAATTTAAAAACACGTTTCTAAAATGACATTTAAGACTTGCAGGTTCTCTGAGCCCCCCGACACTTCTTGTTCAACTGCTCTGCTCTTATTGGAGGAGAAAAAGTTACTTGACACACCTGAGACACACTAGTCTTATGTGTCAGATTTAATCCTTTAAATGTTTCGTCTCATCACCCTCTGTGACAGACAGGTAGAAAGCAAACCTGGACCAAGGTGAGATTTTCAAAATAAATGTTTCAAATGTTTTAAGGATGAGAGTAAATGTCCAGGTGTGACAGGTAACTGCTCCTCCTCCAGTCTCTGCTCAGGGAAATCAAACTCCAGGTGTTTCAAACTGTGACGTGATTGTTCAAACTGAAGGAGGCTTATTTTAACAGCTGATTGATGAGAAAACCATGCGACTGCAGGCACAGGTTCAAGTCATGACACACACACACACACACACACACACACACACACAGACACACAGACACACAGACACACAGACACACACGCGCGTACTTATATACTTGTGAGGATCCTTATTGACATAATGCATGCCCTTGCCCCCTTACACTACCATTATACCACGACCAATGAGAACTCTTGATTCAATTTTTTTCCATTTGAGACTGAAGAAAGCTCAAAAACATGACGATTCTCAGGCAGGTTCTGAAGTGGATTTCTGGAGGTTTATTCTGATGGACCTCAGAGATAATGATATCCTCTGGAAGTGTTAGTCACACTGAATGATCCAAAATGTGTTTCATATCTGTGAGTTCAGATTTAATACATAACACTGAGTTATGTATAGTATTGTATCAACTCCTACTTAACCATCACAGATAAATGCCTAACAGCAACCTTATCTTAAACTGAACCTAAACCTGATTCTAACTTTAAAACTAAGTCTGAACCCTCAAACAGAGATTTAAAGGTCCGACACAAAGGAAAGACCAAACAAAATGTCCTCACTTTGTAAAAATGGCTTCACAAGGTGTTAAACTCAGCCTGGTCCTCACAAAGATACCTGTACCAACACTCACACTGACTCTCTCTGTCTATGAGGGGGGGGTGAGGGGAGGCAGCCCCTCGTCGCTCGGCGTAGCCGTGTCGTCGCTCGGCTCCAGGCTGTCTTTCAGACTCACCGTGCTGTCAGAGGGGGGCGGGGTCGATTCGGAGTGGGGCGGGGTTAACTCGGAGATGGGCGGGGCTAGCTCTATGGGGGACGGGGTGTCTGGGAAGGGTTCTTGGGTCCCGTTGGCAGTCGGGCGAGGGGCGGGACCTTGTGTGGGCGTGGCTGTGGCAGGAGGGGGCGGGGTGAAGACGGGGTCCGCCCGGTGGGCTGCGGAGTTAGAGAGGAGGCCATCGGAGAGAGAGAGCAAAGATTTCTCCACCAAACGCCACTGCATAATGCTGGTGTCCTTCCCCCCTGTCGAGATCAGGTGACTGTCTTTATACAGGAAACTGACGTTGGTCACATGACTGCTGTGGGCGCTGTACTTGTGGCTAGGAGCCTGCAGACACGAATACACATTATTGATTAGTGATTGATCCTCAGCTTGTTTCTAGTGAAGGACGTCAGGATGGCTGAAATGTGATCAGTATTGATTAAAGAAACAGGGGAAGCAGCAAGGCGGGACAACTGTGCTGGTATTGTTTTTATTTTGAAGAATAAAAACCAGCATCTTCGCTGCAGATGCAACTCTCGATTACATTTACATTTAGTCATTCAGCAGATGCTTTTATCCAAAGCGACTTACATTTGAGGAAGACAATGGAAGCAATATAACAACACAAGGTAACAAAAAGCATAAGTGCATCAAAAAACGAGTCTGATTAAAGCCCAGCACAGTATACAAAGCTAAGGATAGGAAGGGGTTTTTTTTTTTTGGGGGTTTTTTTTTTGGAGCAGAGGTAGAAAGGAAGAAGAGTTAGAGATTATTATTAGAGTTGGAGATAATTGACATAATCTGCCCATTGATTTCTCAATTAATAATTTGGTCTATTTAATATCAGAAAACAGTTCAAAATGAAAAAATGGCCCAAGATGATGTTATCAATGAATCAATAAATGTTTGGATTTTTTTGAAATCACTGAAATGATTCATTAATTTTCAAAATAGTTGCTTGATAATTATCTGTCCACCGACTCGTCGAGGACTC
>CM022471.1:20394-33084 GCA_011952105.1 Coreoperca whiteheadi
TGTCTGTGTGAGCGTGTGTGTGTGTGTGAGCGTGTGTGAGCGTGTGTGTGTGAGCGTGTGTGCGTGTGTGTGTCTGTGTGAGCGTGTGTGTGTCTGTGTGAGCGTGTGTGTGTGTGTGTGTGTGAGCGTGTGTGTGTGAGCGTGTGTGTGTGAGCGTGTGACCGTGTGTGTGTGTGAGCGTGTGCGTGTGTGTGTCTGTGTGAGCGTGTGTGTGTCTGTGTGAGCGTGTGTGTGTGAGCGTGTGACCGTGTGTGTGTGTGAGCGTGTGTGTGTGTGCGTGTGTGTGTGAGCGTGTGTGTGTGTGTGTGTGTGACCGTGTGTGTGTGTGTGAGCGTGTGTGTGTGTGTGACCGTGTGTGTGTGTGTGTGTGTGTGTGTGTGAGCGTGTGTGTGCGTGTGTGTGTGTGCGTGTGTGTGTCTGGGTGTGTGTGTGAGCGTGTGTGTGTGTGTGAGCGTGTGTGTGTGTGTGTATGTGTGTGTGAGCGTGTGTGTGTGTGCGTGTGTGTGTGTGTGTGAGCGTGTGTGTGTGTGTGTGTGTGTGTGTGAGCGTGTGTGTGTGTGTGTGTGACCGTGTGTGTGTGTGTGTGAGCGTGTGTGTGACCGTGTGTGTGTGTGTGTGAGCGTGTGTGTGTTTGTGTCTGTGTGACCGTGTGTGTGTGTGTGAGCGTGTGTGTGTGTGTGAGCGTGTGACCGTGTGTGTGTGTGTGTGACCGTGTGTGTGTGTGTGACCGTGTGTGTGTGTGTGTGAGCGTGTGTGTGTATGTGTGACCGTGTGTGTGTGTGTGAGCGTGTGTGTGTGTGTGTGAGCGTGTGTGTGTGTGTGTGTGAGCGTGTGTGTGTGTGTGACCGTGTGTGTGTGTGTGACCGTGTGTGTGTGTGTGTGAGCGTGTGTGTGTATGTGTGAGCGTGTGTGTGTGTGTGAGCGTGTGTGTGTGTGTGTGAGCGTGTGTGTGTGTGTGTGAGCGTGTGTGAGCGTGTGTGTGTGTGTGAGCGTGTGACCTCGATGTCGCGGTCGGCTCTCAGTTCGTGGTCCCACAGGATGATTTTTCGGTCTTTTCCTCCTCCAGTCAGAAGAGTGCCGCTCCTCATCTCACACATACAGAACACGCTGCCCTCATGACCTTTGACCTGCCGACTGATCTGAAAGGCTGCACGCACACACACACACACACACACACAGGTGAGTCACACCTGTCCTCTGCTGAGCTGAAATGTTTATAAAGATGGACGAATGAAAGGAATGTCTCCTGACAGAATGAAACAGGAGAAAAAGGTCGACACTGAATCGGATTCTCACAGCGTCACATTCACGTAGTTTATTTTAATATTAACTTTTTAAAGTGTGTGTGGTCATCAGCGATGAGCCGCAGATTTAAACATTATTCCACGTTAAGAATCTGCTGCAGGCTACTTTCTGGATGTTTCTGGACAATAAAGGTGTGTTTGAAGTGTGGCTGTTTTGCCAGCAGGAGGCAGCAGATCACAGAAAACCCTTCCTGTTTCTTCAGGTTTCCTCAGAAAACACTTTCTTTGTCTTCCTGTTTGAACAAATCTGCAGTTAGAGTCAAATTTCAATGAACTTCATGTGTTCTGTCTGTTTACTACATTAACGTCTTTAAGTTTGTGTGAAACAGTGATACTCCGATCTGATCTTTCTGTGTGAGTCTGTATTTGTTGAGACAAACTTTAACATGTCTAAGTTCTGTTCTGTTTTAAATGTTTCACCACTCTGATCTGATGCCAGTGTAGAACTTCACCAGAGAAACAGTTAATTCTTGGCTTCCTCTTTAAACCGGTTTAACAACATGTCACTAAAACCATTACTGAAACTGGGCCAACACACACACACACACACACACACACACACACACACACCTCCCCTGGGGTTAAACTGATCTCAGGTCAGGTCAGGATCTGTTCTGTACCACAAGTCTGTCTGTAGATATTTGCAGTGAAGTTTCGACTTAGCTTTTATTCGTTTCTGTGAATGTAAACCGTTTTTATTTCTTGTTTGGATATCAATGTTAGACAGCCAACTGAACTACACGGTACCAGAATGTGTAGTGAATAATTAGGTGCTGTGGTGAAGACAGTGAGCTGGAGATATTAGAATCAGAATCAGCTTTCATGTGAACACATACAAGCAATTTGAATCTGGTTTTAAGTTGCTTTCGATGTTACACACAATTCAAAGGAGAGTCTTAATGAAGAAATCCCCCACACCCCTTTCCTCACCTCTGGGTCCCTTCCCAGTTGTGGTCTCAGCTGTGCTCCTGGTCCAGACCAGCAGGACTCCTCCAGAGTCTCCGGTTAGGATGTCTCCAGTACTCAGGAAGGCCAGACACTGAATGAACTTCGGCTTCTCGTATTTCTGAAAACACAACAAGACACAGGATCAGAGAGAACAGGACTACAGAGGTAGACCAGGACTGCAGAGGTAGACCAGGACTGCAGGGTTAGACCAGGACTACAGAGTAGGCAGCCGTCGGCTCCTCGCTGTAAACACAGTGCTTCTTTTGTCTGCTAGCGAAAGCAACGTCTGTGAGTAAAGTTCAGCAGAACCACCATGATATTTTGATGACGACGCACATATTTTACAGTAGTTACGTTGTCATGTGGCTAAGCTAGCTCCATATCTCTACGCTATCTGCCTAGACACTCACCTGTTCTATAATTATGGGCTGCTTAGGAATTCTGAAACCACGTCCGTATTGTGCTGATGAAAACCTGCACCTTTGCCATGGAGTTTTTGGGAGTGTTTAGCTGGTTGGACAGCTAGCGTCATCAGCTAACAAAACGATCACAAACACCGTTCACTAGACATTGTAAATGTTTTAAAGTGAAGCTATGATGCTTAAGGTCAGTCCGTCTCATCTGTAACCACAAAATAAAAAACCTTTACTGCTCTGTTTCAGCAACAACATATTCAAGTTTGTTAAATGTTAAATGAGGCGAGGATTAGGGATGCAGCGATTAACCGGTTTCACGATTAACCGCGCTTAAAAACGTCACAGTTAATGGATCGCAAAGGTTCCACTACAGCGTGTTTCTGTTGCACGGAATGAAAACAAGGTTCCACCAGCGGCGGCGCCACTTTAAGTGACGTGGTGATCGGAGACGCGGAGGCTGCTACTTTACTACATTAACTATGGCAGAGGGACCGAACAGCGACGCTTTATTCCACCAAAGAAACGCTTACTTAGTTACTTAATGAAACACTGCGTAGAATATTGTATGGATATCTGAACATGTAATACAGAGAAAGAAAGAACGGAGTCTCTGCTTTGAAACCGAACAATCCGTTTTATTCCAGCTTAATGCAGTCCTCTTTAATCTACACTTGAGTGTGGCCACGTTTCATTAAAAAGCTACATTTTGAGCTGGAAGCTGAGAAAATCCTGTTTTTGTCAAAGACTCCGTACAGGTCAGATTCAGAGCGACGATCAAACACAGATGGAGGAGATCGAGTCCATCAGCGGCCCAAAGCTCCACAGTCCTGCAGCTCGTCCTCGCAGTTGATTCAGTGACATCAGCACGCTTTGATTCAGATGCTGTTTAATGTTGGTGACGGCGTTAAGTTACTATGCATCTGCCTCCATATGAGATCGTTTGCTTCTGCTTCTGCGTCCGTTTCGATCCGGAGAGTCGGCACTCTTTCAGAAGACGTGTCATAGCGCCCCCTAGCTTATAACATGACAATTGGTTTCCATCAGTTTTACCAAAACTTCCAACAGACAAACAAGTATAATAGACATGCTTCTCTCAAGCCACATGTCAAATGAGATTAGTTATTAAAATGAATACATATTAATGACAAGAGTTCAGTTTATTCCCCTCAGTAACAATTAACAAGGATATAGTTACGTTTTAGTTTTAGAGAGGTGTTTATTTTTATTTATTTTCACTGTTCTGTTTTATTTCTGTTTCAAAAGCCAGCAAGATATTTTTTACCTTCATTTCCAAGTTCTCTACCCCAGGTCCAAAGGGAATGGAGATTTTGATTATTTTGGGCCGCTGTGTTCTTTCTATTTCAAAAGGCAGCAATAAATAAAGTGTTCATGTGGTTTTATACAGAAGTAGATTTGTAAAATGAATGAATAATAATCGTGATTATTCCTCAGACTATAATGGTACCAACAAAATCTATAATTGTTGCATCCCTAGCGAGGGATGCAACAATTTTGTACTATTACAAAGTGCACAGTTATAACTTTTGAATGTTAGAATATTAACAGTAAAGTAATAATAATGGAAAGGTACGTTTTTCCATAAAATTGGACTTTAAGTTGAATATGTTATGTCTGGAATACTGTCACCTTCAGAGAGCGCAGTGACGTTTGTTAAGCTGTTGAACTGGGGAATCAGCTGGAGGCTAGGCTCGCTGTGGAGTCTCACGCTTTTTGGTCGTATATTATCCAGCAAAGAGAATTAAGTGGATTTGGATGCTTGTGACACGTGCGGAATAAAGGTTGTTTTGTGTTTTCCTACTTTACGCTGGACACCGAGTGGATTCTTGTACACTACGTTGGTTGGACACGTGTAGGGAGTGACTACCAGGAACAAATGAGCTGGTTCGTGACATTTTTGCACTGCAGGATGAGCACTTGTTATTTCCTTGAATCCTTAAATCTACTTTTTCTGTTTTACTACACACATGTGCGATTAAATGTTCTTTTAACTGTTTCAGTAGAAACATGTTTCCTGCAGCAGTTTGTTTCTATTAAATGTATTCTGCTGAAGAGTGATTAACTGATCTGAAGTCTGTTGGATCGGAAACAGTCTGACTGTGTGAAAACAAATACTAGATGCAGGTTTTTCTTATCAGAATAATATGAGTGAAAAACGTTTAATCTGAAGGTTTGGTCCTTTGTGTTCAGCCGGGTGGAGCTTCCTGTTCGTCTGCAGATCAAATTCCTCTCAGTCGCTTTGTTTCAGTCTCTCCTACAACAAACGTCCTTCATCTTCTGCTCGATTTAATCCTTCAGGTCAGATTCTTTAACAAACAGCATTTAGGCGTTTATTTGCTTTGATCTATAGTTTCTTGTCAGTGTTAAACTGTTCCATCTTATGTACTTAACAATACCTCATCTTTTGCAGCCAAAGTACTGTCCCAATACACAAGTTCACATTTCGCCAAGAACGGTTCAAATTCCCGGAAGTGTTCTCGACACACCCCTTTCACAGAGCATCGGTTGGTAACTTGAACATGAACTTGACAGCACAAATATCCCAGCATTCATTTCGGCATTCAAGCAAGGAGCGGAAAGCAGCAGAGAAAGAGGCCAACAACGGAACGTTTTCACGCCGTTTCATCACTAAATTCCCTTCTGAGAATGTTTGAGGCGAGAAATCAAATGTGTAGATTTTGAATATTGGTCATTTTTACTAAATTTGATGGCGAATTGAAAATATGCTCCAACGTTTACGGAGTCGAGAAGCTCCACAAGCGCCTGCGGGGGCCGGCCGGCCCGCTCGCACAGACCGCTGCAGCAGACGCCTTCAGCAACAGGCTGAGGAAGCCAGGCCCACAACCGGAAGATATTTTTAATGTTCGTTCCGCTGAAATTCTGTCATGACACTCGAAATATTGTTGTAACATTTTAGCTTAAATCAAGCGACGTCGGGATCGTGATGTACAGAAAAGTCTTGGCTCGTGAAAATTAGACGCACTTTGGAAAAAATAACAAAAATAAACAACAGAAGCAGTATGAAAGGGGACTCTCGTTGCTTTAATATTCTAAATAGAAATCACGTTGTTAGGGTACAGTTAAAGTTACAGCACTTGCTTTTATTATTTCAATTTTTTATTCTCTACGATGCTTATTTATGCACCGATATACCAAAGACAATTCCTTGTACCTCGCAATGAACCCGATTCTGAGCTGCTTGTCTTGGGTGATAAAGCCTGGCTGTTATTTAGGCCTCTGTGCTGGGGCTGTTTCGCAATAGGAGCAACAACGTCTGTCAACAGCGTTCTGTGAGTTCATTCTTCCAAGAACGACTAGCAAGAACGCTCTCCTCGAGAACACAAGTCCGTTCTTGGGTTTGAGAATCACCTACAGTATGTTATGCCTACTCACCCCAAAGATTCCCTGTTTACGAGCCAGCGAAGTCCCAGTCCAGGTCCAGAAGAAGATGTGAGACTTTCCACAGGTGACGATGGTGTTTGGGTCGGTGGGATGGAACTCCACGGCCAGGACCACCTCGTTAGTGGTCTGAAACGCACCAGATAGAAGCAGTTTCACTCAGTCAGACTCCAGTTAAAACCAATCAGAACCAGTAGCAACTGAAATGAAAGTGTATTACACTGCAGAACAATGTATGTATTAAAAAAAGAAATACAAAACCCTTTTAATATAATGTAATATATTTTGGATGCAGTAAAGAGAGAGAGAGTGAGTGTTCACCTTGATCTCAGCGATCTTTGACTTCTTCTGCCAATCCCAAACTGTCAACATGTGATCGTTACAGTCGTCAATAACACTCAGGTGCTGACCAGAGTCCTGACAGAGAGACAGGTGTGAGACAGAGACAGATGTGACCCAGGTGTAAGACACATATAGAGACAGATATTGATAGAAACAGATGTGAAACAGGTGTGAGACAGATATTGATAAAAACAGATGTGAAACAGGTGTGAGCCAGATATAGAAACAGATGGGAAACCGACGTTAAGACAACATGAACAGTTCTGTATTTGACAAATAATATCCCA
This sequence comes from Coreoperca whiteheadi, assembly GCA_011952105.1. Lineage (NCBI taxonomy): Eukaryota > Metazoa > Chordata > Actinopteri > Centrarchiformes > Sinipercidae > Coreoperca > Coreoperca whiteheadi. The sequence goes on from CM022471.1 coordinate 27,109, forward strand.
TCATGTTTTCAGTGATCACAGGACATTCAAAGCCCTCCGGCTGTCTGAATATGAACTTTTGTGATGCACAGAACCAAAAAGAACTGAGCAGTGTGGTCTATAACAGTTCCCATGATGCACCTGGGTGATGCTTACAGCTTTGGAGAAAGCCAGAGAGCCGACGCCTCGCTCGAATGTTCCCAAGCCGATGACCTGCAGAGTCGACAGACTGACGCTGTCCCAGATACGAACGTGAGGCTGCAGCGCCTGAACACAGGACAAAGATTCAAGTTCTTATTATTACTGTAATAGACATTTTAGTCTCAATTAATGTCGTGCATTTTTTTTTTAAGTCTTCTAATCATTCTGAGCCTACAGCTGTCGCCATCTTGTTGTGTACAGTTTCCTCAGTTTTTGTCTGTTTACTGGTTTTATTAATACTATTTCTATCATATTAGATTGCATTAACAAACATTAATTTGTTGATTTGTCCATTCGACAGTCTTTCACATTATTGTGTAGCTTTTATTAATTGATGAAAAGTGTAAAATAAGTTGTCATAGTTCTTGTTTTAAAAAGTCACTTTTTATGTAGTTGTAGTCTCATTTTTGTCATAAAAGTTAGTTGACAATAAATACTATTGGCCATAGTGTTTGTTCACAAAATGAACGCTTCCTGCCTCGTTCTTCAACATCAGATTCACTGTTTGTCCTCACCCGTCCGTCTTTGTCCACTCCTGCAATCTGTCCTGTAGCAATCCGGATCTTATCAGGATGGATGGCCAAACTGATGGAGAGAGACGGCGAGATGATATCACAGACCTGTCACCAAAGACCTGTCACCACAGACCAGCCAATAGGAGAGCTGCAGGTGATTTATATGTGACATTTGTTTTCTCACCACTTGACACAGTCTGTGTGTCCGAGGTAATGTCTCTGAGTTCGTTCTTCGTAGTTAAACAGAACGACGACGGAGGCGATGAAGTAAACGATCTCCCCAGTTGGAAGGAGGTAGACGTTTGCTCTGCAGTCTCTGCCGCGGTAACCGTACCTGGAGGAAGTCAAGGAAGCACCTGGGAAACACCTGGAGATCTACTAAATATCTACTGAAGGTTTACTAAAGGTCTGCTGAGGATCTACTGCACTATCAGATCTATTTCGAGGACCTACTGAGATCTACTAAGGCTCTACTGAGGATCTAATTCGATTGACTAAATATATCACAGGGATTCATTGAGGATATATTAATGTTCTCTTCATCTGAGGATTTACTGTAGCTCTGAGGCTCAGTCTTTATATTGCCCCTCATCGCCTGTAACCAGTGTTTTACTGTTGTATGCAGACGACACTCTGATCTCTGTATTTGTTGACCCAGATCATCTCAGAATCCTTTACTGGATCTACATAAACCTCTGATGTTACAGTATGAAAGATCCAGAATCTTCTGTCCTCTGTCTACACATAATACTCCGACATCCAAACTCCTTAGGGGTGGAAAAGGTTAGAAAAATTACTCTGTGCTGGCTACAGGCTAACAGGAGCAAAACAAAGTACAAAGTATTCATTTATGACATGAAAATGTACCTTTACATATGATATGCTCACATTTACAAAGAAAACTAACAAAGGGCACACCAGGTACTCATGAAGGACGGAAGCAGGTGTTACGCTTCAGTATAATTAATAAGAATGCATTAGAAAAAAGTCGATGCAAAACTTGCATTTAATTGCTGATCTAGGATCACTGCATTATCCTAAATGTAATATTGACCAATAACACTTAAATAACTGTTAAAAAGAAACCTTAACACTAACATTTGTTAGTGATTGCAAGCTAGCAAAATAGCCAGCTGCCTTGTTCATTGATCTGGTCTATCGTGGTATCCATCATGTTGAATGGAGAACAGGCTGTTAATGTAAAAACTAGCAGCAAGAAATAAATCTTCTGCTTTTGTGCATGCATGGCACGTTGTATACATAGCATGTGTTTATCGTCTGCTACGAGAACAGACTGCGACTTACTGGATCTGTTGACGTTCTGGTAACGTTACGTTATATCCAGGTTACTGCCACTCTCCGTAAATGAGCCCATCCATTCGGCTTATCAAATATTTTTAGCTCCTCTCATGTCTCACATGGATCAATTTGTTTACTGAAATGTTAACAACATAGGACCATTGAACCTTTGCCACCTCTGATGGTACCGATAAGTGAATTTTGACTAAGACATCGCATGTAACAATGTTGGAAAATTAGCTAGCTAATGTTGCCTTAGCAGCCCATCACTCTGAGTGAGTATTTGGTCAATTATCTAGCTAACGTTAGCCAACAATGCTAGGTTATCTAGCTATCAAGTCATCTAATTGGCAACATTACTGAACCCCACCCCCTCAAAAACATTTATTTCTCATCAGATCTGCACGACGACTGCAACTTTTTAAATTAAGAATCACTTTAGCTACTTGAAAATTACTACTGTTCTTGTGTTTAGTTGTATCTATGCCGCTGAGAAAGCAGTCTGTGTACAAAATGAAGGATACACCCATTCTAACTTGAGTCTTTCTGAAGGAAGTTCTGTCCGAACGTCCTCATAGTTGTCCACATTTGAAGGGATGAACATGGTGATCGGTCGACCACGCATGAACATCTTAATGTGATTTCCCTCTGAAACAGCAGACAGACATGAAAACATGATGGAAGAGAAATGGATCAAAGCAAAACAACGCTGCTGATTTGAAAATTGACCACATTATTTCGAAATTGACTCGAAATATCAGCTGATATCAGGGACAGATTATGATACAACGAGCCAAAGACTGAAAGACACACAAATGACTGCGGCTGGGTTTTGTCTATTTGTAGACATTTTGTAAAAAGAAAACTAATTTTGACCTGGATTTGGCTAATCAATAGTAAAAGAGTGCTGATGGCCAGAACCCCTCTAACTGAACTTCACTTCAAACAGAGGCTCTGTACCCGGGGCATAAGGGGCCCCGTAGGCCTGTGCAGCAACCCGTCCATGGCTGGTTTGGGCTTTTTTTCTTTTTACATAAAACACAAAACATGTGTCATCAGGATCCTTTGATTTGGTTAATAACGAATTGTTACAAAAAAGGACATTTAACTGTGTCAAAATTAAAGTGTCTGGTGGACGAACTTCCACAGCTCAAACTTAGCATTGATATTTACTGATACAGACTACAGATCTGAGGATGATTTATCAGTCAGGTTCTCTCCGCTACCAGTGAGATTAAAGACATCTGTTAGAACAGGCAACATTAAAGGTCTCAATCTGTTTCACACTGTGTGCAGATCATCAAACAGCGTCTGATCATCGGAAACAGACGGAGACCTCGAAGGTTCTGCTGATTCAATAAAAAGAGCCAAAACGGAGAGGGGCAGGTGAGGGGCAGGTGAGGAAGCCTCAATGCTGTGCAGGTGAAACAGGTGAAGCAGGTAAGGCAGATCAGACAGAAACACCTGATGTGTTTACCTCCATAGAATCCCGGCTGGAAACAAATTTCCATATCTCAGAGTAAGTTGACGTTAAATGAACCTGTCAATCAATGTGAGGGTGACAACAGCATCCAATTACACGCTTTACATTTAGGTGGTGGGCGGGGCTTCTGTTTGATCACTAATTGGTCCTTTAATAATTCATCTCATCTGGCAGGTTAATACATTTCGGGTGACACCTGTTCGACCTTATATGGAGGTAAAGGAGAAGAGGGGGCGGTGCCACAGACAGGTGTAACATCACCTGATCAGTCTGAAGAACAGAGAGAGCAGGCGGGTGAGCGAGGCTGACGGCGTAAAGCAGAGAGAGAGAAAGAGATGTGATTGGTCCAGAGGAGAAACAGGGGGCACTCATTCAGCTGCTGTTAGCATGTTAGCCTGTTATTAGCCTGCTAGCTCGCTCTGACGACTCATCAGGACTTACCAGCTTGGCTGTTTTTCTCTCGGGTCGACATTTTGGCTGGTTTGAGACAAAGACATCGTCACTCAACAACACCACAAACCACAAGGAGCAGAGGGACCAGGTGTCTGAGCCACGAAGCGAGTTCAGCTACCGGTCTGGTATCATGACGCCGGCTACTACCTGGCTACGAGCTCATGTGAGAGGCAGAGTTGTTCATTACAAACATCGTCAGAACATAATTAAGTACTTATTATGCAACGAGAAAAATTTCGTTACAGCGGCAGCAGGAAGTGATCTTCAACAAGGGGAAATGTAACCTTCTAATCACAGAAGTAGAACCGTATAAGCAGCTGCAGAAACTCTTTCCAAATATTAAAAGTGAGTGAATGATTCTCAGAGCGTGGTGGGGGGGATCTGTCGCACCTGCTCTGGAGGAAAGGTGAGAGAACTTCTGTTATAAAAATAAAACTGAATAGTTTTTTGTTTGATAAACAAACTAGTATGAATATAATATAATTCTAATTATTATATTATAAACTCTTTTGTCCCTGTCAGGATCCTGTATGAATGATGTCACTATGTTTCCAGTGATCTGATTGGTCAGTTCCTCTGAAGTTAACCTGCAGCATAGTTACCATGGTGATCTACTCGGCGTCAAAGTGAGCCAGCTTCATGATACCAGAAAACCTGAGTTAAGCCCAAAGAGAGCTGGATAAGCCACCAATCTCGCTCTGTGGTCCGGACCTCTGGGCCGCCATGATGACGACAACAACAGCAGCAACGACATTATCACGGCGTTGGAGAAACTAACGTTTCAAAGCTGCAGGAAACCAACTAAAATGTCTCGCATGCTGTGTTGCTGGTAGCCGCAACTCTGGCTTCCTATTGGCTGTTACACATGATGACGATGATGACGACTATGGTACCTTCATGATGAAGATGAGGATAAATTTAATAAAGTTATAAAATATATATTTACCTTGACTGACCACCGGGTCTTTGTGTCTGAAATGAGACAGAAGAAAACAAATATCTCACTGTGATCGATCTTCAGTCTTTAATACTGAACCACAAACAATCAATCAATCCAACTGTATCAGCACCTTTAACCCTTGTGCATCGTTCACTTCAATTCAGAGACGACTCACGACTGAGCAGCTAATAAGACAGCGTGCATGAGACAACTGAACACGTGAAATAAAGATGTAATCAGCTATAAAATCCATTAATAATAGTCAAATAGATCAAAGGAAAACAAACACAAGAGTCAAGTTACGAAGTTAAACTTATTATTATTCATATTTAAGGTTTTATTTTAATGGTGGAAGAACAAAGACCAGATGAGAGTGGTGAGTGCTGGCGGGCTCAGCTTAAAAGTGAAGGTGAAAATTGATTAGAGGGTTTAGGATCAATAAATCCAGGAGATAAACACACTTGGATTTGATTAAAGTGTTTAATATATTCTTTTGTTCTGTGAAATTTTAGTTAATTGCCCTTGAGAACGAAACATTCTGGACTGGACATTCTGAACTTTAATGTGTTTAAGTTTGTTACATTGAAAAAGAAAAAGATGAATTATTTAACTAGTGAAACCAGTATTTATACGTCACACTCATTTCTCCAGTATTGTTTTTGTCAGTGATTAATTTTCGAATTGTAAAAGTTGTTTCTCTATTCTTGAAACTCTTTAATCTGAAGTCGATATATTGGCCGACATTAGCTGCAGGTATATCGGTATCAGCATATGTGTCAGTTAATAAATGAGAAGAAACTGAAGAGGAAATGTTGGGAAACAGTGGAACATCTACAGTTTATTTCTACGCTGAGAAAAGTCACACTTGTGCTTCATGGTCCTAAATGTTGAAAGAAAATATTTAAAATATATATTTACATTTAGTCATTCAGCAGACGCTTTTATCCAAAGCAACTTACATATGAGGAAGACAATGGAAGCAATTATAACAACACAAGGTAACAAAAAGCATAAGTGCACCAGAAACTAGTCTGATTAAAGCCCAGCACAGGATACAGAGCTGAGGAGAGGATGTTTTTTTTTTTTTTTGTTTTTTTTTGGAGCAG
>CM022471.1:80928-103878 GCA_011952105.1 Coreoperca whiteheadi
TATATATACTCATCATGTAGAACCAGTACATACATATGGTTCACAGCGGACGATAATTTAGTTTATCAGCAGTTGTGAGGACAGTTTTCGGTGTTTATAGACGGTACACAGTCCTGAAGACGCTTTATTAACCGTCTATAACGTCATTCATCTTCTCTGTCACCAACAACACAGACAGACCTGGACCATGTTACCGCTAGCAGGTTCTGTTCGTGACCGCTAGCAGGTTCTGTTTCAGGTCTGAAGTTTACGTCAAACCGACTCTAAAGTTAGCTTAGCTTCTGTAACTCGGGATATGAAGTTGGCTTAGCTTCTGTAACTCGGGATATGAAGTTGGCTTAGCTTCTGTAACTCGGGATATGAAGTTGGCTTAGCTTCTGTAACTCGGGATATGACGTTAGTTAACTTTGTCGCTGTTCCGTTATAAACGGACGGTTTTTCTGTAACTTAGCAACCCGTTGCCCCTCCGGTGAGGCGGTAACGTCCCGGTAACGGTCGTTCTGCGTTCCGTGACGTTATTAACGTTAAAGACAGCTGCTGTTTGTTCGGAGCTAACAGGAAACGGCTCAGGCTAACGCCAGCTGTAAAGTAAGTGTAGAGTTCATGAAAGCGGAGAAGCGAACCGTAGCAGGGAGGAACGCCGGCAGGCTTACCTCAGATCAGTCTTTGTAAACACGTCCAGGCTCCTCCGACACTTTAATCACACTAACACACCCGACAGATATCGGACTTCTTCTTCTGCTGTTTCCGCTAGAAACACAAACACCGCTTCATCTTCTTCTTTGGGGTTTCACGGCGGCTTGCATCCTCGGTGTTGCTTTACTGCCCTCTTCTGGAGTCAGTTACCTCCTGCACTGTCCGGGTCAGTGCCTTCCTCCTGCTCCTGCCCGCCCGATGACCCCCCAACCCTAACCCAAACCCCGCCTGATGAGCCCCTCCATCACGACCTTTCTTTCTGAGCTCACTTCCTCTACTGTTCCTGGAAATGTTCCTTAGGGGTTCCCTGATGCCGAGAGGTTCCGTGTCCTCCTGGTCAGTGCTGCCTCCTCTCTCTGCTGTTTGACTTGTAATGTCTTCCTCTTGCCTCCTGATCCCAGAGCTGCTGCTGCTGCTCATTTTCTTCTGTGAGTACTCTTTCCCATACTGGTCTTTTTGTTTTGTACAGCTTCTTTGGCTAGTTTGTCCCCTCTCTCATTACCCATAATGCCCGTGTGTGCAGGAACCCAAAAGAGTGTTCTGGCCCGTCCGTGCACACCTGTACATGCTCTGTGTATTTACTGCCTGTATATCTATAAAACTCACCGAGTCCACGCAGGGGCCCACACAGGGGGTGTGGGCCACGTCACGTCGGGCTCCCAGGTCTCTTGCTGCTGCATCTCGTGTCCAGCCAAAACCTGATTTTACAGTTCCCTGCTCGTCCCAGCAGGCCTGTAGCGGTGTTTCGGTTGGGTGATTGTGTCTGTGCCCTGTCATAGTTGCCTCTGAGATGTGAAGCACACACAGGGGAAGTTGTTGCTGCTGCTTTGCACAGCCGGAGGGACTAGGATCACCTCCGTATGCTACGCTCCCATAGGCCAGCCTTCATCCAATTAGTGCTACATATATACATTTCAAGGATCAGCTCCCCAGTCCCACCCTACAAGGCATCTCATCACATTTCTAACCTTTGTGCACTGATTTATTGCCAGCACTTTGACTATGATCCCTCCGTGTTAATCTGGAGTCAAAATACAATCCTCAGAATCTAAGCGACTCAGCTGTTTCTAAAATATTCCCATACGGCTTTAAATGAGTATTTCCTCTAGTCCTCTTTCTTGTGAAGAAGCTTACTTTAGTCTTTACAACTGAAAACCTGGAACCCCATTTCTTCCATCTCAACTTGATTTATTCCCTCGTGTCATTTTTTAACTATACGGCTCGAATGTCTCCCTCTGTTCCATAAAGCCCCGTCCTCTGCAGACCATGATCTATGTCATTTATCATAATGGAGAATAGTTTAGGACCTATCACACACCCCTGCGGTGTCCCATTTTCGACCTCATACTTATTGGACATTTCAGACCCAACCTTTACCTGGATGATTCTTTTATTCAATACATTTATTCTCCAGTTAAAACGTTGCTTCCAGTTGCCACGTCGCTTTATCAGAAGCCCCTAACGCTAACCCTAAGCCTCCAGAGAATATCACATGCTTTTTCTATGTCACGGCGCATCCCTTCCTTTCCTAAAACCCCTCTGACATCTGGCAGTTTTATCCTGTTTCTCTGAAATATACATCAGTCCTTCCATCACTTTACATATGTGCGAGGTTCAGGCAATTGCTCTTTAGTTTGTAGTTTGCTTGCAACATTTCCAGGCTTCCTTATAGGGACAATGACTGCCTCCTTCCTTCCTCCCATACTTTATACAGTATTGATCATTTGTTCAGTCCTTCTGCTTTAGCCAGTGCCCTTTTTAATTCTCCCAAGGTAAAAGGGACTCGGATCCTCTTCACTATTTTCCACTTTCCTTAACGCCTCCATGTTTTCCCTTCTTCCTCCCTCAGACAAGTTATTAGAGCTGAGTACCTTAACAAAGTGTTAGCCATTAACTCAGCTTTTTCTTTAGGATTTACTGCTACATCATTCCCATTTGTTAGCGCTGTATACCTCTCCCACTCCTCTCCTGCTGGGGGTGTGTTATTGTCCTCCTTACAACTGCCTGATCTCTTTTGTTCTTTATCATATGTTGGAAATTATGGGCTCTTTTCACTCATTTAAATGCCTTATTTCTATTTCTCACAGCTTCTTTCCAGTTACCACCCCACCGTGGCACTGTCTTCCTCTTCAGTGTTCCCTTACTCTCAGGAATGGATCTCAGTGCAGCTGTTACCTTATCTGATTTCCTCATCCAGAGTTTCGAGGGTCATATTCCCACTAATCTGATCCAGGTATTCATCGCTGTCTTCCTGGAACTTTTCTCAATTAGTCGCCGCCCCCCCCCTTCCCCGTCCACTTCGGCCACTGCTGCGTTGATGTTTTTCGTGCATAAGACTGGATAATGGTCACTACCTGTTGTTCCCTCTTGGTACACCTTCCAGTCACGTATGGGAGCAATATTATTTGAGAGCAATGTGAGATCCAGCGCTGACATATATTCTTGTTTTACTTCCATCATTTAAGCAGACTAAACCCATCCCATCTAACCACTCTTTATTGCTTGGCCATTAACGTACGTTTTCTCACTCCCCCACAATGTGTTATGTGCACTGAAGTCCCCGCAGCACTCTACTGCCCTTCTAGTGCCCTAAAGTTGTGGCCGTTGGCTAGAACCTCCTCGCAGTCCACTGGAGTGTTAACACTGTTGTTATTATCACCTTGACTTGCCTGTGTACTGACACTGTCTCTGTCATATTAAAATGATGCACTGCTGCTTTGACAATTATTTGAATCCTTTCAGTTTTAGACTTCACCTCAGCTGTTGCATTTATGACTCCCTGCAGCCTCTCCTTTTATCGTCCTGTTCCACATCCACTGTTATTGTGGCCGGACGCCTTCCGCTTTCCTTCCAGCCACCTCGACACATCACAGCCCCAATGCACGCAGTGGGATTCCTCCACAGTTACAACCCACCACATCTTGCACATCTGCTCTTCCCTTGCACGCCTTAGCCACGTGCCCAAATTCAGCTAAAACCTCTCATTGGCTTTGGTATGAAGTCCTTAACTCTGGATTTCATGAACCCTCCTTTGGGAGAACCTTTATTTCAAACTGGTGTTGCTCTCTTCTTGTTGTTCTCCTAGCACTTTGACTAAACTATTCTGCCCCCTCAAGTTCTCCACCAGTTCCGTCATACTAACTGTCAGAGGTTCTCCAGAAATCACCCCTTTACACCCACTCTTTTCCAACTCGTTGTCCTTGAGCTCTCCTTCTGCTCTTCAGTGTTGCACCAACACTCTCACATACTTCACTTCTCAAAACTTGTCATCTAATGATTTTTGTCAGCTCAACTTTCTTTACACCCCCCTCTCCCTCAAATCTCCCCACGACACCTTCTCCTCTCCGTTCCACCTGATATTTCGGTCCTTTTTCTTCCTCTTACGGCTACTTGGTTCTATTCCCTCTCCTCTTCCTCACTAACCGCCATGCCACTGGTCTTGTTACCATCCGTCTCTCTTCCTGCCATCCTGTCAAGTTTTGTAAGGAACAGTGCAAAAAATACATTCTGGACCTTTACAGGCCATCAGCTGATATTCCTACAAAATGTTCCCCACAACACCAAATCCTTCCGTTAAAGAGTCCCGATGTCCACAAATCCAATGTCATTTACTCCGAAAATAAAGTCAAACCGAGTCAACCAACCAGTGTAGCAACATACAAGTATTCACACTTCCTGTTCGCAACCACCTTTTACCTTTAAAAGAAACAAAACACATCTTCTTCTTTCTTTTTTATTGTTGGTGCACAGGCCAGTTTGCAGGTTAGCGCCACCTGCTGGAGAGAAAACTAAACCTGTTAAACCTGTTTTCTTTCAAATAGTTCATTAAAGGTAAATGTAAGATTTCCGCATTAAAAAGCCACTAGATCGCTTATATATTTTGTTGCGTTGTACATTATCCCAGATGTTTTCAAACCCAGAGAATTCATTTCAATCAAAGATGCTCTGTAACAAAAGATAATGCATTACAAGCTGAAATGGTATGAAATGGTATAAACTTCCTGTCTCCTAAGGGGGCGTGGTCACCTCTCCCCCAGAGTACCTAGCTGCAGACATAAAATGGCGGACCTCCGCGAGAGCATCTCCGAGGTGACAGGAAATCACGTGACCTCATCAGCGAAGTGGGTCATCTTGTTTTTTTTGCGTGGCAGGCTTACTGGAACTTTAGAACTTTGTTCACTGGTTTAGCTGAAACTGTATGGCAGTACGTTGGTGTGCATCTCATCTGTTAGCGATGTGAGCAGCGCGCTAAGGCCACGCTGCTGCGCTTCGTGTGGGACTGCTGAGATCACAGGGTCACATGGTCTGTTGTCACGGTAACCAGCCAGTCAGCTCCCAGCAACAGTGTGACCCAGTTCGTCATCTCAACACAGAAATTAATTAATAGAGAAAAATCCAGGACATTGTTGATAAACAGACCTTGGTGGAGCTTTTTAAAATTCGATGACGTCAGTTAGGGCAGCACTTTTTACACTATGCGGCCAGTATGTATGTGGACGTCCTTTCCGTCAGGTCTGAGCCTGTTTTTGACCTCTTGATTCTAACGGAGAGAAAATCTCCCTGTTACAGCAAACTGTGAAACTGAAGCAAAATTCTATTGAGTCTGCAGCCCGAATCCTGCTGTTGCCATGGAGACGGTGACCTGATGTTCTCTGTCACCATGGTGATGGAACAGACAGGATTCTAGGTCAGACTGATGTTCAGCTGCAGAAAACAGGATGTTTACGGATCATTTTATACACACACACGTTCTGGTTCTGATCTGATCCAGGATCTGATGTTTACATGAAACATAAGAAACCTGTTTCTAAACTGATATGGCATCGATTCTGCAGAGCTGGACTGGTAATGGTGAACGGACTGAATTAATAAAGCACTTTACAGGTTGCCTCTCATTCATACACCAATGAACAAAGCAACTCGGGGGTTCAGTGTCTTGCTCAAGGACACTTTGACATGGGCTGGCGGAAGCCGGGATCCAACTGCCGACTTTTAGATCGGAGGACGACCCGCTCTGCCGCCAAGCCTCAGCTGGAAGAAGAAGTATTAAAAGTCTATATTAAAGCTGCAACACCACACTCCATCCGAATGATCCTACATTTAAAAGTGAACTTCAGTTCAAAAAGAGCAGCAGCTCTGAAAAGAAGCGGCAGAATCAACAAGGACACAGCTGCTAGAAGGTTAAAGAGTTCAACGCACTCCGACTCCTCGCACACACCTTTCCCCTGAAGGTCGTGCTGTCTGACTACGTTCAGTCCGTAGATAATACCCTGTATTATAGTGTAGTATATTTTTGCTTTTTGCTCAGTACTTCCATCCTTGTGTTCACTGACGTGACAGTGAGCTGCTGTTTCCCCTCGGGATTAATAAAGTATTTGTGATTCTGAAATCAAATCAGAAAAGATTCATTTAGTCTCAGATTTACAGTTTGATGTGTTCACTGAGCTGCCAACCCTTTTCATAGAAACAGTATTAAAAAACATGGGAAATGTGAACGTTTTCTACAAAAAAAAATACAAAAAGAAGTGACATCTCCTCACGTGATGGGACTCGGACACGGTGAACAGACGTGAGGTCTACAGGATAAAATAATGAAATCATACGACTCTTCTGGACTTTCTAAATGTTGTTGGACTGATGAGATCGAGCTGGTCTGGATCTGAAGAGACGAGAACCCAGCCAAGGCCTGAGAGAACGTGACTACATGTTCAACTGGTCCTTTAATAAAGGAACTGGACCTAACGGGACCCTAACCCCACAGTATGGGACAGATGAGACAAAGATATGAGGAAGAGGATCAGGATCAACTCACATAGCAAATCTGTGAGCAGCTGAGCGGGAGCAGAGAGAGATAGGTTACCTGTGAGGGGCGGGGCTTATTATATCATCATACAGGTCTCATTGCAAACCAAATATGAACCTGAGGTAACCATGGCAACGTGACTGAAGCTTGAGGACCGGGGGGGTTTTCCATGAAATCTGCGCTTTCCTTGAAAAAGCCCAGTTTGACTTCAGGTTCGAACCGTTCCACTGACACGGTCAGCGCTGTTGGCTCATCGCGTCGCGTCAGTGTTAGCTGAGCCAGGCTCGAACAGTCGAGCACTGAGCACGCGCACGGAGTACATAAGCAGCCAGAACACTCGAAAAGAGGATATATGTGTCTAAAAGAAGGGAAGACGAGAGCAGTGTTCCTCTTAGCGGCGGGACAAACCTGCAGATGGAACTATATGGGGGGGGGGGGGCTCCTCAGACATCATTATGTCATCATTACCAACACGTTCAAGGTGTTGTCTGCTGCTGTTCCTCAACAGGCGTCGGTCTCTCAGAGGTATATACCAGCTCAGTGTGTTTGCTGTGCAGGAAGCTCTGAAGGTTAGCTGAGCGTCAGCTGAGCGCCGCTCTGCCGCAGGTCACAGAATCTGGTGTAACAGCGGCAGCAGGCTGAGGCCGAGCTCTCGTCCTTCTCATCAAACAGAACAAAGTTCTCACTTTAACCTGACGGATACAAGATCAATATTTAACCTGGGACTTGTTTCGCCTTCATCAGCAGCATCACATCAGGTGGGGAAGTGAAGGCAACCGGCCATGTTCCGCCAGGCTGTTACCAGCTGTTTGTTCACGCCCGGAGAGTGTAGGGTTGGGTGATGTCTACCAAACTGGCATATGACGAATGTAAGATTCTTGGCCTCGGCGATGAATGAATCTGAGTATTTTACCAACTAGGAACCGGCTCCAAAGTGGAACCGTCTATCAGAACCATCACACTGCAACACAATCCAGAAGATATTCAGACTAACAGCTAATTTAATGAGTCAATGCTTACTTCAGCTGGTATCTTTTCAAACAGCTGAGTAGTACGATTTACTGTTCTTACACCTGCACAGTCTGATCCACCTGTTGTGCCTAATATTCTGACCATCTCAAGCACATTAGAAACAGCTCTCAGTATTTATAGTCCACAACAACTATCAGCGCAGTAAAAAACATAACAGAAAACATATACAAACCACCCAACTTATAGAGCGTTGCAGGGATGATGTTTCATGGTAGGCCAACTGGAAGTTAGCCTCGCTCTGGTTCCTAACCCTAACCCTCCAATGGGAGAAATCCCATTGGACTTTGGATGTTCCCAGAAAATAAACTCTGTGAGATGATCTTCACTAATAAACACCTCCTTTATGATGTTTGAAGTGTAAATGTGACCTCCAGAAGTACAAAAGCTAACGTTAGGCTATAAACGTGCTACACCGCGGTCACTTCAGCGTCACCACCACGGAGGTTCCAGCTTGTCATGTGATTCCCTCTCCTACAGAGGCCTTTCCTCTCAACGGGACCTGCAACAGTCTGCAGGACAGCGAGTAGAAACCGTGGACGTTTAACACGCCACACAGACGGGACACAGCGAGGCTGAAGGCCGACGAGTGAGCGGAGGAGTTTCTGTGGTCGGCGTGACGACGGTTAACGTCCCCGACGACCTCCGTAGCCTCATTTAGCCGCCTGTTAGCAATCGCCTTTTAAAGACACGACAAAGGCCTCAAAATACAAGAGAGACGTGTTTACTGACGTATTTTATGTCGTAGAACAAAACGTGCAAATCTCTGCAGCTCGTGTAAACACAGACTTTATTTACATTTACATTTAGTCATTTAGCAGACGCTTTTATCCAAAGCGACTTACATATGAGAACATTCACAAACCGAAGGCGCAGCTTCGGGAGCATTTTTTGGGGTATTTCAGGCATCGAACCAGAAACCCGTTCAAACAACCCACTGACTGCGAGGCGAGGGATCAGGAAGTGCTAACATGCTAACTCATTTCCAGGTTATAGGACTCATTCCTGCAACGCTCTATCAGCACTTTTTCATTTTTAATGGCCCAAAGACACCTGTCAGATAGAGATCTGAAAACTAAATATAAAGGGAAACGAAGTGGGCGAGCCTGCCATATATATTCTGCATAAAATCCAGAAACACTCCATTCAGAGAGTTTTAATATGTTGTCTGATTTGGTTATGATTATTGTTGATGTAAAACATAACATTTTTATGTTGTTACAATCCGAGTTATTCAACCTGCTGAGTACATTTACACATTGAAGGTTTTCTACAATTCCTATTAATTACATTTGTGTGAGTTGGGAGATGAAATTAAACTGATGATGAAAATATGTAACGTCATCTGTCTGAGTAACAGCATTGTTTTCTAAAACAGCGATAATGTGATAATTCATTTTTTAATTTACACAGTCTCTTACCTTGGTGTAAAGCAACCAAACTGTTGATTTTGCTTCAGCTGTGATACAGATATGAATTCACCTGTGCAGGTGTTCAAGCTGAGAAACAAACATGACAAACAAAAAGAAACCGTAATTTCATTACATCAAAAAGGACACAAGAGGATTTCCACTTCAAGTTAAACAGCGAAGCTTCCTGGAAAAAAAGGGTAATATTTCATCAGAAAACACAACGTATTCCTGCCAAAGAGCTGCAGAAAGTAAAGTTCTTCTTGTGGTCCGAACTAAACCAGAAGAAGAACTTTAAACATCTTCATGGCAGGAAACGTCGACACGCTTCAGTCTTCACCAGAAACACAGTGAATATGAGAAAGAACATGGAAATGTTTCATTTTGTTATATTTCTTTTTTATTTAGAGGGTTCCGTGTCAGATCATTTGGTGTGTTCATACTGGGGTTATTTTAGCTGTGGGGGTTGTGGAGATTAATTTTCCTGCAGTCCAGGGCAGCAGCTTTCATATTTAAGGTGTCTGATTCTGTATCTTGTTCTTCTCTCAGTTTAAAATCTCTCTGTGACTCTTTAAAAAGACTTTTTCCTTCAGCTGCTTCAATAAAACAAATAATACAGTTGAATACAGACTAAATATTACTCTATTACTCTAATAAATATAGTAAATAGGTCTGGGGATTGGGTCGCCGAGGCTACCACCCAATCCACATTGCATCGGCCCCTTAGAGTTCTTCCTGCCTCCTGGACACCTCCCCGGGGAGGTGTTCTGGTATGTCTGGGGGGACTATGTCTCTCGGCTGGCCTGGGAACGCCTCCGTATTCCCCTGGAAGAAGTGTCTGGGGAGAGGGAAGTCTGGGTGTCTCCGCTCAGACTGCTGCCCCCGCGACCCGGCCCCGGATAAGAGGAAGAACATGGATGGAATAGTAAATTGGCATAAAAGGTCAACTTATTAAAATATTTATTCTACATTACTACTACTACTACTAATAATAATAATTATGTCACACTATAATTTAAGCAGCAGTAGTATTTACTGTGAATGACTCTTTACTGTGTGATGTGACAGAAGATCACTTTGTGTTTCTGGGTTCATACCTCTTTAAAACTGAAGGATTTTTCCAGATTGTGTCACGATTGTTGAGCCGGGAAAAAGGGTGAGGACTGAAATGCAGACAGCAGGCAAGGCAGCAGCAGTTCAATGATTTATTGGGGGAACAGTAAGCTTACAAACTTAACGGAGGCTGGATGAGAACAACACAAAAGACAGTCCAAGCAGCCAAACATAATTCCAGCAGGTGAGCAGGCAGAAAATCAGCAAGAGTCCAAGATACACAGAAAAATATGCAGAAAACCACAGGAACAGGCCGGACCGCTTACAACCAACTGATGAGGATCTGACATGGAACAAAGGCAGACACAGACTTACATACACAGAGGTAGGTGAGGCAACAAGGCACAGGTGAACTTAATCAGGGCAGGTGAAGACAATCAAGCTGAGGACGCAAAACTAACAAGAGACACATGAGGAAGGATATTACAAAATAAAACAGGAAATAAGTAAACACAAACCTTAAACCGAAAAAGATTGAAATTATGATATGTCGTATATATATATTATGATAAATGGCCCCCAGGCCAGAATCCGGCCCTGGGTGATCAGATTGATTTGGACTTTTATTTATTTGTGTTTTACAGCTGCAACATAATTTGGAACTTAAAATAATGTAACTCACACACAAAACCAGCATCCTGTAGTAAGTATCTGAGGTTCAGACCTCAGAGACCCCAGAGAACTCAGAGACCCCAGAGACTTCAAAGACCCCAGAAACCCCAGAGACCCCAGAGACCCCAGAGTACTCAGAGACTCCAGAGAACTCAGAGACCCCAGAGAACTCAGAGACTCCAGTGGGTACTACAGCTGTGCTTTTTCCTTATTATTATTAATAGGAATTCAGTGGTTTGAACCTTTGATGACTTTTTACAATCAGTATGAAGTTATATTTTGTAATATTTAGAGACAGTTTGTTTCCTGAGGTGTATTTTACCTCAGAGACTTCTTTAAAATCTACTAAAATCTCAGTTTTCTTAAACCTGCATTTCTACATGAACTGATCTCTCTGAGGTTTGTCCTTAAAGTGGGAGCAAAGATGTGTTTTCAACCAGAAAAAGAGAGTTCATACTCGGAGACACTACAGAAATACACAACCTGTTCCTTTAATAAAGAATTAATCTGGATTTAATGAAGAAATTACAAACATAGAAGAAATGAAATTGTGTTTTAGTTCACAAAGACGGATCTCCGTGAAGGGAAAGAAAGAAAACAAAGAAAGATAAGAAATAAGGAGCAGATCGCATCACTGGTTAAAGCTTAAAGGGATAGTCCATGTAGTTGTGCTTTGGTTTAAACCCTGCAGTATTTCAAAGAAGAAGAAATAGAAGTAGAAGAAGTGTCTTCAGTGCGATATTTCACACTTCAACAGCTCCGCCGTCCTGACATTCAAAACCAAATGTTTCTAACACTTCAACTTCCTGTGAATTTGTTGTTGCTATGGAAAGCGTGGACAGTGTCCAGCATGATCCAGTTACACCACAGACTGCTGGTTTAACAGCTGAACATGTTGATCCTGAGGGGGGCGCTACAGGAAACCATAACACGTCCTCTGAGGAGCAGAAAGAAGATCGGCTGATGTTTCTATTTCCTGCCTGTTTTTGGTCTGAAGGAAACATTCAGGAGGATTTGGAATCATTGTCTGGAGATCAAGAGGTTCATCATACATACACAACACTAAAAAGTGAGGAGTTGATGAGATAAACAGCTCATCTTCACTATTTTACTCTGGTTTACTAATAACTATTTAAAAGAAACCACACAGTTCCTGGAAGCGTCAATGTCATTAATTATAATTAAAGGGAAGTTTGTCCACTTGTATGGAAGCAAATGAAAACCAGAAAGATTTGAATCTTTTAATCAATTGAATACATGGATTTATAACACTGAAATATTTTATTTTGAAAACCTTCAAGTTAAATGGATCCCATGACTGACAGAATGTAAGCATGGATCTATAAGAAGAACTGGATATCCGACTCAAAGATGGCGTCCAGTCACTTCAATGAAAACTGCTCCCTGAGCGCTTGTGTCCCACTGCACGAGCTCTGTAGTGTTTCTCCTGCTGGCCCATAGACTTTAGATTGAAATGTCGCAGACTTTAAAATCTCTTCTCTAGACTCTGTAAAAGTTTTACAAATGTTTACAAAAATATAAAACTTCCATTAAAAATTCATAACACAAACAGTAATAACTGAGCTGGTTTACAGCTGGGGGCGTCCTGTCAAACGTTTTACACATCTCTTTTATAATGGAGGTCTATGGGGGAAATTATTATTTTTAGGTGCAGTACCGCAAGTGACCACTGGAGGTTGATAGTCGGGCTGACCTCCACGCACAGAGGCTGGACTCTCTACTACTCTGGAGTTGCCCGCGGTGGGAGGCTGGGGTAGGCTTGCTCATAGCCACCCAGCTCAGCTGCCATGTATTGTCGAGGATCGGTCTCTCACTGTTATTTGTGCTTACGGTCCAAATGGCAGTGTAGACTACCCAAACTTCTTGGTGTCTCTGGGAGGGTTGCTGAAAACAGTGCACGTAGCACCAGTACACCCGAGGCCGGAGGTCATTGATCGCCTCTGTTAAAACACGTGTCAGCTGGGGACAGTACCTCTGGACTCGGGCTAGTGGTCCCTCTTTTTAAGAAAGGGGACAGAAGGGTGTGTTCCAACTACAGGGGGATCACAGCCTCCCTGTAAAATTCTACACCAGGGTACTGGAGAGGAGAATTCAGCTGATAGTCGAACCTCAGATTCAGGAGGAACAATGCGGTTTTGATCCTGGTTGTGGAACACTGGACCATCTCTATACCCTCTCCAGGGTGCTGGAGGGTTCATGGGAGTTTGCCATACCAGTCCACATGTGCTTTGTGGATCTGGAGAAGGCATTCGACTGTGTCCCTCGCGGCGACCTGTGGGGGGTGCTCTCGAATTGCAGGGATCGGGGCCCTCTGCTAAGGGCTGTCCACTCCCTATACGACTGGAGCAGGAGTTGGTTCGCATTGCCAGCAGTAAGTGTTGTTCCCGGTGCATGTTGGACTCTAGCAGGACTGCCCTTTGTCACCGGTCCTGTTCATTATTTTTATGGACAGGATTTCTAGGCGCAGTCGGGGGCCAGAGGGAGTCCGGTTTGGGGACCACATGATCTCGTCACTGCTTTTTGCAGATGATGCTGACCTGTTGGATTCATCAAATCAGGACCTTCAGCGTGCACCAGCACGGTTTGCAGGCAAGTGTTGAAGCGGCACCTCCAAGTCCGAGGCCATGGTTCTCAGCCAGAAAAGCATGGCTTGTCCCCTTCAGGTTGGTGGAGAGCTCCTGCCTCAAGTGGAGGAGTTTAAGTATCTTGGGGTCTTGTTCATGAGTGAGTGAAGGATGGAACGGGAGATTGACAGGCGGATCGGCATAGCCTCCACAGTGATGTGGTCAATATACCGGTATGTTGTGGTGAAGAAAGAGCTGAGCTGCAAGGTGAAGCTCCCTGTTTACCAGTCGATCTACGTTCCTACTCTCACCTATGGTCATGAGCTTTGGGTCATGACTGAAAGGACAATATCCCAGATACAGGCGGCCGAAATCAGTTTCCTCCACAGGGTGGCTGGGCGCTCCCTTAGAGATAGGGTGAGGAGCTCGGTCACTCTGGAGGAGCTCAGAGTTGAGCTGCTGCTCCTCCACATCGAGAGGAGTCAGCTGAGGTGGCTCGGGCATCTGTCCGGGATGCCTCCTGGATGCCTCCCTGGGGAGGACCGAGAGGAGGCCCCGGGGAAGACCTAGGAAACGCTGGAGGGACTATGTCTCTCGGCTGGCCTGGGAACGACTCGGTATTCCCCCCGGAAGAGCTGGAGGAAGTGTCTGGGGAGAGGGAAGTCTGCCCCCGCGACCCGGCCCCAGATAAGAGGACGAAGATGGATGGATGGATGGTGGACTTCAGAACCCATAAATTCAGACAGAAATATTTTAGTGCTTTACATTCAGTTTAAATTGCAACATTAAATATTTAGTGGTGATTAAATTTCACAATTACAGATTCAGTTTCTTTTGAAGATTGAAATCTTTGTGAACATTATTTGCTCTCATAGACTAAACAGGAGAGAACAAACTGCTTGATCCGGAGAACAGATCGTACTAAAGCTTCATTTTACAGCTCTCTGATTAACTGCAAGGCGGCAATCCGCTGCAGACACAACACTTCGTGTTGTTGCATCCATCTCAGCAGCAGCGTTGCTTAGTGGTCAGTTGATGAACTCGGTGGACAGGCTGTGGGTGCAGCGGGCGGAGCGCACCTTAAGCTCATGGTAGCACTGGATGAAGCTGTGGTAGATGAAGGTGATGGGCAATGCCAGCAGCACGATGCCGCTTACCACGCATAGGCCACCCAGCACGCGGCCCGCCACCGTCACTGGGTACATGTCCCCGTATCCCACCGTTGTCATTGAGATGATTACCCACCAGCAGGCGGCGGGGATGCTGGCGTAGTCCTGGTTTCCAGTCTCCAGGTCCAGGCCATGTTCCAGCAGCTGGGCCAGTGCACTGAAGATTGCCATGGCGACGCAGATGAAGACCAGCAGCATCATCATCTCGCGGTAGCAGCGCCGCAGTGTCAGGCCAAGTGTCTGCAGACCCAGGAAGTGACGTGCCAGCTTGATCACCCAGAAGATCCGCATAATGCGCAGGATGCGTAGAGTGACGCCAGCCCGCTGCAGCTGGGAGTTCTCCCCTGTCAGGATCGTCACGGTAACAGAGACGTAGTACGGCGTGATGGCCAGCAGGTCGATGATGTTTAGAGGACGACGGACAAACTCCCATTTATCCCGAGACACGAGGAAACGGACGATACACTCTGCAGTGAACCAACCAATACACACCGCCTCGATTATCCTGTGCTGGTCCAGGGTCTCGGTGGTCTTCCAGTCTGGTAACGTGCTGGCACAGAGCATCACCATGGAGATGACCACGAACAGCATTGAAACTGAGGCGAGGATCTGCGCAGCCAGCGAAGAGGTGGGTTCCTCGAACGTCCTCCTCATCTTCTCCAGCCAGCGGTTCCGAGGTTCCTCGGGGCCCCGCGGCTCCTCCTCAGGGAAGAAGTGGACGAAGCAGTCGGACATGCGTTCGTCGAGGCGTCGTTGGCAGCACAGCTGCAAGTCGGCGCTCTCCAGGCCCCAGTAAAGCATCTCATTATAGAAGGAAAGCTCACACATGTGCGGCACGAAGCGTAGCTTCCCATGCTGAACGTACAGCATGATGAAGCTGAAGGCCTCTGAGTGCCGGTCGAAGAAAAACTCGTTCCTGTCCCGGTCGTAGTCATCGCAGAGCTCCAGCAGCTCGCTCTCCGACACGCAGCGATGCAGTCGGCTGAGTCTGCTGAGAGGAAGGCGCTTCATCAGCTCTGCCGAGAAGGAAAACCTGCGACCGCCGACATTCAGGGTGCAAAGACTGCTTTCAAACTTCATCCTTTGTTTGTTAAAAATCCTAAGTTGGTTCCACACGTTATCCTTTGTTAATTAAACCACCAGCTGCTGCTTCCAAACTTTATTTTCCGTCAATACAAACATGCAGTGCTGCTTCCGAATCCTGTTCGAAACACCAGCTGCTACTTCTAAACTTCATTTTGTTTTTGTTAAAAAATTCATACTGCTTTCGGACTCCATCTTCTGTTAAAAACGAAAGCTGCTTCGTTGTCTGTTGAAAAGCTGACGCTGCTTAATTTTATGTTAAAAACACCAGCTGCTGTTTCGGGAAATCTTCCATCTCAAACAGAAGCTTTTCTGCCTCATCAGCCTTCCGTTTTCATTTTCTTGGTCTTCTTCGGTGCTTGAATGAAATAAAAAAATGTGTCAGAAACCAACAACAGCAGAGTGTTATTTCTGTTTCAATGACCTACTGGCCTAGTTTTATTGTAAATGATCTCTGTCTCTCTTTCTCTCTCACTCCATTATTAGATATTTTCTGAATCATAAGAATATTTTGTTCTGTGGCACCAAAAAACAAACAATAACTGAGCAAATCAGTTTAATCAGTTTTAGACAAATCAGCTGTAATTTAACACCACACATCAACATTAAAACTCACCAGATTTCAGCGTCAAACATGAAGCTTCACACGTTTCAAATCTCCAACATTAAAATGCCTGAAATCACATCAGTCTTCCTGTTTGTCTTCTGGTTTGTTTCTTGTCTTTGTTGAATCTGAGACTGAAGAGCAGCAGCAGTAGCACATCCTCCTCCTCCTCCTCCTGTCTGAGAGGAGGAGGATCAGAGTCGATGATTCAAACTACATTCAGTCTGAGCATTTGAACCTCCACAAACCTGCTCAGTGTCTGACAGACTGAAGAGAGATGCTGCTCCTCCTCATTATCCTCCTCCACTTTCACTCGTTCTTTCTCCTCCTGTGTGAAAGGCATGTTTCACTAAACATCAAAAGGAGATTATTTATGAATAATGACTCAGATTTTATTAATTCATTAATATCCTGCAGTTTATTGTAAAGAAATGTCTCCCCCTCCTGGATCTTTCTGTAAACTGCAGATCATCATTATGTTTTTTAATTTTAATATGGGGGAGCCAGGGGGGCTTAGGTCCCCCAAAAGTGACCTGAGCTGCTCTGGAAGAGTTTGGGAGCTCTCTGATAAACTGATAAACGACAGTTAGCATTTCTGATGCTGTAATGAGTGACAGATCAAATCTCATTAAACTCCTGTCATTGAAATGTGTGTGCGTCTCTGCCTTGCTCGGTGTGTCGGACTTCATCTTCTGTAAGAAAAGGGTCTCACACAATCGATCTGCACACGCACACGTGTTTTAATGCACCGCGGTTCATGAGCCACTTTGTTTTGTTCTGCTCTGTGTAATTATTGTGTGGATCTGATGTTAGATCAGTGATTCTGGACTTCCTGACAGCTTCTCTCATCATTCCTGCAGAGTAAAGCTGAGTTTATCTTCTGTCCATCAACATGTCAGGTCAGGTCTTTATTGTCTCAAGGGGAAATTTGATTTACAGTAGAGGGCAAAAGCACAAACACAACATACAAGAGGACATGAGACATTAATCACACCAGTTACAGCAAACAACCAAATAAAAAAGATGTATCTGTTCATTAAAAGTATCAAACCATTGGAATGGTAGCCTCGACCAAGTGCTGCTGAGCAGTGCAGTCAGGGTTCAGCGAAAATTAAGCACATTTATTGCACTTTGAAACCTGTTGCTTTTTACCCTGGAGGACCTGTATCTCTGCCCAGAAGGGAGAAGAACAAACTCCTCCACGAGTGTTTGATCAGAGCTGGCTAAGACTGTGCTTATCTGTCACATCTGCCAAAGAAGGCTGCTGCATGCCAGTTATTTCGCTGTCTACTTTAACAATGCTGAACAAGCGATTTTTGTTTTGCACTGTGAGGTTCCCATAATGAACTTAAAAGACGAATCTGAAAACAAAGTAGAAAAAGTAATGAATTCTATGTAACATTAAAAGGAATAAAGAGAAGAAAGACAGCACACTTATATCAGGGTATGAACAGACTTACAAAGTCTAATACTTCCACACTATGCAACAATTTTGCCTCCATTCATGTCCTATATGGCAGACGAACCAGCTATTTCAGTTCTCCATAAACGGTCTGTGTATCTCAAGCGTGTTCACAAAATAATACATTATACTCTATTACGTACACCAATAAGTACATCTTCTTTTAAGATCACATTCTTTGCTTGTTGTGTCTCAATTTACGTTATGATTTGGCAAATAAATCAGCAGATCATGTGCATGTAAAGACTGTCTGCAATGTCAAAAAGTAAATATAAAGAGCGTCAACATGTCACAGCGTCCTTAAACTTTGATAATTCCAATATAGTTGTCCGAAGTCCCAGTTCCCATCACAGACAGCCACAGGTCAGGTGTGAGCCCACTACATCCATTCAAGTGGCCAACTCATTCTCTTATCTTTCTAAAAATGTGACTGACTTCAGACCAGCGTTCACAACCGGAGCCCTGTGTGCTATTAATTCATCTGTAAGTGAAAAACTTTTAAGCCTGGATCCAAGCCAGCCAACTATGAGATGAATTGTGACCATAAAACATTTGATTCGGAGCAAAAAAAAGATTGGAAATGTTGACCCTTGTAGGATTGTGTCCCCGCACACACAAATGGAACGTTAGCCACGGTTAACTAGTCGAGCTAACGTTAACTTTAGCTAGTTTAGCAAACTCCACACACATGCAGTCTTTGCTATTTTACTGGAATCTAGGAACGTTACAAACAATACGACACAATCCCGCCTCCACATTGCCAACATTACGCTACCTCTTGCTGACATTGTCTAATTTGATGTTAGCTAGTTAGCATTAATTAGCTTAATATTGCTTGTAAATTTAAGATAGCCATGAACTTCACATTATCCCTTTGGAATTCAGTATGATAAGACACAAAAGCAGCAGTGTATGGTGAACAACAATATAAAATTATTCTAAAATGCTGCTTCTGTTCAAATGCCAAATAATTAATAATTAATAAGTTTAATAGGTGATTAGAAGAAACTTACTGCAGTCTTTTGACAAGAAGGAAAGTGAAAATTCTGGTCGGTTTGAAACATGAAGGAGGCGGCTGGGGCTTTTCTTCTTACCCCAAGCAGCAACCCCCAGGGGCTGAAAACTGCAGTTCATTGAATGGCCACTTGAGGCTGATTCCAAAATGGAGTGAATCCCCAAAGAGCCGCGTGTTAAAGTGCCCAAGTTTACAGCAGAAATGAACAGGTTTCCAGTCTGGTACCAAAACGGTTTTGGTCTCTACAGCTAATTTCCCCCTTCATGACAACCCCCCTATTCAACTCACTCGTTTAAATGATAGTGAGGCTCACATTTCTGCATAATTAAGGGTGAACTTGAACACCTCTTCCCGAGCTTTCTATCATTTGTTCCCTGTTAACAGGGTTTTTTGGGTAGTTTTCCTTGTTCGAGTCGAGACTCTGAGGACAGAGGGTGTCGTGTGTTGTACACATTGTAAAGCCCTGTGAGGCAAATTGTGATTTGTGATCTTGGGCTGTATAAATAAAATGTAACTGAATTATAGGACGCTTCGGCATATGGCTGGAGGAGGCGGGGATCGAGCCACTGACCTTCCGATTGGTGGATGACCGCTGGGCCACCAAGCCACAGCCGCCCCCGGCTTATCCAGGAGTTGGGCCGAGTGACACACTGCCAAGCGACAGCTAGAACTTCCCACTTTGAGTTCAAAACGGCTTTTCAGAAACCTGAAAACAGGAAGTGACATCACCTTATACCTGAGTACTCTCCACTCTTCTGATTGGCTCACAGTTTGAAACGTCTGCTCTTGAGTAAATGTGTGTGTTGCGTGCAGCGCTAAAAGGATTTATCTGTAAATCTGCCCTGCAGGTTCACTGTAATCTCCTCACAGCTGCTGCTAACAACACACACACACACACACACAGACACACACACAGTCGTGTTTCCATCGCTTATGGGGACATTACAAAGACTAAAATTCACATCCTGCAGACGACCTTCAACCGAGTCTTCACCGTGAAATCCAATCATTTACGCATTTTGTCCCCATAAGGAAGACGAGTCCCCACAATGTGACTATGTCAACAGATTTATGTCCCCACAACACTAGTGAAACCTGCCCACACACCTGACGTCTGACCTCTGTGTGACGCCACACAAACAGTTCAAACACACAAAAACTTTATTTACGTTCAGTTTAAAGGACAACTTGAAACCAAGAAAGTAGCTTTAAATACTTATTGAATCATTTGAGTGAATGGAGCGGCACATTTATGTATCGCACAGGAGTTGCAGGTCAGAGGTCACAGATCACAGGTCAGAGGTCACAGATCACAGGTCAGAGGTCACAGGTCACAGGTCAGAGGCCACAAGTCACATGTCAGAGGTCACAAGTCACAGGTCAGAGGTCACATGTCGGAGGTCACATGTCGGAGGTCGCAGGTCAGCGGTCACATGTCAGAGGTCAGAGGCCACAAAGTCACAGGTCACAGATCAGAGGTCAGAGGTCACGGGTCAGAGGTCACAGATCACAGGTCAGAGGCCACAAGTCACAGGTCAGCGGTCACATGTCAGAGGTCACAAGTCACAGGTCAGAGGTCACAGGTCACAGGTCACAGGCCACAAGTCACAGGTCAGAGGCCACAAGTCACAGGTCACAGGTCAGAGGTCAGAGGTCACGGGTCACATGTCACATGTCACGGGTCACGGGTCACAGGTCACATGTCACAGGTCACAGGTCAGCGTGGAGGTTGGACGTATAAAGTTTCAGACTAGGACAGCAGTGACCAGAGTAAACAAGTACTCAGATCTTGTACCTGAGTAAAAGGTAAAAGTAGTAGAAATACTCTGTTACTAGTAAGGCCTGAATTCAAATTATCTTAAGTGCATATATGATTATATGTAACATACATACATATATATATGTAAGAATATGTATGTGTGTATGTGTGTATGTGTGAATGAAATAAAGAAAGAAAGAAAGAAAGAAAGAAAGAAAGAAAGAAAGAAATAGTAACTTAGTATCAGCATCAAAGTATACTGAAAATACCAAAAGTAAAAGTAGTCATTATGCAGAAAGACCCATTTCAAAATAAAATTGATAACACTTAATATAATAACAACCATCATTAAGAAAGGGTAAATTGACGGTTAATTAAACTTTATTAATAGTTATTTCACAGTTAATAAACAATGAAATGCTTCTAATGATTAGTAATGCTGATGTAATCCCAGTGTAACGGCCACAGTGACTTTCAGCAGTTACAGATCCAGCATCAGCATCAGAGAACACAAAGAGGGAAGCTCACAGCGTCACACTCGGACTGATGAAGCCTCACTTTGCATGCTGCCACTCACTGCGGGCGTCCCTTCACACCAACAGCGCTTTACAGCAGTGTGTTGTTTTAACAATAATTACATTTGAAACAATGTTATATTCAAGGACTAAACATTTCCATGTTCAGCTGTAACAGAGAGCGACGCTGCTGGCGTGTGTACAACGGTAAGTGAACGCATCGCAGATCATGTGGCCTTACACTTAAACAGGGATGCGTTCACTTAGGTTAGGTAAGGCTTTCACCACATACTGTTCTTTTCGGTCTTGGAGGTGACTGTCTTAATGACCTCTAATCTGATCTAATCTGGATTCTGCCTAGCAACAGGCTGTAAGGAGCCGTGTGATTGGTCCGTTGAGCAGCTGCAGGATCTCTGTGGGTCTACATGGGACCAGTATAACTACAACTACAGTAATGTCTGATACCATCTGTGATTAATCATATTTACATTACTCTTCTGTTACAGAGAAAACTTGAGGTGTTTGTTTTAGTCCATCTTTCAGTTAATTTTGAGTTTTTTAAATGAATTATGTTTTACTGCTGGGACACTGGAGGAAAGAGCGTCCATGTTATAAAAACCTGGCTGCTTATTGAACAAGCTTGATCCATTTATGTTCACGTTCCACTGCCTGGTCACCTGTAAATTAAAGATTCATTTGGGACTCCAGCAACCAGTGGCGGCTGTGCTTGAAGAGAACATGCGTGAGCAAGCAGACACACACACGACTGTACATGGTGGTCGTCCAATAAAAAACGTCCTCACAAACCTGTGCTCTTGATTTCGGGTAAAAACATTCCAGTATGTACGCGCATTAAAGCTGCTGGACCTTCTGCTGCTGCTGCAGCAGAGGAGCCAGCAGGTCTGTGTCTCTGTCTGTTTCCATCAGCAGAACAGACAGAACAGACTGACTGTACATGAGCTATAATGCAGGATCACAAACACACGTTCCAAAAGTCTGGGTTACAAAACAGTGAACTTGTCCTTTAAAGGACATGGCTACTCTGGCTATGGGGGGGTCTCCCTGCGTCATGGCCGCTGTCCTTGGCCCTCAGATGACATCAGCAGTTAATCTGGTCCTCTGAGCTGATTAACTTTGTTTATCTGCTCAACCACCCACAAACGCTGTAAAACACTGTAAAACACAACAAAACACTGTAAAACACTGTAAAACACTACGAAACACTGTAAAACACTGTAAAACACTGTAAAACACAACAAAACACTGTAAAACACTGTAAAACACTACGAAACACTGTAAAACACTGTAAAACACAACAAAACACTGTAAAACACTGTAAAACGCTACGAAACACTGTAAAACACTGTAAAACACTACGAAACACTGTAAAACACTGTAAAACACTAGGAAACACTGTAAAACACTGTAAAACACAACAAAACACTGTAAAACACTACGAAACACTGTAAAACACTGTAAAACACAACAAAACACTACGAAACACTGTAAAACACTGTAAAACACAACAAAACACTACAAAACACTGTAAAACACTACGAAACACTGTAAAACACTGTAAAACACTACGAAACACTGTAAAACACTGTAAAACACTGTAAAACGCTGTAAAACACTGTAAAACACTACGAAACACTGTAAAACACTGTAAAACACTACAAAACACTGTAAAACACTGTACAACACAACAAAACACTACGAAACACTGTAAAACACTGTAAAACACTACGAAACACTGTAAAACACTGTAAAAAACTGTAAAACACTACGAAACACTGTAAAACACTGTAAAACACTACGAAACACTGTAAAACACTGTAAAACACAACAAAACACTACAAAACACTGTAAAACACTGTAAAACACTGTAAAACACAACAAAACACTACAAAACACTGTAAAACACTGTAAAACACTACGAAACACTGTAAAACACTACGAAACACTGTAAAACACTGTAAAACACTACGAAACACTGTAAAACACTACGAAACACTGTAAAACACTGTAAAACACAACAAAACACTACGAAACACTGTAAAACACTGTAAAACACTACGAAACACTGTAAAACGCTG
>CM022471.1:114310-137011 GCA_011952105.1 Coreoperca whiteheadi
TAAAACACTACGAAACACTGTAAAACACTACGAAACACTGTAAAACACTGTAAAACACAACAAAACACTACGAAACACTGTAAAACACTGTAAAACACTACGAAACACTGTAAAACGCTGTAAAACACTGTAAAACACTACGAAACACTGTAAAACACTGTAAAACACTACGAAACACTGTAAAACACAACAAAACACTACGAAACACTGTAAAACACTGTAAAACACAACAAAACACTGTAAAACACTACGAAACACTACGAAACACTGTAAAACACTGTAAAACACTACGAAACACTGTAAAACACTGTAAAACACTGTAAAACACTACGAAACACTGTAAAACACTACGAAACACTACGAAACACTGTAAAACACTACGAAACACTACGATACACTGTAAAACACTACGAAACACTACGAAACACTGTAAAACACTACGAAACACTGTGAAACACTATGAAACACTGTAAAACACTGTAAAACACTGTAAAACACTACAAAACACTATGAAACACTGTAAAACACTACGAAACACTGTAAAACACTGTGAAACACTACGAAACACTGTAAAAGACTGTAAAAGACTGTAAAACACTGTAAAACCATGTAAAACACTACGAAACACTGTAAAACACTACAAAACACTACGAAACACTGTAAAACACAGTGAAACACTACGAAACACGGTAAAACACTACAAAACACTGTAAAACACTACGAAACACTGTAAAACACTATGAAACACTGTAAAACACTGTGAAACACTTTAAGACACTGTAAAACACTGCGAAACACTGTAAAACACTACGAAACACTACGAAACACTGTGAAACACTGTAAAACACTGTAAAACACTACGAAACACTGTAAGACACTATGAAACACTGTAAAACACTGTGAAACACTATGAAAGACTGTAAAACACTATGAAACACTGTGAAACACTATGAAACACTGTAAAACACTGTAAGATACTGTAAAACACTGTGAAATACTGTAAAACACTAAAACACTGTAAAACACTGTAAAACACTGTGAAACACTGTAAAACACTGTAAGACACTACGAAACACTGTAAGACACTATGAAACACTGTGAAACACTACGAAACACTGTAAGACACTATGAAACAATGTAAAACACTTTGAAACACTGTTAAACACTAATACACTGTAAAACACTATAAGACACTGTAAGACACTATGCAACACTATGAAACACTGTAAAACACTAAGAAACACTATGAAACACTCTAAAACACTAAAATCCCATGAAACACCGTACCATGATGTGGGACACTGTGAAACAATGTAAGATACCTTCTTTACATACCTGTAAACACCTCTGTATATAACAGTGCATACACACCTGTGTATATACGTGTACACAGGGCTGGGTATCAGTGATACCTGTATGATACCTTGACTTTGATATACCTGTTCCTGAACAATATTTTATTCGATGCCTACTTTATCAAATACAATTTTAACAAAAGAAAAATTACATTACACATTATACACATTATGGCACAATTAGTCACTTGTGAGACCTGTGAGCAGCTACACTGCACACTTTACTCAACCTGGATAACTGGACTTAAATGAAGAAAATGATGGAACATTTGCACAGTATTGGATTATATAAAACCTATAAATAAGTGTCAAAACGAACAATAACAGTATGGCAGCAACACGCCATTGTCTGTCTAATCGAAAGAAGAAGAAGGGAATGACATGTGTGGTGCTGGGAAATGGTGGCAGAGTGAGACCTCTTACTTAGTTTTATATACATATAAATATATATAGATACCAGTGTATACATATAGATACCAGTGTATACACATGTACATACCTGTATACACACACACACACACACACATATATATATATACATACCAGTGTATACATACCTCTATATACACACACACACATATATATATATATATATATATACACACATCCCAGTGTATACATGTGTACATACCTCTATATGTGCATGTCCAGAAACAGTGCTGATGAGTTTAATAAAAGATGAGTCAGACAGTTTGGTGTCAGTCACAATCTCTTTATAGGTTTTATCTTACACAACAGAGTGACTACTATCTCCAAGCAACCCACAACAACTGGCTGAAAACTTCACAACTCTCCATATCACAAAGAAAGACAACAGAAACATGCAAATAGTACAACCTGTAACTGAAAACTGAAATTCTCTTCAAACTGACCCTTTAATATCACTATACAGCTGACTTTACGTCTGTAAAACTGACCAGATCCACACACGCTCTCTGACGCAGCTTCCTGTCTGTTCAACTGAATAAACACTAAATATGAATGGACAGTTTGATGAAGATGAAATCGCTCATCAAAGCGTGTGTGTTGGTTTGGCTGCACCTTTAGAGTAAAAAAACGTTCCTGTTTCAGTCTGAACCAGCGTCGCTCTGACAGGGAACCAGACGGCCACGGCGGGACATTCTCACCCTAAACTCAGTCTGCCAGGCTTAGTCCTGCCCCAACACGTTCCACAAATCACCTTCTTCCGGTTACAGATGTTAGCATTGATGTTAGCTGTCTTTCCTTCGACTGACGAAACCGAAGCTGTGATCTTTCAAGTGCAGTTCATCGACAAACCTTCAAAAACACGTGACAGTAAAGAATTTAAGTTGGAAGTTGTGACTTCCACAGTGTATATATTTGTATTTCTATATAGATTTACCTCCTGGCGGTCTGACCAGCAGTGGCAGCACTGAGCGCTCCTAGTCCTTTCGGACGTTCGGCCGTCTGTTTCCATGTAAACCAACCGAGACGGAGGTCAGACGGCGACGGCAGAAACCAGAGTCTGACCGATATTCGAAGTCTGAGACACAAACACCAAAATGTGGACGGAAAAACAGCTGACAACGAAACGTTCACGGATGTTTGTTTTCACATTAACAAACGTGTTTGGCAAGAATCGCTCAGATTTATAAAATGCATTTCGCTTTTGCTCTGCGCTCTCTACATCTCAGACATGTTTGATATCTGCGTGATGAGCTGATATCAGCTGATCAGAGATCAGTGGCGTGATGTATCGGTCGGGCTCTGGTAAAGACCGGAGTCTTTCAGGCCTGATGGTGTCTGACGGGAAGCATTAATGGGGGGGTTAATTTGATATTTATATAGAATTTTAAATCCCAACCCAGAAGTTTTATTTACAGCAGAAGGTTTCTGTTCCTCCTGTTTAAAAATAAACTCTGTTCAACATATTTACAGAATGGAAAAGAGACATTCACAGTAAGTGTAAAGGACTTGTGCACTTTGAACGTGTGTGTGTGATATTCAGGTTGTATTTTAACAATGGCGTATGTACAGACGGAGACGCTAGAGAACACCTCTCCTCTGTTGCTCCTAGGGGAGAGGCAGCTGGGAGGGGAGGTGGGGGAGAGGAGGGGGGAGACCTCAGTCCTCTGGGGTGGGTAGGGTTCTCAGGTGGCGGCCTCCTGTGCGTCCCCGCCCTCGTCCACCTGGTTGGTCTTCCCCAGCGTCTTCAGCTTGGAGAGCAGCTCGCTGAAGGTCTCCTTCACACCTTTCTCCAGCAGCCAGCCGTCGCTGTCACACTCGGGGTTCTCTGGGTCCTCCATCGTCTCCAGAGCCGTGCTGAGGTACTTTAACCCCGCCATGTCCACCGACTGACACACACACACACACACACGCACAGTTAGTATAGTGTGTTGGAAAAACAACTGGCCAACCAGAGCTTCGTAGAACGGGAACATCCTCTCTGCTTGCATAAGTACAAGTTGTCATAAGTAAGATAACAGAAAGAATATCTGCACCTGAGGTAAACCTGGCTGATGTTTTACATTTAGTCATTCAGCAGACGCTTTTATTCAGAGCGACTTACATATGAGAACATTCACAAACAGAAGGAGCAGCTTCGGGAGCATTTTGGGGTTCAGTATCTTGCTCAAGGATGCTTCGACGCATGGCTGGGGGCTCGAACCGCCGACCTTCCGATTGGGAGGCGACTGCTCTGCCACCAAGCCACAGCCGCCCCGTTTTGTGACAAGTACTCCATATTTACTTCTTATACATTCCATTTTAAATAAATAATATTACAACCTTTGTTTTACTGTTATGTTTGCCTTATAATGGTCAATAAAAAGCTGAGCCCATAAGAACTGGTCTGAATCTGTGGATTGTAAGAGGTCTGAGATGAAGCTCTGCCTGAGAAGACAACATCGGGGGAAACAAAGTCCCACCTCTCAATAGATTCACAAAGAAGGAGGAGGCTGCTGATTGGTCCAGTGAGCTGCGTTCTTCTGAACTGAGAAGCTTCAGTGATGAGCATGAAGCAGATCTGGGACTAGCAGCAGTATTGAGTTCAGGATGTTGTTTTTAAATCCGCTGCCTGTCGTGACTCTTAAGGTCAGACTTGTTGTTTTGTCCCACATAACGAATCGGTTTTCACTCTCAGGAACTGTCCCTCATCCTGATCTTCCCAGAATGCAACCTGTTGCTGCTGTGGGCAGATTACCCACCCTCAAAATAGTTCCTGATCCTTGGTGAGCCTGAGCACCACTCGACATCTTAACGCGCCGCCACCTCAGCACCGATTGGCTGCCGAGTCCTGAGTCACAGCAGGAGTCAACTGAATCATCAGACACTGCGCTTCTCCTCGTGCTTCTGTAAAATATCTCGTACAAACCACTGACTCCAGGTCAGATTCTCTACAACGAATGAACATAAAGAGCATTCAAATATAACCTGGTGTTGCAGTTCTGAACACACTCTAGAAATGATTGGTTTCTTAGATCTCCCAAAGTTTCTTAGAAATTTATTTTAAACTGCTGAAATACATTTTCCAAACTCTGTGAAGTGGCCACAATGGAGTCTGGCGTGTGCAGCGCTGAATCTGGTTTGTCACGAAGCAGCTGCTACTGCATCACTCGCTAATCAATTATGCTGTTAACCTGGTGCATTTGAGGTTGCTTCGGGTGATTTACATTTACATTTACATTTACATTTAGTCATTTAGCAGACGCTTTTATCCAAAGCGACTTACATTTGAGGAAGACAATGGAAGCAATATAACAACACATTTACTGCAAGTGTGCTGTGATTATCTTGTTTTAAATCTGAAGATTAAGAACAGAAGTTATCCTGCATTCACCTCCAGGAGAAAGTCCTGAGATTAAAACCAGCAGCAGGTGAGAGGCAGATTTAGCTCTGAGGTTTCACCTTGTTAGCGAACTTCTTGTCATAATAAACAGCTTTTTAACAAAGACTCCCTGCTGTTCTTCCCTGAAAGCGCTGTGCCTTCCAACAGACCCGCCCCCTGGCCCTCCTGTCCAATCAGATGCTTTCACTACACAGGATCAGGAGGTGCGAGTGAGGAGGACTGAGTTGTGGAGCTTTAACTCATCAGTGGCAAGACAACAGAGACAGTTTCACACAAATCTCCTTGTTCAGAGAAGAAGAAGACAAGAACCCAACAATCAGGAAGCGTTGAGGTGAATTTGAACCTTTTTGTCATCAGGCTTTCATCTCATTGGTTGTTTATTAACTGACCAGCAGGGTTAGCCCTGTATGTACATTAACGTTGTGTTCTTTTGTGAGACAATAAGACAAATCAAACCCTTATTTTGGAGTCAAAACATTTGTGTCAAAAACTGGAACGAGACCCATCAAATCTCCCCGACCTTCGGCCAACCGTCTGTGGTTGAATTTAAAGGAACAGTTCAACATTTAGTGAAATCCTCCTCTCTTTGTTTCTGAGACTTAGGTGGTCAGATTGATACCACTCTCATATCTGTATCCTAAGCTGGTTAGCTTAGCTTAGCATAAAAACTGGAGGCGGGGCTAAACAGCTAGCCTGGCTCTGTCCAAAGATAACAAAATCCCCCTACCAGCAGCTCTAAAGCTCACCGATTAACATGTTATATCTCTGACTAATGTCTTGGCTCTGAGCAGTTGCCAGGTAACCAGAGGAGACTTCAGGAAGTTACTAGTCCTAGAAATAGTCCAGCACATCACTTTCCATAAAACTATAATGTTTGTTTTTTTTACACTTCTGTTTGTGTTCAGATGACTTGTTTCCAGTCTTTATGCTGAGCTAAGTTAACCACCTGCTCGCTTCATATGTAACAAACAGACATGAGAGTGGCATCAATCTGAACATCTGACTCTCAAAGAGGAAGATAAGAAGAGGATTTCACTAAACCTGAACTGTTCCTTTAAGAGACCGTGTGGCCCAGGCTGGATGCTGACTGGCTGAAGGGGATTGTGGGCAGAACCTTACCTCCAGGATGACGGTGGTGATGATGAGGGCTCCGATGCTGTTCATCATGCCACTGAAGTAGGAGAAGAGGGCCTCGCGGCAGCCCCGGGTCCAGATGTTGAGCTCCTCGATGCGGTGGTCGTAGTCGTAGTGGGCGGAGTTATTGGTCAGGTGATGCTGGATGCAGGGCCGAGGGGACCCAGGATTACAGCAGCTGAACGGGACGCTGTCCATCAAGTACTTCCCCTCCACATTACTGAGGACACGACTGCAGGACAAAGACAGAGTTAATGTTTACTGGACTCTACAGGGAGGTCAAAGTCAACCAAAGAGACGCTTTGTGGTCGTTTTGTCTCTTTGTGGTCGATTGATTCACTTTCCAACAAGAAATATGAAAAGTCACTTAAATTTCAGCGACACCTCGACCTTTCCTTGAGCATCACATCTGGAAAAAACGCAGCCCATCCTCACCAGATAAACGGCCATATATGTCATCTGTGCAAGCTGCTCATTATGGCCCATATTTACGTTTATTGCTCATTTGAGAGGTTACGACCTCTAGTGGCTGTAGTAATTATGACGGGGCTAAAGGAGGAAGTCAGGTGACGAAGTATAAAGAGCGACAAAGTCCATGTTGGGAGCAGTTGGGGTGGTGGGCAGTGGATCAAACCAAGACAGGACTTTTACCCAGGGGCTGGGTTCATGTCCCGTGTGAAACCAAGTCAAAATTTACTTATTTAAAGTTTTAAATGAAATAACATTATGTAGGTAACTTACATTACTTAAATGAACCAAAACCACGAAACCTAACCAAACTGAAACTGTTAAACATTAACCATGTGTTTAAAGTCACATGACTTATGTAACGTACTTAAGAGGTACGCCTGTCGCTGGTACTTTCCAACGGTCATTGATGTTGTTTTGGGAGTCATTGACAATCGACCTATTATGTCATTTAGGTATGAGGACTTGTTTAACATTAAATATTTGTCAGCATGGTGGAGTAAGTCTACACAAATCTTTCACATAGAGTTCAACTATGGTGAACGTGTGCTCTTGACCAACAGCAAAGCTTCCTTTAAACAGGACTGAACAACATCACAGTCCGACTTCAGGAGGTCAATGGTTTGTTCTGCTGATGAAGGAGAACAATAAACAACAGTATCATCAGCATAAAATGATACAGTGCTTTGATAAATTGTCAGATTATTTACTTACATATGGAAAATAGTAGTAGTCCTAGTATAGAACCCTGAGGTACGCCCTTTATTACCAGTAGGAAGAAGGAGGAAGAGCAGCGGATAATCAGACTGAAAGTTAACTTTGTTTTCTCTTTATTAGGGCTCGGTCACAGCAGCATTAAAATGGTGTCTTTAACAGTGAAATCAATTCATTTCCATAGATTCTACACAATACACTGCTGGGTGAACTTTGACAGCAAATTCTTCCTGTTGATCAACAACAAGCTGTCCTGACAGAGCTGAGCTTTGAGTGGACGGAGAGGAAAAGTCCAAAATAGATGAGGCTATCGTACCTTAGCTGTGTCTCACCATCCAGTTGTATTAAAGCTACTCTGTCAGAGTAGAAACTGCTCCACACAGTTAGGAGACCGGAGGACGTCATGCTGATACAGCTGTTACACTGTGGACAATTGTTTTCCTGTTAGCGTCCAAGCTAATGAGCGAGCTAGCATGGAGAGCTATTGTCTGACTAGTGTGATCATGCTCCTGCCAGGCTAGCGTTAGTGGTAACTCAAGCTCCAGCAGCTCAACAACCTATAACCTGTTAGTCACCATGTCACCAAGACTCAAGGACCAAATATTTCACATGAATGAACTTTTCTGGGCCACTTCCTGGTCTAACTGGGGTTCAACAGTCTGCTAGCGCCCCCTACAAACAACATCCTGATTATTTATCTGTTCATAGAGTCTAAACAGTAGTGGAGCTAAACATTCTTTGTTTTGAGGGTGGTGCTGGAGTGAAGATCATGGAGTCAATAAAATCTAAAGAGTTCTGAAGATTTTGATATTTCCTGTGAAACATGAAATGTCTTCCTGTTTTTGGCGATGCTTCAGTGAATAAACCCTTGTTTTTTAATCTATTTTTTTTAACATAAAATATTCCAAAAACAGACACAAAATGTTGGTAAAAGGCTGAAAATGCAGGTAAATCTGGCATCAGTTTGTCCTGATGTGGCGCTAGACGAAAGGTCATGAAGTCATTGAAATCTAAAAAACGTTGCGAAAACAAAGAACAGCATCTTTGGATTTTTGTAAATAAAAACTGAATTAATCTGAAGATCTTTAATTTTTTGTGTGAACAAAAGGATGTTTGGTTACAGGACCACTTTGTGATGTCACCGGTGTCACCTCTGAGGCGTGGGGCCTGAGAGAGATTGACAGGAACATGGCAGTGGGCGGGGCCCGTGGCTGACAGGAGGTTAAAATTGGATGATGGGAAATAATCATCTCAGCAGAAAGAAAGTAATATCTCTTAAGTGCATTAACACAGAAACATGACATGGAAACACGCACACATGGATCTACAATAGCTTCAGGCGTGGTTCTGACAGTCACCTGGTGATAATTATTGATCACATCTGATGTGCTCTGCTGTCCCTCTTAGGTTTTTAATCATCTCATCTTCTGTCAGAAATGTGTTCAGTGTTTTTCAGCAAACTGTTCACCTCTCAATCTTCCTCTGGTGAGAGCATCAAATGCTCCCTCAGTCGCCTGGTTGGGTTTAACCTTGTCATGTCAGCGGGCGTGTGAGCTGCAGCGAGGTGGAAATCAGATCCTGACAGATTATAGACTTAAGGAGGAGAAGCTGGTACATCGACCTCCTGCACGGTAACTTTTACCTCCTTAATTCCCTCATTTATCCTCCACTGACCCCTTTTAACCAAACTGTCTGTCGTCCCGCTGAGCTTTGAAAGTTTAGTTAAAGTGTGATTCAGCTGAAAAACACCTGATTGTCATGATGAACTCTTCAGGAAATGTTGGGGATTTGAATCAGGCTTTTCTCGTTAGGAAGCTTAGAGAGGATCCGAGTTTGTGCTTTCGATCACCTCAAGAGACAAAAATGAGCCTCAATTCAGAGAAATGAGACTGAAGATCGAAGTGACCTTTCTGGGAAAGTTAGAAATAAAAAGCGTCGGATTTCCTGCAGAGTTAAACATCCTGTTAAACATCCACAGTAGAGACAGTTTACGGAGACAGAAAACAGAGACACAGAACCTCTGGGGCTCTGCAGGAACTGACGGCAGAGTTTAGATTCAGTTTGGGTTTGATAAATAACTGACGATTTATCAATTCTCAAAATAGTATTTTTTGCCAATGAACTAACTGATAAATGGTTTAACTGTTTCAGCTCTAACTGATTGAAGGGTGCAGTATTTGGTCTGTGTACTCACTCTTTGACCTGGTCGTTGCTCATGTCCAGGTAGCGGTTGCTGATCCACTGCACCTCGAACCAGTCCCTGAAGTTGTTGTTGCCGCAGCAGCGGAACTCGATCTGCGTCATGTCCAGAGTCCTCTTCATGAAGCAGCGTCCCGGAGTGTCCGTGTCCTTGTAGAACTTGATGCTGTTCTTCAGGCCCTCGGCCAGCGTCAGGTACACTGCAAACTGCATGAGGAAGCAGAGCAGCGCCGTCAGCAGCAGCAGTGCGTTGAACCCGCAGCAGAGCAGCAGGTATGGCTTCAGCATTGGCTTCCACTTGGCGAACTTCACCGGGTCCAGAGAGTCGTGGCACACCTTTCCTCCGAAGGCGTTGACCCCACAGGCCAACAAGCCCACCAGGATCAGCAGATTGGGCACTAAATGGCTCTCGTTGTTGTCCATCATCTCACTTCTCTTCCGCAGCTCGATCTTGAAGAAGATGCCGAGGCTGAAGATAAGGATCCCCACAATGACCGAGAGCCAGTAGATCATCCACAGACCCTGAGCCAGCTTCACTCGCTTCTGCAGGTTGAATTTCACCGGCATGAACGGCATTTTAAGCTCTTAGTGTGATCGAAACACTCAACTGAAATCAGCAATCACTAAAGGTCAGGTATGAAGTAGAAAACAGTTTGAGAATCCGTCAGAGTTTCAGATCTTTAATCCGTTCCAGAAAGAAGCAGCTGAACTTAAGACCAGAACTTCTAGTTTCAGACCCATAATGCCGAGCTGCAGGTCAGGACAGTCCATACTGCTGGGAGGGCAGAGGGGTCTGCCATCAAATCACATCCAAATATTCACATAAAACCAGGCGATGGGCTCAGCACTCGGCTCCTCCAAACTGATATTTTCCTGCAGAAGAAAGCATCGAGGTGTGAATGTGTGCGAGCTGCAACTCGTCATCCTAAACCTCGGATCAGCTCTGATCCCATTAACAGCAGATCAGCTGCTGCCTGTAATCCTCCCAATTACTGCTAATTGGTTTGATGTTAAGCAGCAGCTTCCTCCTCTCGGCCTGTCACAGCTCACAGAGTTCAGTTCTGCTGACAGAAGCTCACTTGTGTCACCTCTCTGCGGGAGGCCTCAGCGACAGGAAGCAGACAAACCGATGAAGTGATGATCCGGCCACTCAGCAAAGAAGAAGCTAGAAACTTCCTGTAGCAAGGCGCACAGAAGCAGTGCTGTGACTGACGTGAAGGCTGTTACCATGACAACAGACTACCCAATCACATGGCGTTACCGCCAACATTACAACATTTGTCATGTAAGCAATCCTTAAAAACTACACATCAGCAGCGATTCCGACACGTGCAGTCTCAGATCAGAGTCCGGCCTCATGTTAGAATCACTCAGACAAACGGATTTCTTATTACGCGTCACAATCGAGTGATTGAACAGAATTTGTACTTAGAATTTTCTCCGAGGTGGATGAAATTCATTCCAGACAGTCCGAGTCGCTCACAGCAGGAAAACACTGACTCACGAATGAGAGTTGTGTTTTTCTCTCTTCTGATTTCCCATTTCAAGTTTGTCTTTATTGGACCTTGATGCGTCTGAAACTCTCCTGGTTCATGTTCTGAACACCAGTTTGAATTATTTACACTTTGCTTCTGACCAATCAGGAATTATCTGTCGGTTTGGCGGACGGTTCATGAGCTGCTGTTGCCATGGGGAAGAAGCCAGTCGGCGACGTGAATCACATAGATCATTCAACCAGAGTGGATGATTCTTGCCGAAATGCACCCTGGGAGTCATAGATTATTTCTCTCCTTCAGTTTTTATGTCGACAGGCTTTGGGTTTTTTTTTTATCAAAGAACCAGATCTTTTCTAACACAGTTGTTCATGTTTTGTTCTGATTCATAAGTTTCATGTTCATCCAAACCAGTGGTTTTTAAACCTTTTCTTTCATGCCCCCCCCACCACACGTAAACAGGTTGAGTTCTTGTCATTAACAACATTGGGGAAGCCACAAATACAAAAGCCAAGTTGAATTCAATTAAAGTAACAAAAGATTCAGGTCAGCACGATACCATCATCAAACTTATTTCCCTACATAAATCATGTTCATTCAACTTAGAGCCACCCCATATTTTCACCCTCGTCATCGGCACAAAACGTGTTGAAGGCCGACATCCAGCATTCTGACATGACCAAGTTGGAGTTTATCAAACTCTGAAAGCCTTTGCGATGCGGCTACAGAACACCCGGCCTTCTGAGGGAGACGATTCAAGCCGAGTCGCCCCGCGGGACCGACAGAGCCCGAAGAAACGAGAGGAACCACTGGCCGAACTGCGCCTCCCTCCTCCCGTCCAGCACAGGTACAGTCCGGCTGCGTGAAGCACCAGGTGAAAACATTGCTTTTCCTGTGTCATATGTGGGTTGATGCTAATAGGTCACTAAAAGGTAAGTTAGCGTGAGGTCAGGAACAGAATCTCGCTTCAATATACCCATGATATGGAATCGCTTGGAAGTGCTTCCCAAAACTACTCGCAGTTGCTGAACAGCTCATTAGAGAGTGATTTTCATTGGTCATTGCCAAAATTCTCCAATCATCTGATTCCACTGGTCCTCAATCATTTATCCATTATTCATCGCTGTCTTTGTAACTTTCATGGCTGCATTCATCCTTTCGGTGTCCAGTAGTTATTAGTTGTGTGTGTGTAATAAATGTTTCTCTAACTTGCATCCTCATTACATACCGCTCCTGGCTCTACGTCCTGACTTCAGGTCAATCCACAAAGCTAATTATTGTATTATCTCTTGGCTGATCAAGAGAAACTACATTTTATCTACATGATAAGCGGTGGAGAATGTTAATTAAATTGCTGCTGCTGCTTGTATTCACTACTGGTGGAGGAGGGGGGCAGGAACACATGTCCTGACGTTCACCAGGGGCCTTGAAACCCTGAGCGGTCTGCCTGCCCGGGCACTGCCCTCTGATGATGTTTTACAGAAGCTACTAACCTCAGCAGACATGAATGAAGCGAAAAGCACGAGTGATTTACAAGTGAAGGCAACGCAAAGGCGCGAAAAGACATTCTGCGGCGCGAGTTGAAAAATCTGAAGTAACCAATCAGGAGCTTGCTGGAGTAGTGACGTGGTTACGAGCGGCGGCTGAAGTCCGAACAACAGTGCAGGATAAAATAACTGTGTGGCCACCCGGAGCTGTACGACACGTCCTCGTATGGTTGTACAAACAGGAATAAAAAGGATCTCGCTTGGACGAAAGTGAGCGAGGAGGTCGGACGATCTGGGAGGTTGTAAAGAACGTTTGTCAGCCTTCCACAGCAAGTAAAGCACAGCTGCCCTCTCAACCAAATCCATGTCAGCCATTTCCATTTCGCCTGGCAGAAGCCCCTCCCATGACTGTTGTGTCGTGATGTCACGCGCGAATAAACTCGAAATGTTCAAGCGTCCAACTTCACGCCAACTTATTTCGCTTCACTGGCGTCCGGTGTGAACGCCCCGTGACCGCTCTCAGCACTATCAGTACCTTTGGTTGGGTATTCAGGTCGTCATCATCATCATGAGTTCCTGCTCGCGGGACGCCTACGCATGTCGCACCTCCTTCCTGCTCCTCAGAGGACGAACCCTTGAGCCCTCCAGCGCCACCATCAGGACAAACCGCTTAAACTCCGAGAACAGAGCCATCAGACAAATCAAGTCCGTGGAAAGATTTTATTGGTTTTGTTATTCTTATACAATATGGTACATTTACTCCTTTCTACAAGAATTCACATATTAACAAGTCAGCTGTGATAAATGCTGCAGCGCGAGGAGGCGACATGCTGGGAACACGCCGCTGCACCACTAAATCTTTTTCCAAACACGTGAAAACAAAGACGGAAAGAAAACCAAACCTCTTCACTTGTTTCATTAGAACAAACTAATAAATAAATAAATAACGCAAGGAGATTTCTGTTTCTCTGCGTCTCAGAACTCAAAGCCACAAAACACCACCAACAGGAAGTGACATCACAGCTCACATGACGCAGCTCCCTTTAAATCACATGTGAAGACCTCGTCCCTGATCAATACACGTCCGAAATGTGCTTCGACATGTTGTCACGCCGACCGACCCTCCGGCCGCAGCGACACACAGATGACCACGAGTATTATTAGTGTTCTTCGTCGATCGATCATGATCTGCAACGAACGCTGGGAATCGGTTGTCATGGAAACGCTCAAGAATCAACTGAACGGCAGGAGATTTAATTTCACAATAAAAGTCTGTTTCTGTTCTTACTGCAAGTTGTTGCCTCAGTTGAATCATTTGTGCACACGAAGAAGAAGAATACTAACACTAATAATATTATTAATAATAATCCCTTCTCTGCGTTCGGAATCTTACAGACGAGCTGCTGCTTCCTCCTCCTTCCTTTCTTTTGAAACTCAACCTGGATGATGTCACCGTCATACAGGTCTATGTCTCTAAATACTACAATACCCATGAGCCTCAGCGGCTGTTGCTGACAGGGAACTAATTGATAAAACATCCAGCTGTTTCAATTATAAATTTGTCGTTGACGTGAAGCTCTGTGATTGGCGATTTGTTAGTGAAATGCACCCTGGGAGTGGTAGTTGACTGTCAGGAATCTGAAATGACTGTCACTGAATGACACACCTGTTGAACACCTGTTTGAATCTCTGAACGAATCAGAACTGTTGGACGTCTGTTTCCCATCATGCCGAGAGAAAAAACAGGTTTACGATTATTGTAAACTAATTATAAAACCGCTTAAAGAGGCCTGTCAATCAACCTGAGTGGCTGCTGCAGGTGGGCGGGGCTTCCCTCACGTGGCGTTTTAGAGTCACAGAAAGTCAGAAAATCTCCCAAAACTACATTTCAAATCTGAAGAAAAGTGAAATTAAAAAAACTCTTCCTGACTTCCTGTCTGTATGAGCAGGAGCAGAGAGGATGGAGTCCGTTTTATTGCCTCTCTCTGATTGGTCAGAGGTCAAAGGTCGGTAGCCTCCATGAAGCAGAAACCAAAAAGCCAAAAATCCCTGAAAGCTGATCTGAGTTCAGTGCTGGGCTGCAGGAAGCAGATTGGTTGAGAGGAAGGAGTTGTTATTAAAAAGGGGCGGGGCAAATGACCGAGAGCCAATCGCTGGCTGTCTCTATCACAGGTGCTGCCAGTCGATGGCGACCAGCGTCTGATTGGCCTCCTGAGCGTGACCGATGACCTCAGCGATGCCGTGCTGACGCCACAGACGCTCGATCTTCCTGTAACGCTCCGCGCACAGGTGGAGGGGGTTCCCCCGCCTGCAGGGACAGACACACACACACACACACACACACACACACACGTAAGAAAACAAACACACAAACAACAAACAAACGTGTGTGTGTGTGTGTGTGTGTGTGTTCACCCCTACTTCAGGCCCTGGTCCGTCTCGCCGTAGTCGTCCAGGTAGGGAGGGGGGTAGAAGCAGCCCTTTGTTTTACCTGCTACAAACAGCACCTGACTCTCTCTGACCCTGCGCACACACACACACACACACACACACACACACACACACACACACACACACACACACACAGTGAGGCTGTTGGGTCATAAAATTGAAGGTAGTACTGCAGCAGCAGTAGTAGTAATATAGCAGTAGTAGTATTACAGTAGTAGTACTACAGCAGCAGCAGTAGTAGTATTACAGTAGTAGTACTACATCAGCAGCAGTAGCACTACAGCAGCAGCAGCAGCAGTAGTGGTGACAGGTAACGCACATGTGACCCACAGGTAACGCACAGGTGACCCACAGGAGACCTACAGGTAACACACAGGTAACACA
Source organism: Coreoperca whiteheadi (assembly GCA_011952105.1). Lineage (NCBI taxonomy): Eukaryota > Metazoa > Chordata > Actinopteri > Centrarchiformes > Sinipercidae > Coreoperca > Coreoperca whiteheadi. Next base: position 129,804 of record CM022471.1, read on the forward strand.
CAGGTGATGCACAGGTAACACACAGGTGACCCACAGGTGACAGGTAACGCACATGTGACCCACAGGTGACAGGTAATGCAGAGGTGACGCAGGTGTGTATAGTGTGTGTGTACAGAGTGTGTGTGTGTACAGCGTGTGTGTACAGCGTGTGTGTACAGCATGTGTGTGTGTACAGCGTGTGTGTACAGCATGTGTGTGTGTACAGCGTGTGTGTGTGTACAGAGTGTGTGTGTACAGCGAGTGTGTACAGAGTGTGTGTGTGTACAGCATGTGTGTGTGTACAGCGTGTGTGTGTGTACAGAGTGTGTGTGTACAGCGAGTGTGTACAGCGAGTGTGTACAGAGTGTGTGTGTGTACAGCGTGTGTGTGTACAGCGAGTGTGTGTACAGCGAGTGTGTACAGCGTGTGTTTGTGTACAGCGTGTGTGTGTGTGTGTGTACAGCGAGTGTGTACAGAGTGTGTGTGTACAGCGTGTGTGTACAGCGAGTGTGTACAGAGTGTGTGTACAGAGTGTGTGTACAGCGAGTGTGTGTGTACAGCGAGTGTGTACAGCGAGTGTGTACAGCGAGTGTGTGTGTACAGCGTGTGTGTACAGCGAGTGTGTACAGCGAGTGTGTACAGAGTGTGTGTACAGAGTGTGTGTACAGCGAGTGTGTACAGCGAGTGTGTACAGCGTGTGTGTGTGTACAGAGTGTGTGTACAGAGTGTGTGTACAGCGAGTGTGTGTGTGTACAGCGTGTGTGTACAGCGAGTGTGTGTGTACAGCGAGTGTGTACAGAGTGTGTGTACAGAGTGTGTGTACAGCGAGTGTGTACAGCGTGTGTGTGTGTACAGCGTGTGTGTACAGAGTGTGTGTGTGTACAGCGAGTGTGTACAGCGTGTGTGTGTGTACAGCGAGTGTGTACTTACGTAAAGCTGGATGCCTGGTTTATCAGGACGCTGTAATCTTCTGGCAGTTCAATCAGTCGGTTTGACTCTCTGGGAAACCTGACGATGACTCCGCTCCCCTGCAGCGTCTGACTCACACCTGGATGACAACACCACCCGTACCCCCCCCCCCCCCACACACACACACACACACAGAGCAGGTGAGTCTGATGGCTGATGAATCCAGGCGGACGCACTGATGATGTCACCTGGTCTCAAGCCAACTGAACACCTGTGTTAGACAGCGCTCTCCTGCAGCAGCGCGTTAAAACGTTCGTTTTCTGCAGGAGGTCTGGTGTTTGTCCCGCCGGTACGGCTTCTGAGACCACAAGCTCGGCCGTTTTAAAGATGGTGGAAGAGGAAGGCCAGATATTTCGTTTGTCGGATAATGAAAACAGGCCCGTTCAGGTCAGGCTTGAAAGATAAAACTAAAAATACTCAAACAAGGAAATGTTCCCAACTTGGCTTCCCCAGGCGTAGGCCGACTCACGGCTCACCGTGGCGAGGGGTTATCAAACAGCTGTCAGGTCTCAGAGATCCTCGACAGATTCCTGGAACGATGACATGACGTGATTTGCCAGGTTCGACTTCATACAGCAGACAAGCAGCCCGACCTCTCCCTGCTTCCACCACAATACTGACGTGGGATCAGCATGAAGAGACGTCGGCGGGGGTGAACTTCCCGAAAGGGGGCATATCCGAGCCATTATCGGCGCCTGACAGGCCTGGTGTGTGAGCAGAACACAATAAAACCTGGGCGATTTCCACGTGGACGTGTAAAGAGACCTGGATGCAGCGTCATCATTCCAATGGAGGCTGCTCAGCGGCGCGTAGAGCCAAAAACCCTCCGAGCTCTTGGAATAAAATAACGTGGATCTTCGGCATCGTGCGGCGCACCGAGCGAGCGTGCCAGAGACCCGGTCGGCCGAGCCGGCTAGCTTCCTGTTTCGCTCTCCGCTAACTATCTTCTAGACTTTCCAAGTGTTATCGGACGAACGGAGCTGATTGTGACAGCGAAGGAGTCACCTCGCCGCTTCTTTCACGAGGTCAGCCTACGGGGAAAAGCCTCGCGGGGCCGGCGTGCGTCACGTGCCGACCCGGACGCTGTAATGACGCCGTTTGGCCCCTATGTCAGATTAGCTTCAAAGCCCGGAGCGCTTCCTGGGCCGGGGATCACCACAGTGTGTGTGTTACCTGCGTACGAGCGGCTCCAGCAGTGTGTGTTGGCTCTGGTGGAGCTGCAGCAGGTTGGATGGCAGACTGAGGTAGCTGCACAGCGCCTCCCACTGGCCAGGACCTGCAACTACACACACACACACACAAACAGAAATCAGAGCGTAAAGTAACTCTGCCGTTCGACATTCCTGCAGTTAGTCTCTGAGGATGTTCACAGGACAAACAGTTAAACCTGCTGCTCTCTGGTCAGATCACTGACGGCTGCTACACGGGGGGGTTTGACAGAGCAGGAACACCTTGACCACATTCACACCTGCAGCTGTGATAAACATTCTGTACTTGGATGGACGTATTGGAGTAAAAAGGTCTATATTAAAGCACTGGAACGTGTGTGTGTGTGTGTGTGTGTGTAGTTACCCAGCAGGTCAGCAGGCGGCGCTGTAGAGTTCAGGTAGTGGAAGAAGAGGGCGGCAGCTCTGAGGAACGGCAGGACGCCAACTTTAACACAACGAAACAGCTGCCACCCCGAGGCCACTTCAGGTAACACACTGACCAACACACACACAGCAGGTATTTAATCATATAAAACACACCAACTGGTATTTAATAAGACTGATGCTCTCAGAGTACGGCGGCCCAAAAGGGCCCATAATAGGTCAATAAATAGAGTAATCTATTCATGTATTTATTATGGAAGCTTGGAGGGAACATTCTCCAAATGATAATGTAAACTTGAAAATGAAATTCCACAATGGCTTTATAATTTTCCACATTGTGTTATTTGATTTTATTGATTATTGCGTTTTCATTTCCACACACGTGTACGGGCTTTCTTTGATCATATTAAAATGGAGCCGCTGTCGCCCCGCTGTGCAGAGGACAGTACTCCAATGTTTCCTTCTGATGCGTCCGGCTGCTGTGCCTCAGCTCTCGGTGACGTGTGGAGTTTCCTGATGGACACGCAGCTTTGCTTGTTGCTAAGGTAGCCGCTAACTGCCGGTCCATTAGCGGACTCGGTCTGGCGGATGTTAGCATTAGCACAGGAGCCAGGCTGGATGAGCGGGGGAGGTTTTTAGGGCCGACGGGGAGGTTGGCTCCATCGTTACAAAGTAAAGTAACCATCGTGTGCGCGTGCGCTGACCTTGGCAGGTGTTTCCTCAGCGTGTCGTAGAGCTGACAGGTGAGCTCCTCCTCCTCTGACCCCCCACCGTCCTGATCCATACACACCTCCTCTACAGACAGAAAGGGGAGAGACCACTATGAGCCTGTGTGTTTCCGTGTGTGTTTTCTTAGTATGACTCTCTAGTATATAGACACCTGTAGTGGAGGTGAGCAGGATCTGAACCAGGTGAGCCACAGTGACCAGATGAAGGAGGTGGAGGTGGGCCGAGTCCACCTCTCTCCATCCTGATTGGTCCAGACTATGAACTGAGCTGTAGGACAATACAATGTAAACCTGCAGAGAGACAAATACACTGACAGTTAACTGGATTCAAACTGGATTCCCACTGACAGTTAACTGGATTTACACTGACAGTTAACTGGATTCAAACTGGATTCCCACGGACAGTTAACTGGATTTACACTGACAGTTAACTGGATTCAAACTGGATTCCCACTGACAGTTAACTGGATTTACACTGACAGTTAACTGGATTCAAACTGGATTCACACTGACAGTTAACTGGATTCAAAGTGGATTTGCACTGACAGTTAACTGGATTCATACTGACAGTTAACTGGATTCAAACTGGATTCACACTGACAGTTAACTGGAGTCACACTGACAGTTAACTGGATTTACACTGACAGTTAGCTGGATTCAAACTGGATTCCCACTGACAGTTAACTGGATTCCCACTGACAGTTAACTGGATTCAAACTGGATTTACACTGACAGTTAACTGGATTCACACTGACAGTTAACTGGATTTACACTGACAGTTATCTGGATTCAAACTGGATTCCCACTGACAGTTAACTGGATTCCCACTGACAGTTAACTGGATTCAAACTGGATTCACACTGACAGTTAACTGGATTCACACTGACAGTTAACTGGATTTACACTGACAGTTATCTGGATTCAAACTGGATTCACACTGACAGTTAACTGGATTTACACTGATAGTTAACTGGATTCAAACTGGATTTACACTGACAGTTAACTGGATTTACACTTGAACTTAACCTTGACTGAATATGAACTGTATCAATATTTGAAGTGGATTGGAAGCGGACATGGACTGAAGGCCAGCTGGATATAGCCTGAGAGGTAACTGGATGAAATTGATTTAAAACAGGTTTAAACTGGGAATGAAGTGATGAAACTCACCAGGAGGTGAAACATGTCGATGTCGAGAATACACGGAGTGTTTTCTACCTGAGAGTCTGGAACCAGGGCTACAATCACACACACACACACACACACACTTAATACCAACATATACAACTGTTAATCACTGTGTGTGTGTGTGCGCGCGCGTACCTGCGAGCAGTCTGATGAAGTGTGTGTGAGCTGTTGTCAGGGGAACTGCCGTCCAACAGGATGAACTGAACCTGGTGAGAGAGCTCAGACAGTCGTCCTGTAACACACACACACACGGTCAGGTGATACACCTGTGCCTACCTGGTCTTCATGTTGTCAGTGAACAGGTGACAGAGGCTCCTCCTCCGTTCACAGGTACATGTTTGAGTTCATTGGAACACGTTATTCTAACACCACCTTGTTTCCGATCGCTCAGCGCCACCATGAGGACTGGGAGGGGTTATTGATCAGCTGCAGGTTGCACTGATCTAAAACCGGCAGGGACCTCATCCTGCTCCAGCAGACTCTCCGCCCCCCTCGTCCAATCTACTTGTTTTGTACAGAGAGAGTGAGTTACCTGTCGGCAAGGTAAACTTCCAAACAGTGGCTTCTCCTCGTCCATCAGGAGGCGCTCTGCAAAGAAACACACTGTCAGCGCGACCTCTGACCTCTCGGGGGTGTAAAGGAAGAACTGAGGGGACACATTATGAGCAGTGCGTACTTTAGTGGCGCTACCAGACGTGCAGAAAGCGTCCCACAGTCCCGAGGAACTAACTAACGTTCTGACTAACTGACACGCCTCCAGACGGACCGAATGAGGAAACAAAGCCGTTACCATGGTATCCGGCCCACAGTTTAGGTTACCATGGTAACAGACCCAGAGGTTAAGTTACCTCTCTTTCTGGAACTAAAATCCCAGAGTTTGCGTCATGTCAGGGGTAACTAACTCAGAGCTTTCACTAAACTGCCCCCCCCCCAGGTGTTGATATACCTATACTCTGGATGGTGTAGGCGCAGGTGGACCAGATCAGCACCGGCACTCTCTGGTCCTGCTCGTTGGGGTTCACCTTCAGTCCCACCTTGTAGGTAGACATGCTGAAGGTGGTGATCATCTCACTAATGCTGCTGGAGAACGGGTTCCTGAGGAAGACAGTGACATCACCGCTGACATCACCCAGGTGTGGTACTACAGTTTCTAGAACAGTACTTTTCAGAATGCTCAGTGTCAGAGCGGGAGGACCCGTTTTACTTCAGTGAATAAAGTCCACCTGCAGCCCTCGGGACTCGCCCCTGCAGGTCTGGACCACATGCGGTAACTACAGGTAAACCTTAGCAGCCCCGACAGTCTGGTTCCTGAAGGGAACACGAGTGTCTCAGCCACATTTCAGCCAACCGATCTTTCAGCTGTTAGCATCTACAGAGACCCGCTGCTGCTTCTGTAACGTGGAGTTACTCAATAATACAGAATGAGCGCTGGTCATCCAACGATGGCAGACTGACTGTAAATATAAGCGTCAGCTCAGAGTCCTGATAGTCTGACGTCCCTGCTGGGTCCCAACCCGCCGCCGCACCTCCACAGCTGTCCTCAGGTCATCGAGTCTTCCGTTTTTCTGTTTCACAGCTGAGTGAAAACCTGTTTTCAGCTGCTTTGTGTCTGTAATGATCAGTCAGGGTTAATTATGTGACTACACAGGCACGAGCGACACAGGTTACGGGTCAGGATCAGTACAAACAGCTGCTGACTCACTCTGGAGCGAAGCCCACTCGGAATCCTTCAGGAACGCCCGGCTCCGCCCCCTCTGCTACACCTGCAACACACACCCAATCACGTCCGGTTCATCCAAAGTAGCTCAAATGTTACCTGACGGTCCAGAAACCGACTTGCTGCTGCTGTGGATGTGGGTTCATGGTTGATGGCGAGACCCAGCTGGGCTGCGTTCCTCTCTACTTCCTGTTTTGGTTAAGATTCAGAACTGCGGCATCACCAACGCTGGCACCACCTCCTCGGTGCGTTACCCTGGTAACTTAAACACCTGGGATACCTGCAGCTACTGCGGAAATAACATACTGAAACAAAAGCTGGTTGTGATGCAAAACGTCTTCTATAGAGATGCACGTAGCGTGATGGGATTCGTTCCCAAGCTGTAAGGGCCGTTCCTAATTACGTTCTCATGGAATCTGCGTATTGGGACGTCCTTGGTAACTAGCACAGTGCTCAAAACGAATGCCAGGTCTCGTGCACCTTTACCCTTACAGGTAAAACAAGCACTAATGTCTCCAGAGCCGATAATGAGTGCCGGTCAGGTTCCGTACGTTTTAATCTACGGCAGCTAACGTTAGCGCTAAACTTTTGTCGGAGTATCGAAGCTGCACGGTTCTGCTAGCTGAACACCTGAGAATCCACGCAGCAGGGAACGCTAGGCGACCGGAACGCAGCCCTGGTGGAGCTAATTCTCTGATAACACACAGACACACACACAGGTGAGGTGACTGACCATCAGACGGCCTCCTGTGGGCGGAGTGCAGTGCTTCTATCTGCTGATTGGTCATTTTAAGCCACGCCTCCAGACTGGGATGATCGACACTGAGAAAAACAGGAAGAAAAAGCGAGAGAGAGAGTCAGGTGTGTGTACCTGAGGTCAGGTGTGTGTGTGTGTGTGTGTGTGTACCTGTGGTCAGGTGTGTGTGTGTGTGTGGTGTGTGTGTGTGTGTGTGTGTACCTGTGGTCAGGTGTGTGTGTGTGTGTGTGTACCTGTGGTCAGGTGTGTGTGTGTGTGTGTGTGTGTGTGTGTGTACC
>CM022471.1:149913-167712 GCA_011952105.1 Coreoperca whiteheadi
AGAGACAGGCAGGCAGGCAGAGAGAGAGAGACAGGCAGGCAGAGAGAGAGAGAGACAGGCAGGCAGAGAGAGAGAGAGAGAGACAGACAGACAGACAGACAGACAGACAGAGAGAGAGAGAGAGAGAGGCAGGCAGAGAGAGAGAGAGAGAGAGAGACAGGCAGGCAGAGAGAGAGAGAGACAGGCAGGCAGAGAGAGAGAGAGACAGGCAGGCAGAGAGAGAGACAGACAGGCAGGCAGAGAGAGAGAGAGAGAGAGAGAGAGAGAGAGACAGACAGGCAGAGAGAGACAGACAGGCCACTGACCAGAGGAAGCTGTTCAGGGAAGCGAGAGGCGACTTCGGTCCTGCTGAGGAGAACGTGGAGACCTGAGCAGTGAGGAAGGAATAATGAATATCAGTTAGTGTCTTTTAGAGATTCCCACAGTAACCATCAGCTGTCAGGATTCAATTCAACTTATTCATATAATGCTAAATCATTATCTCATCTGACCCAACAATTCAGAACCCAGAGGGACAGGTAGCACCACCGGCCGGGCGACCCAGTCCTCCAGCCTTACACACTGCCCCTCGCCCCGCCAGAGCTCAGCCAATCACAGAGGAACAGGAACCACTTTGTCACCAGCAACCTAAAACTGCAATCCTCATTGACGCCTACGGTTAAATCCAGGAGCACAGACAGCTGTTTCCTCGTCACAGTGTGGTGAAGTTTTGGCGTCCTCACACTGACAAAGCCCTCCAACTCCTCGGTCACGACGTCCTGGGAACCATGTCTGGATGCCAGTCTACCAGAACCCAGCCAACTGGAGCCCACCGGAGCCCAGCCGACCAGAGCTTAACGGACCTACCGGAGCCCGGAGGCGGTGGTTCCAGACCTCCAGAGCACATATCCGGAGCAGCATACTGTTCAGAAGCACAGTCTGACACGGTGGAAGCCAAGCAACCCTCTGGGATGCAGCCTGCCTATGCACAGGTAGTGGCCAAACACTCAGACATCGCAGAGGCGAAGCAACTGCTACAAGTCCTCTTTAAGATTCTTAGATAGAACAAAAATATACAGGCTTTTGCTCCTTGGTTCCTGATTGTATTCTGTACTGTCTGTATCTGCTCTGTGGCCTTTGGACTGAAGGGCACAGACCCGAAATTCATGTCTAGCATTAAAAGTCAAGCTATTGTGTTGAGACGACACAGACACCCACCATCTCAACAGAAACACATGCGTCACAGTAGAGATTCAGATTCTACTGTGTGGTATAAAGAGGACTTATCGTCTCATCTAACACAAATTTAAAAAGCAACAAGCTTAAACTAAACTAAGATGATGCCAAATGTGATAATGATCCACATGTACATCCTGCACTCCCCCCTCGAGTCACCCTATTACCATGATCAGCTCTGGGAGACATCGAACAACTGGAACAACAAAAAGACAACCTGGCCCTACAAAATGGCAACTTTTGTAAAGATATTTTAAAAAACCATATGAGCAAATTTCCCCATGGACAGGACTTTGAATCAACAATCAGAACCCCTTTGATCGACTGGCAAAGCGTGTGGATCGGACGGACATGATGCTGACACCCAGCAGCCCCGAGCCGAGGCAGGTCTGCTGCTCAGTCTGGGTCTTCAGTCGGGTCTCTTTCCTGAGTTCTGGAGCCAAACAGCTGTGTGAGCAGTGATCCGGGGAGGGTTTTGTGCCGCATCATCAATGCCCGGATGCTGGCCTTCCCTTCTGGAAGACGTCCTGAGTGAAGGACGGCTTTTTACCAAATCACCGCACTACTGATCGCGTCTGGTCATGGACGTCAGCATCAGTTCACTCAGTCTGTTTCATGCACAAACACCTTCTACAGCTCAGACAGGAGACCTTCTACAGACGTTTGGACTTTTTACTTTCTGGTGTTTCAGTAAACAGAAAATGTGAATAAAAACAGGAGGATGGAAACACAGTGTGTGCGCGTGTGTTTACCTGCCAGCAGTCTGCAGACCGGCAGGTGTATGGACACCTTTTCCTGAGACACCTGGTACCTGAATGTATCCACACAGTGACCGGCCAGACTCAAGCTGATTGGCTGCTCACCGTCTGGAAGGCCGCTGTGACAGTGACTGAGCGCGCTCAGACACTTCCTGTAGGCTTCGATCAGCACGCGCTCCTGACACACACACACACAACAAATATTTGTATCTGTAGATTTGTCCCAAAGTCACCAGTAAAACACTCAATATACACAGTCACATGTGCTTTTATCCTTCGGCTTGTTTAGTTGTTTGAATCTGAATTCGAGGTGTAACCAGAGACCACCGCCCCAACATGTGTGACAGCCTTTATCTGCACCACCTAAAACCAATCAATGACCATCAGTGATGAACCAATAATCAACACAGATGTTTGACCCGTTTGAGGTATTAACGGACGATGTGTTATTGACCACACCTGTGTGTGTGTCGTCACCGCCGAGCTTTAATTAACTCGCATATCATCGCTCACAGCTGTTTCTCACCTGCACCTCCAGCTGTGTTTCTGGTTTTATCTCTCGGATGATGGAATCATGTGCCATATTACTTTTCTAGCATACGAAATGTATCTTCCTTTCATTGTTATTCTGTCAGGATCTGGGTTCAGCATAAACTCCTTATATACTTTATTACGCCGTTGTGCTCATTTGGAGCAATCGCTGGCACACGAACGTATCTTCGATTAAATGAACCCGCACAGATAACTGACCGCTTCTCGTGTCTGCAGGGTTCAGTGTTGTTCTTCCAGGTGAATCACAGGTGAGGCTGCAGCCTCAACAAACACATTCATTTATCAGAGCTATCGACAAGCCTGAGGTCAGCTGGTGAGAGTCGGGATGCTGGTTTCTGTTAGTCCCCCATCGAAGAGCTGGTCCTGTACTGTGCAGTAGTAGTAATATGTAGTATGTAGGGTATAGTAGTAGTCATTTCTAGTGTGTTGTAGTAGTAGTAGTAGTAGTAGTGCGTCGTATTATGTAGTGTGTAGTAGTAGTAATATGTAGTATGTAGTATATAGTAAGTAGAGTGTAGTAGTAGTGTGTAGTAGTAGTATTATGTAGTGTGTAGTGTGCAGTAAGTAGAGTGAAGTAGTAGTAGTAGTAACATGTAGTGTGCAGTAAGTAGAGTGAAGTAGTAGTAGTAGTAATATGTAGTGTGCAGTAAGTAGAGTGTAGTAGTAGTAGTAGTAATATGTAGTGTGCAGTAGTGTGCAGTAAGTAGAGTGTAGTAGTAGTAGTAGTGTGTAGTGTGCAGTAGTGTGCAGTAAGTAGAGTGCAGTAGTAGCGTGTAGGAGCGTGTAGTGGTCTCACATCAGTGGAGCACCACTCCTGGATCATGGTGATGATGTGAGTCAGTTTCATCTGCAGAGTGAACGCTGCCTCCCACTCTGGCTCCATCTCTATGTGCTGCCCCACCTGTCTCACCACCGGGTCCATACCCTGAGAGAGAGACCGCTTCAGGTTCAGACCGACTGTCTCTGTCGCTCTCTGAACCACACAGAGAGACAGACGCTCTACCTGTTCAGGTAAGTGTCAGGTGTGTCTTACCTGCATACACTTGAGCAGCTCCAGAAAAGCGTCCAAACCTTCTAGAAACTTCAGTCTAAGCTGATCGCTCCACTCAGAGGGACGACTGATCAGGACGTACCTGCACGCACACACAGTGGTGCTACTGGTTTTACTCATGTCAGTAGTGTCATTGGTGTGTACCGGTATAAAACCAGCATGTAAGCACTATATACCTGGACAAATAATTGGTATAACACGTACCCTGGTACTAGTGTAACTGGTATATAAATTGGTGTATAACTGATATATAAACTGGTGTGTAACTGGTCCTAACTTGAGGTCTCCGATGAGGCTCTGGACTCGTCCAAACTTGAAGGCCTGCTGGGCGGTATAGCGGTCGAACTGGAAGCGCCCCTGCAGGTCTCTGTGACGGAGGTGATCCACAAAGGTCCTGATGATGGTCGTCATCAGGTTCTCCTCCACCATCAGCATCCGGGCCTGTAGCATACACAGATGACAAGAGATATACACACACACACACACACACACACACACACACACACACACACAGTACTTCTTGATCTTAAAAAGGGTTAGATACTATTGACCGTGGCTCACTGTTAAAGAAAGATTATGCAAAGGCTATATGCATAATCTTGGTCTCAAAAGAAAGGTAAGACCTGTGAGATTACAATAGAAGTTTGGGGATTCAGGTATCTATACTCTGTCAGATAATATGCATCTGGAAAATTGAAATTTCTACCTCCGCCTAAAAAAACCACATAATTTATAGTGAAAACACATTAGAAAAATCAAGGAATAAGCCTAAAATTTGTAGGAATGATTGAAATAATATTTGCTAAGTAACTGTGCAAAAGTATATGCTAAAAAAGTGAACCTAAGCAGTTTAACCAGGCGGAACCAGCAAATATGACATTTGGGCCCATTTGAATCCAGATGTGCCATTGACCTGTTTTAGGTACCAGGCAGTAAAAACTATTTATATTTCACTTATATATCATCATAGTAACTCATTCCATCAAATACAACTGTTTTTGAGTCATTTAGAGCTTAAAATCTGGCTCAGATTCACCTAGGGACTCTCTCTGGTCCTGTTTCAATGTCTCTGTAGCTGTCTGTGTGTGGCCTGTCAAACCCTCAAAGATCAGCAGCCCATTGGCCGATCTGCATAAATGACACCTCTTTGTGACCGTTAGAGCCAATAGAATCGATTGAAACCGCCCACGGTTGGCTTAGCAACACCAATCACCATCCAGAAGGCAGTAAGACCAGAGCCAGTCATTTCTGTTGGTGAGCTCCCTCCCTCCTCTGACTCGACTGTTTGTGCTTTTGGAAAAACCCTGGCATCCGCCATTGATTTCAAAGGGACCGTAATACACGAGAGAACACGCTAGAATCGTCTTTTTCAATCGGAATATGACTTTTGACCAGAAGACAGCAAAGGTAAGACATGCTTTATGATTATGGTTATGATTTTTTGTTACGTTTATGACTGTAGATCGCTGATATTTCATCGTATGGCAACGTGGCTGGTATCTTTGTTTTCTGCACAGTCTGCCCTTTCAGAGGGTGTAAAGCTTGTGTGGATTGCTGGAAGTGGAGAAAATAACGAAATCATGGAATTGTGATTTGCATATTTGTGTGTTTTTGGACATTATGAGTATAATTGCCTAGGTTGTAATTGTGTTTTGTTCTGGTTGTGGATGCTTGGTACTGGCTTTTAGCTCACTTTCTGGCCTTTGTTTTGGTATCTTGTGTGACTTGATTGCTGCTTCCTAGCTTATGTACTGTTCATTTGGACTGGACAGGACTGGACAGGACTGCGTACAGCCTCCTTTATAGGGGGGTTTAGGGATGTAGACGTTTTAAAGAGTTATCATATTCACCTTCACAGTTCCAATGAAATACATTTTGTAACTTTTTGTCTAGGCAAACCTAAATTCTACATGTTTACACAATCAATTATAAACCTGGACTGCAACTATTCACATCAAGTAAATATTCCTTTTCAAACAGTCCTGGTTATTTTGAAAGAGAAAATGTGCAACACATCAATATTTGAGACTCTGAGAGGGACATAACCGGTGAAAGCAGCTGTAGTTTCTGTAGTGAGCAACATTTCTCACCTCCAACACAAACAGTCAGACTGAACTCACCAGCGACGGGACGGTGAATATTTGTACTGACAGGTCAGTGATGGAGAACTCACGGTCGTGGTCGTCTCTCACGTAGTCGCACTGCAAGCGTTCATAACTCTACCAGCAGGAAAGAGAGAGACAGGCAGAGAGAGAGAGAGAGACAGGTGTGTGGAGGTGCGGAGGAGGAGGAGGAAGAGTACTCACCATGGTCGGGACGGTGAAGAGCTGAACAGACAGTGAGGTCACTGACACCACTCGCTCGTGGTCGTCCTCCATAAAATCTGTCTGGAGGCGTCTGTAGTTCTAGAGGGGGGACGACATTTCACCTCTGGGTCAGAGGTCGCTGCTGCCGGGCCGCCGCCCCCAACCACAACCACCCAAACCCCAACAGACCCTGAAAGCCTCCGTCTGGAATCAAACATCACGATTTTTCCAGACTTTACCCTGAGCCCTCTCTTCACTGCAGATACTTTAAACCAGAGCTTTTCAAACGGTGAGCGCTGAAGGGGGTGTGGAGAGACAGAGGTGCGTCACAGCTCGGGATATTTCACGGCCTCAACAACTGTCTGTGCTCATCCATTTATCGACACACCGAGACTCCAAGAGGTGAGGACATCGAGTCGGGGTGTACAAGCAGCGAGCGAGTGCAGTTTAATTATTTATTCTTTTTTATTTTTGCCTTTTAGACGCGCTACAGGGACAAGTGAAATAGTTCAAACTACAGTGAAAAGCAAGCAACAAACTAGTAAAGAAGGTGTGTATTTGGGCCAACATTGTACGCAAGTAAAACAGCTCTTTCTCTGGAAAAAGAAAAGGTCTTTTTAATCTAATAGAATGAAAATAATGGCGGCTGTTTTGACAAGCGGCGTCGGCGGCAGTGTGTTTTGGCCGTTACATTTCCAGAGGACATCTTCATCTCTGAGGTCTGTCAGAACAAACCTCCAGAGAGAACCGACGCTGCAGAACCTGCCTGAGAACCTTCCTGTTTCTAAGGTCCCTTCAGTGTCCCAGTGATCCAAAAACAGCTGTCTGTCCGTCCCCTGCAGACAGGAGCTGCTGGGACACAGAGACAGGCAGGTTGTAGCTTACGGACTGAATGCATGGCAACATTTGACTCCCTGTTTACGTCCCACAAAGCATTATGGGAATTGAAGTCAATGAATAATAACAGAACTCCATTAGTATTAACTTTTTGGGTGGGGAAATGTCACACTTTGAAAACCACCACTTTAAAGCATCAGACTGCTGATATTCTATATTTTCCTTCTTGTCAATAAATCTCACGCACAGACTCAACCCCACATACACCGTCCTGCCGCACCAACTACTCACTAGAGCCCTAAAAGTGGAGTCATCCGAAGCTGAAAACAGTCCCAAACAAATGCAGTATGATAAAACTACAGCGAGCAGCTGTTTGAGGAAGCGACTGAAACTACACGGCCCTCTAAAGCAGCGACGTCCTACCTGCTACTACTGTCTACCGTGACCAGTTCAACCCTCCCGGTACATCTCGTGATCCCCCAGACTAAAGAATTCATCGCCATAGAAACACAGACTGCACATGCTGCTCTCTCTCGTCAGGTCACCTCCTGCTGCTCTAAGGGATTGGAGGCTAATCTGGGCAGTTCCAGGCTTAGAAACACCGACCGGTGCCTGAGGAGACACGCTCAGCAGCGACCACGCCGTGTTGTGCATCATCAGCTTTAACAGTCACGACACAACTGACATGAAAAGCATGTGTGACACAGAAACCTTTTACAGTGTAACGATGAAGCTGATCACCCCAACACACACACACACACACACACACACACACACACACACACCGATGCTGACGCATCAGTCAGGGTCTATCGAGTGGTACTGATTAGAGATCTCATCTCTCCACCAGCAGGAGCCCGTGATGACATCATGATGACATCACGTTTCATGAATGAACTGACTCACTGGGTCCATCCCAACACACACACACACACTTGCAGTATTCGTGGGTAGTCAGTTTCTGCTTGTGTGACGCGTTTCATTACAGTGTCCCGGTGGCCGTTAAGACCTCAGAGAGGAGGTTTATTCATGAGGTCGTCACACACACACACACACACACACACACACACACACACACACACACACACACAGGAAGTTGGTGTCCATCTGTCCGTGCAACAGTAACTGAATTCGTTCCTCGTGTGTATTGATGAATCATTCATAGACCGGTCAGTGTCGGCCAATCACTGCAGAGATACTGAGGAAGTACACTGATGAAACATGATGTCATGATGATGTCATTCCTTGCCTTCTCTCAGCAGCTTTGTGAAAGGTTCCTCAGAGGAAACTTAGTTAGAAACGTACCGAGGAGGACTGCTGGTCTGAGATCAGATCTCGGCGAATACGACTCTTGTGCTTTGATCAGGTGTGAGGCCTGTCACGATAACCACGTTTGTCGGACGATCCATCACATTCATTTGCATAAAGCAGAGGGGTTGGGTCAGGTTCAGCAAGTCAGCTGAGCTGATCGAGGTCAGGTGCGTAAATCGTCCGGGACGTCGATAACGGAATTACCGCGGCAGGAGGATCAGGTGGATTGATCTGGGGTGTTACCTTGGCAAACTGGATGGCAAAGATCTTCTTGTATTTGATGTCCATGAGGAGGCTGTTCATCAGCAGCTGGTGGTAGATGTTCCTCGCTCCTGGTGAGTTACATGAAGCGACAGTTTACATTTACCTCGGTTATATACACAGACCAACACACATCAGTGGGGGTTACCGTGGTTACCTTTCCACATCTTGGAGTCGTTGAGCATCAGCTGGTTGACCAGCGAGGAGTTCTCTCCCTCTGGACCCCTCTGCAGGCCGACCTCACACAGGATCCTCCTCAGACCGTCTGAAACACAACATGTGAACACTCACAGCGTGCAGCAGCACTGGCACACACGCAGAGGGATTGTGGGTAATGAAGTCCAGACGTACCAGAGTACTGGATCACCTGTCCCAACCAGCTGAGAGCCCTCAGAGCGAAACACTGATGAGCAACAACAGACGAGTGCATCACCTCAACCCTGAGAGGCTTCGACTGACGGCTGGTGTTCCTCTGGGGGGTTTAAACAGAAGAATCACTCCGCTGGCCACAAACATGAGGACAATGAGAGCCAACCGAGGCCGAACACTTCACTGCACCCGCACACTCCGGGAAACAGAGAATATTCCGTTTACGCAAAGCAGAGAAAGGCTCCTGATTTCACTGCTTAAGGAATGTCCTGAGATACAAAGTCCGAATGAAAGACAAACTTTATAGTCCTAATTTGTACATTAAACAGCAAAGAGAAGAAAACAACTGCTTTGTGTGGATTATAAGCTAACACGCTTCTTCTCTGTTTGCTGGAAGGATGCTCGCTTGTCCTTGGAAACACACACACAATGAAAAGAAACGCTGGGCAGCTCCTGGAGCCGCTTTCTGAGGTGACACAATACGACTCACTGCTGAATGACTACATGTATGGAACTCCATACAGTGCTATCTGTGTCGTGTGGGAAGCATGTTTTTTGGTTTGATTTTCATCAGTAAATTGTTGATGTGTTGTTACTATATCTATCTATCTTTGTGAGCTGTCAAAACCAAAACTCCAAAACACGTATACAAAAATAATATTCACTTTACAATTTTACAGTGTGAGGATGCTCAGTTTCATGTCAATAATAACAGTTTAAGCAGCTCAAGTAAAGGAGCAGCCAGGTTAGCAGGCAGGTAGACACTCACCACTATAACAGACTTGGCCTGCTCACAGAACTGGAAATCTCCGTACCGAACAGACTTCCTGCCCTGCACAGACAGACAGAAGGTAAACATCATCTGGACCTTTCAGCTGATAACATGGACCTCCTCATCAGGTTTCTAACTTCCTGCTCCACTCTGGGCTGATCCGATTCCTTCCCGTTAGCCTCACCTGTGTTGCTGCAGGTGAACTAAGCTGCTACATCAGACTGACATGTTAAGTTAGTAATCAACAGGTGTGTATATATCTGGGGTCACGTAAGCACCTGGACCGGAAAACTAATTACAAATCAATCAGTATTTGGTTCCGAACGTATTCTCTGTCATGCAACAGTCGACTGAACGAAGTAACTGTACATGGGGCAAAAAGGTTTAGTCAGCCACCAACTGTGCAGGTTCTCCCACTTATAAAGATGCAAGAGGCCTGTAGTTCACATCACGGGTCCACTTCAACTGAGAGAGACAGAATGAGACAAACAATCCAGAAAGTCACTGTCTGATTTTTAAAGAATTTATTTGCAAATTATGGTGGAAAATAAGTATTTGTAGGTGACCAAATACTTATACAGACCTGTACCTTCTTCTTTAAGAGGCTCCTCTGTCCTGAATGGCACCTGTTTGAACTCGCTATCAGTATGAAAGACACCTGTCCACAACCTCACACAGTCAGACTCCAAACTCCACTAAGGCCAAGACCAAAGAGCTGTCAAAGGACCCCAGAAACAAACCGTAGACCTGCACCAGGCTGGGAAGAGTCTGCAAAGGGAAGCAGCTCGGTGCGAAGAAATCAACTGTGGGAGCAATTATTACATACAAGACCACTGATAATCTCCCTGGATCTGGGCTCCACGCAGGATCTCACCCCGCGGGGTCAAAATGATCACAAGAAGGGTGAGCAACAGTCCCTGAACCCCACGGGGGGACCTAGTGACTGACCTGAGAGAGCTGGGACCAAAGTAACAAAGGCTACCATCAGTAACACACTGCGCCGCCAGGGACTCAGGTCCTGCAGTGCCAGACCTGTCCCCCTGCTTAGGCCAGTACGTGTCCAGGCCCGTCTGAAGTCTGCTAGAGAGCGTTTGGATGATCCAGAAGAGGACTGGGAGAATGTCCTACGGTCAGATGACACCAAAACAGAACTTTGTGGTAAGAACTCAGCTTGCCGCGTTTGGAGGAGAAAGAAGCCCGTACCTGCTGTGAAGCATGGGGGTGGACGCATCCTGCTCAGGGACCAGGACCACTGATCCGTGTAAAGGAAGGAATGAATGGGGCCATGGATCGGGAGAGTCTGAGTAAAAACCTCCTTCCATCAGGGAGGGCACTGAAGATGAAACGTGGCTGGGTCTTTCAGCAGGACGATGATCCCGAGCAACGGAGGAAGCATTTCAAGGTCCTGGAGCGGCCCAGCCAGTCTCCAGATCTCAGCCCCATAGAAAATCCTTGTTGCCCAGCGACAGCCCCAAAACGTCACTGCTCCAGAGGAGATCTGCATGGAGGAACGGGCCAAACTACCAGCAACAGGGTGGAACAACCTTGTGGAGACTTACAGGAAACGTCTGACCTCTGTCGTTGCCAACAAAGGGTATATAACAAAGTACTGAGATGGGCTTTTGTTATTGACCAAATACTTAGTTTCCACCATAGTGTGCAAATACATTCTTTAAAAGTCAGCCCTTTTTCCCCCTCATTCTGTCTCTCATAGCTGAAGGGTACCGATGAAGCAGATTACAGGCCTCTCTCACCTTAATTGGGAGAACCTGCACGATTGGTGGCTGACTAAATACTTTTTTGCCCCACTGTAAATAACGTACATTTGATGTATAATGATACTGTTTTTATCTCAGTTAAACTAGCCCTTATTGAAGAAAACCATGAATATAACAGTGACTCGAACCTCCAGAGCGGTAGTGTATTTAAAAGTGTATAATGAGTACTGACGTCTCTGTCCACAGTGGTGGCGAAGCTGACGGCTTCTTTCTGGCTGCAGTTGACAGCTTTCTGCAGCGTGTAGATCACCTGTTCATACGTGTGGACTTCATCATTAAACAACATGCAGTAGTAGCTGTCTCCTCTCTCCCTGAACACACACACACACAGAGGAAGTTTCAGTTAAACGTTATAATGTGCTGTTAGCGTCCCCTACAGGCTGCAACCCGAACAAACAGCATCCTGATGATGTATCTACTCTTAAAGCTACACATGTTGGTGTATGACGCAGGTCAGAACACCGGCACACATTGTTTAACTTGACTTAAATACTTTGAACAGTCACAACTGTTTCATCCATCTGGTAAAGGTTTACAGATCCTTTTGATGAAGATTTGGAGCTTTTTGTCCTCTTTTCCTCTCAACACAAACTGCTGAGTAAGGGTCGCTCTGTAGCTCACCTAACAGCACCGCTTCACCCCCGCAACATCCCCCCGCCTCGCCTCTGCAGCATCCCTGCTTCAACTCTGATCACAGTCCTTCTGACACGGATCAGGACTGGATATAGAACCATAATGGATCATCTGATACAGGAGAACATGTCTTACGGTGGCTCCAGTCCTGCAGGTAGCTGGACCTCTTGATCCCAGGTCAACATGCCCACAGCATATTTCAGGATGATCGAGAAGATGCTGTAACCACGGGCAACCATATCAGCTGGAAGCTGAGCTACAGGATCCTGAAGGGACAAACAGTACAGAGTGATAATACTGCAGCAAGGCACTGACAGAGAGACCGGCAGGTAGCGGTCTCACCTCCTCTGTGTCTCTGTTGTTGGCTGTAGGTGTGTGTTTCTGGCAGTAAGGACCCTTCTTCCAGGCTTCAGCATCCCCGCAGTCACAGAAACCTCCACCTCCTGACGTGGTCATCTACAACACACACACACACACACACACACAGATACACAAAAAACTGAAATGCTAATAAACATAAATCTCACCCACACAACTATAGTGTGTGTGTGTTTGCGTTGGTAGTGTCACGTGCAGCAGACAGACTCAGCTGATCAGATGATCATGAGGAACACACAGGAACCTGGGCTGTGGTCGAATAGTACTTAGCGAAATGACCCGCAAGTGTCGAAGCTGCAGCCATGATAAAAGATTGAATTCTCTAAATGCTAAGGAAAGGTGCTTCAATGCTTCCTTGTTTCCTTTAGCAAAGGACGCACTGGATCCTCCTATATGAAGGGAAAGGAGATAATGCCGTCCTACAATTTCCTGACGCGGCAACATTTGTAGTGACGCACCATTCAGCCATTCACATAGTTGCTCGACATAGGAAGGACCTTTCAACCGCAGCCCTGGTTTAACCAGATTCAGTACCAGGACTAGGCCTGCATGAGAAATCGTTATAAAATTATAAAAATGTGGCCTTTATTTTGAAAGGACAGCTCTCACAAAGTTCAGGGCTTCACCCTCAGCCAATGACAAAGCACCTTTAAGTCACGTGTTTCACTCGTCCAGCGCTGTAGTTCGGAAATAAAAAAAATGGATATTAGTGGTGTAACAGATCAAGGACGACAGACGCGTCCGGGTTTAGGGACTGATGTTACCGTCTCAAAAACATTAAAAACGCAGAGATCTTGCAAATCATAATAAATACACAGTTCAGTACACACTCAGCAGTAATTAACACCACCGTGTAACAGCTGTTAGTTCTGTATACGACGTCAGAGCAGGTAAACAGCAGATATTGAGTGGTGGGCAGGGTCACCTGCAGGGTGTCACATTTCTGCTCTGGTGTGTGTGCGCTCACCCTGTACCGATGGTCTTTGTGGACGCTCCCCAGGAAACACTGCATGCACAGAACACAGGTCGGGTCAGCTGCACACTCCCTAAACACACACAGAAATGGGTTAATACCTGAACACAGTGTGTGTGTTTATATCATTCTGACTGCTGTAAACAAAGAGACTGCGGTGAGCTGCACTGCAGAGGACAACGTGAGTGGAAGGACCAGGAGGGAACGACTGTTCAGCGACCACAAAGATCTCCTGGCCCACGATGATGACTGGCTAACAGGCCGATTTAGATTCCCTAGAGCCGGGCTCTAGGGCGTTAGGCAGACCGACCTGACGGACCCACACCATCCCGGTACAAATACAAGTAGGCTACTAACCACTCGGGGTTTCTGGCAACCGGCTGTTAGCAGCGGGAATCAGCCGACAGGTGTACGTTCGATATAGTCAACAATATATAATGCTTACTTTTCTGCCTAAAGACCCTTTTGGGAACAAAATAATTCAGTTAACCTCACTGCCTTTTGTTTGTGAGCCGCTGCTTTGGCCATCAAACAATATGTGCTTTCTAACCGCCACCTCACAAGCACCTCAACTTCTGTGTCAGAAAAAGTAGATGTTTTTGTCTTCCTCTCGGCTGCTGTTGCCATGATTCACCATAAGCAGGCTCACTGTATTCAGGTGGTGCATTGCATTGACCACTTATGGCTGAACGTGGGCATGTAGAGGGCGGGATATGAAGCGGCTCCACCTGCGCACATTTCCAGGTGGACTGATTTCTAAAAAGAGAAAAGGCACCTGAAGGTGTTTCTACGCACGATTCTATAAATCTAATTTCAATAAGGTTCATATGCGCGGTTCTATAAATCTAATTTCAATAAGGTTCCTACGCACGATTCTATAAATCTGATTTCAATAAGGATCCTACACACGATTCTATAAATCTGATTTCAAAAAGGTTCCTACCGGCGGTTCTATAAATCTGATTTCAATAAGGTTCCTACGAGCGGTTCTATAAATCTGATTTCAATAAGGTTCCTACGCACGGTTCTATAAATCTGCATTTAGTCAGGTTCCTGCACGCGGTTCTATAAATCTGCACTGAGTAAGGTTCCTACGCGCGGTTCTATAAATCTGATTTCAATAAGGTTCCTACGCGCGGTTCTATAAATCTGCACTGATTAAGGTTCCTACGCACTGTTCTATAAATCTGCACTGAGTAAGGATCCTACGCACGATTCTATAAATCTGATTTCAATAAGGTTCCTACGCGCGGTTCTATAAATCTGCACTGAGTAAGGTTCCTACGCAGTGTTCTATAAATCTGCACTGAGTAAGGATCCTACGCACGATTCTATAAATCTGATTTCAATAAGGTTCCTACGGGCGGTTCTATAAATCTGATTTCAATAAGGTTCCTACGAGCGGTTCTGTAAATCTGATTTCAATAAGGTTCCTACGAGCGGTTCTATAAATCTGCACTGAGTAAGGTTCCTACGCGCGGTTCTATAAATCTAATTTCAATAAGGTTCCTACTCGCGGTTCTATAAATCTGCATTTAGTAAGGTTCCTACGCACGGTTCTATAAATCTGCATTTAGTAAGGTTCCTACGCACGGTTCTATAAATCTGCACTGAGTAAGGTTCCTACGCACGGTTCTATAAATCTGCACTGAGTAAGGTTCCTACGCGCGGTTCTATAAATCTGATTTCAATAAGGTTCCTACGAGCGGTTCTATAAATCTGATTTCAATAAGGTTCCTACGGGCGGTTCTATAAATCTGATTTCAATAACGTTCCTACGGGCGGTTCTATAAATCTGCATTTAGTAAGGTTCCTGCGCACGGTTCTATAAATCTGCATTTAGTAAGGCTCCTACACATGGTTCTATAAATCTGATTTCAATAAGGTTTGTACGGGCGGTTCTATAAATCTGATTTCAATAACGTTCCTATGCGCGGTTCTATAAATCTGCATTTAGTAAGGTTCCTATGCACGGTTCTATAAATCTGCACTGAGTAGGGTTCCTACGGGCGGTTCTATAAATCTGATTTCAATAAGGTTCCCACGCGCGGTTCTATAAATCTGATTTCAATAAGGTTCCCACGCGCGGTTCTATAAATCTGATTTTAATAAGGTTCCCACGCGCGGTTCTATAAATCTGCATTTAGTGAGGTTCCTACGGGCGGTTCTATAAATCTGATTTCAATAAGGTTCCCACGCGCGGTTCTATAAATCTGCATTTAGTGAGGTTCCTACGCGCGGTTCTATAAATCTGCACTGAGTAAGGTTCCTACGCACGGTTCTATAAATCTGCACTCAGTAAGGATCCTCCGCGCGAGCACTGAGTAAGGATCCTACGCGCGATTCTATAAATCTGCACTGAGTAAGGATCCTACGGGCGGTTCTATAAATCTGATTTCAATAAGGTTCTTGTGCGCGATTCTATAAATCTGCATTTAGTAAGGTTCCTATGCACGGTTTTATAAATCTGCATTTAGTAATGTTCCTACGCACGGTTCTATAAATCTGCATTTAGTAAGGTTCCTACGCGCGGTTCTATAAATCTGCATTTAGTAAGGTTCCTACGCACGGTTCTATAAATCTGATTTCAATAAGGATCCTACACACAGTTCGATATGCACGATAAAACATGTATCCAATTCTGTTTTGCCAGGGACGCAGAGACCAGCGTCCGGAGGAGAATCTTTGAGAAACTAATTAGAGACGAGCTTCAGGTCACATGTTGCCCGAAGATTTATGGACTCACATAGACATCCATTTGTCTGGCGTCCCTCGCCCATGAAACATCTTGAAAAACATATCAAATAGTGAACTGATTAAAGCCAGTTTTTTTAAATGCTGAGGCTCTTACTACCAGCCGGCACATCGTATGAGGACACTATTTCATTTTTATATACGTGTATATTTCTGGAATTTTGATGGGGCCGGCACCCCAGCGCCCTCTATTGACAAGCCACCACTGGTGTGTGTTACCTGTGTGTGGGTGTGTTACCTGTGTGAGTGTGTGTGTTACCTGTGTGTGTGTGTGGGTGTGTTTCCTGTGTCTGACTGGGTTACCTGTGTGGGTGTGTGTGTTACCTGTGTCTGAGTCTGTTACCTGTGTGTGTGGGTGTGTGTTACCTGTGGGTGTTACCTGTGTGTGTGTGGGTGTGTTACCTGTGTGTGTGTGGGTGTGTTACCTGTGTGTGTGTGTGTGTAGGTGTGTGTTACCTGTGTGCGTGTGTTACCTGTGTGCGTTACCTGTAGGGCTGTAACGGATCGCTGTTGATCCGTATGGATCACAACCCACGGTTCGGCACGCACGTGACCCGCGGATTAATTGCGCTTTTTTTTGTTTTTTTACTTGCGGATTAATCTAAATTGTTTAGCGATCGCAGAGTGAAAGACTACTTTTTAAGTAATTGCGTTATTTTAAACTGGATGCTGAGCTTCAGTGAAACTACACACAGCAGTCCTGTGTTCAGTGAACAGGGCATGTTAATAAGTCAACGACGGCGGAGCAGAAGAGCCGAAAGCCTCCCGCATCACTTAAATCGTACGTTGCCTTCCCTGTAAAATATAATATTGACGGGAGAAGGGCGGGGACAAAACTGTAACGTATGTAGACACCAACAGTCCCTGGCTGTAAGTTTTCATTGAATAAATGGAAATGCAAATGGAAAATTGTATCCTCCCCCTTTTTTTTCTGATTGGAAAAATGATCCGATCCGTGACTTGTGATCCGTAATGTGATCCGTTACACCACTAGTTACCTGCGTGAGTGTGTGTGTTACCTGCGTGTGGGGGTGTGTTACCTGCAGGAGTAGGTGGGCTCTCCCACCTTGAACACGTGTCCACAGAGCGGTGACGGCTGGTTCTTCTCCTGCAGCAGAGCCAGGCCGGCGGCTGGCTCCTCCCCCAGCAGGAGCCACTCCAGAGGAGCCAGGAGGAGCAGCTGACAGGCCAGCTCCTCCCTCTGCTCCTCCCTCTTCTCCTCCCTGCTGCTGCCCCCGCTCGGACCCAGGCAAAGGATTCTGGGTACATACACGGCCAGGTGACGGTACACCTCCTGTTGTAGGTCGGCTGCCGCCAGCCACCGCTGTGGAGGAGGAGGGGGGAGCAGAGAGGAGGTCAGTTTCAGTTTAAAGTGACTCCTGCACACAGAAACTGTAAAACCTTTTGAACTGATCAAAAACCAGAATCAGAAACTGAATTAATGAAAGTAGCAGATTATAAACTCAGTTTTCTCAACAGTGTAATCTTTGTCTTCAACTTGCCGCTGTAATTGGCTGTTTGTTAGTGAAATGCACCCTGGGGATCGTAGTTGACTTCAGTTTTTAATCAAAGCAGCAGATATTGTCTAACACAGTTCTTCTGTTTCATGTTTCATCACAAATTGTCGGCAACACTGAACACAAGATAACTGCTCTCACCTGTATGGCTGTATATAACCCTGTACTGTGTGTAGTACCCTGTACCCCTGGCCTGTGAGCAGTACCCCTGTCCTGTGAGTAGTACCCTGTACCCCTGTCCTGTCAGTAGTACCCCTGTCCTGTTAGTAGTACCTTGTACCCCTGTCCTGTCAGTAGTACCCCTGTATCCCTGTCCTGTCAGTAGTACCCTGTA
>CM022471.1:172328-193430 GCA_011952105.1 Coreoperca whiteheadi
ACACACACACCCACACACACACACACTCACACACACACACCCAGAGACACACACAAACACACACACACACACACACACACACACACACACACACACAGCCAGAGACACACACACACACACACACGCACACACACACACACAGCCAGAGACACACACACACACACACACACACACACACACACGTATTCACCCTAATATTTAATGATTTTCCATGACTGTGTAAAGAGCTTTATGTCCCCACAACATGAGTAATACACATTCTCACACTCACACACAATGTCAGAGGTTTGACACAGTGGGCCGGCCCCTCGGACAGAGCCAGGCTAGCTGCTTCCTCCCCTTTCCAGTTTTTATGCTAAGCTAGGCAGCTCGCTGTAGCATCTTTCACTAAATGTTGAACTGTCCCTTTAAACGTGTTATTCAATACCTGAGGCCACATGGGATGTGAGCAGTCCAGGTCGTCTTGGAGACGACGCTCCGCCCACCGCTGCCAGAGGCGGAGCTTCCTCCTCGAACGCAGGTGTTCCTGCATCTCCCTCAGCACCTCCTCCAGAGTCAACAGGAGCGCCAGAACAACAAGGAGGACACGCCACCAGTCCTGAGAGAGACAGACAGTTAAAGAGATAGACAGGTGAGAGACAAACAGACAGGTAGAGCGACATACAGACAGACAGGCAGGTCACCTGGGGGAGGACGTAGCGATCAGGTGAGTCTCGGTGGACGGACACAGAGATGCGACGGTTGTCCAGGAAACGTTGAACAGGAAGTTGAGGATGAGGAGAAGCCACGCCCCCAAGCTGGCAGATCCAAAGAGAGATAGACTGACAGGTAGAGCAGTGTCCTTTCACTTGAAAGTCCACTGAGTGATGATGTAATGTAAATCAAACAAATCAGAGTGGTGTTTACCTGCCGTACATTTTCCATTTGACCTGGATCAGTTTTAGAAAGACTGGATTCATGATGAGGTCCAGTTTGCCCTGCTGCATCACCACCTCCAGCTGACAACACAGGAACCATACAGTTAAACACAATACAGCTCACTGCACACTGTTCACTGTTCACTGCACACTGTTCACTGTATCCTGCTCACTGTATCCTGTTCACTGTATTCTGTTCACTGCACACTGTTCACTGTATCCTGTTCACTGTATTCTGTTCACTGCACACTGTTCACTGTATTCTGTTCACTGCACACTGTTTACTGCACACAGTTCACTGTATCCTGTTCACTGTATACTGTTCACTGCTCACTGTTGACTGTTCACTGCACACTGTTTACTGTATCCTGTTCACTGCACACTGTTCACTGTATCCTGTTCACTGTATTCTGTTCACTGCATTCTGTTCACTGGACACTGTTCACTGTTCACTGTATCCTGTTCACTGCACACTGTTCACCGTATCCTGTTCACTGTATTCTGTTCACTGCATTCTGTTCACTGTTCACTGTATCCTGTTCACTGCACACTGTTCACTGTTTACTGCACACTGTTCACTGTATCCTGTTCACTGTATTCTGTTCACTGCACACTGTTCACTGTATCCTATTCACCGTATCCTGTTCACTGTATTCTGTTCACTGCATTCTGTTCACTGGACACTGTTCACTGCACACTGTTCACTGTTCACTGTATCCTGTTCACTGTATTCTGTTCACTGGACACTGTTCACTGCACACTGTTCACTGTATCCTGTTCACTGCACACTGTTCACTGTTTACTGCACACTGTTCACTGTATCCTGTTCACTGTATTCTGTTCACTGCACACTGTTTACTGCACACAATTCACTGTATCCTGTTCACTGTATCCTGTTCACTGCACACTGTTCACTGTGCACTGCACACTGTTCACTGTATCCTGTTCACTGCACACTGTTCACTGTATCCTGTTCACTGCATTCTGTTCACTGGACACTGTTCACCTTTCACTGCACACTGTTCACTGTATCCTGTTCACTGTATTCTGTTCACTGTATCCTGTTCACTGCACACTGTTCACTGTATCCTGTTCACTGCATTCTGTTCACTGGACACTGTTCACTGTATCCTTTTCACTGCACACTGTTCACTGCACACTGTTCACTGTATCCTGTTCACTGTATTCTGTTCACTGCACACTGTTCACTGTATCCTGTTCACTGCACACTGTTCACTGTATCCTGTTCACCTTATCCTGTTCACTGCATACTGTTCACTGTATCCTGTTCACTGTATTCTGTTCACTGCACACTGTTCACTGTATCCTGTTCACTGCACACTGCACACTGTTCACTGTTCACTGCACACTGTTCACTGTATCCTGTTCACTGCACACTGTTCACTGTATCCTGTTCACCGTATCCTGTTCACTGCATTCTGTTCACTGGACACTGTTCACTGCACACTGTTCACTGTATCCTGTTCACTGCACACTGTTCACTGCATTCTGTTCACTGGACACTGTTCACTGTATCCTGTTCACTGCACACTGTTCACTGCACACTGTTCACTGTAAACTATTCACTAGACACTGTTCACTACTCACTTTACACAGTACACTGCTCACTGTAAACTATTCACTGAACACTGTTCACTACTCACTTTACACAGTTCACTGCTCACTGTAAACTATTCACTGGACATTGTTCACTACTCACTTTACACAGTTCACTGCTCACTGTTCACTGTTCACTATTCACTGTACACTGTTTACTGTACACAGTTCACTGCTCACTGTTTACTGTATACTGTTCACTGCTCACTGTACACTATTCACTGTACACTGTTTACTGTACACAGTTCACTGTTGACAGCTCACTGTACACCATTTACTGTACACAGTTCACTGCTCACTGTTCACTGATCATTGCTCACTGTTTACTGTCCACTGTACACAGTTCACTGCTCACTGTACACTGTTTACTGTAAACTGTTTACTGTACACTGTTGACTGCTCACTGTAAACTATTCACTGGACACTGTTCACTGCTCATTATACACAGTTCACTACTCACTGTTCACTGCTCACTGTACACTATTCACTGGACACTGTTCATTGCTCACGATACACTGTTCACTGCTCACTGTTTACTGTACACAGTTCACTGAACACTGTTTATTGAACACTGTTCACTGCTCACTGCACAATACAACACAGTGCAGTATCACAGAGTCCATCTCAGTTAATAACTACTCAGCATCACTGAACTGAATTACAGTTAATTTATGGAACTTACTGGAGACGTCGGCTCACTGACGACTGCTTCTACAAAACACAACTGAGCTCAGTCAGACAGACTGAGTGAGACAGAACTGTATCATGAGCGGTAGTATGGTCTGTAAACATGAACAGTATCAGCAGTGATACAAACATTACTAAAGTAGAACTATAGTGGTATTGCGGTGTTATCATTAGATGGCTTTCAGGTTGAAAATTGAATGACTAGTGGAGGACCAGTGGGGGGCCAGGTGACCATGGCTCTGGTTCCAGCAGGTTCAGGTAGTAGTACTGTGGTAAACCTGTAGTACTGCAGTAGCAGTAGTAGCAGTGTTACCTTGCAGGTGGGTCTCAGGTGAGTGTGGTTCTGGTTCCAGCAGGTTCAGGTAGTAGTACTGCTGTCTGGTCATTCTGTCGGTCACATGGAACTGACTCAGCGCGAGCCGGGCCTGAACAAAACATACAGCCACATTCATCATCACCAGGATACATCCTGTTCTATTCTACTGTATTCATCTTTCCATATTTTACAATATGATCTGAAATCAAATGTACATTTCTTGAAGGAAGTTTTAATAATGACTTTTTTCAACCAATCACAGCTCTGTTATCTGTCAGTAGGTGAGACATTGTTACCACTGGACTCATCTGACCAATCAAAGCAGTTATACAGAGCTGGCCATCAGAGTCCTTCATCCCTGCCTCCGCCCCAAGCTCCAACAGCACCCGAGCTGCTTCACTATGCTCTGAAAACACACACAGTGCTGGGTCAGTAGAGTACAGTCAGGGTCAGTACTGACCCTGTAGAGTCAGTAGTGACTCTGTAGCATAAGTAGTGTCAGTGGTGTGGGTAGTGAGTCAGCTGTGATGTCAGCGATGATGTCAGTAGTACCCAGGTTGGCAGCAAGCTGCAGTGGAGTTCTGTGTTTGTAGTCGGTGCAGCTGATTGAGGCTCCGGCCTGCAGCAGTAGTCTGATAGCACCTACAGCTTCGTTCTTGGCAGCGTAGTGAAGAGGAGTTTGCTGGTCCAGAAGAGTCCGAGCCTCCGGATCAGATGAGAACAACACACACCTATTGATCAGGATTTGTACATCTGATGTGATATGTACATTCATAAAACTACAGCTCCCATGAGTCTTTTCTATAGGTGGACTATCAAAACCTTCTAGGAGTTGTAGTTGTCGGATGCTGCCAAACAATTCGTTAAAATGAGGAGTCGTTCAAATGTTTCATTCCATTTCAGCAGCAGATCTTCATTCATCTGCAAGAACATGATTCAGCTCTACAGAAACACTGAGACAATACATGATCTGCCAGAGACCAGAGGCCAGCTTGAAAAGGGGCAGGACTTTGGCTTTTCTATGGCTTTAAACACCACAGACATAAATGGATTATAAAACAGTGGGCGCAGACATGTAAAAGGCCCCCCACCCTACTACGACTGAAAGAGACTGTTTGTGGGACCCTGGGCCAGAGCCCAGTAGACCCATTTAATATCCATCTATGATTACAGTACCCATAAGCCTCAACACTTGTGGACTGACTCTGGGTAAGACAGATAACAACAACATTTCAGTGTTCTTTTAACTCTCCTGGACTCGTCCACACAGACCTTTTCGGTCCAGCAGGAACTGAACCATGTCCTGGTAGTCTAGCGCTGAGGCCACGTGAAGTGCCGTGACTCCAAACTGATCTGGCCGGAGGAGATCTGAGCCCCGGTCCAAGAAGAATCGCATCACATCCACACTCCACGCCCTAGAGATCTGAACACACACCAAACAGCCAAAGGTTATCACACACGCACGACAAATAAAACTCTTAAGGATGTTTTTATCCAGTTTTATCAAATGCCAATCAAAGTTATTAACCTGGACCCAACTTGACAGAAACTGTTATTTAAATAACAGTCATATTGCACATATTCTTTATTATGCTCCTAGAATATATTTAAATATTTTTAAATATCTTATTGTCCAAGCTGCACACCTGCAACCCATCCACTAATCAACGCTGCAGCATATCAACCCTGCTCCTCCTTCCACTCATCCGAAGATACTTACCAAAACACCACATTACAGGCAGCGCCAATGGTATGAAATGGTAAACACTTTCTGTCTCCAAAGTGGGCATGGTCAACTCTCCTCAGTTAAATAGTAATAAATAGACCTCATGATGGCAGGAGCTAACTGCCCATCGGTCTAATCATTCTCACACACACACACACACATACTGGGGTTCAGTATCTTGCTCAAGGACGCTTTGACACATGGGCTGGGGGAAGCTGGGATCAAACCGCTGACCTTCCAATCGGTGGACAACCCGCTCTTCCACCAAGCCACAGCTACCCCCCACTGGCAGCCCAGTCGGTTAACCAGCTTCCATTGCTGCTGGATACTGAGCCACAATCCGACAGGCTCCCCAGAAGAAGCAAGGTTCCCGCAGACACCATACCACAGCCCAGTGTCGGAGAGACTCAGCAACCTGCTCCTGTCCTGGTTCAGCCACTGCCACAGCCACGTCCTGTCCCAGCTGGCCCGCCACTGCCATAGCCCTCATCAGTCCTGCCTGGTTTCCAGTCAGTACTCTGGCCGACTCCTGCTCCCCGGGTCCTGTCAGCAGTCCAGCCACCTCCTGCCCCTGTCCTGGTTGGACCTGAACGGCCACAGCCACCTCCTGCTCCTGCTACAGTTGGACCTGAATGGCCGCAACCACCCTCTGACCTCCTTGAGCTGCTGCAGCGACCACCAGTTCCCTCTGTGCTAGAGCCCACATCCGGGCTGCAGTCACTGAACTTCCTGTGCCGCAGCCCACTCCAGAGCTGTAGACCCCTGAACTCCCTGTTGGGCCTGAATGGCCACCAGAACACTCTGCGCTGCCGCAACTAACCCCTGATTCCCCTGAGCTGTTGCTACAACAGCCTTCTGATCTCCCTGCTTTGCCTGAAGGGCATTCTGACCTCCCTAAGCTGCTGCAGCCATTCCCCAAGACCCCAGAGCTGTGGCAATTCATTAGCTGCAGCCCTGCTCTCCAGCCGCCCGCCTCCCATCCTGTTCGTCGCCACAGGCACCCTGCCCAGCCTCCCGAGGTCCAGGGGCCTCCTGTCCTGTTTTCTGCGGCCAGCATCCCGTTCGGCCTCCAGACGTCTCGTGTCTCTGCTGCCTCCGGCATCCCGTCCGGCCTCCAGAGGTCTCCTGTCCCCACCGCTGGCCTCCAGGTGGCTTCTGTCATTGCCCCCGCCGGCCTCCTGTCTGGCCTCCAGAGGTCTGCTGTTGACGCGAAGTTTTTGGAAAATTGTCTCTAGGGTTGTGCCGAGCAGGAGACTGCTAGCTCATGCATCACACAACCGGATATCTTTTATGTCTCTTTGTGGTCGTTTTCTGTCTTGTAGTTTCATGTCGTAATTTTGTCTCTTATTGTGGTTGATTTTCTTTATAGTATTACTGTTCATGGTATTACTATTTTGTTGTATGTTTAAGATGTATTCAGTGTTTGTTTTGTTATGTAGTTGGTTTATAGCTTACTGCATACTGAAATTGACAATAACTGCATTGATGAAACTAAATAAACAAAGCTGTAAAATAATTAAAAATAAAAGTTCTGCGTTAACCTCGTGCAGGATGGTCTGTCCGTATCTGTCTGAGCTGTTTGGATTGGCACCGTCTGAGATCACTTCATCCAGAAACTGGAGGTCCACCTGCACAAACACAAACACACAAACATGTTTAGGAGGATTTTATACTAACGTTTCTTCGCCAGAGAATTTTTAAACTAACTGATCCAAACGGTGAACCTGCTGGCACATTAATAGGACACCTGCCTGCTTTCACATTTACTTTCCTTCATCTCCTTTTTTCTTCATTCTTATCCTTCATTTTTTTCTTGGTTTTTACTTTATTGTCTGTATTAAAGACATAATCATTTTGTGTTGTTTTTTTTAGTTCGTTTTACATTTATTATTTTTTATTTAATATTTATTATATGTTACCTGTTCAGTGTTACCTGGTCTGTGTCCTGGTTGGTAGCAGCCAGCTGTCTGAAGTGATTCAGCATTTTTTTATTCAGCTGTTGGTTTTTATTTGCTGTGTCAGTTTCATCTCTCTGCTTTTCATCGCCTTTATCATCCTCAGCCAGACCTCTGTACTTCGTCTCCAGCTGAACACCTGAATATTAGTCATTAATATTAAAACATTAATAAATCCTGGTTTGCTGAGTTGACTGAAAAACCACCTGGACTCTTTTGTCTCTGTATGTCCCCTGTCAGTTTTCCTCTTCTCTGCCTCCTACGGCCACAGGAGTATGACGCCCACTGAACTGCAGCCTTCACTGCTGCTGACAGCGACGAAGTAGACCCCTGAGGACACCCCGAGACCTGAGGACACCCCGAGACCTGAGGACACCCTGAGACCTGAGGACATCCCGAGACTTGAGGACACCCCGAGACCTGAGGACACCCCGAGACCTGAGGACATCCCGAGACCTGAGGACATCCCGAGACTTGAGGACACCCCGAGACCTGAGGAAACCCCGGGACCTGAAGACAGTGGTGGAATGTAACTATGTAAGTTTACTCAGGTACTGTACTTAAGTATAAATTTGAGGTAGTTGTACTTTATTTGAGATTTTCCATTCTGCAACTTTATCTGTCTTTTCCACTACATCTCAAAGAGAAATATTGCACTTTTTTCTCCACTACATTTGTCTGACAGCTTTAGTTAGTTACTTTTCAGATGACAGTTTTTCATCCTGTTCTTGTCCAGTGAAAACCATGTATCTCCAGATGTGGTGATTTTGAATGTTTGTGTTAAACTGTGTTTCCTTTCTGGGTTGAGGAAACTATTTAAAACCCTACTTGGATTAGCTGTAAAATGCATCATCTTTAAACTATAGAGACCCATAACTGCCAAGATAAAAAATAAATGGCTCAATAAATAAATTCATGTATTGATATATATATTAAAATGAATATACACATTAATGAATTTATAAAATGTTATATTAATTGATATTTCTGTTGTAATTTGCTTCTGTATTTATTGACCTTTGTATTAGTTCTCCTATTTATTTACTTTCCCTTATAATTTTGCATTTTATTTATATATGGATTCACTTTTTATGTATATTTTTCTGTAGTATTTCCCTTTGAATTGTCCCCCTATTTATTTCCTTATTCTTATTTGTTTTTTTCTTTTTACATTTCTTTATGCATTTCTGCTTCAATATGCAAATTAGGGGGCTTCATTCAAAGCGTGTCATGGGGTCAACTTTTCACGTGTTGGTTGAAAGGCCTATTCTCAGTACGCGTCTTGTTTTTCCAACCTGCTCCACGCTCAGGTGGGTCACACAAATTATGACAGCTAAAGTAGCTTGGAAAAAAGCGATATGTTGCACTGAAATTGATGAATATAATGTTTATCAGACCATAAATCATCAAAACACCGGTGGTCCGAGCTCCTAGTTTGGGCAGAGTCAGTTAATAGGACTGCTGGCTGAGGACGGCTACAGTTAGCTGTTAGCTAATTTTGAAAAAAGTGAAGCTATCTGTTCATCAGTAAACTTCATAAATCACAACAGTTGAGGCAGAGCAGCCAGACGACATCAGAGGGAGAACCAGAAAATATTTTCTCCATAAAACATGATCCAGATCTGAGTCCTGGTCGGAGCCAGCAGTAATTCACCTTGGAACAATAGTTGTGAGCCCACTGCCTCAGCTGATCAACCAATAGGTGAAAAGTTGACCCCATGACACACTTTGAATGACAGCCCCTTCATTTGCATATTGAAGCAGAAATGCATAAAAAAATGTAAAAGAAAATACAGAAAAAAAAGGTTTGGGAAATAAAAAGGAGGAAAATGCTAAGGGAGATAATATATGAATAAATGCATAAATAAATAAATTAAAAAGTAAATAAATTAATACATACATTTGAAAATTTGAAAAGGGAAAGTAAATAAATTGGGGAATTAATACAAAGGTGAATAAATACAAACCCATATTTAAACAGAAATATAATTTTCTCACATTTTATAAATTAATTAATGCATAAACGTATTTTAATATTATTTTTGGTGCATTTAAATGGCATATCAATTCATTTATTGAGTCATTTATTTATTTATTTGTGATTATGGCAGTTACGGCTCCATAAAAAAGAGGGCTGTTTTTCTGAGCTCGTGAAAAGGGGACTTTTTAGAGATACCAGGTTCTCGTGGGACAGCGACGCCACAAGCACGTGATGACCTCATAGACCATGATGCATTGCTGCAGGTTAAACTAGCCAACAGGATATAAAGCAGTTAAACATCTGCAGCAGGACAATGCAGCAGAGAGATGAATCCAGAAGCATCAGATAGAACAGGAAACATGGTACTGCTCACTGAGCATACTTTAACTACATCTAGATGATAATACTCACATACTTTTACTTCAGTAAGGTTTTGAATGCAGGACCTTCACTTGTAGTGACGTATTTTCAGTGTGGTGTTAGTTCTTTTACCACTGACGACTCTGGGAAAACCAGTAAACCTGCTTACAGTTTGATGTGTATCAAGTGTTTATGTCTTTATTGGCTTTAAGTGAGAGTGGAACAAATAAAACTCAGTGACAGAAAATGGACATGTTTTATCCTGCTGGGCGGAATGGACGGGGGGGGGGGGTTACTGTGTCACTCTTTCTTTTGTCCTTTTTAAGCTCAGCTGCTTTCGTTTGAACTTTCTTTTATTTCTTCTGTTTTACCTTGATCTTTGTCTCTCTTTTGTTCCTTGGTTTAAAAAACATCTCTATGATTAAAGTTTATTATCATTATGATTGAAACCACCCGGCTGGGACTCCCCGCAGGATGAAACAAACACTCTTACTGCAGGTGCACCTGGCTCTGGTTCGGGCTCAGACTCACCTGGATGGTGTTAGTGCTTCCTGTCATCTCCAGCTCCAGTCCAGGATTCTTCAGAGCTGTCAGATTGGCCCTGGTCCCCCTTTTCATCCTCGATCTGTTAAAACTTCATCCACCAGCTCAGAACTCCAGACCTCCACACTGAGGGACTTGCCAGACCTCCAGAAACCTGCCAGAACTCCAGAAACCTGTTGAACCTCCTATAAGCTGCTAGAACGACCTCCTAATACCTCCCAGACCATCTGAACCCTGCCGGACCTCTTGAAACTGGCAGAACCTTCTGCAATCTTCCAGACTTCGAGAAACCTGACAGACCTCCTGGAACTTGCCGGACTTTCTGGAGCTTTAAGGACCTCCTAAAACCTGCTGGACCTGCCAGAGCTGTTTCCAGACTGAGTCCAGTATCTTCTGTCCCCTGTCACAGAAGGACTAAAATCAAATAAGAATGGTCTCTAATCTGGATCTGTCACGGATATGTCTTCTGAAGGACTGAGCTGATCCAGGTCTGACGGATTCTTCACTTCTTGGTATTGAGCTTCAGCTGCTCAAAACAAAACCATAAAGTCAGCTGACAGTGACGTTAATCAGCCTGCTGTCCTGCTCAAAGGTTTATCGTTTATCTTATCAGTGGGTGGAGGGTCCAGGTCCAGGGCCAGGATTCAGAACGAACTGAACAAAACAGTGTTTTATTCAAGCAGGAAGGAGCCGAATGAAAAGCGATGACTGACATCAACAGAAATCGTTTTTAATTTAGAAAACACACACACTTCCTGTCGTATCACATGGCGCCACCTGCTGGATCGCTTCACATTTACACCTGGTACCGAATCACGGTTCAGGTCCTCCTAACATTCAAGTGATTATTACATCAAATGTGGACACCAGGACAAATAAACACGTAAAATACAATAGATTTTAAAAATGCTAAATTAAAACTCAAAACTGTTAGCTTAGCATTTAGCCTTCAGTCATTAAACCTTTTAAAGGGTAACTTCCAGCCTGTTTCCCCTCTGACCTCATTCAGCATCTCTGATAGGTGAGGTCAGGTGTGTGCTCACTTGCACCTGTAACCACACCCGACAGTGATGTCACAGTGTCCCGGAGTACACCTGTACATCACTGCAGCCACTTCCAGGGGTTAAACCACTGGAGGTGCTCAGGTCCTCGTCAATGTTTTCTGTCATTATGATGATAAATAACTGTCCACACACACACTTTTAGCGTCATGATTAAAGTCTGAAGTTGATGTCTGAGAGATAAAAAAGGTCTGATATTGATATGTAATGTAATCCATCATTTGTTTTATAAGGATCCCTTTATATTTGGTTATTAAAGAGTTGTGACCAACTGTCAGCGCCCTCTGGCGACAAACTCTGTAGAGACTCTGTTTCTAAATGAGCTCAAACATTTCTTTCACAACTCTCTTCTATTTATTAAGAATTATACGCAGTAGAGAAGAATCTTGTGTGAAAAGGAAAAAAAGATTTCTTTGAATTTGATGGCTTAAAGCTAAAATATCAGCTGAATGACTAAAGATTTTGTAAAAAAAAAGCCGATTAATAAACCTCAGATCCACACGAACGTGTCAGTCTGAAGATCACCAATCAGAAAACTACTGAAACTATGATCCCACCCCCCCCAAAAACAAGCAGACCAATAATCTTTAAATAAATAAATATTTTAATTAGACACACTGACAGCAAAGAATGAACAGGAACCTCAAACCAATGACGTTTTCATTTCATGGTCAGCAACTTAAACCTGTTGGCCACTTGGACACTGGCATTCTGATATTACTTACGTGCTCATTATTTCTCACAATAAGATTTTTCCCATGAAAATTGGAAATATAATGTCTCTAAAGTAGGACGACAACGTTGGGCTGCAGGTGAGCTTCTGAGCGGTTGGTTCGAGCCGCGGCTGCTGCGGCGGGTCAGCGAGTGTTTCTGCGCGTTCTATCCGAACCAGTGGTTTCCCATACACTCTCTGTTCCAGGTGACTCCACAGAGCCAACACCACTCTGCCCTGCACACAGGACACTGCATGTGCATGCAGCCGCCTGCAGGGGGAGGCAACGCACTCATCAAGGTTCTTCTAGTTACTGTGTTTTCTGTGATTCACTGTTATTTATACAGCCCAATACAGGCCTCTACAGTCCGTACCACCAGGGAGCGTTTCTCACCGTTTCTCTCCACAGGAACTGAACACTGAGGGCAGCGTTTAGTTGACTCCTGCAGGAGGAGCAGGGAGGCTCGATCCCACCTCCCTCTGAGAGATGCCTCCTCCTCCACCACAAAGCCCTGAGGAGGAGAGAGGAGAGGTTTGGTTTTCAAAATCCCTTTGCAACCATACTTAGAGAACGCGGTCCCTGTCGCACCCTCACAGGGGCCAAAAGCAGGCAAAAACCAGAAATGTGATTCTTTGATCAAAAATGTGCCTTCCTCTATCTGGCCTCTTGGTGGCGTCAGAGCGGTGAGTCTGCGCCACAGAGCGAGGCGGCCGACTTATTGGCAACTAGCCAACTTCCCCTTTATGACAACTGGGTTAACTCCCTCCCAGGGTTTAGCTTTAAACCGTTCAGTGCCCAAAAATACTCCCGGACAGGTGAGGCCTTTTCGTACAAGCACAGGGCATCCTGCAAACCTTGAACATGCTCCTGGCTGGAGACAAAAACACTGACATCATCATCTGCGTAAGCAGAAACAGTGAGAGACCGCCACGCCGACCTCCCAACCTGCACAGCAGGCCTGATGGGACAACCCTGTCTTATCCCTCGCTGTACTGGGATTGGCCGACTCAGCCCTGC
Organism: Coreoperca whiteheadi; assembly: GCA_011952105.1. Classification (NCBI taxonomy): domain Eukaryota; kingdom Metazoa; phylum Chordata; class Actinopteri; order Centrarchiformes; family Sinipercidae; genus Coreoperca; species Coreoperca whiteheadi. Next base: position 185,222 of record CM022471.1, read on the forward strand.
CCCATCTTCATCATACATTGCCACTGGAAACCCTAAGTGCCTGTGAGCTCCCTCATTGGTCTGTGGAACCAGATGTATTCATGATACAGGACACTTAAAAACGTCTGGTCTTTTGAAGATAGTGGCAGTAATACTTCTCTAATATTTAATATGAACTCAGGTATATATTCTTTGGAAAATGGTCTGCCATGAAGTTCATAAATAAACATAAAATAACTTCTCACCTGTGAAATATGATCACCTGTTCTTTCATTAAAACATCCATTTAAACTGACCGGAAACCTGCTGCAAACAGACTAACGGGGCTCTGCGATTGGTCTGCTGATCTGTCTATCAGTTAGCTCACCTGTGGGGCTTCACCTGTGGGCGGGGCCAGCTCAGTGTGACATGCCCCCTCATGGTACCCCTCCCTGCAGTCTTTGCAGAAGACCAAGCCACAGCCGAGCTGTCTGTCACACTCCACCCTCCTGCTGTCCTCAGGTGGGACAAGCCCCGCCCCACAGCCGGGGGACGGACACATCAGTCCTCCAATCATCAGCAGGCACTCCTCCGCCCCGTACTGCTGGTACCGCCCATACTGAGAGAAACAAAGCTCTGTCAGCTGCTGCTGATGTTTCCACGGTTACATGATGTGTTTCTGACCGCAGGTCGGACAGAAGCTCCGTTCATGTTGGCTGTTATTTATTTATGTCAGACGGGCTTTTAGAGACTGAAGAACTTCCTCCTCCATCTCTTATTTTACATTCAATGTAAAATAGAAGTGAGAGTTTGTCTCTTCCAGACTTTAACCTGATTTCAGTTACATCACGATAAAGAAACATGGAGTCTGTGGTTGGAGCGTTTCACTGAGTGGAAATATACATATATGTATATATATATATATATATATATATATATATATATATGCATATGGGTGTACGCACGTATGAGGAGGAAACACTCACCTGGGCGTCTCCCAATATCCTGAAATGATGCAACTCTTTAATGAGCGAGTCGACGCAGCCGACTGGAGACACAAATAAACACATTTAATCCCATTTCTTCACTGCATTGGTCACCTGGCTGACACGGACTCCACACTCAATTTAATATGAATTCTACTCGGAGAGATGACGACCAGCCTGAATACTTTCTTTTGGATGAATGAAGAACGGAGGACTTACTGATGATGGACTTTGATTAGCAGCCATAATGTCGTAACCATCGAGCGATGACTGTGGAACGATAGCTTTAGCTAGTGAGTTTCTGCCACCACTGAACTCTGCCATCGTTCATGTTACATTTACCACAGAGCAGCCATGACTTCCCTTTCTGACATGCTGCCTTGAGCTCTGCAGGCTGGCCAGTTGGGAGCTAACAATAGCTAACGTGAGTCTACATGAAACTACAGGAGTCGTACTAAATCATGATACTACAACACTATTACTGACTATATAAACTATAATAATGATAAAGCTTAAATCCAAGAAGAAGCATGTTACTGGTAGGAGTAGCCATGTGAACCTATGAAGTAGCCAAACGATCTTATGGAGTAGCCAAGTGATTTTCTGGAGTAGCCATGTGATCTTATGGAGTAGCTATGGGATCTTTGGGAGCAGCCAAAGGGTCCAAGCCATTTCATGGAGTAGCCAAGTGATAACATTGCAGGCGTCAGTCAGTACAGCCTACGGATTCAGAAACTCATGAGCTGACTGATGTCACAATTAGTGTTTTGCTGCTGCAGTGACATCACACTGTACTCAACAGTATGATCACTTCACGCTGAGTCTCACCAGCACACGGCAGCGAGTAGCCAATCACAGGATGAGAAACAAACTGTCGCTCGTTTAGTCGAGTCTGACAGTAACGACGGAAACAGTCGAGACAGATCACGTGGCGCTCCAAACACTGGAATACCAGGACCACGTCCCTGAGAGACAGACAGGGAGATAGAGAGAGAGAGAGAGACGGTTTTTAGCAGACAATACAAAGCACATTGGAGTTTAATAGAACCGATTCAAATGTGTGTGCGTTACATGATGTCGGTGCAGGATATACAGGGGACGTCTCTGCTGTTGGTCACAATGAGGTCGAGGGCCACAGAGAGGTCGTCATCTGAGGTCGGGTGGGACGCACACTTCATGTAGAACTCCTGCGCACACGCACGCAGATTGGAGGAACTACATCTCCCAGAATGCCAGTGGATGGACCGACAGCAGCTAAACAGTTCATGCACACAAACAGACACACACGGAACGCTGGCAGCCATATTGGACAGAAGCTCCGCCCCCTTACCGCTTCATTGCCGTGACAACCGTCTGATTGACACACACCATGGATACGACCTCGGAGGAGAACATCATCCCAACAGGATGGACCCTGACACACAGAGAGAGGATTCATCATCACCGTCATTGGCATAATCACACACTCATTAACTCAGGCGTGTTAGAAAGTAATCATTCAAACTTAAAGATCTCCTCCATTCAAAGAAGGGGCTTGAAACTAATTTCTGCACTTATAAACATTAATATATTTAGCACTGGTGAAAAAAAAGAGCTGTATCATATATTCCAAAACTGAGCTAGAACTACAAAAGCATTTTTATAGAAACATAACAAAAACATTACAGGTAGACCTGACTATACAGTGTGTGTGTGTGTGTGTGTGTGCGTGACTGACTCCGTGCAAGGTTTGTCACTAGAGAGGGTTAGAGTAGGGTTAGGGTTAGGGTTAGGGTTGCTGAACGGGGACATGTCAGCCCCGGAGCCAGAGGGACCCTAACCCTTTCTGTGGTGACACGGTGCTTCTTGCAGCCAAGGAACATTGCCAAACTTAGGTCCATCCTCTCTCTCATGTGCAACAATACAAATACCGTTAGCGCCTGACCAGCTGGCTGCTGGCCAGTCCTCTTAACTGAACGCAGAAGGCTGCAGCGAGACTTCTAACTGGTCCCAGAAACAGAGACCGCATTGCACCGGTACCAGCGCCCGGCACAGAACGACTGTTCTGTTATGGTTTTTAAACCTGGGCCCGTCAGAACTCCTCGCAGGTCCTCAGCGCGATCGTTTGGAACTGTTCCACCATCGCGGCTGGTGGCTCAGAGCTCGAGCGTTTCGGTGGCAGCTCCGGAGCTTTGGGCTATCCTTCCACTTTCACTCGGATGGTCCCCCTCCATTGACACTCTGAGACAACACTCAAGACGTACATGTATTCAGTGGCCTTTGGATGCTCTTAGTGGTTTTATTTTAGTTTCTTATCATCTTTTTATAAATTGATATTACAAGTTTGATTCTGTTTCTGTTACTTTTGTGCATATATTTTGATACCTTTTTGCCACGGAGGGTATTTTACTCGCTATTGTTGTGCCGGTGACTTGAATTTGTGGAGCACTTTGGTCAACTCCGATTGTTTTAAAGGTGATATGTAATTAAACTTGTTCTTTACTAAGTCAGTTATTAGTCCCGAAAACAGCGACCCTTGGACAGTTGCATCAGCAGCATGAACAGCTCTACACGCCAGGGGACATGTCGTTCTACCCTCTCACACAGCTATTGTTCCATCTGGACGAAGACCCAATATATTGAATCACCTAAAAGAGTAGAAATACTGCGTTACAAATACTGCGCTATCACAGTAGTAATACTGCGTTAGAAATACTGCGCTATAACAGTAGAAATACTGTGTTATAAATACTGCGGCGCCATAACAGTAGAAATACTGCGTTATAACAGTAGAATTACTGCGCTATAACAGTAGAATTACTGCGTTATAACAGTAGAAATACTGTGTTATAAATACTGCGGCGCTATAACAGTAGAAATACTGCGCTATAACAGTAGAAATACGGCGTTATAACAGTAGAAATATTGCGCTATAACAGTAGAAATACTGCATTATAACAGTAGAAATACTGCGTTATAACAGTAGAAATACTGCTCTATAACAGTAGAAATACTGCGTTATAACAGTAGAAATACTGCGTTATAACAGTAGAAATACTGCGCTATAACAGTAGAATTACTGTGTTATAAATACTGCGGCGCTATAACAGTAGAAATACTGCGTTATAACAGTAGAAATACTGCGCTATAACAGTAGAATTACTGCGTTATAACAGTAGAAATACTGCGCTATAACAGTAGAATTACTGCGTTATAACAGTAGAATTACTGCGTTATAACAGTAGAAATACTGCGCTATAACAGTAGAAATACTGTGCTATAACAGTAGAAATACTGCGTTATAACAGTAGAATTACTGCGCTATAACAGTAGAAATACTGCGCTATAACAGTAGAAATACTGCGTTATAACAGTAGAATTACTGCGCTATAACAGTAGAAATACGGCGTTATAACAGTAGAATTACGGCGCTATAACAGTAGAAATACTGTGTTATAACAGTAGAAATACTGCGTTATAACAGTAGAAATACTGCGTTATAACAGTAGAAATACTGCGCTATAACAGTAGAAATACGGCGTTATAACAGTAGAATTACTGCGCTATAACAGTAGAAATACTGCGCTATAAAAGTAGAATTACTGCGTTATAACAGTAGAAATACTGCGCTATAACAGTAGAAATACTGAGCTACAACAGTAGAATTACTGCGTTATAACAGTAGAAATACTGCGCTATAACAGTAGAAATACTGCGTTATAACAGTAGAATTACTGCGTTATAACAGTAGAAATACTGCGCTATAACAGTAGAATTACTGCGTTATAACAGTAGAATTACTGCGCTATAACAGTAGAACTACTCACCCTGCTGAGCGTCAGCGTCGCCTGTCTGCAGCTTCGGCAGCGAACTCTCAGTTTTCCTGGTTGGACTGACCGGCAGCTCTTACAGTACACAAAGAAAGTACTGCAGGTACGCACACCTGTACACACAAGTACACAGAGTCAGAGTACTACTAACTAACATAATAAAAAACTACAGACATACTGCAGGAGTACTGACACTGTGGCTACCTTCACTGACCTTTTAGACCTGCAGCCTGCGCCTCCTCGGCTCCTCCGTCACTCCCCTCCAGGATCGCCGCCAGGCCAGAGGAGGTGGAGGGGAGGCGTGAGGAGCTCAGGTCCAGCCTGGTCAGAGAGTCCTGATTCTCCTCCCCGCCCCGAGCCAGGCGCTCCTGCAGGAGGGGCAGCTGGGAGGAGGGGGAGGAACCTGATGGAGGGAGGACGACGTGGACGGTACTCTGCTCCGGGAGGTCACAACCCTGAGGGGGGGAGAGGAGGAGGAAACGATTGATATGAACGGATGGAGTTGACTCCTTCATCCAGTAACCTTTTCTCCCTGCGCTCATGTTGACCTCACCTGTAGTCTGACCTCTGAGCTCACCTGCAGCGTGGCGGAGCTCCTCAGCTCCCTCCCAGCAAACAGCACCCTGAGGTGCTCCGGTCGGACTCCCTGCTGACTCCCCACCACCTCCTTCAGCTCGGCCACACTCGCCTCCTCCTGCAGCTCCACGGCCACACCTGGCCCCAGGTTATACCGCACAAACACTGGGGAGACACACAGGTGACAGGTGACAGGTCACGTGACAGTACCTTACTTCTTACATTTAGTCATTTAGGTCAGGTGACTTACATATGACATATAACATTCACAAACCGAAGGCGCAGCTTCTGGAGCATTTTGGGGTTCAGTATCTTGCTCAAGGATACTTCGACGCATGGCTGGGGGAAGCTGGGATTGAACCGCTGACCTTCTGATTGGTAGGCGACCGTTCCGCCACCAAGCCACGGCCGCAGGTTCTTCAACAAACCAGAACATTTTACGGAGCTGTTAATCCGAGGAGCAGCAGCTCATCTACGGGATTTTCCGGAGACGCCGTCGTGGGAAGCGAGCTGGGACGCTCGTTAATCTGCGCCAGCGGGATATCGAACTGCGCTCCCGTCAGTACATTTGGCGAATGTCCGCTCTTTGGCCAACAAGATGGACGAACTGCTGCTCTGAAGTTGGCAGACGACACGACGGTCCTCTGCCTCATCCAGGTGACGAGTGTGCGTACAGACGGGAGGTGGAAGAGCTGGGCCTCTGGTGCGGTCAGAACCACGCTCACAGCTGTGGAGAGGACAGTGGACTTCAGGAGGAGCCCCCCATCACCACACTGAACAACACAGTATCTGCTGTGGAAGCCTTCAGGTCTCTGGGATCCACGATCTCCCAGGACCTAAAGTGGGCGTCCAACATCCACACCGTCATCAAGAAGGCCCAGCAGAGGATGAACTTCCTGTTCCAGCTCAGGAAGTTCCACCTGCCTCAGGAGCTGCTGATCCAGTTCTCCTCTGCAATGATCCAGTCTGCTCTCTGCACTTCATCACTGTCTGGTTCTGATCGGCCACCAAACAGGACGGGAACAGACTACAGCGGACAGGCAGGACTGCAGACCACCTGCCCTCCATCCAGGACTTAGACACATCCAGGGTCAGGAAACAGGCAGGAAACATCCCTGCAGATCCATCACACCCTGCACACAACCTGTTCCCCCTCCTCCCCCCTGGGAGGCGCTACAGACCTCTGTACACCCAAACCACCAGACTCCAGAACAGTTTCTACCCACAGGCCGTCCCTCTGATGAGCAGCTAACACCAGACTCCAGTGACATTAATCATGTCACTTAGATGTCATTACGACATCCACTTCCTGTCTGTCCGTCCTGGGAGAGGGATCCCTCCTCTGCTGCTCTTCCTGAGCTTTCTATCATTTGTTCCCTGTTAAAAGGGTTTTTTGGGGAGTTTTTCCTTATTCGAATCGAGGGTCTAAGGACAGGTGGGGTCGTATGTTGTACAGATTGTAAAGCCCTTTGAGGCAAAATGGGATTTGCGATATTGGGCTACATCCACTGAACATTTCTCTCATGGTTGATGTAAATATTAATACTCTTAAATCTCCGCACGCTGCACAAACCAGAGATATACTGTGTATATCATCTAGCTCATGTACATAAGCTCCCTGCTACATTCATCACATTTATCTCTGCACTAACTGTCGTACTGCTGTGTGTGCACACAGAGCGCATGGAAAACCGCAGTCACATTCCTTGTATGTGAACACTTACCTGGCCAATAAAGCTGATTCTGAGATGATAGGTGACAGGTTATAGAATATCAAAAATCTTGTGCACCAGCACCTCAAACGCGTACCTGCCTGTCTGCTGAGCGAAGCTGCGATGGTCAGGTGAACCATCATAGCCACCTGTCACTTAGAAAGTGAGTTAGGTGCGGAGGCGGGCGTGGCACATCAGTGCAGGGTTGAGTGAAGCCGATGCTGGCAGGTGTGACGCCACACCTGACTGACACCTGACGCCTCCACCTGATCTTCGAGGAAGGCTGTCTTAATGATGATGCTTTGAAAGCGACATAAAAAACTGCATCACATTAACAAAGTCAACCCATCCGCCCTGTCATGAACAGCCAATCAGCGCTGCCCTGTGATGACGTCAGCCTGCGTGAGCGCAGACGGACATGATGCGACATAAAACTCTGAAAAGAGTACTTTTACTGCAATACTTCAGTCACAGGGGACCGTTTACTGCACAAGCACTACATGAATACCTGAGTACTTCTTCATTATCCTTCGGATTATCGATTAGATTCAGACGTCAGTAAAGTATCTGAACCAACCTGTCCTCACACAGAACCCTCAGTAGAACCACAGCAGAGCCCAGTGGGGTCCAGCAGGGTCCAGTAGAGTCCAGTAAGGTCCAGTAGTGTCCATTAGAGTCTAGTAGGGTAAAATAAAGTCCAGTAGGGTCCAGTAGAGCCCATAGGGTCCAGTATGGTCCAGTAGTGTCCATTAGAGTCTGGTACATTTACATTTACATTTAGTCATTTAGCAGACGCTTTTATCCAAAGCGACTTACATTTGAGGAAGACAATGGAAGCAATAGAACAACACAAGTAACAAAAAGCATAAGTGCATCAAAAACGAGTCTGGTTAAAGCCCAGCACAGTATACAAAGCTAACGATAGGAAGGGGTTTTTTTTCCGTTTTTTTTTATAGCAGAGGTAGAAAGGAAGAAGAGTTAGTGATTGTCAGTCAGGTGTTGACGGAAGAGATGCATTTTCAAGTGCTTTTTAAAGGTGGCTACAGAATCTGCTGATCTTGTAGAGGTCGGCAAATCATTCCACCAATGTGGACCGGATCCAGAGAAGGTGCGCGAGAGTGATTTTATTCCTTTTTGGCATGGTACCACCAGGCGTCGTTCTTTTGCA
>CM022471.1:197335-217096 GCA_011952105.1 Coreoperca whiteheadi
TCTCACAGTCTTCTTCTCTCACAGTCTTCTCCTCTCCGACGGTCTTCCTGTCTCACAGTCTTCTTCTCTCACAGTCTTCCTCTTTCTGACGGTCTTCCTCTCTCTCACAGTCTTCTTCTCTCTCACGGCCTTTCTCTCACTGTTTTTTCAGACGCCATCTTGGCTCGCTTTCCTCTTGCCAGGAAAGGAGTCATTGGCTCCGGTATCAACTCCAAACTGTCTGAGATCCGTTTTCACTCCCGAAGAGCCAATCGAGACCCCCAATTCCTCTGACGGACAGCTAGATGGCTCCACCTATGTTGTAGAATAAACTGCAGCTACTGCACCAATGACCAGCTGTCGGACCGACTGATTTCAACCTTTGTTCGGTTTCAGGTCAGGGCTGGTTCTAATGTTGCGGAGTCAGCGCCTCCTTGGCGACCTGTTGGAGAGCGTTGCCATACCGACCTGGTAACCTGCTTCAAAGAGACACAAAACAAACACAAAGAGACTCCAAATGACCACGAAGAGATGCAAAATGATGTATTATGTTTTAGGTATTTGTACAAACCCACCACAAAGAGACTCAAAACAATGTGGTCATGTTTTTTCGTGTCCTTGTGAGTCTTCAGCTCCTCACAGCTGGGACTTTGATTTTTATGGTGATTTTGTATGTTATGTTTTACGTGTTGTAAAATGGTTTGACTTCATCCTGTTGATTCTTTAAATAAGATCATAGTTCAACACTAAATAAAACTAATAATAGTCATGTTGAACTTCAGTTTGGATTTGGAATCCCACTTGTTTCCTCCTCTCTTTCTCTCACAGCTTCATACCTCCTGCAGGAATGACATCACTCTCTTTGTAAACGAGGTGTGTGTGTGTTTGTGTGTTGGAATGTGTGTGAACCATCCATTCAGAACCTCTATTTGAATATGAATCAGCTGTCTCCGGGCGGAAAACACCCGACACAAAAGATATTCGCCTTGACATTCTGCTTCACCTCCTCCTCCTCTCTCTATCTCTCTCCCCACTCTCCCTCTGCACCCCCCCCCATCCCGGCCTGGACTTCCTGAAACAAGGCGTCCTCCTTAATGAAGACAATCTGCTATTCTTCCCTCCTGAAAGAAGCTCTGAGGACTCGCTGAGGCTGCCAAGGACAGAGACAAAGACACCAGGCGGCGGGAGAGGACGGGGGAGGACGGCGGAGGAGGGGGGAGGAGGGGTCAGACCTCTCCTTTCATACAACATGGAGGTCTGGACTCAGCCCAAACGTCCCACAGATCCAGAGCTCCTCAAAGGCCGGAGGAGAAACTGTGTGAGAAAGTTTAAAACAGAGGAGGAAAGGCGAGGAGAAGGTGAATGGTGAAAGTCTAACAACAAACTTCGTTGATGCTTTAGTGGAAAATAAAAACGGACTCAGAGTCAGCAGCTGTCACATCGTCCACTGTGAATCCCCAGAAATCCTTCGGCCAAACTGATCTGAGAACAGTGTTTCAAACAGCAGTGAGCAGGAGGAGCTGCTCCTCTTTATGACAGCTCAGTTCCTTTAATTAAACCTTCAGAGCAAAAGCTTCTTCTTCTTCTGTTGTTGGTGTGTCAGGTTGATTTGTGGAGTATCTGGGGGTTCATTAGTCTGGCTCAGATCAGATCCAAAACCTGGACCAAGACCAGCCAAGACCTTTCCCAGGACCTCCTCCATCCATCACTCAGGAGGAGGAAGTACTCTGAGCCTGTGCCGAATGAAAAGTACAAATACATCCTACAGTCTTAAAATGTTTCTACCTTGTGTTTGTTCAACAGGTGCAAACAGGAGCTCCAGGTCTGATCTAGAGTCAGCAGACTGGTATCGCTCAGCCTGTCAGATAGCCCTGAAGGGCAGCAGAACTGTGACAGGACACACAGTACTACATGACACACACACACACACACACACACACACACACCATGTCAACAGCATGTTTAAGAACTGATATTTGTACTCAAAGTAAAACTGATAAAAGAGTTCCCTGGTGAGGTATCTTATTCTAAAGTTGCTGTATAATCAAGTCTGATGTGATCATTAACAGTAGAAAACCCAGAGTTTCTCCAGTTTCTGAGGCTGCTGTGCCCACATCTTTGCAGAGACCTGCTCCACCAACATCCCGGTCCGCCCGTCGAGCGCTATGATGTTTAAACCTTGGGTCTGGCTTAAACATCATATTTCAGAACAACACAACAGGAGCACTCTTCTCACTGGACTTTAGATCTCACACAGTCGGGCGTTTGTTCTTTTGTCTGATGGAAAACAATGAAACAACACAGTCAGCTGATCTGAACACACTCACTGTTCTCTCATCAGCTGTTTGCCTTTTGTTTGACAGTTTAGATTTGGAGGAGAAACTCGGGGAGAGACGATGGGAATTGAACCCACGATGTTGAAGCTACATGTTACTGTTACTGTCCGTCGCCCTTTGCTGTACTTAAACACCCTTTACTGCAACGCTTTTCTACAAACACTTCTTTCACTGGAGAAATGAGCTGATCACATTTCAATATCTTCTCGGCTTCCTGCAGTCGCCTGAATCCACTCGGCCTGTTGCTTGCTGATTGGCTGCAGGTTCTAGCTAGCTAATTAGCTAGTTAGCTGTTGGAAAAACTTCTACTCTTGGAGCTGCAGGAACAAAGGCACCGTTTATTTCTCCACACACCCCGACGATCCCACGACAACCCTGTCGTCTTGCTCTGACATCACAAAACTCTCCAAGCATTCCACAACTTCCAGTCCAACGCTTACAATTAGCTACAGTTGCTGGTTACTTCTCTCCAAGGACATGTAAATACTTACACAATTACTGCATATAAAAGTGATTAATTATGGGGGAAAGTAGCTTTTGCTTTACCTTTAAATGTCTGCTTCAGTACTAGTACTCCCCAGCACTCCTCAGTACTCTGCAGTACTCTGCAGCACTCCTCACCATATAGCAGTGGTATGACTGTAAAAAGGTCACATTAACATTTAGACAGACAGAAAGAATCTGAGATGGAAACATATACTGAAGATACTGAAGTATATTTTACTCTGAAAAACATATGAACGTGTTTTTCGTTGACTGTTAGTTATTTGTATTATTTCTTTGCAACATAACTGAATAATCTGATGACGACGCACTTTATTAACAACAGACTGGTTCCCTTTAGTCTCAGGTACATCGAGTATCTGAGGACCAGTAAATAACGCCAGTAAATACTACAGATAGTAGCACTGTTTTGAATACCCAGTACTACCGGTACCAGTTCAAATGTTTTCGCTGTTTATTCGGTCAAATGCTGACTGACACGTAATAATATTCTAACAATAAAAATTACATATTATAACACTGTCATCGGTAACTTCTCTGTACGAGTACTTTTACTTTGTCAGTATATTGTTTCTGATAATACTTCTGTACTTTTACTTCAGTGATCCAGTAGTAAGTGCTAATGTAGCTAACGCTAGCGTTCCAGGATGAAGCATTTTTCTGTCTCTTGTGGACTCATCTAGGGTTGGGGGGTTAGGGTTAGGGTCATTTCACCAGCGAGGATTTCAACAATCTGAACTTTTGTTCAGAGGAAAAATGTTTCCAGTCAGCGGAATGACACAATAAATCCTCCTGCAGAGAGAGCAAACAGCAGACATCTTGTTCTGTTGTTTGTGAGAAAGAACAGCTTCATTGTTTCTGAATGCTGTAAATGAACCTCTGTTTGTAACAAGTGGATCAGCTGTGACTCGTCCCAGTCCGGTCACATGATGCTGTCAGGTGACTGCAGGTGTGCTAACTCATCACCAGTGTGGTGCTCGGGTTGGTGAGGGTTGATGACATACGTACACAACCTGGCACACATTTGTATGCACGAACATAAGTTCTGAGCTGATTTTCTATCACAGTTAATAAAACAGCAACGTTAATGCGGGCAGAGGCGTGGCTCTCCTGAGCACCCTGTTATAAACATATAATAAGGCCATGGCGCCCCATGAATGCAAGGCACACAGGGCTGGCAAGAGGCAGACAGGGCGGGACGCCACATAAAAACGTTACCACCGGCTCACGAAGATTTATCCCGGTATGCCAGACGGCCATTACACCACTTCTGTGATTCACCACGGCTACGGTTAAATAAAATTTATAAATATAATGTGTCTCTATGCAGATGATACAAGACTATTTCAAAAGGAGGATTCAGACTGAAGGCGGCCCTGCTGGTTTAGGTTTGGGTGGGACATGAAATCTGATCTAGTCTGAGTAACAGATTAATTAGTTTGAAGGTTTTTCACCTTCAAAAACACAGACGGAGGTTTATAATCCTCGCTGACAGGATTCTACAACTCTGGAAACTTATCACAGCTGAAACCATTGACTCTGGATGCACATCATAGATACCTTGAAAGTCTAAATCCCACTGAATGATTCAATGTGTGTCTCATGAAGAAGTACTCTAAGTCAGTGATTCCCAAATGGGGGGGTTCTTGAACCCCAGGGGGTACTTGAACCCCAGAGGGTACTTCCACCCCAGAGGGTACTTCAACCCCAGAGGGTACTTCTGCATTTGCCAGGGTGTACGTGGAACGATTGAGAAGTAGCTTAACAAATTTGACAAAATAGAAATGAATATTTGATTTAAAGAATAGATCCACTTAAGGAAGCTGTAACACCTGAACAGTTTATTATGTCAGAGTTTGATAACTAGTTGCACAGAAGTCTGAACGGGTAGCTAAAGTAATGGATACATGGTTGGAACATTCAGCTTCACTCCAAGTGGTAAGAGTATGATCGGTGACCGAACCAACCGTAACACTGACAATTCAGTGGTATGAATAGATTATCGGAACAATATCCACTTTTATATAATCAATAATGTTATACATTTTGTACATGACAGGTGAAGGATTTGTTCCATAGACAGGGCTGTGGTGCTACCTTAGACTGGCTTCAGTCATAATCTCCACTAATCCGAGGGTCGGGCAGTGGCCTGCTTTTAGCCTGACAGACGAAACACAGGGCAACGACAGAATCTGGTCCAAACATTCTTCAGTCTGATCTGCTTCTGCTCAGAGAGACGAGCTTTTAGCCAAACTGACATCACAAACACAAGAAGAAGAAGAAGAAGAAATGTTGTTTAATCTTCCTCTCCTCCCCCCTCTCGCTTTCCCTTTCCTCTCCTTTCATGCCTTTTCTTCCCCTCTGTGGCTCCCACAAGGGGGGAGGAGGGGAGACTCGTTTCCATATGAAAAAGAAGCAAAACCATTAAGCCAATTAAAGTATTTAAGGTGACAGATTCAAACTAAGAAGCTTTATTCACACTGACGCCTGGGAACGAGCGAGAGACACTGCTTCTCTGTCTCTCTTGCTTTCTGTCGTCACATTTATTTTCTGTTTGTCTTTATTTTCTCCAAAAAGATTTTTAAATGGTTTTCATCCATTAGAGAAAGTCAGATAATCATAAACGCTGAACATGAACTCCTCTGATTCTAACAGTAAGAAAGAAACTAAAGAAGCAGCTGAGCGACGAAGGTTCGAGCTAAAACACGTTGTAATGGTTTCCAGATCAGTCTGACGGGTGACGTCCTGTAAGAGGTTTCACGAACTAAGTTCATTCATAAGATTTTTAACTTTTAAAGCTGCAGAACTGGAGTCTTAATAATTAGCAGACGGCATCATGGAGGATACAACTTTATAAAAACAGTCAGATGCTCCTTTAATCCCCAACTGCTGCGTGACCTCTGACCCCTCATGCTGATCTCTGATTGGACAGTCGGTGAATTAATGTGACCGTCAGGTGAGGTGTGTGTCATGGCTTCACAGGTACAGGTGGAGCTGAGTGTGAGTGTTTTTCACGTTCTTATATCTCGATGGGGACTGTGACCTGAGTGCACACGGCCCACGGGGACTTGTGTCCCTGTGGGGACCAACACTGAGGTCCCCACAGGTGGAGGCGGTTTCTGGGGGTTCAGATTTGGATTCGGGGTCATTGTTACGGTTAGGGTTAGGGGCTGGGGAAAGGGTAACGTCAATGACTGTCCTCACTGGGATAGTGAAACAGCCGTGTGTGAGAGAGACGTTTGTTAAGTGAGACAAAGCGGGACCGGATGTTGGGTGATGCTGACTTCAAAATAAAGCGTTATAAAACTATGAACGTTCAGAAAAATCAAACGATATAAAACCAGCGTGTGTGTTGTGACCAAGTTATTTTATTATGATTGATCTCTTCTCTCTATTCTGTGCCGTAAATCACCTCGAATGAATTGTCCATCCACCTGCTCCCTCTTATCCGGGGGGGCCGGGTCGCGGGGGCAGCAGTCTGAGCAGAGACGCCCAGACTTCCCTCTCCCCAGACACTTCCTCCAGCTCTTCCGGGGGAATACCGGGGCGTTCCCAGGCCAGCCGAGAGACACAGTCCCTCCAGCGTGTCCTAGGTCTTCCCCGGGGCCTCCTCCCGGTTGGACATGCCCGGAACACCTCCCCAGGGAGGCGTCCAGGAGGCGTCCGGGTCAGATGCCCGAGCCACCTCAGCTGACTCCTCTCGATGAATGAATTGTGTTGTGTGTAACTGCTATTATAAATAAAGTTGAATTGAATCTGTTTATGTAAAAAAAATGTATGTATCTGGTTTCCTTCACATAAAAACTGATGTGTTTTTAAAACGTCTTGTTTTTATTTTGCTTTGTTGTAATATAAATGTTGTAATTTAATGTCAGTTGTTTGTGTATTAAAATATAGTTTGTTTGTTTTATGTCATATGGGAGATCGTTTAAGGTAGTCGTGTCCAGAGGAGGGTTTCTGGCAGATTTATTGAACCATGGGGCTCATTCAAGCATGCTTTTACTCTGAAGGCCGGGGCCGGAAGCTCTGCGCTCCCTGGTGTTGAACTTGACCCCCCTGCTCGGCCTCCGTGTGTGTGTGTGTGGAGGAGCGGACGGAGCGGAGGAACGGAGCCGCTGCTCGCCGACAGACAGCCGCTGAGCGCCGGGGAGGTCCGGAGGGGAGAGCCGCAGACAGAGCTGGAGCCGCTGGAGGGATAAAACCCGGAGTCACACCGGATCTGATCCGGATCAGTTCACGGCCGGTGAAGTTCAGAGAGTCGGTGTTTTATTTTTCTTAACTTGTGGGATTAAAAGCAGAACAAGAGGAGTGAGAAAGCCGCTCCGGGAGCGGGTCTGGGTCCGGGTCCGGATTTATCTTCATGCTCCGCACGCACACAGGAGGTCCGCTGTGATAGTTGTCCCTGTTTGTGTCCTTTTGCCGGACCATGGTGGGGGAGATGGAGGGGAAGGAGAAGCAGAGACCAAGTCCGGATTACCTGATGCAGCTCATGAACGACAAGAAGCTGATGAGCAGTCTGCCGAACTTCTGCGGGATCTTCCAGCACCTGGAGAGACTGCTGGACGAGGGTGAGACACCGACCCGCGAGTCTGTCTGGGTCTTCAGAGGAAAGAAGCTCTGGTGGAGCAAGTACTCCGATCATTAACCTCAGTAAAACATCAGTGTACAAATACTACAAGGAAAAGGATTGTCAGTAAAGAGTACCTAAAACCACAGGAAGTTAGTTGGCAGCTACTTTCATCATTTCTCCATCTTCACTTTTCTGATAAACAGAAGATCTAACTCTTTTAAAAGGGAACAAGAAAATATTTGACTTTTTTTACTATTTGTGTTTGAAAAAGTATTTCAAACGATTCATGTGTGAGCAGCATTTAAATGTTGAGCTTACTTCGATAAATAGATGTTTAAACTGTTAAAACAATCAGATACAAACTTTATGTAACAGTGAGAGTATCTCAGAAGAGAATCCCTTAAATCTCCTGGAACAGCAACTGAACAAAGTGAAATGAACTGACTTTATTCTGAAAGTATTACATCCCATTTAAACACTGAGGGAATGTAAGGTGTCCGGTCAGTTTTATATTCAATGATGCTCGTAGTTGTTTTCTCAAACCAAAACTCATCTTTTGTCCCTGAAATATCCAATAAAATAAATCAACAGTTCAAATCCACGTTAGGAGAATCTCACATGAACGAGACCGGAGTCATTCATGTTTAGGGTTATATTTTAAGACCACGTTTCTCTCTTTACGAACTGAATCTGTGCAGACCGAAGAAACTGGGCAAAGCTAACAGTTCTCTTCTTTATCGACTCATTCATTCATCGTTTTTCTGTAAAGCGCCAGAAGACGGGGGGGGGGCAAACTTATGTCTTCACATATCTTGCTTTGTTGGAGTTTTTATAGAACTGACGAGGTGGTGCTGAAGCAGGTGGAGAGCGTGAAGGGGGAGGGGGCACACTGAAAACATCTGGAACTGTTTGCTTATTCACAGGGAGAGGAGAGTGTTTCTTAAATGCTTAGAAAATTCCACAGAGTTTGGTTGGGCAGGCGGGGGGGAGGGGCAGATGGTGACAACAGGTGAGCTCAGGTGTTTCCTGAAGATGTCCTCAGTGGACAGTTGGTCCTGAAGGATTGATGTTGGATTCGTGTCAGCACTGTAGTTTCCCAGCAGTACCTGACACACCGGAGTCTATTCACTTCTTCTGATCCCCGGCCCAGGAAGCGCTCCGGGCTTTGAAGCCAATCTGACATAGGGGCCAAACGGCGTCATGACAGCGTCCGGGTCGGCACGTGACGCACGCCGGCCCCGCGAGGCTTTTCCCCGTAGGCTGACCTCGTGAAAGAAGCGGCGAGGTGACTCCTTCGCTGTCACAATCAGCTCCGTTCGTCCGATAACACTTGGAAAGTCTAGAAGATAGTTAGCGGAGAGCGAAACAGGAAGCTAGCCGGCTCGGCCGACCGGGTCTCTGGCACGCTCGCTCGGTGCGCCGCACGATGCCGAAGATCCACGTCATTTTATTCCAAGAGCTCGGAGGGTTTTTGGCTCTACGCGCCGCTGAGCAGCCTCCATTGGAATGATGACGCTGCATCCAGGTCTCTTTACACGTCCACGTGTTTCCTTCTTTGACCTCTCTCTCTGTTCGTTTATTACATTTACTATCTCTCTCGCTCTCAGTTACACTAAGTGCAGCTATTCATCACTTAATTGGTCTAATTCATTCATTCAGAAGCTAAAATGAAATGGCGTTTCTGTGTGTGTGGAAGCAAAATCAATTTACCCATAATTCCATTTGGCCGGCGTCCCTGCTGTAATGGTCTGTGCAGGCAGGCAGGCAGTAAAGAGACAGAGTGACTGTAGCAGCTTATTGTGAGACCAATGCAGAAAAAGAAGATTTAAAAAGTTAAAGATATAAAAGAGAACCAGTCAGAATACAGACATGATGGATGAATGTCGGGAGCTAAAATCTGCTGCGTCCGATGACTCTGAACTGAAGACGCCTCTCCGAACCTCAGAACGCTTCCGTCTGACTGTTGCAGCTATAGTCGGATTTTTAAAAGCTTCTAAATAACGTTGCACAGGTGAACCTGGCCTCCTTCGAACACGACACCTGAGCGTTTCAGCTCCGTCACCCATCTATAAACCACTGAGCGCTCGCAGTCCTCTCCACACTTCCTACAATAAGTACCTGACTGCCACGGTCTGTCCCTCCTCTCCAGACACAGTCCCTAGGCACCCTCGTTTCCCCATCACCTGGCTGCCCCATCCATCCATCCACACACCTGTCCCCACTTCCCTCATCTGATATACAGTAGCCTGGACTTCCCCGTCCACCTCCTCACCTGCATCTCATTCCGTCACCAGCCTCTCAGTTCATGTACCGGCCCACTTCCATCCATTCCCTGCCAGATTTGTGCTCCTCCGCCCAGCAACACCTGTCCCCTCAGTGAAGTCCCTACCAGTATTGTAAGTGACCCAAAGGACTCTTAGAGTTCCTTGTGCATTTGCTTTCAAACCACCGGAACCTGAACCTGTCTGACGCTGACCCTGCACCCGTACCTACCTGTGTCAGAACCGGCCTTCCTGTAAGCCTTTATACAACTCCACATTGCTGCACCTGTTCTGGTGCCTTCTTCTGCATTTTGGTCTTATCCCTGTTTTAATTGCAGCATGACACCTGACAGGATGCATAAACCGCTAGTAAACGTGGATTCCAGGTTTAACAGTGAAATCATTTGTAATAATGAAGCATGAAGAAATAAATATTTATTTTTGTAAACAAAAAATAAAATAATTTTAAAATCACAGGAAATCCTTCGTCCCTAATACAGTCGTATGACCAACAACATATTCAGGCTCCAGTATCTGCATTTGACTCAAACCAGGATATAATCATGGCTCCTGACCCTCCAGTACCCCATTTTAAAAACAAGAGCCAACCCCCGGTCTACCTGTCCACAAGTACTGTCCCTGTTGGGGCCAGGTACTAAGCTTTCTCGAGATGACCTCTTCTATCCAGAGTCTTCATCATCTCAAGGTGAATATCAGCCACCATCTGCACAGCTGTTTAACTACCTCAGTGACCTCTGCCAGAGAAATGGACGAGTCTTCCCCTGAGTCGCCCAGTTTTGCCTCCTCTATGGAAGACAAGTCAGTTGGGTTTCTTCCACCATCTTATTCCAGACATGTGAACTAACCACAGACACGCGACTGTCCTGACGCATGCTGATCTGTTGACTTATGGGAAATAGTGTTTGTTAAAAGCTAAATAAACGATAAAAGATTGTTCTTTAAAAAAACAAAAACTACCATCCTGAGCTAAACATATGAAGCCACTGTTGTGGGTTTCCCCTTCTATCATGTGTGTTGTATGTTTGTTTCCTGCCAGTTAGTCTCTCTTGCCCTGTAATAATCCCCGGTTGTTCCACCCCTGAGTGGCTCCACACCTGTACCCCATTTTCCTCATTTACCTGTGTGCGCACACACACACACACACACACACTGATTCATCGCCTTTGTTGGTTCGTCATCGTATTGGTGTTGGTTCTGTCTGCCTGTTAGATTTAGGCCTACCTGCCTACAACCTGTAGGTCTGGAAATAAACGTCCGAGTCATCATCCTCTGTTGAGCTGTCTGCGTTTGGGTCCTTTCCCTCTCCCTGTTTGCCATCACACGTGACATGTTGAGAAAGTGTTCTCTGGATTTTCACTTATTAGAATTGTTACAAAGATCAGTGTGATTCTGTCATGATTAGGGAAAAGGACCCAGACAGAGGTGGCAGGATGATGAGTGGAGATTTATTGTCTTACTGAACTAAAACTAAAGAGAGAAGGAGAATCTCTACAAAACACCTAACTTAACCCAAAACCTTAACCCCAAGGGACAGATCCAAGACGTCCCTAAACAAAACACAAAGGAGTCCAAAATAACCAATAAGTCCAAAACAAACCAGGGTGGGTAGAGGGAGGACAGGAGGAGGGCCAAACGGAAGAGCTCGTGTGGAGGAGGTGGGAGGCCAGGGGTTCAGACGGCTGCAGCGGCTCAGGGATTTGCTGCAGCAGAACAGAGAGTTCTGGGAATTGTTGCTGCAGCTCAGGGGGTTTGGAAGGTCCTTTTGCCCCAACCAGGACACATTTTGGTTGCAGCCGTGGCACGGAGAGTTCAGGGGGCTGCAGCAGCTCAGGGGAGTGCTACGACAGCTTGGAGGATTCTGTTTGCTGCAGCAGCACAGAGAGTTCAGATGACCGTTGTGGCCAAAGCAGGACAGGACTTGATTGCGGCGGTGGCCCAGCAGGGACAGATGTTGGCCCAGAGGCCCTGTGTTTCTTCGACACTGGGAAGAGAGACCTCCACAGCGCAGGGTAGCGGTGAAGACGAGCAGCTGGATGTAGTTTAACAGTGATCCACAATATTCTCGTCTCTGGTCGGACATTTAATAAACTGTATCTTAGGATAACGGTGTGCGAAGTACACAAGCGCACCGGCACGCTTCCCTCTCCTCCAGTGTCTCACTGCATGAGCCAAGGTGAGAGCACCCTTGACCAGAATATCCAATAATTCCACTGATGAAAACAGAAAAGATGGAAAAAGTCTGCTGGTGTAGCTCCGCTGATGTTCATAAGCTCTTCTCTGGTGAAAGCGCTCCAGCTACCAGAGCTGAATAGCAGTAGCTCCCCCCCCCCCAAATCATCTTTTCATTCACTTCCAGACCAATAACTCCGCTTCATTTTCCTTCACTGACTTTCAATTCAAATTTCATGTATCATGCAAGTTTAATGGGAATGACATGGGGCCCATTTAGGGAGGTTTCCTACTCAGATGTCATTGCAAAACGTAGGAGGTTGCAGTCGCCACATTGCTGTGGAGTAAAGGTTGTTGCCTGTTCACAAGATGCAGATGCGAGTAGCGGCAGTAGTAGTTCACACAGCTGTGTTTCTGTGCGTGCGTGTGGCCTGAGGGGCAGAGCAGGAAATTGATTGAACGCAGGACTTTTCAAAAAGCTGACATCAAAATCACTAAAAACAGAAAAGTTTGTTGGAGAGAACGGTTTTAATAACCGACAAATCATCACCGCCGAACACACACAGAGAGAGAGGAGTATTATTGACGCCGTCCACAGATAATCCTGGACTCTGGTGGTAATTGTGTATATATTTGGGACAAAATACATACAGTCATTTTATTATGTTATGGTCATAACAGATATTTTTTGAATGAAGCGCGTACAGCTGTAACAGAGAGTGATGCATTATGGGTTGCAAAGCCTGGCAGTTTCTTCATAC
Source organism: Coreoperca whiteheadi (assembly GCA_011952105.1). Lineage (NCBI taxonomy): Eukaryota > Metazoa > Chordata > Actinopteri > Centrarchiformes > Sinipercidae > Coreoperca > Coreoperca whiteheadi. The sequence continues at coordinate 209,937 of CM022471.1, forward strand.
TAGTGGTTCCCTACCTGGGGGTCTGGATCCCAACAAGGGGGCATAAGACAATTTAGCTGAAAGAAACATTTCAGTTTCTTTTAATCTTTGCTTTCTTATGTTACTGAATAATTTAAACAAGGAAAGCACATGATCTTTGGTTGAAAAGGGTCAAAGTTGGTTGATATTTGCAACAAGTAGACATTGCGAGGGTTTCAGGGCTCACAAACCTAAAAGGGTTTATAGGGAGTCAGTCAGCAATTAATAGAGTGTTTAGTTAATTCAGTTTAACATGCAGAGGTTCGGTTTAGAAACAGATGACCGATCACTGCTATCACTGGATGTGTCAGGATGGGGGGAAAAAAAAAAATAAAATCTCCACCTTCCAACTTCTGAGCTCCTGATTGGCTCAGACAAAACGGTGGCGAGCTGAATCGTCACACAGACAGCCTCATTAAATCTCCCAGCATGCATTGGGAGGAAGAAAAGCACTTGCAGAAATAAATCTGACAGCACAGGGAAGGTCAGGGATGGTGTGGGGGTCATGGCAACCGTTGCCTGGGATTCTGTAACAACTGGCTAATTTCACTGCCCATCCATTGGCCAGTAGTGGTCAGGAGGTTGAGGCTCCACAAAGAACCATGGTTTTGTTGTCAAGCAGGAAACACAAGGGTTATGGACCCAAATGCAAACAATAGAAACAGAGTAGGAGCAGTTCAAGTAGTTGAAAAAAACTAAGAATTTAACAGACAGATGTCAGGCAGGCATGTGTCAAAACAGGATACACAGTCCATATTAGGCAAACCAATCCAACAGTGCCAGCAAAGTTATAAATCCATAATCCAGGCGATGTCAAGAGAAAGCAGATCAGGGGCTAGCGCCAGTGATCTGAAGAATGGAGGGCTGGGCAGAGCGGGAGACCTCAGGCTCATAGCTTGGAGGCTGGACAGAGCAGGTCTGAAGGGCGACCAGGAGAATGGGCGGAAGGACTGAGCAGATCCCAACAAGGGCTTGGATGCTGGTGATGTAGATGGAGCCACATAGGAAGACAACCAGGAAACTGGCACCTCTCAAAAGGCCAGCCTCCAGGCAGCAAAGACAGAAGCCCTCTGGAGGTCGTTGCCAAAGGCGCAACCCCTCTGCAAGCCAGCAGCAAAGGGGGAAACCCTTGAGAGTTCGGGCAGAAGGGCAGGCAGGAGGCCAGCGGTGAAAGCAGAACTGGTCTGGAGTCTGGCAAATACAAAACTCCTCTAGAGGTCATGGGTTGAAGGTGGAACCCTGCTGGAGGCATGCAACGAAGTAAAATGTTTATAATTCCCAGTATCTGGAAGTCTACTCTTGTACAATGGAGGAGACCACAGCAATCCCAATAATTATCTACCAATGTCCAAATTTCCCTGGAAACACTGGTGAATAACCAACTAAAAATATTTAGTTTTGAACTCTCACCAGTCTGGATTCAGACCTATACATAGTACCATTTCTGCTGTTACATTAGTTGTAAACAATATTGTTTCTTGTATGGACAAAAGTAAGCATTGTGCTGCTGTTTTCATTGACTTGACAAAAGCTTTCAATACAGTCACTCTGCTTATTCAGACGCTGTAATATTGAGTTTGATTCATTTGCTTGTAGATGGTTTCAGAATTACCTTTCTGAAAGATTTCAGTGTGCCAAAGCTGGAAATATCCAGAGTTTATACTAGTTCCACAAGGATCAGTTCTGGGCCTTGTCTTTTTTTACAATTTATACTAATAATATCTCTTCTGTAACTGACTGCAATGTCCATCTTTATGCAGATGACACTATTCTGTATTGCTTTGCTGACTCAGTACAACTTTCTGTTGAGAGCCTACAACTTTAGCGCTCTTCAAGATGTACGTGTCAACCTTAAATACTTAATGCAAGCAAAACAAAGTACATTTTTCTAGTGCAAGAGATATAGGTTTCAACAGTCCATACCTATTCACACTAAATGGTAGCAGTATTGCGAGTGTCACATATAAATATTTATGTTTAGGCTTGTTGAAGCATTTATTTAATCATATTGAAAAAAATCCAAACTGTGGCAAAAACGCTGATTTTTGTACAAAAATAGAGCCAACCTCCGTTTGAGTTGTAGGAAAAGTATAGTTGAGACGGTATCAGTCCTAGATTATAATATAATCTATAGACATGCTGCTGCCGCCACTACTCTCAAACCCGTAGAGTCAGTTTATCATTCTGCCCTCAGATCCCTAGGACACTGACCACTGTATAACAAAGTTGGTTGGTCCTCTTTGGCACAGACGCATGATAAACACCATCTATCTTTTCATCCAAAAATCCCTAATTGGACAGTCGCCACCCTATATAACATCTATGCCGGATTCTACCAAACTCGCTCTAGTAACCGTCTTATGCTTGTACACACAGCATCTATTGCCTGTCTGTCCATCCTGAGAGAGGGATCCCGCTGTTGCTCCTCCTAAGGTTTCTTCCACCGCCCCCCGTTATAACATTTTTTGACTCCAACGTAGCTCAATCATGTCATGCGATATTGTACTTTAGTACACTTTAACAAATACTACTGGGACCACCACAGAAAATTGCAGATGAACCCTTAATATCCAGGAATTCTCGATACTGTCTATGCAGAGTAATGCGTTAAACTACTTTTGCGTTACTTTAACCAAAATAACTGCAGAAGTATGACTATGCATTATTAAATGGAAGAGGGATTTGTTTCATAGCTGTATCCCTGAAAATGCCCCTGTATTGCTTCACTTATGGGGGGGAAAAAAAAAAAAATTAAAAAAAAAAAAAAAAAAAGAGGCACTGAATAAATATATCTACATTTTCCAACCCAGGCAGAGCAGTCTGCTGCTTTCTCTCTGCTCCAGTTTGTAAAATATAGCAACAGCCCAAATTTCCCCATCATGCATTGAATAGGGATCCTTTAAATAAAAGGACTGAGTAGTTTAAGTTTTCTATTTTATGTTCAAAATGCAAATGTTCCTTTTTGTAATGTGTCTGTTCAGAACATGGTGGTTTGTGTTGGCAGCGGTCATGTTTGTGCTGGTTTATAGTTTTAACAGTTAGTTAAGTGGCTGTTACATTTCAAGACACCAGCTGTATTTTACTATGGTTTCAACCCTTCAGAAATGTGTCCGGCGCCCTTGGTAATGTGTTACTTGACATAGTGAATGTCATATTACCGAAATCTCTTTAATAACGTGCTAGAACTGTAACTGAGGGTGGCTGGGACTTGGCAGAGCGGTCATCCACCAATCGGAAGGTCGGCGGTTCGATTCCGGCTTCCCCCAGCCATGTGTCGAAGTATCCTTGAGCAAGATACTATAATAGTAATATATTACCCTAAACACTGCTGACCACACACGGTCCAGCAATATACTAAGTTTCCACCTAGTCATTATTTCTTGAGAGGTCTTCTGTGTTTTTTTTCCTCGTGTGGTCAGTTGATCTTTTGTACTCACAGTTCAAGTCTACCTGGAGAGCTAACTGTGTAGCCTGTTTTAGTGTTAGTGCTGATTCAACCAAATCAGGAACTGCAGCCAAAACGCCAGTCCTCCCATTCATTTGAGTGGGGCAGTTTAGTTTGCGGCAGCCTGACAAAAACAAAATGCAGCGAACCTGTGGCAGAAAAGTACAGACAGAATCCTCGTTTGGAGAAACACCACGACGTCACACTGCGGTGGCGGTCAAAGTGCTCCTCAGTCACCTGAAATGTCACCGACACCAGACGCTATCCAAGCAAGGTCATGGGTCAAACTACGACACTCTGCCAGTTGCGTCCTCGCCTGGTTTATGTCGTGGACCCAGCTTCGACATCTGCGTTTGGTTTACAGTCCATGCTGAAAAATAGCAACACCAAGAGGCTTCCTGTGGTTTGAGACAACTGTGGTCGAGCGACCGAGAGCGTGAATCAAGAGAGGGGCCGCCAGTAACGAGAAAGCCGGTGAATCAGAAGTAAAACGTTATTTTCGGATTGTTTTAAAGCAGTTATGTTCTAAAGCACATAAACACACATCTGCTGATTTGGTCATGTGTCACGTTAGCTGCAAGCTAACAAACCGTCAGAGGTTGTGTAAAGGAATATTGGACATGTGAGGACGATCTTCTACCAACCTGTTGCATGTGCTTCCTCCACAGTATAGAAACCAGAAACTCGTATAGAAGAAGACAAAATGTCACATCTTGCGTTTACAGACGTGTGTGTGTGTGTGTGTGTTTCAGAGATCAGCCGTGTGAGGAAGGACATGTACATCGACACGCTCAATGGTTCAGAGAGGATCAGCGAGCTGCCAGACGCCGTCGGTCCAAACGTCCAACTGCAGGAGAAACTCTACGTCCCCACAAAAGAGCATCCTGACGTGAGTGTGTTTCCCCCGTCTGCTCCAACCCGATCTATATTTATTATTGATTAATATTTGCCTGAGTCACGCTGAATAAACCTCCAAAACGTAGCTGCTCATTCACACGGACAGATGATAAAGCCCCGACCCGCCCACATGAGATATAAAAATCAAAAAACTACAAACAACGATGAAGGTGTTTTCAGGTGACTTCGTGATCGTCAAACAGAAATCAGAGTTCACCTGGTTAACAGGTGACGTCTGCGGCAGCTATAAAGAATTTAACATTTCTAAAAACAGGATCAAACAGTTTCTGGAGGACTTGTGGAACCAGTGTGGGTGCAGTTAGTGTTACCTTGTCAGGTATGACGGGGACCCGAACGCAGACAGCTCAGGCTCACAGGTGCACGCAATGAGTTTAATCCTTACTTGGCAGGTAGACAGGAAACAGGCAGGTTGCAGTCAGGCAGGTAGACAGCACTCAGAAGCAGCAAGCAGCGCCAACACAGCCATGGAGATGAACTGCCCCACAGACTTAAATACCCCCAGGGAACGAGACACAGGTGCAACTAACAGACACAGGTGGAAGCAATCGCAGACAGGAAGTACAACTACCAGACACATGAGCGAATGGACGCATTTCAGAATAAAACGGGAGGTAACAGCACACAAACCCAGAACCCTTACATATCTGTCTCTCGCTCTCATTGGTCCAGATGTGATGACAAATAATCAAACTGGGAAAACTCCCAGGAAGTCTTGTGACCTCATGACACAAAGTAACTAACATACAGAGTATAGTAAACTTTATTTAAACAGCCCCTATAACATTAAACTTTATTTAAACAGCCCCTAGAACAGTAAACTTTATTTAAACAGCTTCTATAACAGAAAACTTTATTCAAACAGCTCCAATCATTGGCAGCTCCTATTGTCACTGTTGTTAGCAGCCTGGTCCGTTGTTGATTGACAGAAGATCAGGTTAAGTTTTGGTGGAGGGTTGTTGGCTTATTGATTGGCCGGTCGTCATGGTAACCAGAGTGTGATTTCTCTCCCCCTCAGTTTAACTTTGTTGGGAGGATTCTGGGTCCTCGCGGTCTGACGGCGAAGCAGCTGGAGGCGGAGACAGGATGTAAGATCATGGTGAGAGGGAGGGGCTCCATGAGAGACAGGAAGAAGGTAACACACACACACACACACACACACATTGCGTACTTGTATACCTGTGAGGACCCTCATTAACACTAAACCTTCCCTAACCTCTAACCCTGAACTGAACCTAAACCTTATTCTAACTTTAAACTTAAAGACAGAGGACGCCGTTGTTAATGTCGATTCTGTATTTTATCAGCCCGCAGTGTTTTAGTATATTACTATTACTATAGTGAATTAAGATTTTCAAAGCAGCTGTTGGTTTTTTTCTTCGTTCTGGTTGTGGTCAGCTGTGTTTTTGTCTTGCTGGTAATGTTGAGACGGATTTGAGTTTAATGTAAACTACTAAAGCTGGTCACTGAAACTGAGCAGGAATTTAAACATGTATTATATATGAGAAGCTGTTCAAAGACAGAATAATCTGTCCCACAGATCTCTATTTGCCCTTTCTTTTGTATTCTTCACTTCCTGTCTCTCCTCGCGTGCTGACAGCTTTCAGGGTCTGATTTCTCTCAGTTACATCATGTTGATTGACAGTTTGACGGGCCCTCTGATTGGCTGGCTGTCACTGAGGTTATAGGTTGATGTCGGGTTTATCAGTGTTTTTTATGAGACGACTGTCTATCAGACTGACGAACGCACCTCATTCAACTTCTGCACACAAATGAAGCTCTCTGATTGGTGGAGGCAGCAGATGTTTGGCCAATAGGACGAGTCGTCTCGATGAGCTATCATTTTTCCTGAGGATGATGTAAGCATGATGTAAGCAGCGTCTTTAACACAAGTACAGCTGTTTAAGATGTGTGTCTGCTCCACAAGATGCACACACTGTCATCCTTCGAAGCGTCCTAAAACCCAGAGACCATTTTTCTTCTTCTGTGTATCACTGGTAAATCCAATCTCTTTGTGTTGTTTTGTCTCTCTCTGTGGTGTTTTGTCTCTCTCTCTGTTGTTTTGTCTCTCTCTGTGGTGTTTTGTCTCTCTCTGTGTTGTTTCGTCTCTTTCTGTTGTTTTGTCTCTCTCTGTGTTGTTTTGTCTCTTTGTGTTGTTTTGTCTCTTTGTGTTGTTTTGTCTCTCTGTGTTGTTTTGTCTCTCTCTGTGGTGTTTTGTCTCTCTCTGTGTTGTTTTGTCTCTCTCTTTGTTGTTTTGTCTCTTTGTGTTGTTTTGTCTCTCTCTGTGGTGTTTCGTCTCTCTCTGTGTTGTTTTGTCTCTTTCTGTTGTTTTGTCTCTCTCTGTGTTGTTTTGTCTCTGTGTTGTTTTGTCTCTTTGTGTTGTTTTGTCTCTCGGTGTTTTTTTGTCTCTCTCTCTGTTGTTTTGTCTCTCTCTGTTGTTTTGTCTCTCTCTGTTGTTTTGTCTCTCTCTGTTGTTTTGTCTCTCTCTGTTGTTTTGTCTCTCTCTGTTGTTTTGTCTCTCTCTCTGTTGTTTTGTCGCTCTCTGTGTTGTTCTGTCTCTCTCTGTGTTGTTTTGTCTCTCTCTGTTGTTTTGTCTCTCTCTGTGTTGTTTTGTCTCTCTCTATGCTGTTTTGTCTCTCTCTGTGTTGTTTTGTCTCTCTCTGTGTTGTTTTGTCTCTCTGTGGTGTTTTGTCTCTCTCTGTGTTGTTTTGTCTCTTTCTGTTGTTTTGTCTCTCTCTGTGTTGTTTTGTCTCTCTCTGTGTTGTTTTGTCTCTCTTTGTGT
>CM022471.1:221494-246561 GCA_011952105.1 Coreoperca whiteheadi
CTGTCTGTCTCTACCTGTCTGTGTGCAGGAGGAGCAGAATCGAGGGAAGCCTAACTGGGAGCACCTGAACGAGGACCTTCATGTCCTCATCACGGTGGAAGAAGCTCAGAATCGAGCCGAGATCAAACTGAAACGAGCCGTGGAGGAAGTCAACAAGCTGCTGGTGCCCGCTGTGAGTCCCCCGACCTCTGACCTCTGTGTTATATGTGCATCATCGACTCACCTCGCAGGCTCAAACGCTTTGTTCAGTTCAGAACCCGACCTGAAACACTGGCACAAACAAAGTTTAGAGGAAAGAAGAGTCCGATGAAAATGTTCCGGCATGAGGCCTGTGTCTGGGACAAGGACCTTTATTATGAAGGAGCACAGGACGTATTTAATTACCCACTTCCTCCTGTGACATGAATCCTGTCTGAATGAGGCTTTAGACTGCATGCAGAGCAGTGTGTGTGTGTGTGTGTGTGTGTGTGTGTGTGTGTCACACTGGGAAACAGGAAATGCAGTGATTCTGCTGATCCTCACTTCCTCCACTCTCACTTCCTTGATTTCATCCGACCAATGAGGAGCCACGAAAACTCAGTTGCCGGGCGAGAAAAGGGGAATCCGATCACCTGCTCTTTCTCTGTGTGTGTGTGTGTGTGTTTGAGTGTCATGTGTTCAGATCTGACAGGAAGTTGGTTCCATGTTGAAGTGCCATTAAAAGTTGTATTTGTTCAGAAGTTAGTTTGTAGTTGGATTAAAGGAAAATTAATTAACTCGTTATCTAATTAGTAAATGAGCTTGTTGGTGCAGGTAGGACAGGTGTTGTTGAGCTGCACAGGTAATCACAATAATAAGAATCTTCGACAGGCGTAGAAATCATTTGAGCAGAAGGGATTGGCAAAAAGCCACGCCCCTTTCTCTTCTGAAGCCTCTGGAGCTCAGGTGAGCTTTTTCAGGTCCTTTTTTACAGGGTACTACATTACTTCATACCTATTCAGGTAGAGGTACGTACGCTTTGAGATATTCTTACATTGTCATATTTTGGGTAGTGATAAATTTTCAGGTAGATGAATATTTTTAGTTGTCCATCATTTGCAGGTAATTTTACATTTTGAGGGGGGAAAATTCAAAAATACCTTAAATTTTAAGGTTGATATTTGTTTTCACGTCAGCTTACATATATGTTTTCTACCTGTAGGGGCCAGTATATTTTTAGAGGGTTTTAAATTTTTATTTACATTTTCAAGTCGTAAAGTTTCAGGTACTCACATTTTTACAGTGTAGTACATTATTATAATTATTATATATTCTGTCAGAAGTGCGTGCATTTCCAGATATTCTTACATTCGCATACATTTTCAGGTAGTTGTCAGAGGTGTCATGTAACAAGGTACAAATACTTCGTTACCTTACTTAAGTAGTAATCTTGGGTTTCTATACTTTGCTGGAGTATTTATTTTTCAGCAGACTTTTTACTTCTGCTCTTCACAGTTTAGAAACACCTCATTGCTACGGTTTCATTTCGGCTTATTTTCATTCGGGCTTGTCAGCCTTAAAAAAAGAAACCCAAACAGCCCCTCCAGATGAACGGCTCCACCCGGACAGAGTGGATGTGACTGTGGCTGGATGAGAAGTATAAACATGTACCACTCCGACAGCCTATTGGTTGGTACGATCCATCCCTCTCCAGCAGGGACGCAGCCAGCGTTGGTCAACGAAGTATTTGTACTTTGTTACTTGTCACTCAGAGACAGTAATAAGTTACAGCAGACACATGCAGCCCAGCACGGAGACGTCCTCACGTATGTGGTTCTTTAATGTGGCTGCACTAACATGTTCATGTTCAACGGGCTGGAACAGGCAGCCTGGTGCAGCCCACATGTTTCAACATGAACATTTTAATATAACATTATAGTCGTCATCTGTACTTCTACCTGAGGAATGAACGGGAATACTTTTGAAACCTCTGGTAGATGTATATTTTCTGGTAGTTTTACATTTCTATTACAGTATCTCTTTAGAGGGCAGTGCATTTTTACATACATTTTCAAGCAGTCATGCAGGTATTTGTACATTTTAAAGAATTCATATATTGATAAGCCATTAAAACAACAATAAAACACCCAGTGTGTGTAAAATTAGAACGAGGGGGAAACAGACATGAACAGCTGAACAGGATAAAGAGCTTAGAGGAGTAAAGCAGCATCCTGCAAAGTAGAATATGTAAAATGTTGAAAATAAAACAAAACCAGGTTCAGCAGAAAATCAGCACAGGAATTTAAAACAACATAACATCACGTCACATTACAGAAGACACAGGTAATATATTTTATAATATATTGTATAATTAAATGAAGGACGTTCCAAACGTGGGAAGCTCCTGCTGTAAAGGCTGTTGGCCATAATATGTTTTAGTCCTGGAACAACTCTTATTCTTGATCGGGTTAATCATTTTCCTCAACGATGAATCTGGTAAACAGGACGTGCTGATCCACTAAAGATTCTATATAATCAACAAGCATTGTGAAACGGAATAAGATATTCCCAGCAAAGGAGACCGTGTCTAGGAAGAACATTACGGTGATGGTAGCCGTTAGCTTTATTACCCAGTGCTTGTATGCAGATGGAACATACACATTATTGTGTCCGTGGTAAGAGACCGAGGACGTTACATGTGAGAAGATCATATCATCTTAGCAGCTTCAGGTGTCAGCTATTTTTAAATTAGTCTAAATGGTTTTTAGCTATTGTACATTTTAAAGTGTTTGTATATTTTTTGTTATTTTGTATATTTTAGGTACTTTATTTGTATATATTTTGGTATTTGTATATTTCTAGTTATTTTGTATATTTTAGGTATTTGTATATTTCTAGTTATTTTGTATATTTTAGGTATTTGTATATTTTAGGTACTTTATTTGTATATATTTAGGTATTTGTATATTTTTTTGTTATTTTGTATATTTAGGTATTTGTATATTTTTAGTTATTTTGTATATTTAGGTGTTTGTATATTTTTAGTTATTTTGTATATTTTTGGTATTGTATATTTTAGGTATTTGTATATTTTTAGTTATTTTGTATATTTTAGGTTTTGTATATTTTAGGTATTTGTATATTTTTTTAGTTATTTTGTATATTTAGGTATTTGTATATTTTTAGTTATTTTGTATATTTTAGGTGTTTGTATATTTTTAGTTATTTTGTATATTTTAGGTATTGTATATTTTAGGTATTTGTATATTTTTAGTTATTTTGTATATTTAGGTATTTGTATATTTTTAGGTATTTTGTATATTTTTAGTTATTTGTATATTTTAGGTATTTGTATATTTTTTTGTTATTTTGTATATTTTATGTATTTGTATATATTTAGGTATTACTATATATTTTAGGTACTGTATTTGTATATTTGAGGTATTTTTGTGTATTTTTAATACTTTGGTGTACATATATTTGGCTGGAGCCCTTCTTGCAGTCTGTCGTCGGCTCACAGCGGCTGCAGGTTGGTGCAGGTGTGTTACAGGAACTTACCTGTGTTCCACTGAGTGCAGAGTGGACGGTTTGCTCTATAGCGACACCTGTGGTCAGAGACTGCTCAGAGAAGGTTTCAGGTTTGAGGAATCAGCGACCGACACACTTCCTGTTGTCCTGTGGTGAACAGGAAGCTGCTGCCCAGAATAACCTGCAGGATTATAAACACACAGAGACTTCCTGTTTCCTGTCCATTGTTCTTCCTCATTCATTTGTTGGTGTCAGTCTGTGTGTGTGTTACACTCTGGCGCCCCCTGTGGCTTTACCAGGTAACTGCAGAGGCCTTCAGTCTAACAGAACATGCTCAGTAGACGCCGTGTCCCGTCCTCTGAGTCACCTATCACTAAGGAGATATACCTGACTAAACCAGAGACTAAATCTGAGACTAAGCCTGAGACTGAACCTGAGACTAAACTGGAGACTAAACCTGAGACTAAACCTGAGACTGAACCCGAGACTGAACCTGAGACTAAGCCTGAGACTAAGCCTGAGACTGAACCTGAGACTAAACTGGAGACTAAACCTGAGACTAAACCTGAGACTGAACCCGAGACTGAACCTGAGACTAAACCAGAGACTAAATCTGAGACTAAGCCTGAGACTAAGCCTGAGACTGAACCTGAGACTGAACATGAGACTAAACCTGAGACTAAGCTTGAGACTGAACCTGAGACTAAACCAGAGACTGAACCTGAGACTAAACCAGAGACTAAACCTGACACTAAGCCTGAGACTAAACCTGAGAGTAAGCCTGAGACTGAACCTGAGACTAAACTGGAGACTGAACCTGAGACTAAACCAGAGACTAAACCAGAGACTAAACCTGACACTAAGCCTGAGACTAAACCAGAGACTAAACCTGAGAGTAAGCCTGAGACTGAACCTGAGACTAAACCTGAGACTGAACCAGAGATTAAACTGGAGACTAAACCTGAGACTAAGCCTGAGATAAAACCAGAGACTAAACCTGAGAGTAAGCCTGAGACTGAACCTGAGACTAAACCTGAGACTAAACTGGAGACTGAACCTGAGACTAAACTGGAGACTAAACCTGAGACTGAACCTGAGACTGAACCAGAGACTAAACCTGAGACTAAACCAGAGACTAAACCAGAGACTGAACCTGAGACTAAATCTGAGACTAAGCCTGAGACTAAACCTAAGACTGAACCTGAGACTAAATAAACCTGAGACTAAACCAGAGACTAAATCTGAGACTAAATCTGAGACTAAGCCTGAGACTAAGCCTGAGACTGAACCTGAGACTGAACATGAGACTAAACCAGAGACTAAACCTGAGACTAAACCTGAGACTGAACCTGAGACTGAACCAGAGACTAAACCTGAGACTAAACCAGAGACTAAACCAGAGACTGAACCTGAGACTAAATCTGAGACTAAGCCTGAGACTAAACCTGAGACTGAACTGGAGTCTAAACCTGAGACTAAACTCCACTTTGCTGAGTTTAATATCTGTTACAATCCAAGGTTTAGTTGTCTGGTCAGACGGAAACAAAGAACAGGTCTGAGTCGAGCAGACGACAGTATGTTACGAACAGAAGGAGCATTTTTTGCGTTCATGTCATGCTAAAACTTCCCTCGTATGATTATATGTTTTATACAAACATCAAAAATATATAACATGCATTTTATGGAAAATTATAACATTAAATTAACTTCTATACACACAGTATGTACAGTATACATCCATATTAACACACTATAGAGTATCTGTCATGTATATATTGTAGTAATGGCTCATGAGTATTGAAGCTTTGCAGCATTTGTTGCAGCTGCTCAGTGTAAACTGTTAAATACTTTATAAATGCATCATATTTCAGAAACTGATATGTTTTTAACTGCATGTAAAATCCGAATCACGTATCCAGTACAGCTGTAAAAGTATAACAGTACATGGAAACACTCAAATAAAGTACAAGAACCTCACAAATATGTATGTGTGTATAATACACATATACTGCAGTACAGTAGAAGTACCTGATGGCAGTTACTGTGTGTGTTGTTACTTCAGGCGGAAGGGGAGGACAGTCTGAAGAAGATGCAGCTGATGGAGTTAGCCATCCTGAACGGGACGTACAGAGACGCCAACATCAAACCCTGTAAGAGACCCACCAATCAGAGACCAATCAGAGACAGTCTCACCAATCAGAGACCAATCAGAGACAGTCTCACCAATCACAAAGCAGAACAACCATTACTCTGTGCTAACTGCTAATGCCTCTCCTCCTCCTCTCCCTCTCCCTCCTCCTCCTCCCCCTCCTCAGCCTCCCTCGCCTTCTCTCTCGCAGCCTCCTGTCAGACTCCTCGTTTCCTCTCTGGCCCTGCGCCGGTGTTGGCCCCGCCCGCCACCCTTCGTACACCTGCCCCCACAGGTCCCGCCCTCATGCCTTTGATTCGTCAGATCCAGACGGTGCTGCCCAATGGGACGCCTCACCCGGCGGCTCTGATGCCAGGTGCAGGGCCAGAGTCCGGTCTGATCTACGCTGCCCCATACGACTACCCGTATGCTCTGGCAGCACCGACGTCCATCCTGGAGTACCCTCTAGACTCTGGTGGGGTGTTAGGTAAGCCCGCCCCGCCCTGCTCCTGCGACTGCTCCCCCACCCCTCATCACCACCCCCACGGCCAGTGGAGCCCCGCTCCCACACTGCTCCTCAGACACGCCTCCTAAAAGATGGAAAACAAGCGCGCCTCCACGCCACGCACATACACACTCCCGCCCAGACACACCTGCAAACCTGCAGCATCGCCTCCTATTGGACGGAGTCCTAAACGGGAAACTCTGATTGGAGGAAAGTGATGAATTGATTTGCAGCAGCTAAAATAAATGTACACAGTAAAAACTCCCCGGTGTCCCGATGTAAAAGCATTACAGACAGAGTGGAGAGTTTATTTTTTAGGAATTAGCTGACTTCTGCTGTTCTAACTGTCAACAAATCGTTAGTTAGAACATAAAATATAAAATCCAGTATGAAATATGTTTCCTACTCTAAATATTTTACTGGATAAACAGAAAAGTTGTTCCTCAGTCTGTTTGTCTACAGGGGGCGCTGTTGCTCCAACAAAATGTTTTTAATTTAACTTCTGCTGTCAGGTGATGTGGCGTCGGCTGCGAACGAGGTGTTCAGGTACGACTGTGTTTACTTTGCCTTTTCTGTCGTTTGATTGGCTGAAGATGTTTGTACTACTGTCGACATGCCTCAGAGATTCCTGTCACACAGAGAACCTCACAGAGTTTTATTTAAAAAGAACAAATTGATGTTAGAATCGTGTGGCTGCTGCTTCCTGCACTGAAACACTTAACACCTGGGAATCTGTAACAGAGACAGTGAATCCAACACGCCATCAACACGCGAAAAAAACCTCACCAACACGCCCCCCAACATATCACCAACACACCCCCATCACGCCTACAGACATTCCCCCAACACACCACCAACACGCCCCCATCACGCCTACAACACGCCCCCAACACGCCCCCATCACACCTACAAACACGCCCCCAACACGCCCCACCACACCTACAACACGCCTCCAACACGCCCCCATCATGCCTACAGACATTCCCCCAACACGCCATCAACACGCGAAAAAAACGTCACCAACACGCCCCCCAACATATCACCAACACACCCCCATCACGCCTACAGACATTCCCCCAACACACCACCAACACGCCCCCATCACGCCTCCAACACGCCCCCATCACGCCTACAACACGCCTCCAACACGCCCCCATCACGCCTACAACACGCCCCCAACACGCCACCATCACGCCTACAAACACGCCTACAAACACGCCCCCAACACGCCTCCAACACGCCCCCATCACGCCTACAAACACGCCCCCACCACGCCTACAACACGCCTCCAACACGCCCCCATCACGCCTACAAACACGCCCCCAACACGCCCCCACCACGCCTCCAACACGCCTCCAAATCGCCACCTGAAAGCCTGTAACCACCATGTGTTCCCTTTTGAGCCTTAACATGTATTTCTAATGAGTGTCTGACTTTGTGTCGCCGTGATGATGTGTCCACATACCTGTACACGTGTGTACCTGTATGAATTGTTGTGCGACGCTGTGGACAGGTGACATGTCCTCCGTGTTTGCGGTCTGGTGCAGGTGTGGCGGCCGCTAAAGTTCAGAGACACAAGGTGCGAGTCCGTCCTTACCGAAGGACCGTGACCGCAGACTGAGGTTAGTCCGCTCAGACCCGCTCCCCTGTCTCCACACCTGCCTTTCCCACAATCCACTGCGTTGGGTCAGCCAGCGTCTGTTCAGGGCGCTTTCACACCAACAACCACCAGAGTCCACCACAGTCCACCAGAGTCTAAAAGAGTTCACCAGAGTCCCCTAGATCCCACCAGTCTGCCAGAGATCTTATTTTCAGAAAACTAAACCACAAAACTGTGGATATTTTCTAATCTAACAAAATAAAGATAAATCCAGAGTAACTACGTTTGTGCTACTTTCACCAAAACAACTGCAGAAATACGAACAGGCGCTACAGAAAGAGGATTCATAGCAGGTAATCAGAGCACAGAAGCTCAAGTTTACTGCAGTTCGTTACAGATCCAGAGGTGCTGAATCGTTGCTGTTCAATTCAATTCAGCTTTGTTCATACAGCCCAACATCACAGATCACAGCCTGCCTCAAAGGGCTTCACAGTCTGTAACCTAGACCCCCCCTGTCCTCAGAGCCACGGTTCAGATCAGGACAAACTCCCCAAAAACCCTTTAACAGGGACGGAACGATAGAAAGCTCAGGAAGCAGCAGAGGAGGATCCCTCTCAGGACGGACAGACAGATTCACAGCAGGAGGTCAGAGTATCTGCGGTTACGATGACAACAGGTGGGCTGTGAAACATGATGGAACCAACTGTTCATCTCCGTCATCCAGTGGACTCACATTCACGCAAAACGAGCATTCTTTCATGTTTGCGTTTCAGCGTTAATGGAGCTTTGGTTAAACTTCATGAGCTTCATTTGGAGGGACACTTGACTGCTGATATACTGCCCCCCACTGCTCGCAGGCTGCAACTGCACCTTGTGGACGTGAAGCGCTAGTTTCTGCGCTCTGAAGGACAAAACATGAACACGCAGTTTAAGCTAAAGCCCCAAAAAGGAAAACTGCACAGAAATCCTTTGTAATTCTGCTGGACCAGGTGTGAAAAGGGCCCACAGGTAACAGAAGAGGTGGTTTCTGGGAAATGCAGTCACAATGTGTGATGGTGAAGTCGGGATGTGATCCGCCAACAGAAGCTAAATGTGAAACATTTAAAATGACTTCCTGCTCCATTATTCTGAGGACTTTATGGATCCGCCATGATGTTGATGACAAATAATGGACCAAACATTTGAAATGATTCGTTCTTTTAACTGTAACTAGAAGGTAAAACTTTATTTACAATCTAAGTCTTAAAAACTAATTTTAGTAAATCCACTTTTTCCCTCCAGTTCCATCTCTGTGTCCAGTACAGACAGAGGGCCATGCTGTGGTTAGCCTATCTTAGCACAAAGGCTGGAGGTGGACTCTGTCCACAAGCTGGCTCCAATGCAAACTGCTGCTAAAACCACACGTTCCGCCACTCGTTCAACAAGCAACAGACATCATGTAACTCTGACTGACTTCCAGAGGGTGGATTTTCCTTTTTTGACGGAGCTAGGCTAGCCGTTTCCCGCTGCTTCCAGCCTTTGTGCTAAGCTAGGCTAACACGTCTCAGCCCTCTCTCTGTACTGGACGCACAGAGATTTACTTAAATAAAAGTTCTCAGCCACTAATCTGACGTTAGCTAACAGTATTTGTCCTCAAGTATTTCTCTGCGTGCACAAACCAAGTCTAGAAATCAGTTGGACTGTTTGCCATAAATTAATTCCGTTTCTTCCACATTGAATTGGATTGTCAGACTGGTTTGGTTCCCTCAGAGTCAGACAGGTGACTGAACTGGAGACCTGAAGGTTTCTCTGTTTCTTTCAACTTCAGTCCGAGACGCTTAGGTCCTCTGAGGAACAGGAGGAATGAACCATCAGATCGGTCTACGAGGTTTGATGAAGAATCTGATGTTTCTCCTGATGGTCAAAGTTTCTTTATCTCAAGTATTCGCAACAGTGAGTCCAAAATACATAAGCTTGTACAAATACTGAGAATCCTAATACAGAATAATAAAGTAAATAGTTGTCCCAGTAAATAGCACATCTCTAGACAGATCCGATCATTACATGGCAGAAAAGTGCTGTCCAATAGAGGCCCAGAGTCACTGTCCATCAGCAGAAAGGTTTCTTTCCTCTCTGATCCAGAACTCTTTCACAACCAGAAATTCTGTAAAGAATCAGAAGAAAAATATTTTCATGAGGAGTTGAGTTACTAAAATGATCAAACTGTAATCGTTAAATGATCAAAACACAAAGTAACGGATAGGTAACACTGATAAAATTAATGACATAAATCTGATGAAATTGCACAGAGTCCTGGTGCGAAGCTGCTGTGGACTCATCCAACTCGTCTGTCACATGAATAGATTTTACTCGTCTAAACTCAACACACAAACTCGGCTGCTGGTAAAAACTCATATAACAACAGCACCCGGACAGCATATATTTACGTCTCATTAGTGACGGAGTCAGGTTGGATGCTGTCAGTCTGCAGTGGGTGGCATCCAGGTGCGACCAGTAAACCTGTACGTTTGCTGCTGTCTGGCTGTGATGGTGGCGGACAGCTGGACGACAGGTGTCTTCATCAGCTCAGTGTGGCGTTCAGGGATGCTGAACATGATGTCACTGCATAAAACAAGATGTCATTTTCAACACAAGTGTTGTAAAATATTGTGTTTTTTCAATGGAGTTTTGAATAGGTTCAGAAGCAAAACAGGGTCAAACCTAAATTTACCCAAAGGAGAACATGATCGTCAGTTCGATATAAGTTCCACGTTTTTTACCTGATGGTACACTGCTTTTAGGAAACAGAATATTACTTGAAACCTTGCATCTCCAAAAGTCTTTTTGTTTAGTGTATTGTATTTATTTAAATTCATGCAAGATATAAGTAAAACTTGATCCATTAACATTCAGCTTCTAAACAGAACTGAAACGACTGTCATCCAGAATGGGAACCAGTATCAGGTTTATTGACTCCGGTTTTACGCTGCTCACTATGTACAGACACAGAAGTAGACGTACATTTAATAGACAGAAGTGTGAATACAAAGCAAAACAACAACAGTGACACCTGTAAACAGTAAGATAATTGGTGATTTTTGATTATTTATCAGTCAGTTATCTTGTGAAAAATGCTGGTTGCAAGTATGAAGCTGGAAGCAACAAAATGCTCATATTAGCACTTTTACATTGTTACATTTATTCATTTGAAGTTTTTGTCCAAAAGAACTTACAAATGAGGCACAATCCATCCAAGCCACGAGAATACTACTGATACTTTTCCCTGTTTCATTTCATGTTAAAGTCATTCATTTAATATTTAAATCAGCCTTCTGAAGGACATTTGTCATATGTTTGATATTTTATATGTAATAGAAAACAAAGTCCTCTGATTGAGATAGAAATGTTACAATTCAGAACTTTACTTTTCACCATATGCTGATGATGCGCTGCTTTATGTTTTAGAAGAATCTGGGAGAAAAAAAAGGTGTTTGAGCTCAAAGTTTGTAGTTCTGGATCCATGGTATCTTTAAAGTTCAGTAACACTGATACTTTGGAGATACAAGGTTTTCCCTCAGAAATCATGACAGTTATTGTAGATATACAGAAGCCGCTGACTTCCCTTCTCCTCAGTGTTTGTCATAGCACTTTCTTGTATCTGTCAGATTCAATTCAAATGTATAGTACAAATTAACAGTAAAACAGTATCCAGTTTAGCATTTACAGGTAACAGTATGAAGCGCATATGGATATATTATAACATAAATGTCCAATATGACGTTTTACTGAATGCAGCCATGATATAAACATTATGAACAATAACTAATACATAGTATTTATGATGGAAAGGAAACGTCAGTATCAAGGTTCTGCCTTTAGAGGGATGAATGAACCACAGCTGGTCATGTTTCTCATCAAGCTGCTGAAAAATACAAATACATGAAATGATTCAATGCAACGTGGACGAGGTGCTTCAGTTTCCTACAACAAACCAACTGAGCTGTGTTGAAAAGATATCTTGTTTAGGATGTCAGCAGCCATGAAGTTTGACTCGTCACTGGTTCCTGACTTTTTCCTCCATTCTGTATCTCGAATGTTTCTTTAAACATTACGTACATATTTCTGATTGATGTCTTCTTTTCATAAAGAGATTTAATGATCTGATTTTGCACTGAGCTCTACAACATCTATGTCCGCCGCCGCCGCCAGCACAGCAGACATTTTAAAACCTCCGACAAACCTCAAAGACGATGATTTAAAGGGAATAAATGTGTTGACCTGAGCAGCGTCAGGTCACTTCATGGACGAGAAGATGAACAGTATGAATGCATTTTACAAAAAGGTATTCAACTTGAGACATTTTTTTATTTCTATTTTTTTTTTGTTGCAAAAAAGGAGTATTTACTTGTGGCTTGTTGAAATATATAAATTTATATAAATATACATGGAGAGTATAAAGCAGGAATGTATATGAAATGTACGATTTGACCCGTATAGTGGTCAAACCTTTCCTGTTTGTAGGAAAAGGAGGTGTAGCAGCTTCATAGTGCAGCATTTGAAATATTCCTCTATTTTTGAATCTATTTTAGGGCTTTATACAAAAGATGGGATCTTCCCTGTTAATATGCAAGTTTCTATGAATGATAGTGTCTTTAAGCTGAGGGCTGTTAGCGTCAAACCTCCTGTTTAGGAAAAAACAACATGTAGTGTTGCTTTTTGTCATCAGAGCAAAGATTTCCATGTTTGTTGTAAAGAGAAAAGATTCTTTTTGAATTGTAATAAAAGCTGTTATTGAGTAAAAAGAGCAAAGCTCTAAATGTTGATATCAGTGTCCTCTAACTTGTGTTTAATGTTTGCCGTGATCACCTGCTGCTGCTTCTGATTTATGCTCTAGTCTTATTATTATGTGATAACCAGGGCCTGGCATCAAACTCTGGACTTTGCTGGTTCTGACTGAAACGTTTGAGTATAAAAATGTCTTTATTTTGGCTACAAACCAACCTGATGGTTTATTGTGAGAGAAAGATGAAGATTCACTTTATTCTGTTATTTATTTTGCTTGTTTCATTCCCTCTGTTTCCTCATTCAGTGGGAACCCGTCTGCAGTGCGAGATTATTGCTTTACGTTGTTAGCATAGCATGAGCTAGCTAGCTTTGTAGCCAACTAAAAAGCATGAGAAGACAGTGAGACCATTTCCTGCAAAACTAGTCTGGACTGGTTTGACTGGGTCCAGCCTGGTACCAGCCTGGTACCAGAGATCGATTTGATCGTAACATCAAACTAACCTCCTGTTTCTTTCTTCTTCCTGCTCTGTTCTCTAACCCACTAACCCTCTGACCTCTGACCTCCTCCACCCAGCGATGACCCTGCTGCCTGCTGGTCACCCGGCCTCTGACCATACTACTATGGTGAAGTACTGCAGTACTCTGGTTGTTACTGCATAACATTCAGTGTTGGACGAGCTACTTCCAAAATGTAACACGTTATAGATCACTAGTTACTGTCATTTGAGAATAATTCGTTATATTCCAGTATTACTGTCTCTGAATTGTGATGCTTTACACACCTTCTGCGTTACCTTGGTGTTCACTGCAGCTCATTACAGATCCAGTGGAGGGCGATGTGACGAACTGAGAATAACCTCGCACTTGTAGAATCAGTCTCTGCAGACGTCCTCTCAACTATCCAGCAACAGGAAATGATGTCACTCTTTTTACTACTTAATGCTATTACTGCATTACAGCAAAAAGCAATACATTATTCTAATTGGGTTACTTTTGTAACGTGTCACTCCCAACACAGTTAGCACTTTACTTTACTTTCATTTGCTAATCATTTGTGAAAAACGTTACCTGTGAAGACGAGTGTAATTTGGTACCATTTACACTGTTCTGATTTTACCAATCACCGTTAAGCTGCCGTCAATGAAACTCAACACTTCCTGTCGATTTTTCACATTAAAAGCCTACTGCTAACAAGCAGGCTGATTATGGCCGTGTGGCTGTATCGGTCTGAATGGGATACTAACATATCGGTAGACTACCTGCCCTTCATATTGTTTTCATGACGTCCACTGAGCTTTAATCACGTTCTGGTCTCAGCTGTCTGCAGAACACCAGATCCCTGCTGGACACTTCCTGTTATTGACTCAAACATCATGGGACTGGTTTCATTTTTACTTCAATGTCCAAAAATGTCTCATAGTAAAGTGATTATTGATGACACCCGTAGCTTCAGGTCATCAACATCACTCACTTGTTTACTGCGACAGAATCAAATGATCATATTACAACTTTATTCTGGTAGATTCAAACATTTCTGTCGAATAGTTTGGACTTTATTGGTGAAATCTCTGGTGCTTTTGTCCTATCAGTGGCTCCGATACTTCAGGAACCTTCTAAAGAAGTACGGAAACTGCAGTCCTGTAAAGTCATGTGAGCAGCTTAAGTTTAAGACTTCTGAGGAAGTGAAGCCACGTCTGTCTCTCTGCTGAGCTGTAAACAGTCCGGGATGACGTCACCATCTTAGTTTCTTTATTATTATTAAGTCTATATCATTCTACAACGTTGACTTTTTATGTATTTAAATGACGCCCGACCGCCTTTATATCAGAAGGTGTTTGCTACGGAAGCCCAGAGTGGCCACGCTGTATTTATGTCCCTTATCCCAACATCACAAACTAATTATCTTGTTGAATTTGAATTTAATGCACTCGCTCACCTCTGGCTATAGTTAATGTCCCCCCATCATGACAACTGTGGGGGAGGATTTCTCTACAACTCACCTGTTTAAATTTTAAGTTACACATAATAAGGGGCGTGGCTGCTTTGAGTGACAGATAGGTGTCATTACAGGTGGCTGGTTTCGGCAAACAGCCGCCTCAGCACCACCTCTTCACCAATTTTTGGATTAGCCCCGGCCGTCGCCATCTTAGTGGTGGCTGACTCTGCCGGCGCCACCGCAGCGCGATCGTCATGCTGGCTCTTCAGAAACCTCTGGGGGAGGTCACGAAGACTGCGTCCATGGTTGACACTGCCTATGGTATTTGTATGTACTGGCCACACTCTGCTTCCGTAGTCCTCTGACCAAAGCGCGTCAGAGAATCAGAAGTGCCTTTTTCCTAATGATTGTTTTGAATTGAACTTTACTGTCCACAAGACAAATGTGTCACTTAACTATAAATTAAGTTCCCAAAGAAACATAACGTCACATTGATTGTTTTTAAATCAACATGATAGGAACAATTTTTAATAAATGTGTCCATAAAGTGTTGACTCACAATTTGTGGTTTTATTTTATTCTGTTTTACCACTTCTCCTGATGATTAAAGGGGAAATATGTAAGAATTGGCCACCGGTCGGAATCATACTCCAAACAAATAGGGGGCAGCATATCACCAGGGTAACGGCTAGCTGTAGCTGAGGTTAACTAGTTATCCATGCAGCTAGCTCACTCTTCCCAGACTGGGAGCTCGGGGCACTGGGGGAGTCTTGGTGTCTACACCACTAGCCCTGGAGCTTTGGATCGGAGGAGATCCTCAGGCTCGGGGCGTGATTTACAGAGGCTCCAACCAGGACTCTGACTCCAGGGTCGACGAAGACACAGCGGATTCAGGAGAGATATGAAGCGGGAGAGGGGCGAGAAGGAGGTCCACATCAGTCCCACCTGAAACCGACACCCACTTTACTCTGATTGATCTGCCCTGAGTAGTGTCTGCAGGTCTAATTCCACCAATCAGAGCATTAGCAGTTGAGAGGTGAAACACGGTGCAAAAAGAGCAAACTTGTGAGCTACACGAACATAAATGGACCTTGTGGTGAGATTTTGTAAATTGGTAAAACGATTATTTAAAATCAGAAACTATGTGATCAAATAAGTTAATGAGAGTATAAATCTGACAACATTAAAGATTTAATAAAGCGGACTTTTCAGGACGTGTTCTTTTTCTGTGAGCGACAAACATCTTCCAGCTGTTGCATGTTTCATTAAACCGCCCGCGGGGGCGCCCCGTCAGCTCAGCTGGTCGAGCAGGTATCGAGTCCTCACCGCAGCGGCTGGGGTTCGAACCCCGGCCCGGGTCCTTTGCTGCGTGTCGTCCCCCCCTCTCCTGCCACGGTCCAATAAAGGCCAAGCGCCAGCTTTACATCATGTTAGTGCTGAATGTAGTCACCAATGGAAGGGTTACTGAACAGGTCTACCTGGGATCAGCGGGCCCCCGTTTGAGGTGTCAGTTAACTTCCGGTGTTAGGAGTTCAGGTGACAGGAGAGGTATCCTGATCCCTTATTATGTTTAGTCCTGAACTTGGAAAGGACGTCAGCCTGAACTCCTCTCTTACAAACTAATTAGACGATATACATTTCATGGCCATTATGTTCTTTGAGTAATAACCCGGGGGGGCGTTGACTTGAATACGACTGCGTCACAGATAAAAGCCTTGTAGCAGTGGAAAGTGATAAAATAGCTAAAACATTTCACGAGGGGAAAAAAATCCCACAAATCTGAAAGTCCTTTCGAAAATATTACACAAGAAAGCTAACCTAGCTTAACTTAGCAAGGTAAGGGACAGCGCCCAGCCCCCTCCCCCGAAACCAACATTAGATCCAGGCCAAGGAGTACTAATGTAGTAGGATGGTTTTATTACAAAACCCTTTTTAAATGAAGCCTCTGACAAATAAAAACACTAAAGCTAAGCTTTTCCAAAAAAAAAACTAGTAAACCTGTTTAAAAAACTAAAATGAAATTGGAAAGAAAAAGTCAAAATGACTAACTTTATAGGTCTATAGTTCAAGAGTGGGCTTTTTAAGAGGTTTAATTACAGCTACTTTAAAATACTGTGGTACATAGCCTGTTAATAAAGACAGACTGATCATATCTACTAAAGATGTGCTAACTGATGGTAAAACATCTTTAAGCGGCCTAGTTGGAATTGGGTCTAAGAGAGGCTGATTGCTTACATGAAGAAATCGCCGACCTTAGTTGAAGAAGGTTGACAGGAGAGAAGCAGTCAAAGTACACCAGAGGTTTCTCTAAGGCTTCTGTTTGAAGAAATACTTTGTAAAACCGTATTACTCTATTTTCCTCTCACTTGTTTTATGTCCCAAAGTAACAGAATCCAGAGTGTACCTGAGCCAAAAGGAGATCCGGGGCAGGGAACAGAGGACTGGAGACGGGGACCAGAGCAGATCAGGCTGAAAACAGCAACAAGCAAATGTCAGACAAGAACAGCTAGAAACGCAAACTACCATCTGGAAAGGAGAGTGTGGCAGGGCGGGGTCTTCTTAGGAGACTTGACTGTATGATCAGGTGCAGCTGGTGAGGCTCTGCTCCGGCACACCTGTCTCCATCAACAATACCCACCGTGAGCAAGCACTTGGCCACAGTGGCAAGGAAAAATGTCCTTTAAGAGGCAGAAACTTCGGGCAGAACAGAGATAACAGGAGGTAGAGCATTGTTGGGATTCACAATGGTTAAAGGGGCCCCAAACTGTGTAGGCGCAATCAATTATGGCTATCAGGATTATCACAGATAATAACTTTAATGAATAAAGTCCTCGGGGCACCACTCGTCTTAAAGACGACCAATTAACTGATTGAGTCTCATAAAATACACTAAACTATCAATTTGGAACTCAGATTAATTAAATGAATAACTATAACCACAATAAATAGCTAGTAGGTGAACGATTTGGAATTCAAAAAGCATCCAGCATAATTATACACAAGCATTTATTTAAAACAAAAACACAATGTGAAGTCTGACTCTAAATACCCTA
Organism: Coreoperca whiteheadi; assembly: GCA_011952105.1. Classification (NCBI taxonomy): domain Eukaryota; kingdom Metazoa; phylum Chordata; class Actinopteri; order Centrarchiformes; family Sinipercidae; genus Coreoperca; species Coreoperca whiteheadi. The sequence continues at coordinate 238,967 of CM022471.1, forward strand.
AACTACACATCAACGTGTGAGATCCAAGCAGCCATCTTGGATCACACACACACGTTGTTGTGTAGTCGAAAATGGCGTCAATCGAAAGAAAGGGAATTCAAGATGGTGGTAAAGGTCATGTAGGTTAAAGAGTGGCTCCGTTAAAGGGGGGATGAGTGAACCGTAAAAGGTAAACGGTGCCAGGTTAAAAGAGAGTTAGCTAGCATTGACCCTAGTTGGCTAGCTTTATTCTTTTACAAGACGTCAAGCCCCGGCGTGGTCCCGAGACCCACTGAGAATCCTCTTGTATTGTTTTTGATCGTGTACTACACAAAGTTTCCACCTACTGTGAAAATCTCACCTATTTTCCACAAAAGTACTCTCAAACCATGGTGTCATCTTTTCCTTTATTTTCCTGGGTTGGGTTTAATGGTGTCTAGCAGATTCCCATCTCCTCCCGTCCAAACCTTGTTCAAGCCAGTTTGAGCCAGTCGGAGCTGAGCTTTGTCCCTACAGGTGGGGTCTGAACTTTGGAGGATTTCATTGTAATGGGAAAAAAAGCCTGATCTTTTCTATCTCTGTGTTTCGACTGTATTCTTTACTTTTCCATCTTCATATACACACACATATACAGAGAAACCTAAATACATTCTTAGCATATTCTACTTCTTCACACTTTATATGTCTTTATGCCTTTGTCACATTTGACCTGTTACTCTCTTTTATCTTTGTGTGTGTGTGTGTGTGTGTGTATGCTGTATCCTCAGAGTGCGTCACTGAGTGAGTGTATGTTGTTTCACCACAGTGGTGCTAATATGTGTCCTCAGAATCAGGGTGTGTGTGTGTTTCTCCTGTTTGCATGTGGAAGATTAATACAAATGAAAAATGCATATCTATGGTCAACAATTTTCTGTCTCATTGTTTTTGTCCTGCTTCCTGTTTGCAGCGGCACGCACACGCCCAGTGTACGTGATCAGTCACGTGATGTGCGTTTTGAGGTGTAGGAGTAAGGACGGAAATGATTGCGGAAACGGGGCTGAAACTCGTCTGGACGGAGATCGTTTTGGTTTGAAAATGTCATTTTTACACACTGAAATCCCTTTCAGACTCTTAACTATGTGATGCGCTGCAGATGGTGAAATATCCGAAGCCCTCCTATCTTTCTTTGAGGAACATTGGTTTTAAACATTTCAATACGTTTCTCATGCATTTGATGGCAAAGGGGCGATCCCCGGCCATCTCGCCCTGGCTCTGCTTGAGGCCGAGAGGCTGATTCGTGTGGGTGCATGAGACCCTGAGAAAGAGAAGAACTCACGGGGAGGAACGTTACCACCACATGGTCCTGGAGCGTCGCCTCGATGATAGTCGGTTCAAGGCGTATTTTAGGATGAGTCGAGTCAACCGTTGTGCCTAGCATCACAAAAACTACCACTAACTACAGAGCGGATGAGCATTTCTTTGTTTTAACATCAACGCTACATTTTGGGTTAGGCCTAGCCTAATTTTATCCAAAGCCTAAAACTCTGACCGCTGTGGATGTGAGATTATTGTCCAACTAATCCGATTGGACATTGGGGAAAAACGCTAATGACGGCGGGCGCTTTTCTGCTCTGAGTTGACGTTTTTCCAACTTAAGGCGTTCGTAGTGGTCCTGCAAAAATGCGAATCTTCTACAATTGCTACTTAAACTCTTACTAACTACCGTGAAACACAATTAGTGGTGACATAGTTGATACTCTAATAATCCATTTCTAACTCTGTGAAAAGTCCCCCAGATCGGAAGACAACTTAGACTATCGGGCAGGTTGTTCCAGACTGTGCAAAGGCAGAGCTTCTTTTAGGTAATCCACAATTAGGCATGTGCCGGTATCAATTTCTGAGCTGCTGAGCTGTTATCACGGTATTATCACGATATTTTGATCAAGAGAAACAGGTCAAAAAGATAAACAAACTTCAGTGTTGTCCACTTAGTAACTCTATTAACTTTTAAATAACAAAAAGTACCTCAAACATTTAAATAAATATAAACTACTGACTTTACCCTTTTAGAAGGGGTTTACAGTAGTTAGTTACAGTAACAAATGACTTCTCCCAAGAGGTAATTGAGTTAGTAACCCCACCTGTCTGCTGTAGTTGAAATGTACTAATTCCTCAAATGACTGTTTGAGCTCAATATTAATTTTTTCGTATTCACTGTCTGAGTTCAGCAGAAGCGTTTCGGCATACTGGTGGCAAGGCTAGCTCTGAATGACTCAGACCCCACAGTGGAGCAGCACGTTTTCAACAACACACCTTGCTATCGATGTGTTCAGTTCGCCTCGGTCACCTGTTGCTGACCCGAAGCATGGAGCGCTGCTTGTTTTAACAGAGCGGCTTCGTCTCCTTCGCTGGCGCTCACGCTAGCTGCGTTTGGGCTTGGGCTAGCAGCATCAACAAGGGTCGTGTTAGTGTGTGTCGACGTAAGGTGCGTCATAGGATTCCAGCTGCTTGAAGCAGACGTGGATAAAGTCTTTTTTCCCGGGCATAGCTGCATGTTACACAAACATTCTTGCCTTTAACGTCACAGAGCGAGACGTGGCGTCGGTGCTTCCCGTTCGAGAACGCTACCTTTGAATTTCCCCGGCTCGTCGCCGTTGTCACTGTCTCGTGTTTAATGGTATTTAGAGCGTGCAGTGAGTGAGACAGCGTGAGCCGGGTGTCCGCCCACTCAGCCAATCATCATTGCATTTGCAACGGTGTCACCCCCCCCCCCGCTCTCTCCAGGCAGCAGGTGTGTAGCCATACTAAGCCAACTTCGACACCTCGCGCTTTATTCAACCAAATTGTACTAAACACACCACTTTACATTCTCAGTAACGATAATGGCGTTGCAACAATGGGAAAAGTAATTAATTGGATTACTCCGTTACTGAAAAAATAAACGGCGTTATACTTAAACGCCGTTACTCCCAACACTGGAGGTGAGAGATGATCGTTTACATCAGATTGGCATGAGTGCTTTGTGCAGCATATACGCAGTGTTTTTTAAGCAGATGATGGAAAATAAGCTAATAATAAGCTAAAATCTAAATTCACCGTATTTTGAAGTGCCCGCGATAATAATATCGTGCATTTTCATTACCGTGATTTATCGCATTACCGAAAACCGGCACATGTCTATCTACAATCATTTCGACTCATGGACCTTGATGTCCTGGAGGTCTGTTCTGAGCAAAGCTGTACAAATCGCTTCAGTGGTGGAGGTGCACGATTATTTAGAATCTTAAAATCAACCGTACCCAATTTGATTCTCAAAGTTTAACATATCTAGACGGCTTAGAATTTGACAATGAGGATATCTTGGTGTTTTTTACGACTTTTATAGCCTGATTATAAAGTGATTTTAAAGGTTTTAATGTTGCCTCACTTGCTTGAGACCAACAACAAATGCAATCATTAAAATGGGAGATAATCATTGCATCCCAATACATTTGTGCTGCTTCATGATCTAGCATATTTCGAATATGTCTAAGAATTGAACGTTGCATTTTATGGTCTTAGAAATTTTTTTGATGTGCTTTTTAAATCCCACTATTGGCTCTAAAACGACCCCTAGATATTTAAATTCAACTACTTCATCATTTTCGTCTTTTACAAATATGCATGGAGAAGTTGGAGGTTTTCTAGTTTTTGAGAAATTCGTTGCTACCTTTTTTTTTTACATTTAGTGAAAGCGAAGCAGAAAGGAGCCAATCTGAAATGTTATTCATAACTTTGGTTAATGTCATAGCCAAACTAGTGGCATACTGTCCATCCACATAGAAAATAGAATCATCCGCATACAATTGAATATCTACCTCACCACACATACAGGGATGGTCATTAATACAGAGTGTAATCAACAAATCATGTATTCCTGGAGGAAACCGTCAGTAAAGCAGTCAGTCAGTCTGACTCCCTTTCCCTCCTACAGAGAACACAGAGACACTGAGGAACCAGACCTGTCAGACCAGAACCTAAAGCCAGGATAAAGAGGTTCAGTGAATGTGGTGTTGAAGGTGTGGAGGTGGCTCAGTGAGTCAGAGGCGACTCTGAAGAAGGACAGAGTGCCAGCAGGACAGTCCACATACACTGCTACTCTGTCAGAGGAGGACGCGGAGGAGGAGGAGCTGGGGATGTATGTTGCTTTGTTATTGTGCCAGACCGAGTAACCAATAGTATCAGAGCAGACCAGACTCCAGGACAGATCGTTCCTTCCAAACAAACATTCATATCCATTTCCACGTCTGCTGATTCCTCTGTAAGTCACTGCTATATGGAGCCTTCCTGTCCACTCGACCTCCCAGTAACAGCGACCAGTCAGACTGTTTCTACACAGCAGCTGAGGCCAACAGTCAAACCTGTCTGGATGATCAGGATATGGCTGATCCTCCTCCACATGTGTCGCCGTCCTGTCAGACAGCCTGATGTTTCTGTTCACTGTGTCTGTGTCGAGTGTGAGTTCACAGGAATCTGATGGAGAGAACAAGACACAACACAGCTGCAGTTATTAACCTATCATCTGTTTGATGATGACGCCACAGATGTGAAGGAGTGATGTCACCGTTTGAAGATGGTTGAATGTGCTGGGTTTTATTTTATCATGAACCAAAGTAGAAGATGTTTTATTTACTGTATATAGCGCCTTTCCATAGCTCAAGGCCGCTTTACACAGTGTTAGACGATGCATGTGCTCATCCACATACACAGAAGTACACTTACACACACCACATACATAATACAAGCACAGGTCTTATGTAGCCACATTAGTCAAAATACAAATGACAGAGATGTGCCTTTAGCTGAGTCTTGAAGGTAGACAGAGATGATATGTCACGTAATGGTTGGGGAAGTGAATTCCAGAGTTTGGAAGCATTGACACTAAATAACCTACTACCTACAGTGGACAACCGGGAACGAGGAGTGGACAGAAGACCAAGCCCAGATGATCTGAGGGACTCGGCAGGAGAGTAACGGTGGAGTAAGTCAGACAGATATGGAGGTGCAAGCATGTAATGCCTTGAATGTTAGACGTAATGTCTTAAAGTGAATACGTGATGCTACAGGTAGCCAGTGAAGATCATGCAGTATCAGAGTTGTGGACATCCTGTAGCCTTGCAATAAGTTTCTTAGGAAGACATAGAGCATTGCAATAATCCAGATGGGATGTGATTGAGGCATGAATTAAGATTTCAGCATCAGCCAGAGTGAGAGAAGATCGGAGAAGTGAAATATTACGAACATGGAAAAAAGAGCTTTTAACAAGAGAAAGTAAAGAGACACTTACACTTCCTCAGACCTGGTCTCAAGCATTGGACTCCAGCAGGCTCCACCCTGAAAGGAGGAGGGGGGTCAGAGCAGCACTTCCTCTTTCAGCATGCAGACATGGACATCACATTACTCTTATACACAAAGGTTATTCTCTATGTTGACCTTGCAGCACTTATTATCAACTGATATTCTTTTAATTCAGTGGAGCTTCTTCTTACTGGCCAATGGCTATAGCCCATTATTTCTACTTATTCATGATGTATTATTATACTGATAATCATATATTTCAGACTCACTTTCCTCTACCAGTCAGTCAGTAAATCCAATGCATTAAACCTGCATCAACTGATTTCTTTGTCCACTTAAGATCAGTGAAAACAAGCTGTAAACAAACATCTCAGCCTTAGATCCATTGTCAATGTGGCAATATGATTGGAGCTTGAAAACGACAATGTTTTGTTCCTTTGTGTTTGCGTAATAATGGCTGTTGTCTCATTTCATCACCTTCACTCCCTGTTGAGGAACATTCTGGCTACTGTTCCCTGACTACTTCTGTCTGTTTTGATCAACAGTTTGATGATTTTATCAGCTCCGGTTGTTTGAGGTCAGCTTGGTGTGTCAGAGAAACAGCTTCCAGCTCTTCTCCTCTATCAGACTGTCTGTGGCTGCAGCAGCCTCTTCATACCTGAGAGTGTCCAGTTTCCAGTGTGGATCCTCCAGTCCAGCAGACAGCAGCTTAACTCCTGAGTCTCCTGGATGATTGTAGCTCAGGTCCAGCTCTCTTAGATGGGAGGGGTTGGAGCTCAGAGCTGAGGCCAGAGAGTCACAGCCTTCCTGTGTGATCAGACAGCCCGACAGCCTGCAAACACACCAAACAACACAAGTCACATGACCTGAGGGTCCTGAGAGGGCTGGAAGGTTACTGCAGCACTGCGATGTCATAGTACCCAACGCCTACTGTGGGGTTGAGGTCGTTACTGTTCTCACTAACGTCCATCAACAATCACATAACATTACTGGAAGCAAACACTGTTTTACCATCCATTCTGCTCACAAGTTTTTTGCGCCAGTGTTGAGAGTCAGAGTGGAAGATGCATTCACAAAAACATCCTGTTGACATTTGGGTCATTGCTGAAAATTGGATTATGATCCCAGATGAGCTTTGGCCATTCCTCTTCTGCGTTCAGAAGAAAGTCTGGATCCATCTCTTGCAAGTCAGAAAGTCGTCTGGGGACAATCTTCTGAAAGATTCATCAGCAAGGTTGTTCTTTGAATTGACATAGCTCCACTGTGTGATGTTGGTTTCTTCCTTTATGATAGCCACTCGATTTGCCACAAAGGTGTGAATCCTTTTAGTTTAACTTATTATGTACTTAAGGAATCAGTTTAGATCTGTAAAACCAGTTTTACTGGAGTAAATTGATGCGTTTGAGTTGGTGGTGAATTGACGTGACGACGTGCTGACCTAAGTGTTTTGTCTCCTTTCCGGTTACAGGTGTTTGTTTGTTACCTGTAGCGTGTAGTTTGCTGCTCTAGCTCAACACAGCTAATTTGTGCGACTCTTCATTACATTGACTAACTATCTGCTATAACGTTACATTGAACGTTTATTAGTTTTGCCTAAGCACTTACGGCGCTTCGGTGTTGCTAGCTACCAGTCTCTACCTTAGCAGCTAGCAATGGCTTCTCTCCCTCTCTCTCCTTCTTCCTCTCCCGCTCTCTCTTGCTCGGTGTGTCAGATGTTTAGTTATTCCTCTGCCTCCTTTACTGATAATGGTAAATGTAATAAATGTTGTTTATTTGTAGCGTTGGAGGCGAGGCTTAGTGATTTGAGCTAGCCACTGTTAGCCGTTCCCTGGCAGCTCCCGAGCAGCCGGGAATCCAGGGCGGCTGGGTGACCGTCCGAAGGAAGCGTAGCCCTAGGCCGAGGCCCACGGTTCACCACCAACCCGTTCCCGTTTCCAACAGGTTCTCCCCACTCAGCGACGCACCGGCTGAGAAACCAACTCTGATTATTGGCAGCTCCATTTTGAGAAACGTGAAGTTAGCGACACCAGCGACCATAGTTAAATGTGTTCCTGGGGCCAGAGCGGGCGACATTGAATCATATTTGAAACTGCTGGCTAAAGATAAAGGTAAATACAGTAAGATTGTTATTTACGTCGGCAGTAATGACACCCGATTACGCCAATCGGAGGTCACTAAAATTAATGTTGAGTCGGTGTGTACATATGCAAAGACGATGTCGGACTCCGTAGTTTTCTCTGGGCCCCTCCCAAATCGGACCAGTGATGACATGTTTAGCCGCATGTCTTCATTCCGTCGCT
>CM022471.1:310839-351663 GCA_011952105.1 Coreoperca whiteheadi
CAGGTACACGCTCTGAGTACAGGTACACACTCTGTGTAGCAGTACACGCTCTGAGTACGAGTACACGCTCTGTGTAGTAAGTGTATAAGTACACAGCCCGCTCCCATGTCAGCCGATGGTTTTCACTTGATAAAATCAGCAGGAAAGCTAACGGAGTCTGGCTGGGCTAACGGCTAACCTCGTTAGCATCACATACTTCATGTTTTGTGAAGGCGGATGAGGCACAGACGGCACAACCCCGCTGTCTGTGCCGTCTGTGTTCTGGAAGGTGAATAATTGAAGGCAACAGGCAGCGGTGCCTCCCCGAAGCCCGTTACTTTCACCCGCTGGTTAGCAAGGACGCTCCCCGCTAGCTAGCCGGACACAGCCGCGGCTGTGCCCCCTAACTGACGGGTCTGACCGGCTGATGCTCGGGCGACAGCCGGAGGCAGCCGAGTACAACGCTGCTAGCAAAGCTGCGGCTAGCGGCTAGCTTAGCCGGGCTCTGCAAGCGGGGCCTTAGCAGGTTAGCTAGCCGCTACTCGACAAAATGTAACGTCTAAAGTCTCATCGGCTCAAAATAACGGCTCCTTCCTACCCACTGTGTTGCACCACACTGTGAAGTGGCTCGTGCTGCGGCCATGCAGCCGCCGGCTTACCTTGTCCTTCTTGGTTTTGTTCGGCATCTTGACTGTGTAGCAGGCTGGGTTTTCCACGGAGGTTCCGTGATGTTCCTTCCCGGGACTCGGACGCTGTCACTCGGTCTGCCTCGGCTCCCTGCGCCCGTTCCCGGTCCGGCCCATCCCATTGGCCGCTGACGCACACATCTGCCTGGCGGCGCGCGGGGGGAATTTTCCGATTGGCTGCCTGCGAGTTGAGTTGGTGATGAGGGCGAGGCTGAAGGGAGGTGAGGAAGGACTTCAGTCTTCCCCAGCAACAGAACACCTTCCACCTGTCGGGGCTGAGCGCCGTCTGCCCACTGACACATGCACCTTCATGTAGAACTTACTGCATTATAAAGTCATACTGCTCTCCTTAGGTTCCATTAGGTTTAACTCATACCTACCACAGACTTCAGCCAGCACACAGAGTCCGGCCACCTGCAGAAGGTTTCTGAGGACTCTGCTGTGGTGGGGTGGATCAGTGGTGCTGATGAGACTGAGTACAGGGCTGTGGTGGGGAACTTTGTCTCATGCTGCGAGCAGAACCATCTGCAGCTCAGTGCCACAAAGTCCAAGGAGCTGGTTGTAGACCTACGCAGGGCCGAGGCACCAGTGACCCCGGTGTCCATCCAGGGGGGCAGCGTGGACATCGTTGAGGATTACAAGTATCTGGGAGTCCACACAGACAGTAAACTGGACTGGGCTAAGAACACTCAAGCTCTGTACAGGAAGGGCCAGAGGAGGCTGAGGTCCTTCAACATCTGCCGGCCAATGCTGAGGATGTTTTACGAGTCTGTGGGGGCCGGTGCTGTCCTGTATGCTGCTGCATGCTGGGCCAGCAGGCTGAGGGCAGCGGACGCTAACAGACCCAATAAGCTGATCCGTGAGGCCGGTGACGTTGTCGGGGTGCAGCTGGACTCTCTGTCGGTGGTGTCAGAGAGGAGGATGCTGGCCACACTACATGCCATCCTGGACGGCGTCTCCCTCCCGCTCCATGACGTGCTGCTCAAGCAAAGGAAGACTCATCCTCCCAGAATGCACCACAGGAAGTCCTTCCTGCCTGTGGCCATCGAACTCTATAACTCCTCCCTCTGAGTGTTGGTCGATATGACCCCGAGTCACTGAACTGGACACTGACCATGAACATCTCTGCAGTACTGGACATCACTGTGCAGTATTCTGTGTTAATACTACTGTGCAATACACCCTGTTTTAAATTTAATGTGTGATACTTATTTATCCTTCTAGTACGGCTGTGCAGCGTCCTCCGTCCCATTATAATCTCAATGAGCTACACGCAACCTGACAGTTCCTTTATACTGTAAGATTATCCTCGAGCGGTTAACGCCCTTTGTACATTACACTTATTTAAATTTTAAATGTTATACTTCTACCCACTTGTACTTACCTGTATTATATTATTGCTTTTTGCGGAGTACCTCCATCCTTGTGTGCACTGGCGTGCCAGCGAGCTGCTGTTACACAGCGTTTCCCCTCGGGGATTATTAATGAAGGGTTTCCGATTCTGATTCACCACTTCATGAAATACAGCTCCAGTGAACTGAGTGGAGTCCGGCAGCTGGTGAAGACCATGCTGTCGAAAGCTCTGGAGAAGTGGACCTTAAGTGGATGACTGGAGCCTCAGCGTCCTACTCTGAAGCCCGAAGCCCCCCAGGAGGACTGACACTGGTCCACTCGGATCTGGTCTCTGGGTGTGAACGCGTTGGCCCGAAGTCTCAAACAAAAGAGAACTAATGAAATCTACAGAGCGGGCATTTGCTCCTCTATTCGAAGCCTTTAAATGTTATTTCATTTTATTGGACCTGGGTCGGACCGCTCTGGGTTCTGGTCTTACTGTGTTTGTGGGCTTGGTTCCAGCTTCCGGAGACCTTTTATTGATGGAATTCAGAACGGAACAGTTCTGGAGAGAACATTACATTTCCTTCGTGGTGTGTGGGACCTCCTTAGCTCTTCACGCTCTTCACGCCTTTCATCGCAGCGGTACATGGTTTTGTATGAGTCTTGCCTCCTGCTGGTTTCTTCCGAGCTCCTGGATCGGAGCTCTAGTTACACCAGAGACTCGGTGCTTGCTTGGGAGCGGTGGCGCCGCCTACAGGGGGATCTGCTGAACAACAGCACAAACTCAAACAGCCAAAAGCAGGAATCAAGTAAAACGTTGAGGCTCACCTGCCTCTCAGGGACTGCCCCTAAGCCCTCAGTGAGGTCTGCGAGGCGCAGCAGGCTTTAGGCATTCAGTTTAGGCCAACTTTACTTATCCATCACATTTCATACAACAGCAACAGTGATTCTTCTTTCTGAGCCAGTTAGTGCGTCGCCTCTCCGGTTCTTCTGCGACGGGATCCTTTCCACAGGTTCCTCCGTATGGAAACACCCGAGGTCCACAGTGTAACTCCAGGTTCCTGCCGCTCAGACCGGCTCTCTGCTGCGTCACAGACGGGAATGTAAACCCGGCGTGTGACGTCAGACTCGACGTGTTTGGAGGGAAACAACACGTCACCGTTGTGGTTGTTGAGTACAGTTTTAGCAGAAGACCAAACCAGCCCAGAGTTAGTTTGTTCCCACAAGAACACATCACGTGAGCACCGAAACCGCTGCTGCAAATGCTGATCTCAAATCTTTGTGTGTGATCAGAAGACAAGATGAAGACAGTGGCAGGTTTCCTTCGTCACCGATGTTTGCGTGAAGATGCTCGTCTGACCTTCCTGCAGGAGACCGGTCCTCCCAGAAACCAAACCGGCTCTCCAGGGTTCACCTGGCACAAGGAAACGGCGTCACACGTTTAACCCGCTTTACGGCTGTTCCACAGTGACACCAATGCTTCGATCGGAAACACAAGTCTGCAGTGCAGCACGAAGAAACTGGAGCTCATCCACACGGGTCCAGACCAGAACCAGAACCAGCTTTATTGGCCAGGTATGCTCTGTGTGTGCAGACACAGACGGAGGACAGACGTCAGCTACCACGCGCAACGTCGTTTGTTTTGTACAAAAGGGAACGCAGCCCCAGTAATACGACTAAGGGAACAGGCTGCGTTAAGTCAAGAGCGACAGAGTTATACATGAGCGTGTGGAGGAGGATCGTGTCCACGCCTCTCTCAGCCAGCTGCACTGCGCCTGCACCTGCTCGCCTGCTCGCCTGCTCGCGCCGAGGCGCAGCATCACCTTCCACTGTTTCAGGTGATCTGTCACTTCCACGCAAACTTCATTATAGTGCCATCACGACCAGTGCTGGAAGAAGTACTCGACTCCTCTACTGCAGTAAAAGTACTAACACCACTCTGTGAAAGTGCCCCGCTACAAGTAAAGTCCTGCTTTCAAAACCTCAGTGCAGTACCCGTGTGTAAGTATAATCAGCAGCGTGTAGTTGCAGTACTGCAGTAACGTGCTCCTGTCAGTGTTTCTCTCTGCTGCATTAATGAGGATGTTGCATTTTCCGGCTGCAGATGTTTACCTGCTTTATATCCTGTTGGCTAGTTTAACCTGCAGCAATGCATCATGGTCTATGAGGTCATCACGTGTGTCTGTGGCGTCGCTGCCTGTGAGAACCATACATAAAATACTTTAACAAAGTACAAGTACCTTGAATTTGTAGTCACATTGCACCAGTTATGATGAGGAAAGGGATAGAAAAAGAGTTTGAAAAGTGTTATTAGCTGCCAGATAACTATTTCCATTAAAAACGCACATATATATAGAGAGAGAATAAGAGTACCTACATACTTGAAGACTCCAGTGGCTTCGGTGTATAAGAATCACAACACACAGACCTGCTGTTGGTTCCTCACTAGCTTTTATTAAAACTCTACTTAAAGCAACACATTTTTACAAGACGAGCAGTTTGTTTCTACTGTGACTCTCAGAGAGACACTGACCGCAGATCAGCGCATCGGACGCAACGCCTGCCGCAGCTTCACAGGAATCAGCCCCTGGATCTGCAGTTACACGAGAACTTTCAAACTAACGGAGCTGTCGTTGGTCCACGCTGCGACTCTCATTTCACCGGCTGAACCGAGGAAACGCCTCGTCGTCATTCAAAAAAAAGAAAAGGAGGAAAAATAAAACTGAACACCTGAATAGAAAAACGAGGAGAACAAACGGCGCACAGTACTTTACCTGCAGGAGCAGAAAGAAAAAGGGTTTGCTGAGAGAACAAGGAGAAAAAGTGACTAAGACAGAACCGTGAGCTTTAAATGAGCAGTTTGACTTCAGTCTTCCGCTGAGTCGGATATCAGCTTCGGCTCTGCGCGTTGGTTCGGTTTCATGGTCAACAAGAATTCCCGCTCAGGAGTCACAACCCAACACATGTATCCCACCAACGATGTGGTCTGTCAGAGATACCTTTTTCGCTTGTGACCCCTTAAAACGAGACAATGCTTCCACATGTCTGTGGGTTACGACCAAGAAGTGATTATTGGAGTCTTTTTAGACGCCTGAAGAGGAAGCAATATCCAGCATGCTTAGAAGAACATCTGAAATAAAATGGTTTTAAAGGTTGTTGTTTTTTTAAGCTTCCTGTCCTCAATCGTCATCAGCGAGTCCTTGGAGGATCCCACACTGGGAGCCACTGAACTAGGTGGCCTAGCCTGAACCACGAGAATCAGACCCAGAACCGTTTGGCAACATGAAGCTCACTTATAACTCAGAGCTCCATTGTTGTCCTTAACTATTAAACATTCTCCTTCATGTCAACCATCTGCAGACTCAAACCAAAACTGAATGTTTTTACGAACAAGTATTGCAGACAGGAATGTCCTTTGTGTTTCTAAATACTGTTCGTTCGACAACGGAGGTCTACGGCACGAAGGCACAAACTACAGGCAATGCTTTGTAGGAGATATTCATAAACTCATTGTTGGTTTTTGTCTCTTTAGGGGTAATTTTTGTTAATAAAAGTATAAGATTGTGTGCCACGCAGAAGTCCTGGACCCATCTCTGTACAGGACGCCCAGGAGTGAAACCGATATCCATCTGAAACATGAGACTGAGAAGAAGGTGGTTGCACTGAAGATAAACTGGTCCTTTAAACAGATGAAGGTCAGTGTTAAAAAAGTCTCAAGTCTGTCAGCGCGAGTGTCTTTCTCGCCACTTCCAGCTGCCTTTAAGTCCAGTAAATTATTGATGAAAGACTGTGGCTTATGATCTTCTGAACATCCTGGATATACATGTGGTTTAAAAAAAAAAAAAAAAAACCCACCCCCACATTCCCGTCACACAGTCCAGTCTATTCAAAGTTAAAGTCATACTCGAAGTCCAGAGAGGTCATGTCGGAGGGGAGGCCCAGGGTTTCAGGGGTGATCGCCATCATCTGAGGGTCTCCCTCACTAGGGGCCCCCTCCTCCGCATGCAACCCAGAGCAGAGATCTGCCGTGTCCAGCCCCTTTGGGTCTGAAGCTGCCGAGTCAGAATCTCCTGAAGCCGGCTCAGGCTCTGGCTCGGACTGGCTCTGCTGCTGCCGCCGGGTTTGGTATCTGGTTTGAGATCTGGTTTGTCGGACAGGGCGGGGGGCTGGAGGCGTTCTCTTTGTCTGAGCCATCTTGCCTCTAGTTTTGGGACCTGGTTTGGGTTCAGATTCTGGAGTTGTGTCAGGATGGGTCTCTGGATGGCTGTCCTGGTCTGGTTTGGGTTCGGATTGTGGCTCTGTTTGGATTTGAGGAGTCAGTTTGGGCTGGGACTGAGTTTGAGGTGCTGGTTCCAGCTCGGCAGACTCGGTTTGTGTGGCAATTTTGGACTCAGATTTAGGAGCCTCAGAGTGGTTTGGGGATACACTCTGAGCCTCAGAGTGGTTTTGGGGTCGAGCCTCAAGCTGGGCTGGTGGATTCAGTTTTGGTTGGGTTGTTTGTGAAGTAGTTTTGGATGGAGCCACCTCAGGTGACTGAGCTGGGGTAGGCTGCAAGGACCAAACAGATGCAATTTGAATTTCTGATTCTGACTGTGTGTGGGGACTGCGTGTGAAATTGATTGAGTATGGTTGCGGAGATGTATCGGCCACACTTGGAGGTTGGGACTGGGTAAGAAGCTGAGGTTGTGGTTTTGGTGCTTGCGGGGTAGAAAGTTGACTTTTATTGGTGCTACTCCCGTCAGCTCTGGAATCTGTTGCTGGTTTGGTGATGGAGGACGCACCTGATTGGCCCATATTGCTGTAGAAGATGTCGAATAAGTCCTGGGCTTTGGCTGCGGCCAGGTTGCTCTTAAGTTTCTCAGACTTCTGTGCTCCATCGCCCAGGTTCATGAAAGGTGGAGGCTTGACGAACACTGTACGAGTTTGCTCACTTTCCGGGACTCCAGGAGCTGCCACATCAGACACTATCTTTATCATTGTTGGTTGTGCAAGTCTAGCCATGGATGGAGCAGGGATAGTTTCAAATGGCACAATGGCAGCCTCAGATGGTGCGGGTTTAGAAACTGGTGGCACAGGTTTAACCTCAAATGGTGCAGGTCTTGACACCGGCGGCGGAGGTTTAGCCTTCAATGGCTCTGGTATAGCAACCCCCAGTGCACACGTCGCCTCGCTTGGCCCAGGTATACCAATTGGGGGCTTAGGTTTAGTTTCCAGCAGTGTGTTTTGAGCATTCAGAGCCTTTGTGAGAGGATCGAGTAATACTGGCTCGTCTTTTGGAGGGGACCCTAGTGAAGTGGTGTTTTGGGGTCTGATGGAGAGGAAGGTATTAAGAGGTGCAGGTTTGCCCATCAAGGCTGTTTTCCTCAGGACTGCAGCGGGTGCAGGGAGGTTGGGTCGGATCCTTCCCCGGTTGGCTCCGTTGGACACCCAGGGAGGAGGCATGTTCTGGCCCCCCAGCTTCTGGGCGATCTCCTTAGCAACGGCCATAGATTTCGCAAAAGAATCCTCAACCGAGACTGGGTTCTGCTTCACAGCCTCTTCGTCTTCCTTGATGAACTCTGCAGCCACTTTCTCCGCCTCCTTTGCCAGAACATTCTCCCTCTTCTTCCACGTGAACTTTCCAAATGAAGCGGCCGTGGCCACAGGTGCTGGTTTGCCGGCTTCCAGACTCTGCTTGCGGAGCTTTGCCCTCATGGCCGGACTGGGTCCACAGAGGATTTTGGGAGGGTCGTAGGGCTTTGGTGGTGGTTCAGGCTTGCTGACCTCTGTTTTCCCCGGCTCAAGCCTTTTAAAAGCTTCCTTCTCAATCTTAGGTTTTCCTTCATCTCGCTCTCTGTCATATTTGGATCTGTAATCTGAATATTTACCGTATTTATACTTGTCCTCGTCGTCTCTCGGACCATATTTGGGACGGTCGTCATATCTGTCGTCATCATCCCTGCGATACCTGTACCGATATTCTTCTTCTCTAGTGTATTTATATCGGTCGTCCTCGTCTCTTCTGCTGTATTTACCCCTCTCCTCCTCCTCTCTGCTGTAGCGGTATTTATCATCCTTTTTGCCAAACTTATGCTTTTCATCCTCATCTTTCTTGCTGTAGAAAGGCCTCTCTTCTTCCAGGCTTTTGGCATCTTTAAAATCCTCCTCTTTCTTGCTGGGCTTTGACTTGTCCTCCTCTTCCTCCTTTTTAACTTTAGATTTCTCCTCCTTCTGAACGGCGTCCTCTTCTTCCTTCTTTTTCTCCTTGTCCTTTTTCTCCTTTTTGTGTTTGGACTTTTCCTCCTTGTCTTTGCTGCTTTTCTCATCGTCCTCATGTTTGCGTTTCTTCCCACTCGTCTCTAAGGCCAGTCCTGCCTGGCGGTCCAGATTCCTCCTCTGTTCATACAACGGATTCTCATACATTTGTTTCTGGTGAAGGAAGCAAAGACAAGAGAGTGAATAAAACACATCAAGAACTTCTGCTCGACATACAAACAATCTTGTAATCAGAACATGAAAGCAAGTAGAGTAACAGAAACACGTTGTGTGTGCGGTACGAACCTCATTCACAGGCACACAAATATTGGTATGATTTGACGTCTACTTTGGTTTTTGCTGCGTTCATGTCATGCGTTATTGTTTCAATCTCGATTTATGCCTCCGTGCGATCTCACTCTGACGTGACATTGATCCTGCCGTATTCGCACTGGCAGGGATATCTGTTGCATCAAACTACGCGCTAGCAATTTCTCCCAAAAATGTAACACCGCAAATTTGTACAACCACCTGAAATCGATCAGGCTCAGAATAAAAAAATAAAGTAAAAATGATGAAGCTATCAAGGCCAGGAAAACTTCCTTGAACACTTCAACAAGACTACACAGGCTGTGACTTATAACACAGGTTTTCCAAAGCAAGGGTTTAATGCTACGCCTCACAATTGTTACGTAACGCTCTTCTTTAAATGCTACCTGCTCTGAACGTTGTACACTTCTGGTAAAGAGCATCATTTTGTGGTTTTTCCGCAGATTTAATGGACGACATGAATTATGGAATCAAACCTGAGCCTGACCGTTTTTATTACTAATGAAATGAACAATCTGACGCTATAACCGAGGACCATACGGGACTGAAGCAGCTCTCACCTGCCTGAGTCGGGAGGTCAAACCATTATTTGCATAACAACGAATCAAACATTGTGAAAGGCTCCCTTCATAAGTGGACTTCAAATTAATACATATATTATAATTCCTCTGATGTCTGCCTTGAAAGAATCCCAGACCGTTTGCAGGAGTTGGTTTGCCGCCATCAACCGAAACATCTTCGCAAAGGCGGCGGTTAGCAGGAAAATGGGCATAACGTATGAACGATCTGTCCAATCGTCGTTCATTTTGGTGGATAAGTCCACATAAGTACCCGAAACATACCCTGAAGGTTTCATTCAAATCGACCACTAGGGGGCGCTACAACGGCAAGCAAACGATGCGCATGGCATAACACGACTCGGCCTATTTGTGTACAAGCAAAAAAAAAAAAAAAAAAAAGGGAGATTTCACAGTTTTATTCACTTCACCAAGTTCAGAACTAAATCTTTAAACTTCCAACAGTCTGTTGGATTGAACCCTGCGAATTTCTGCTATTTATTGTTTTTATTGTAAAGCATTGTGTTTTTGAAAGGTGCTGTATAAAAAGTTAGTTATTATCATCATTATTAGTATTCCTGACATGTAAGCAGCCTAATCCACGGACCTCTAATGGCCCACTATCCACCGTTTCTTCTGTGGATCAACCAGAGTAACAGGGTCGCTGTTTATTTAAGGCACATAAATGCCATTATTTAACAGTGTGTTAAATAAATCTATCTGACTGGACAGACTCCACAAACGGGCCTTTTCCACTGCAGGAACTTAGCAGCCAATAACGCAGAGCGCGAGAACCCTGTAAGGCTCGGTTCTAAGTTCTGCTGCTGCGTTTACAAACCAGAACATTTTGGATACGCGTCATTTAAATGGTGACAAGCGTCGCGGTTATGGTCCGTTCTGTAGGCGGCAAAACACGCAGGTACACCTGCACCCTGAAACAAACGTATCTAAAAGCACCCGTCCTGAGTTAGTAATTGTTGTATTAATTGTACAACGGCCGTGTCGTCTCTGTAAACTGCTGGCTGTAGTCCCAGATTTAGCTCAAAAACAAAGCAGAACCAGAGGCAATGGGTTGATGATGCATCACATTTCGATAGGTTCCTGCAGTGGAAAAGGCCCGTAAAGGTAGAGGACGTAATTGTTTGTTTGTATTGTATTCTGGCCACAATCTCCCCGATTCGCCAAAAAAACAAAGGTCTCCTGAAGTCACCTGGCAGCTTCCGCGCTATCTCGGTTTGGCCACATGTGGCGATTCTCCGCCCCAGCAGTCAAATACCTTGTATTTCTCGTTGTGAGCATGCGTGGTGACGTGTTCTTCTGCACAGATGGCGTCTCCATAGAACTCTTTACACAGCAGGCAGAAGAATCCTCTGACGGGCAGCAAGAACTCCGAACCTGCAGCAAAACACAGGCAACACATTTTAAACCCTCAGGCGGCGGTAAAATACAAACTGCCAATCGTGTTTACCTGTGGGACGTCTCCGTTGCCAGAACCTGTCAGGACAAGATGGTTAGAGAGGTGACTTTTGGTTTAGAAGTATAGATGGTGTATAATTCAGTGGTCCTATTTCAGAGCGGTAACCGACGGCAAAGCGCTACCTGCTCAGTGACACCAGGGTTACTGAGAGCAATGTAGTAAAACAGGGACTAGCTCTGGGCTAATTGGCCGACTAACACACCTGTAATGAGACGTTTAAGCACTTTTCCAAAGGTTACTGCAGTATGTTACATTTACAGCAGCCTTCATGTGAGGAGGACACATGGGAAACAAATGAATTGTCGTCAGAGGTGCGGACCGGAGTCTCCTCTGCGGTTCGATGGGAGTCTTTGTCACTTCGTTAGCACTGTGTTCATTAAGAGACCAGAGATCCACTCTGAGCTCCACCTGGAAGCAGAAGACGGCTAACAAGATTCAGCGGCTCGGACCAGGATCATTGAGGGGAAAAAGCGGCGTTGTTTCAAGGAAACGGTGAAAGTGCAGTACGAGTACCTTTGGCGGGTTTTGTCAGCTTCTCTTCTGACAGCGTGTTCTTGACGATTTTGGTGGGAGTGGAAGCCCAGGGCCGGTCGTACGGGTCCAACGTCTGCCAGAAGAAAAAGGGAACTTGAATGTACAGAAACAAATACACAAACTAACAAAGGGTATGAGTGAAGGGAAAGTACAGCCGACACATTCGGACAAAGATTTTTTGGGGAAATTGGCGTAAAATGTCAAGTCGCTCACAAACCTTTCGGTGCGTTTTGCTGTGCAAGTGCGTGAAAAAATCAAACATGGAACCAGAGGTGACGTTACAGTTTTTGCACCAGTGGTTTCCAGCGTCGTAGTATTCGAACGGCTGCGGGGCGGCGACGGGCGGCTTGTCCGGGGACGCTCTCGAGGACGACGGCGGCGCCGCCGCCGGGGTCTGCTGGGAAACAAAGACGGAGGAGGGTCAACGTGGCGGGTGGAAGCCGACAGTCAGGATTCGATCAGACAAAAAAACATTCCGAGTTCCATCTTTAAAACTCGGCTCCCCAAAATCTGAAAGTTGAAAAGTTTCTTACCTTCGTTGAGTTCCAGCCTTCGAAGACGTTCGGCGACGCGAGTGCGAGAATCCAGGCGTCGCTTTTATACCGACGGTATATACCGAGTCACAAAGAAGGAACGAGCTCACACATGAAAATACAAACCCGAATCGTTCATACTTAAAAAAGATTATCAGCGTCGGAACTTTACAGTAAACTTTCTGCCATCATTACTGAAGCTGTTGTTCTAACTGAGCTATCTATGTTCGAGCTGAAGGGACAAGATCAGACAACCTTGTCAAGTGACGCTGATTACATTTAAAACATGTGACGTTTCTCTGTGCGCTGAATAAAACCGGTGGCTGTGGTTCAAGTCCAGTAGAAGAAGAAACAGACCGCAGTGCTGCCCCCGAGACTAAAGACGGGCCCAGTGGGGCCTTAATTATATTCAATTAAACTTGTGAAAATGGAAAGAACGTTATAAATAACACTGCTGACACCGTTAGCCTGTTGCTAACTGCAATGATTCCAACGCCGTGTGACATCACAAGTCTCGTTGTTCCAAACGCGGGAATAAATGACTTCCAACTTCTCCTGTGCTAGCTGTGTAAACGAACGCTCCGAGCCAGCTGGTGGGACTGCTAAGCTAGCTAACGGCAGCTAGCACAGTTAGCAGCAGTGCACCGCTAAGTGACTTCCTGTGCTACAAGAGAAATGTCCGTGCTGCATCAACGCCCTGATACGTTCGTTGTCTTGGTGACAATGGCGCAGCTCCGAATGCAGTTTGAGGGAGTGCCTCTACTGGAGAACAGCGTGAAGTCGCGGCTCTCAGCTTCTGCCCGACTGCATGAAGGCCAACATGAAATCTGACCCGTGAAATAGAAATCTAAGCAGTCTGGATGCGACACCTGTGCCGGCCCATGAGCTTCCTTACAGGCCAGAAAGCGTCCAGAACCTTGTTATTTCACCTTTAATCTGCCGGGTGTTTATCGGAGCCGTGTCCCAAAATTCAACCTGCACCTTTAACAACAAGAAATCTAAACGAATAACTTTAAATAAGTAAAGGAAATACGAGAGTGATGATCCCTAGCTAAGATTCAGAGCTCTGTTTCCTGTTTTACCTCCTCTGCAGGTGTTTGTACCTTTATCTTGGAGCTGCCGGCGGCCTGCCGACCCTCGGGACTCCTCTCCGGCTCCCGTTTCTTCTTCTCTGGTTGCGGCGGCGGCGGCGGTTCGTCCGGCTCCGCGGCCGGCTTGCTGGCCCTGCGCGGCCGGTCCGTCGGGTTCAGCCCGAGGATGAGCGCCACCTTGTCGATCTCGCTGCGTTTCTTCTCGGCGGCCTCGTGCTCCTTGCGCAGGTTGGAGATCTGAGTCATGACCTCCTCCTGCAGGTGGCTGATCTCCTGCAGCAGCGGGTCCTTGTGGCCGTCCTTCTCCCGGCGCTTCTTCCTCAGGAGCTCGCCTGAAACACGACAAGACACGTAGGAGCACCAGTCCGGCACCTGCAGTCACAGGAAACGCCTCCAACTCCCACCACACCTGGAACATTCACCTTGCTGCTTCCGGAGTCGCTCCAGCTCCTTCATCAGATATTCTTTTTTCTTCATCCTGATCTCCCTCTCCTGCCTCAGCTTCTCTCTCTCCTCCAGAACCTGAGCGCAAAACACACAGTCAGGTTCTACTCACCTGGCGACACCTGTTCTACCTGCAGCCCCCTCGCCGCTCCTCCACAGCAGCACCACTTCCACTCAGGCATTTCTGGGGAGTCTCGACTGGACCTTTTGCTTCTGGCTCTCGTTGTTCTGCTCCTCAGACACTCTCCGGTCGTGGCTGCTGACTCTTCCCTTCTCGCCGCCCTGAACAGAACTCTTCGCCAGACCTGACGACACAACAGCGAGCGGGAATTAAACTTCCTCGTCCGACCTGACGACGTCAACGCGACGCACAACAACCGAATAATGAAAAGGTTGTAAGAGGCGAAATATTCCTCCAATAACCTGACTGACCTTTGGCCCCCAGCTCAGGGGCCGCTTTGTTGTTGGGCTGTTTGTAGGGCGGCGTGGGGCCGAAGTCTTCGGGGCCGGTCTGGAGGGGCAGGGTCATGTTGGGGGGCGGGTACACGGGCGACGGCCACTGCTGGTGCATGTAGGGAAGGTAGTTTCCATACTGGCCGTAGCCCGGCGGGGGGAAGTTGGGGGGCATCATGCCGTGGACCTGTGAGGGGGGGTAGGTGGGTATGGGCACCCCGGGGTGAGCGTGGAGGGCGTTGGCGTCGGGGTTTTGCGGCAGCGCTGCGTCGGCCTTCGTCTCCCTGACATCTCTGTCTTTGTGAGACTTTGGCAGCGCGGAGCTCTTCCCGCGGCTGTCGTCGCTGCTCCAGCTGCAGCCCCGGGCGCCGCCGCCGCCCCCCCGCCCGCGACTCCTGCTGCTGCTGCTGCTGCTGCTGCTGCTGGAGCTGCCGCTGCGGCTCCGCCTCCTGCGGCCCCGGCTGCGGCGGCTGCCGGCCGAGCTGCCGGAGGAGTACTGTCTGCAGCGCGTCGGGGTCTTGGGAGGCGGCTTGTTCCCGTGGAGCCGCTCTTTGGTCCTGGCAGCCATCTTGCTGATCTCGGTCACACCGAGGTCCAGGCCGATGGTCTTCAGCAGGTCCTGGATCTTCTCGTACTCCTCCAGGGCCTGTCGCTCGCCCTCCTCCAGAGGTTCTGTCCCCGGCGGGTAGGCTGGGTTCGACACCTGGATCCTGATGCTCTGGTCCGGGGTGATGGTGGGCCGGCTCGCGTACCCCGGGTCCATCTCCCCCACGGTAGCAGGGCCCTGAAGGTGAGGCGAGGCGCCCGGCGGGAGGCCGTACATCTGACCGATGACCGCTTTCTGCGGGGGGTAGTCTCCGTACAGCGCCTCCTCCGTCACGTCTCCGTACAGATCCAGCCCGTGGTGTCGGACCGGCTCGGATGACGGTGACGGTTTGGGCTCCTCCGAGTCTCCGTACAGGAACTTCTCCTCGTCATCGATGTCATCCGCGGTCTTCTCCTGGGCCTTGGCCCCTGCCGGCCCCCCCAGCAGGTTGAGGATCTCTTTGATCTCGGCGTCGAGGCCGACGCGTTGAGCCATCTGCGGGTCGGACCGCAGCTCTGACAGCATGGAGGCCACCATGTGCGGCTCCATGCCTTTGACAGCCAGCAGCAGCTGGTCGGCCACCCGGGAGATGTTGCTCCCCTCCAGGCCTCTGGGGGAGTCGGAGCTCTGAAACAGAGCCACACGTCACTGCGCAGCCTGGACTGCTGCCGGTTCATGATTAACGTGCAGGACACTGATCTTATAATGACTTGTTTGGCAGAGCAGGAGCAACTGGTCTCTCGATCTTTTAGTCAACAGACAGAAACGACTGATAATCTTTTAGCACAAAAATCTGTTAGAAATATTTGGATCTGCTGCCTTTAAAGTCGCCCCAAATTGAACAAGTCTGATTGTATTATAATTAATCAACAGAAGAATCCACAATGAAAGCAAGTGTTGGTGCGGCGTCCTACCCTGAGCGACGGCGAGTCCTCTGAGTCGTTGCGTTTCTTCAGGATGGATTTGGTCGGCAGACTCAGCATCTCCTCCAGCTCCTTCCTGCGTCGAGCCGTGTCCAGCTCCTTGAACTCTTTTCTGGACTTCTCGTCGCCGTCGCTGCAGCTGCTGGAGCTCGAGCTGCTGCTCGCGCTGCGACTCCTCTGCCGGCTCCTACTGCGGCCGTGGCTCGCTGCTTTGCTGTAGCTCCGCCCCCGGCTGCGCCCTCTGCTCCGCCCTCTGGACCTGGACCTGGACCTGGACCTGGAGCGGGGGCGGCTCTTGCTCCGGCCCCGGCTCTTGGCCCGGCTCCGGTCCGGACTGCGGCTCTTGCTCCTCGCCCGACTCTTGCTCCGGCCCCGGCTCTTGGCCCGGCTCCGGTCTCGGCTCCGGTCTCGACTCCGGCTGCGAGGGCGGCTCCGGCCCCGCTCGTACTCGGGTCGAGGAGGGTAGTCTCTGTACGGAAACACCGGCTTTAACTGGCTTTCGTGCCTCTCAGCTGTCACACGTGTGATGATGGCGGCGGGGGCTCCCCCGAGGGGAATCGGCGAGGGCGTGTTGCACGCCTAATGGAACGCCGCCCCTGTGATAGGCTGATAGATTATACCTGCAGCCTTAGAGGGCTGCAGACACGACTCGGGGCTAAACAAAACGCCTCAACCTCTGAGTGAACATTAGAACAGATATTAGATACGGCAAGATGCGTAATCAATATCTACCCATGATTAGGTTCAAGGTCTCAATAAAAGCCGGATTCCAAGAGGTTTCTGAGAATACAGAAACTATTAGAATATATAGATTTACGAGTATTAAAACTTTTCTTTCCACACTCGAAGATAATCTCACGACACGACGGCTTCTTCCTCAAATAATCCGACGCTATTCTACCTTGTCCGTGGGAGCCCAGGTGTTCCTCTTTGACCCAGAATCTCGACTGACGGAGCAGAAACGTTTCACAGGGCTCATCGATAATCGGGTCATAAACCACCACCGGGACCCGAGTCTCATAACCCAGTTTTACTTGGTTTGGTCATACCTGTCATGGTGGCGCGCCGGGGCGGAGCCAGACGGTCCAGTCAGCTCGTTGCCGACGGTGATGACCAGGTTGTGGTCGAGGGGGACCGGTCCACGCGGCGACGGAGACCTCTATAACAAAAACCACAAAAACCGAATGAAGGGTCTGTGCCACAGCACTGCTTCTCCTCTGGCCACACCTGGCTGATCTCACCTGGGGCAGGTGCAGGTATTGGTTGGAAAATGACCGAAACAATGATTCGATTATTTCCCTGATTACCTGTCTCAGTCCTTCATCTGGACTTCATCAGAGCGGGAGTTACTGTTCACCTGGTCGACAGGTAACATCAAGTACTGGTTCAGTCGTCATGACAACACGAGGACAGAACAGCATTACTCATCCTGGGGATGGACATTTGATGATCAATCGGTCGATCTAAAACATCAGTGGCGGATGAATCAATAACTGAAAGACAAGAACGGGCTCCTGGAGGCGGACAGGCGAAGCCCTCAGCAGGTAAGTGACCTCATCCAGCTGTCAGGTGCGTTAACGTGAACTGATCACCATCTGTCTCCAAGCTGACGTTCATATCGATGAAGTGACTCAGAGACCAGCGATAATACTGGAAGAGCAGCTGGGCTTTGTTATCGTTTCCCGTCAAATGAAGCGAACCGCCGCTGAACTCCATTCCCAAATCTGTCGGTTCAGTGAAGCTTTGCACCAAACAACGTTACTTAACTTTACTTCAAACCCTTTACAAACAACTTCGGGTGTTCTTTAAATCGGCTGTTAGTACAACCGCAAAGAAACAACCTTTCATAGCGAAACACCGACTTTTAGAGTCGGTTCAGCGGGCGCTGGTGAATGAACTTAAAAAGGACTAAGATGTAAGTACGCAGTACAACCTAAATAAACTGCAGTGGATATAAGTCACTGGTACTTGATGTGTTGGTCAGGAACATTTAAGAATGAATGCTGCAGCTTCGGCTTCTCAAGTAACGTTGCTACAGAGCGGACAAGCAGGACGGTGGTAAATTAGCAGGCTTTTGAATGGAGTTTGGTGTGCAGGTGCTAGTAAACAAACTATTCGTATCGGGCCTAACAACACCCCGCCGCAGCTGGTTTTCAATCTCAGTTCTCATGTTAATCAGAGGCTGCTTTCAGCGCGGCTCACCCACCTCTCTCGGCGGACCGCCCGCCCACTGCTCCCCGCCTCGGTGGCTCCCTGACCCGGGGGAAGAGTACCTCCTGCGCGGCGGGGAGCGGCGGTAGGACTCCGGGTGCCCATGGTCGTGGTAGCCGGCGTGGTACGGGGCCCGGGGCCGGCTCCTGTCGTCTCTGTAGCCCGGCGCCGGGTAAGGCCTGGCGGGCGGCAGACCTCGGCCTCGGCCTTCGAAAGGCGGAGGGAAGCCTCCTCTCGGCGGAGGCCGGCCACGGTACATCTCCTCCCGCAGAGGTCCTCTGGCTTCCCGCGGCCAACCAGCTGACGTCTCGGGCGTTTATTCACCGCAACACGGAAACTGCAGGCGCTTCAGCTCGTGTCTGAGCCCGTTGTCCCGGTCCCGTGTGAAAGCCCGAGTCCCGGCAGCGCGACCATCCTCCGCAGACCTCCTGTTTCTGTTTGCGGCTGCTTCCTCTGCGACATGTTTGCTGGGCGCCCCGGCGGCCCGGCGCGGCGCAGCGCCGCCCCCTGCCGGAGAGGAGGCGCCACCAGCCTCCTGCGCAGGGGAAGAACAATCCTGGATCTCCTGCTGTCAAAGGGCAACACTTAACGTTCAACTCCGTGCCTTTCAGGGTGCTTCTCCTTCCCTCGGCATCAGTATTTTTTGTTACGTTAACCTTTGTTTGACCAGGAAAATCCCACTGCCATTAAAAAGCTCCTTTTCCCAGGGAGCCGAGAGGCAGCAGCGGAACACAAAGTGACATCAACACAGGCGAAGACAATCAGAAACAAGAAGAAGCTATTGACGATTTAAAAGAAATCAGCTCGCTGCATGCACCCGGGGCAGGAAACGCCCGTTTACCCGGTTCTGTTGGAATCAGCACGTCTCTGCGTAGTTCAGCCACAGATATAAGACGGCATCACGGCCTTATGGACACACAGAGCCCCCGCCCTGTCCTCTGCTTGCTTTCAGCTCTCCGGGTCCTGTACCGTGTCGCTGTGATTGGTGGCTTCCTTTGATTCCTGCCTGTGCTGGGGTCCACCTGTACCTGAGCCTCTATAAACTGCTGCCTCCCCGGTGAAGCCCACCACTGACTCGAGCGCCACTGTTCCTGTTGGAGTCTGGGACCATGCGTGACGACTTTAACCTGTGATGTTCGAGGCGTCTGTATCTGACCACCGAAGACACTTGACGCGTCTTTATCGTCTGTAAAAGAATCCAAGAGTTCCAAGGTGGCGTGGGACCTCCAGGGTCCTTTTGCTTTCTGCTCACTTCTCCATCCCAATCATGTAGTTCTCAGTGCTGATCTCTCACTTCCTACCAGACACCTCACTACATTGGACACTTTCTTACACTTGTCAGTTACCTTTTTTATATATATATACATGTATATATCTTGAGTATTGTATATTTTATGTATTGTTACTGTTTCTAATGCTGTATATTTTAGTTAAAACTGAGATGGTTATTCCACTTAATAAAACAAATGTCAGATAATAATATATATATAAATAATATGTGATTCTTTCATCTAACCACAGTCGTAGAAATTTAAATTGTTTTGCTCTCCAATTCTTAGCCAGGTGAGAGGACAGCTGATGAAACTCCGCTCAAACAAGATTGCTGGCCCCTATGGAGTTAGCCCCGGGGTGCTAAGAGCCTGTGCCCCCCAGCTATGTGGAGTTCTTCAACCTGAGCCTGAGTCTTCAAAGAGTCCCTGTTCTGTGGAAGACATCTTGCCTCGTTCCAGTGCCGAAGACGCCGCGTCCCAGTGGCTCCAAGGACTACAGGCCGGCGGCACTGACCTCCCACATAATGAAGACCCTGGAGAGACTGGTGCTGGAACAGCTGCGGCCCAGGTCAGAGCCCTCCTGGACCCCCTTCAGGTCGCCTACCAGCCCCGGCTGGGAGTTGAGGACGCCATCATCTTCCTGCTGAACCGCATTCACACCCACCTGGACAAGCCGGCGAGCACGGTGAGCATCATGTTTTTTGACGTCTCCACTGCCTTCAACAGCATCCGGCCAGCCCTGCTGGGGGAGAAGCTGGCAGCGATGCAGGTGGACGTCCCCCTCGTGTCCTGGATTGTTGACTACCTGACTGGCAGACCACAGTATGTGCGTCTGCAGCACCGTGTGTCGGACACTGTGGTCAGCAACACTGGGGCCCCTCAGGGGCCTGTCCTCTCTCCCTTCCTCTTCACCACCTACACCACAGACTTCAGCCAGCACACAGAGTCCGGCCACCTGCAGAAGGTTTCTGAGGACTCTGCTGTGGTGGGGTGGATCAGTGGTGCTGATGAGACTGAGTACAGGGCTGTGGTGGGGAACTTTGTCTCATGCTGCGAGCAGAACCATCTGCAGCTCAGTGCCACAAAGTCCAAGGAGCTGGTTGTAGACCTACGCAGGGCCGAGGCACCAGTGACCCCGGTGTCCATCCAGGGGGGCAGCGTGGACATCGTTGAGGATTACAAGTATCTGGGAGTCCACACAGACAGTAAACTGGACTGGGCTAAGAACACTCAAGCTCTGTACAGGAAGGGCCAGAGGAGGCTGAGGTCCTTCAACATCTGCCGGCCAATGCTGAGGATGTTTTACGAGTCTGTGGGGGCCGGTGCTGTCCTGTATGCTGCTGCATGCTGGGCCAGCAGGCTGAGGGCAGCGGACGCTAACAGACCCAATAAGCTGATCCGTGAGGCCGGTGACGTTGTCGGGGTGCAGCTGGACTCTCTGTCGGTGGTGTCAGAGAGGAGGATGCTGGCCACACTACATGCCATCCTGGACGGCGTCTCCCTCCCGCTCCATGACGTGCTGCTCAAGCAAAGGAAGACTCATCCTCCCAGAATGCACCACAGGAAGTCCTTCCTGCCTGTGGCCATCGAACTCTATAACTCCTCCCTCTGAGTGTTGGTCGATATGACCCCGAGTCACTGAACTGGACACTGACCATGAACATCTCTGCAGTACTGGACATCACTGTGCAGTATTCTGTGTTAATACTACTGTGCAATACACCCTGTTTTAAATTTAATGTGTGATACTTATTTATCCTTCTAGTACGGCTGTGCAGCGTCCTCCGTCCCATTATATATTGTTAATAAGCTACACGTAACCTGACAGCTCATGCACTGTTACTGTATACTGTAATATTAACCTCAACCGGTTAACCCACTTTGTACATTACACTTATTTAATTTTAAATGTAAACTTACACCCACTTTGTACTTACCTGTAGTATAGTGTATTATATGTTTTGCTCAGTACTTGTATCCTTGTGTGCGCTGACGTGCCCGTGACAGTTTCCCCTCGGGGATCAATCAGTATTTCTGATCTGATATAAGGAGGGATTATTACAGCTTGATCGACAGATGATCAGACCTCCTCCTTAACTCCATGGCAACAGGGCAAACTCGAGATGTGATCGAAAGCCCAAGAAAAGCTACTAAGGGGACCTTGTGGTGAGATTGCTCAACAGTTATGATGTGATCTGGTCTTACCGTGAAGCCTGGGCTGAAGTGAACGGTGATGCTCAGCGAGACGCTTTGACCCTCTTAAAAGACAAATAAACGGAGGGATTCTCATACAAGTGAAACTCCAGAAAAGACCAGATGAGGATCTTTGATTCATTTTAGAGAATTTTATTGAATAAAAGAGCAGCGATTTCGGTGCATCAGACTGCAGCTGCAGAGTATTGACATCTCCTCCCGTTCTCAGCGTCTCCTGACCACCGCGAGGAACTCAGGCCTGACCGCACCCAAGGTCCACGTGGCCAAAAGTATGTGGACAGTTGAACGCGTGATTCCAAAACAATGAGCATTAATCAGACGCTCCGGCAGCCTTATTGTATTGAAAGGAGTCGGACACTAAAAAGCTCTGCATTCAGAATTCTACCTCCGTGAAAGTACAGACGTATTATCACAGCGGCCCCTTTATATTATTATTATTATACATGTTGATGAGGTGGAGCTACGCTTAGCTACTTTACATACTGTTGGGTAGTTTAATCTCAATGCATCGCTTTATAACAAGGTTATTATTGGTTTGTATGTAAAACCTTCATTTGTACTAAACGGTCCAATAAATGCAGTGGAGTACAACATTTACCTCGGAAATGTAGAGGACTGTTAATGACCAGGTAATTCAGATACTTGAGTACAGTACAAGTACCTGAAAACTGTACTTGAGTAATGCACTTAGTTCCTTTGCACCGCTGCCCCTCCGTTGTGTTCCTGCATAACTCCTCTCCAACGCCGGCGTTGGGCCTCGTTGACCCTCTGGAGCCTGTGGGGAGCCTGAGGGCAGCCGGCTGCCCCCCCCCCCCCCCCCGGTACGTCGCACGCGGAAGAAACGCTTCTGTGCAGACGCTAAAGCGCGAGCCTTCAGTGTAACGACGTCCAGCATTCGGCCTCAGTGCTCACCAGTTATTTCACCATCTTCAGGGGATTTAAAACGTCCCACAATGCAACATGACGCGCAGCGAAGCTGGTGACCAAGGGCGACTTCGTTCATCGTCCATCATCCTCCTCCTCCCAGCCTGAAAGGGTCCGAGCCCCCGAGCTCGCTCCGACCCGAAGCTGCAGCCCGGCCGGCGTTTGGGGGGGGGCAGGAATCTATTTCCGTATCAGTAACATTTGTTATGTCTTGGGTGAAGGGGCTCTTTAATACGGTAAAAATATAGAAAACATGGACACGTGAGTCTCTCTGGACTTCTGTTCGCTACTTGTTTGATGTACAAATATAACTTCCTCTTGGAGGAGGACACAGTAAATACACTATTGAAAAAAAAGAAAAGTCCAATCACCTCAGTTTTTGCACAAGTGTTAAACTTAAGATATTTTCTAGTGAAATAGACGACGCTGTCACACGGTGCTGCAGCCCAAAGACCAACCTGCGGCAAACGATTGGTTCTAAAGTGCATTATGCCCCAGTTTGGACTGCAGGTCCACACCTTCTGTGCGTCAGCTGCTCACACTGGCAAACATAAATACGCATATTTTACTGTACAAAAAGACAGAGAAGCTTTAGGAGACGCTGGTGTCCTGAGGAGTCCGACGCTCTTTCGATTAAACGCCGTTTCCTGCTGCGGACGGAAAGCCGACAAACAGGAGGACACAGGTGGATTTTCAAATGTGAGCGTGAGACTCCTGAACGAGCAGACGTGTCGTGAGGTTTCTGTTCAGGTCACCTGCGGAGTCCTCGAGTGGTCCAGAGCGCCGTCCTGCCTGGAACCTGCAGAGAAAGCAAAGCCTCACCTGGTCGGCTCCAACAGGAACAACACAGCTCGCCTGGAGGATACAGCGACTGCTCGGGAGGTCTGTGTTAGCTACCTTTCATGTCCCAGAAGTCCAACCTGCACATCATCTTCTCATTAAGGACAAACGTAAAGCGTCCTGTGATAACAAGGTGTCTCGTCCGATTTTGGCAATTACTTAAAAAACTAAAAACTCAAAGTCGTGTTTTATACACCGATTTCGCAGAGAAAGCAGTTTATCTGCAACACTTTAAGTCCCATAAAAGCAGCAAGAAGACTTGACTGAAGCATTTTTTATTTTCAACCAAAAACTAATACAATATCATTAATGATGAAAATATTGAGAACAGTTTTAGCTACGTCACCTAAGTCACATCGTCTCAAACATATCAACATTGACAAAATGTGTATTTTACCGTACGTGTTTCCTTTAAAATCATCTCCACAGCTGCAGGTTCTGTCGATGTGTTCATTACGAAGATAGAAAGACTGCGAAATAACGGCAGATCAGTTGACATCGATTTATTGTTTCGAGACGGACAAACATGTTTTACATGTACAAACAGACTAAAACTGCAAACAAGAGCAGATACTTTCAGGACGAGTTTTACGAGCTTGAATCAATGCGACTGACTACTGGTAGAAATAAAAGAGACAAGAGAAAAACAACAGAAAATGATTGAAACACCTCTTAACTTTCCTCTGAGGCCTAGTTCACCTCCATCTCCCACTTCTCCAGGAAATCCTGCAGGTTCAGGTTGAAAACGTCGATGCCTTTGGGGGACAGATGGATCCCGTCGGCCCGATACAGACCCGTGTTTGCGCCGCACCGGATGTTGTCGTGGGTCAACGAGGTGCCGCCCAGCTCTGAGACGATGTTTTGGATCCTGCGATTCACCGTGGTTCGGACCAGATCAACTTCGTGGCTGTCGGCCGAGTGGCGCCACGCCCTCCGAGGGAGGATGTTGGACCACACGAGGACACACTGCGGGAAGATGCTCCTCATGGAGGTCAGGTCCTTCCGGACGGAGGCGAGCAGGTCGGTGGGGCTGTCGGTGCTCAGGTCGTTGCCACCCAGGTGCATGATGAGGACGTCCGGGTTGGGCCAGGTGACCTTCAGCTGGTGGAGCTGGGGCAGGAGCTGGGGCCACGTCATGCCCTGGATGCCCTTCCACCAGATGGCCACCTTGCTGGGGTCCATGCCCAGCTGCATACCTACCTCCGGAGACTTGGCCCGCGACTCCGCCCAGTACACCAGCGAATGACCACAAATCCAAACATTCTTGGGCTCGCTGCTGATTGGCTTTCCTAGAAATTTTAACAGAATACATTTGTAAGTCCCAAAGCCTTAAGAATAACTTGCACTAGTTGTTTCCAAACTATCTCTCGCATTGGACTTCTAAAGCTAGGACTGTACACCAGTCCTCAGGCTGGTTTCACAAAGATCTACTAGACTGGCCTGTAGACTAGGATAGCATTTGTTTTGTGGTCTAAGACTAGTTAGACTTAGACTGTTGTCAATGTGAAGTGCACAGCTGCGCAAACATTAGAAATGGTCTTCTAGCACCTCCACTGTGGGCCTTTTCCAGAGATACTGGACGTCGATGGGCAGACCTCCACTGAACTCTGTTGGGCCGAAGCCAGTTGATCTTTGTAAAACCGGCCACAGAGATTTTTTACAGCCTACAAATATTAATATCTACCACTATTCCTGAGCCCTCTCGACCCATTCGTAGCTGTTTCTGTCGTTTAGCCTTTTGGGTGACTTTGTGCTGTATTGACATCACACACTTCCTAAACCGTATCAATCATTTCGTTGACTAGAGTAATAATTACTGCATCAGGAGAGTCAATCAAGTTCTACACTTTACAGTTTAACTGTTTCTGATGTAATGAAAACCCAAAAACGTACTAATGTAAAACCTACTGACCACAGAATGTTTGTGGTACACGTGTCTTTGAGTATTTAAAGTCTTGTACGCTCCACATCCAGTTTAATGCTATCGTTTTAGAGATGGATGCGTAACTTAACACAATTACATGCTGGTTTTTAAAACAACGAGAAAGCTCTCAGCCCGATCGATCAATGTAATCAAGAGATCAAAATGATCACCTACCTTCACCGTCAAGACAATAAAAATTGCCATTCTGCAATGCAACTTTTCTTTTTCATTTCAAACACTCCTGTGTCACTTTAAAATAAAACTGCATTTATGATAAAATACGTAACATCACAGTAAATATTTGAGTAGCTTTGGATGACTTTTAGCTACGTATTTATATATCGTCTCCCTAGCTAGCTCATGTACAGTCCTCATTTATCAATGCTGGCTGCGTATGGAAACACAAATATTAATCATTTCTTTAAAACCTCCTTAAAAGTTTGCTACATCAAATTACAATAGTTTGACTTCTCCTACTCTGCCTCATTACACTGTAGGCTTGTTACAGTCCGAAGTTCAGTCAGACCCGGAGTCCAGTATTTCATTTAGAGACAGGAAATGGAATTTAATCTCAAATAAAAATAACTGGACGTAATTGTACTTCATTTTGTAAAAATACGTTACGTTGCAAGTAAAAACAGGTCAACAAGGAACGTTGTGATGAAAGCAGCCCATTTCTTGTGCGATAATGTGGGTATTAATGATCAAACTGTAAAGACCCACTGAGGTGAGGCGGCCGGTGGATGGACTTAAATGGCTTTCTAAAAATATTCTTACATCCTTCTTTTTACAAAAAGGTCATGTGGGACATTTATTTCTTCCATTTCTTTTCCCCCTTACTCCACACTGGACCACACCATCTCCACTCCAGTCCGACCCAAACTGATTAGACCGGTATTCTGGTCGGAGCGCGGCGCGTGAACGAACGTTACCTGAGCAGCGTATTTTAAAAGGCAAAGACGAGGCTCGCTGTGGGACCACAGGGGATTTAAATGTGAATAAGTGAGCGCGGTGACAGCTGGCGGACTGTCGTCTGGGTGACGGAGCTGCAAAGTGTTTAAAACACCGACTGGGACACGACAGTCAGTGTTCGTTCGGATTCAAACAACAGCAATTGACCAAAAACAGTCCTCGAGCGATACGTCTAAAACCTGTTAGCATGATATTATATTACATCTAAACATGTTATGAAGGGTAGAAATGACCCTGCAAAGAACCTCAGAGGTCTACCAGCAGTGTTGTGGTGCCTGAATACTTGACTCACATTAAAGTCCCGATATCACTGACTCAACTTTATCAATAATGAACGGCTACAAATATATCCAAACGGTGACGATGCTAAAAGCTCTCTACGTTAGCTGCCTGAGCTAACATTGGTGTCACAGACTGAAAGGACAGGCTAGTTCACAGTCGGGGTCCCATATATATATATATATATATATATTTATATAGTGGGTACATTTAGTCCATACTGCTACATATGTTACTTTAAAAAAAGAAAAGAATAAATCACCATGATAATCAGTTACTTACCGTATTGATGAAAGACTACCAGTAAGTCGTGTCTGAAATAGCTAAAGCTAACAATATCCAACTGCCCCCTCAACGATGTTAAAATCTCTCTACATTAGCTTCCTGAGCTAACGTAGACAGTTTCACAGACGGGAAGGACAAGGGAGCTCATAGCCTAGAATCCAAAAGGTCCAAAGCCACAGTTAATGAGTTTAAGATACTGACGTGATACACTTAGTAGGCTAAGCTGATCGAAGAGTAAATAAGTTTAGCTTGGACGAGATGTTACATATTACTATAAACATTCTTAATAACGATAATGACATTAAAAGAAGCATTGTAGTATTTACTACTTGCAGTTATAGAGTTGCCCACTTACTGTGTTAATGACAGACTAACAATTAGTCTAACTACATCTGACTGACGACCCCTACATGATGATGAAAGCCCTCGGCGTTAGCTTCCTGAGCTAACGTTAGTTTCACAGATTGGAAGGGCGGGCTACTTCACCAGTGTTAGCTGATAGAAATCTGTCTGATAAAAACGAGAACCTCAGTGATGCAGGAATGTCTTTAGACATCCCGTCCTTACCTCCGTGAATCAGTCGTGACCTCGGCCACTCAACATTCATTCGATGACTCTAGCCTGGCTTTGCATAAATCAACTTGCTGACGTGGACTCGGACTCAAACAGGAAGGGCAGGAAGCATTACCTGGCTGATAGACTGACTGGTTCGCATCCAAATAAATCATTTTAACGTGTAAAATACAAACTTCTTTCGCTGTAAACGAATTAGGAACGCTTTGCTTTGCGTGGTCACCGTTACGAATAGTCTTCTGGGTCTTCCAATTGAAACGTCAGTTTTGTGGATATCCGGAAAGTGCGGCTACACTCCAAACGAAACTGACTTACCCTTAACAGGTTTACTAAGACCTGGCTCAAAGACTTGTGCAACAAAATTCTGTACATAGTAAAAAATAAAAAATCTGGAGAATTTTCAATAAACAATTAACTCATAAAATAATCAGAAGCCAAGCTGTTCTAACAGCTTCAGTAATGCCAGGGAGTTAAGGCCTTCATGTAAAAAAGGCTTTCATGAACATGACTTGCATTTCTGTTCAGTAGATGGAGCAGAGCTCAGAAATAAGATGTTCAGAGCTATTAGTTTTGTCTTTAAAAGTAAACAGTTTTTTTTTTATTTCACAGCTGTATGAAATTATGCGACACACCCATAAAAGCAAACATGTAGTTTATGAAATCTGTATTTACCCTCTGAATCTTCTTTATGGTTACGTTAGTCTTGGGACGGCCACTTAACAATAACCCTTGATGATAACATCTAGGCAATTCTTACTAGACCGTGTCCTAGACTATTCCAGCCATGTCTAATAAAAGCCATCTTAACCTGAAAGACCTACTGTGTGTCGGCCCAAAAAATGATCTAAATGAAGTCTTAGGTATTGTTTGAGTGCATTTCATGTCTTTGTTGTAGCAGACGATGTCAGCTACGTATCTAGTTGACATGGGCGAGCCGCTAACCAACTTTAAGTAAGAATGAGTAGTACTCACAAAGTACTACATACTTAGTGATACCTCTGCCTTGCGGGTTTAGACCTTTATCTTCCTCCCACAGCGTCATTTCTGGACAGCTGAAGCCAAGTTCTAGGTTTATTTAAACAGGAACATTGTCCTTACAGGCTTAGCAATGGCATTTCAAGCTAGCTGTACTGTGTTTACACTCAGTGGTCACTGTTGAAGTACACGTTTTTAGCGTCTGGCACTGTGCTGGAGAACATCCTTTAGCATCCTACTCTCTAATCATAATCATAAACTGGACCATAGCTTTCGAGTTCCTGGAGGGATGCTAAGCCTTCTTCTGAATGAGGACGTATGTAGTGAAAGGTATTCAATAATACAACACAGATAGAAATATTGGGTATGAAGTTAATGGTCGCTACGCAATCAAAGGTGTCCTATAGTTTTTGGGGACAACCCATCCCATCTTTAACAATACGACATATACAACTAAGGACAAGCAGAAGCAGCTTGCATCAGTCAGTTCAATTTAAATGAGGGACATACCACTGTGGCTTCATCTTTTTGTTCTTCACCGACACAAGTCTCAAAGCCAGAATGGTCTTCAGCTGCTGAACAAAATCCTCTTCAAGGTTCAATGAGTTGTGGCTCTGAGATCGTCTTTCTGATGTTCTGAGAATGAACATGTCCCAACTTTCATCTTCAACCCCTCTCATAAAACAGGACTGACGGTATTCTGGTTGTTGCATACTTCCAAAAATATTCTAGGCCTTGTAGTTTGGACAATCCCAAAAAGGTTACCAGGGATCCCGGTGCAGATTCCATTAAAGTAAAGGTATGAGACTCAGAATTTGGTTTAGGAAGATGTCTGTAGAAGTGGAAAAGGGGACATCTGAGTGACCACTGAGTGTAGCTATATTTAAGCTGGAAACGGTACACCCAACCTATCAAAACTACCTTGCTTGAAAGGCATTACTGTAACTACATGTCTAGCTAACTATCAGGGCTGGGTATCAAACCTAAATACATTTTTGGTACTGACAAAAACGTGTCTGTAGTATCAAGTACCGAAAGCTGTCAGGTGCCTAAGTTGGTTAGTAAATGCTTGGTCAATTTCATAGTTCTGTTTACTTACACTTTAAATCAAGTACAAAGAAATATACAGTGTTGTATTTAGAAAATTCAAACAATACCTAAACTTACTAAATACAGTGCTATCTTAACCTCTCAAAATCTCACCTGACTATATAGTGCTTTCTGGACTCAAATGGGTTCCATTAAAGCTAGATACCAATGGAGTCACCATATGAAGAGGAAAAAGATGTTACTTTGAGGTGTTGAGATTTCAGTTGGCTTCTTTTCTTGATTGCTGGGACAAACCACTTGGCTCGGGTAACATGTGGCAGAAGAGCGACTGACCTTTGTGGTGCTGCAATGCACTTAAGACGTCTAGGTAACCTTAAAGACAGGTGTATGACTTACTGTCTATCACTTCCTACCTTGTGGAAATATACGGTGACAACGGAAGATCAACTCGACGGAGAAGCATAAATGTAGCTTGGCAGGACTAATTAGACCTTACTAGTCATATGTAAAAGTAATTTTGATCCAGACTAAACTTAGCGATACTTCCATCATGATAATCTTAACATGTTACCATTTCAACATTTCTACCAGAGATGTGGCAAATCAAGTATAAATCTATTTTAACCTGCTCAAAGTACCTGTTTTATCAAAGAAAAAGAAAAAAAGGTGTTTATCTTCTGTCTTTGGCCCTAAAAGTAATATAAAAAGGCATGCAGCTGTAAAATGTTAACTTGAAAATGCATGTAGGCTATGTGTTTGAAGAACTAGCATGCCGAAAACATAACCTTACTGAATGCTTAACTCACAAATCACTGTAATTCAAAAGGTTGCTAGTTAAGTTTAATCTCTATGTAATTCAACAAGTTCAGATACCTGGGGGGACCAGTGTGCCATCCTTGTTCTTCTCTGCTTTCCTGCGGGCTAGCATCTCCTTGTACTGCTGCTCCCTCTTTTCCAAAATCCTCTGGTTATACAAATCCAGCTGCGAGACAAACACAAACACCTTGTCAAGACTTTATCCAACTGAAACATGGCAGTGTTCCATCATTTCTATGGTTCATTAAGTGCACTAGTGTCTGTCCTGATTACCAAGAAATACTTCCCCAAAAACACAGAAGAATTTGTCACCATCTTGTAGGAACTGTACTTCAGTAGCCAACAAGAACCCCTTAAAGATTTGAGTACAGTAGTGCAACTGCTGATCATACCTTCTCCTTCTGCTTGGTCTTTATGTCATCGTCTGTCTCTGCTGAAGTCTGAGAACTGGAGTGTGATGGAGGCTCTGTGGGTAAACTGAACTGGACTGTTTTGATTGTTTTGGCTGGTGGCTGCACAGCCAGAGATTTCACTGTCTCAATGACCTTCAGGCATCTGGCCACTGTCGTAGAGATGGTTGAGTGGTCGTCGCGTGTAGGACTCGATGTTGCCGGTGTTGGTTTTACTGCGGCAATGGTTAAAGGCTGCGAAGGACTGGATGAGTTAACGGGTGGAGCTGCAGGAGGCTGGCCAATAAAAGGAAAGACTGCATGACTGGAGGGTGGAGTGAAAGGAGGTTGTCCGGGAGGACGCCGGGGAGGAGGTCCAGGAGGGGGTCCTGGAGGAAGCTGTCCAGGATGCCGTGGAGGAGGTCCAGGGGGAGGTCCCGTGGTAAGTCCAAATCTCTGGGGTGGCTGACAAGCTGTAGGAGGAGCTGAGGTGCCTATGCTAGGGGTTGTAGAGCTCTGTGCTTGGGGAATCTGGGAAGTGACACCAAGGGGCCAGTTAATTGGTGGGGGTGGATGTTGGTAGTGAGAAGGAGGAGGCCCAGGAGGAGGCTTCACAGGAGGAGTGGTGGAGGGCGTGCTCCCCATTGTCTTGGAAAGACTCTGCAGCTGCTGTGCCTTCTTCAGTGCCTCCAACTCCTGCTGGTCCAGGAATCCTTCATACTCCGAGACAGCCTTATGTCTGCTGAGCGGCTCCAAACTGGAGGACCTGGCAGGGGACGGGGAATGGGTGTGATCCGATTCAACAGAACCGGTTCTACTTGTTTGAATTTCTTTACTAGGGGATGACAAAGTCTCTCTTTCTGTAGATGAGGACTTTTGGTTATAGATTTTTTCTTGGGCTCGACTTGCCAGTTTGGACACATCTCCTGTACTCAGCTTCAGGCCAATCGTACGGAGTAGACTCTGGATCTTGTCATAGGGTTCTGTCTTGCTCTTTGGTTCCTCACTTATTCTCTCTACAGAGGACCGTTTAGGGCTTAGTTGCTTATTTTCCCCTTCTAGAGCTAGACTGCTGGTGGGTTGCTCTTGAGCCAATCCCACAATCCGAGAGAAACCCCTGCCATCTTGAAGAGCCCGCTCATGAGGCAGAAGGTCATCATTCACATAAACCGATTCTAATTTCTTTTCGGCATCCACCTTTTTATTAAGCATATCAAGGAAGCGATCAAGGGGTGGCTTCTCAGCTGAAGGTGACTGGCGTGGTGTTGTGTTCTTCAGTTTGGGAGAGGGGCTTCTCGGAGGCGGTTCTGTGGGAGAAGGAGGTCTGAAAGTGGGGTGGGAAGATGAAGTGGCAAGAGTATGTGTCAAGGGAGATTGGGTGGAGGTAGCGGGAACTTGGCCAGACTGAGAAGAATGTGAGGGAACATGGGGTTCTGGAGACTGGCTCCGTTTTACAGGGCGGTACGGATCATCGTAAGGTTGGTCAGCACATGCTGGGTCATAGTAGCGATCATCATAGGGTTCATCATAAACATCATAGCGATCAGTGTAACGTTGGCTGGCAGCCGCAGGGCCAACATAGGGAGCTTCACCATAGAGACGACTTTCATAAGGGCGGCCACCGTAGGGATGGTCACCAAAATGGCGATCAGGGTAGGGACGGCTGGTGTATGGATCACCGTAGCGGTCACTGTACCGCCGATCTTGATAAGGACTGTATGGCCGATCGTAGTAAGGATCATCATAGGGCTGAGGAGGACGATGGAGGTACTCAGGTCCCTCCTGTCGTTTCTTCAAGATGGATCGGACTGGTTTGTACTCAGTGAGTGGGACGGCGATCCTGCCATGGTCGTAGTCTATGCAGGTCCGCTGTCCAGGGTCCAGTCCTCTGGGGTCCACCATTGACTTTTTGTAGGCTATCATCTCATTCAGCTCCTCCAGCTCCCGCTTCTTCCTTGCCAGCTCGTCGTCCATGACTCCGACACGTGTGGGAGGAGGGCTCAACTCCCTCCTCCTCTTGTGACTTTCTTCGAACTCCCTGCTGATTTTGCTCCTCTTCTTGGCCCGGTCCTTGCTTCTCTCCCTGCTCCTGCTGCGGCTCCTGCTGGAGCTCTTGCTTCGGCTTTGGCTGGGACTCCTAGTGGGGCTTCTGGTGCGCCTGTTTGACATCTCTCGGCTTCGACTTCGCCTGTTCCTGCTGCTTTTACGCTCGCGGTCAACGCTGGTGCTGCGTCTCCTTTTGATGATACGTCCAAACTGGTCTCTGGGAGGACTCTTGCTCCTACTTTTACTCCTACTCCTGGGCCTACTCCTACTCGGACTCCTGCTTTTACTCCTGCTGCGGCCATATCTACGCCGAGTGACACCGTAATCCCTTCTACTGGTCTTGCTGTCCTGCGTTCGAAGATTTTTCACCACTGCCTTCAGCTTGTCGGTCTCTGGTTTTTCTTTCCTGAAACGTCATAAGTCGTCAGATTGGTTTTGCTTTTTGGAAATATTTTCCACAATTTGTATTTCTATACATTCTGTTTAGATGGAAATGCGAAACTGGTCATTTAGTCAGGTTACATATTATCTATTGGTTTACCTACTTATGCGTAAATAAAAGTAGGTAGACCATCCCCATCTGTACATGGCATTGTTTTCTGCACACCTGATTGTGTTCAAACATAACAAGAAACTAATAAAATAAATAAATTCATTACTCACTCAATGGCTTCTAAAGCTTTTGTCAGCTTGATGGTCATCTACCAAAAGGAGCCAAACACATATAAGGCAAAGTCAGACAAATAATTATCTGCGCCAACATCAAAACACAGAACTGGTAACACAAACCGCTAAATTAAGTGCGGTCATATAAACACTATAAAAGCAATGTACATAATCATTACAGTCAGTACTAAAATCATTCTGTAATATATATCATCCCTTACTGAAACTACATGGAAGTTGGGTTAATGTAGTACAAATAGTGTTACAAAGAAAATACATTTTAGTCATAGTCTTTGCCAAGGCTGAATTCGGTAATTTTACACGTTTGTGGAGTTCAGAGAGACTTGAAAAATTAACTAACAACAAAAACAGAAGAATTCCTTCTCTTCTCACATCGAAACTGAATAAATCTTTACCTTTCCTTTGTTTCCTCCGACACCGCCTAATTTACGAACGGGGAGGAAAACACTCTCGGTGAAACGTTTTATCCTGATGGCCTGGTTCCCCCCTTCTGCCGTCTCATGCTTGGAGAAACAACAATAATAGGCATGTTTTTAACTCAAGATAAAACACATTGTACAAACCAGGACACTCAGTTTCCATAACCAGTATTTTAGGGCGCAGAGTGGCAGTTCTGGTCACCTCCCATAAAAGCACCTCAGCCATCACAACTCTACGTGAAAAGGACAAAGAGGATAAGACGGACTCACCGGGACGACGCTGAACTCCACCTTCTCGTTCAGCTCCAGCTTCTTCTTCTCGATCACCTCGGACATGTGGAAGTAGAGTTGAGGGTTCTGAGTGCACTTGATGAGCCCCGAGTCTTCCAGGAACTCGATCACGATGCCCTGCTTGGAAAAACAAACAAACACATCACAGGGTCTGGCTGGTTTGAAGAGGCCCTACAGCTGCTCCGCCTGGGACTCCGTAAACCAAACTAATTAACTAACAACGTGAGGAGACGCTCGCTCAAGAGTCTTACGTGTCGGCGTTGTTCGATGGACTCCTCGAAGGAGTCGGGGAGGATTTCCACGTAGGTCGCTCGTTCCTCTTTGGTCTCCCGATGGGTGGCGATGTTGAAACGTACCTTCACAGACCAGACACAGTTCAGGGTGAGAACCGTGCCATCAAGATCTAAAGGAACCAGCTGCTGGCCTCGTCAGCGCAGCGAAGGCTGCTGTAACAACGCTGCGCTTTAAACCCAAGCACAGCATTGTTTGTGTGACACCTTCCAGCTATCCTTCTCATACACACTGACATCATTTAACACCCAGAATACGTCTGTGCAGCAGCTAAACAGCAGGAAGTTCACGCTAACGCTACTTGTGTTGGTTGATGTTTTCGGGACTCTCGCAGTTCATTTCTCTCCACCTGTAAAGCTAACTGTGCGTAGCCCGCTAACAGCCCAGCTCACGTTAGCCGGAGCTGCCTGACGTTTATCGAAGGTGGTTCTTTGACGAGTGTCCCACACAAATTTAACAGTAACGACATAAACAAATGTCCGTGTATAAACAGGTCTCATGACCTGGTAGCAGGAGGGTATCTATAGCTTGAAACCCGTCTATAGTATCTACCCTGGGACACCTCATGGCCCCCGGGGGGCATCACTACCCTGGTGACAGCCCGTCACCCGCTCACCTTGTCTCCATCCAGCATGGTGGCAGTGGTCAGAAGGTCGCTGGGACCGAAGGGAAGCTGTTTCTGTTGACCGTCGATGGTCATCACCAGTCGACCCATCTCTGGGTCAGGTGTGGCTCCGCCCCCTGCTTCGGCTCCACCTCCAGCCAACGGATTCTTCTTCACCTCCTCCTCCTCCTCCTTCACTGCCGACCTTCCTCCCTCTCCTTCAGGTTTTCCTTGCGCCTGCTCCTTCTCATCTTCATCCATTTTCTCCATTTTGATCTGCAAGAAACGCATGTATTTGATTCACGGAGACACTCGTTTTACTTCTTCAGGCCTGAGAAAAAGAACATCCCCACGATGTTACCTGTGCGAGGAGAAGCTGTCCGCCCTCAGCTCCTCCTCGTTCCTCCACCGGCTCCTTCTTGATCTTTCTTACGGTTTTGGAAATGGCTTTGAGGACGGTGCCTTCAAATCGCTCCTTGCTGATGTCGTCCAGCGTGTCGGGGTCTCTTATTTTGAAGCCGAGCGGCGTCCACTGCGGGACAACAGGAAGACAGACGACAGCGAGCAGTCAGGAACACGGCGCTGTGTTTTAGGCAGAACAGAGAACCTCCCACAGCTGTGGAAAACACTGGCATTAGCTTTAAAAGCTAACGAGACGTCCGGAGTTGAACGGGACAGTTACACGACGTCCCCCTCAGTTCTTTAGCCACTTCAAAGGTTAACAAGCCGTTTTGGATGTGAGCGCAAAACTAAACTTTATTCATCTAAGTTAAATCAACAAAACCTTAAACTGAAACCTTGAACTAAACTAAACTAATTTAAACCTAAATCTACACCAGGAACAGGTGGAAGATTACGCGCGTTTGAAATCTTTGATAAATAAAACCAACATATGAACTAAGACGTAAAGGCGTTAAATCTGATCTCTATCGTCTCGTCCTCACTTTGCATTTGGCCGCCGCCAGCGCCGCCGCCACCTCCTCCTTCTTCTTCCTCTCTGCCTCTCTCTCTCGCTCCTCCAGCTCCTCCTCCCTCCTCTTCCTCTCCTCCTCCTCCTGTTTCCTCCTCGCCTGCTCCTCCCGTTTCTTCCTCCTCGCCTCCTCCTCCCGTTTCTTTTGCTCCTCCAGGATTTGGTCCTCGACCCTCTTCGTCCTCATCAGCCTGATCGCTCTCTTCTGGGATTTCACCTGCGGAGACAAAACGATGGCGTCAGGGCGCCAAATCTCGCCGGCGGTCCGGCGGGGTTTCGGTTCGGGCTCGGTCAGACTCACCATGGCCACCGTGAACTCCACCTCCTTGTGGATGTCTGTGGCGTTGAACTCCGTGTCGCTGAAGTTCTCGCAGATGTCGAAGGGAAGCTCGCCGTGCTCGTCGGAGTTCACGATGCCTTCTTCGGCTCCCAGGCAGGTGATGACGCCCTGACGGACGGAACACAGAAGAAGCACTGATTATCACAACAGCTGGCGAGGAGCCTCGGGGTGACGTCCGTCGATCGAAGGACTACGAAGAGCTGCATTTGAATGTGTGGCTCCAGGGGCCCCGCAGGGATTACAGAATTAATCAAACACAAATCAATGAACTAACTACGCAGCACTTCCTCTTCACTTCACACCGGATGCACGGACGTTACCAGCTCTCGCTTCTCCTTGGTGTAGCTGAAGGTGAAGGGGATTTTGGGTTTGATGTTGGCCGCCCTCCTCTTCCTGGTCACCATGTCGACCAGCAGGTTGATCAGCACGTGGTCGTTCTTCAGCAGCGTGACGCCGCAGTCCCGGTGGTCGAAGGTCACGTTGGTCCTGATGGGGCCGATGTTGGCGTGGATCTGACCCGGGTAACCCTGCATGG
Source organism: Coreoperca whiteheadi (assembly GCA_011952105.1). NCBI lineage: Eukaryota > Metazoa > Chordata > Actinopteri > Centrarchiformes > Sinipercidae > Coreoperca > Coreoperca whiteheadi. The sequence continues at coordinate 346,908 of CM022471.1, forward strand.
CGGGCTACAAGGAGAGCAGCGTCAGGACAGGAGGCGTTTAAAACCGGTTCCAAACCCGTCTGACCTCCAAGCGTCCGACTCCAGACAAGGTTATTAAAGAAAACTGAAGCTAAAGGATACGCAGACCATCTGGCCTGTGACTCTAAAGACTAACAACTGCGATTTGAGCGATAATCTCGCGCAGCACGACCTCGTTCTCTGGGTCAACATTCACTAAATAGGACACTAAAGAGGCCGTTCTTTCGGCATCATGTGGTCATTACGGCTGCGTGTCGTCCTGCGGGATTCTAGTCGCAGTAAAGACCTTGTGTCTTTGCTAGCGGAGGTTATTGTTGTCTTCTGCTTCAGGACAGGGTTAACGTACATGTGGAGATTCAGTGCTGGGCAGGTTTCAGGCTCCAAACATTCAACACATTTAAGACATGTGGCCAATTAGCCAAATGCTAAGCTAAGCGCGTTCCTCGCGCGGCGCCTCGCTCACCGTGGGCTCGATGATTGGCTGGCTGACGATGCCCTCGTACAGCTCTGGGTCCAGCATCATGTTGGGACCCGGCTCCGGCTTCACGCTGGCCTTCCCTTTGAGCGACTTGGGAGAGTCTTCCTCACTGTCGCCGTCTGTGTTTTGGGAGTCGGCCTCCTCGGCGGCGGCGGCAATGGCGGCGGTGGCGGCGCAGAGCGTCAGGAGGAGGGGCTCCTTCACCCGCCGGATCCTGATCGCCCGCTTCCCCCCTCTCAGCTGAAACACAGCAAAAAGAGTTCAGTGCTAAAGAATAGACTCCAAACCGTCACAGGAAACAGAAAGTGACAGAAAGTCAAAATAAGCCCCGCCCCTGAGCAGCGGGCCGCGCCCTCACCGTGATGACGGTGAACTCGACCTCCTCGTTGATGTCCTCGTCGTTGAACTCGATGTCGCTGAAGTTCTCTTTAATGTCGAAGGGAAGCTCAGCGTGCTCGTCCGACTTGATGACACCTTCGCCGTCTTTCAGGCTGGCGATGACGCCCTGCGGCGAACGAATAAAGAACGAAAACGCATCACAGACGGAAGAGAATCCAGATTAGAGACAAACGTTGCAGTGACGGACCAGGAGGGAAATGTGATTCGGGGAAACTGATCTTGATGCAACTTAAAACATCTGAGACAACAGACGTTGTCCCGTTCGGCCCTACGGCGCCGTTACAGAGCGGAGCGCCCGTCTCCAGCTGAGGACGCCGACCCACCAGACGGGTCCATCCTGGACCTTTTAGGTTTCTACAGCTGACGGACGTTTTGTGCTTGAGGTCTTATGATTGTTTAAAGAGTCGAATCAGGGAACAAGAAGCAGCTTCCAACGCGTTTCTGCGTCAGTTTACATTCAGTCCTTTAGCGGACGCTTTTGTCCAGAGCGACTGACACATGAGAACATTCACAGACCGAAGGCGCAGCTTCAGGAACATTATGGGGTTCAGTATCTTGCTCAAGGATGCTTCGACCCACGGCGGGGGGATCGAACCGCCGACCTTCCGATTGGCAGGCGAGCGCTCTGCCACCGAGCCACGGCCGCCTCATCAGTTTAAATGGTCCGTTCGACCAGAAACAATCCTGAGAGCTGTAGAACTCTGCGTGGCCGATTAGAGTCTGAGGTTTCTGGCTGACTTTGATGAATTACATGTCTAGAAGAGTTTAATTAGTGATGTGAGTACAGTAAACAGCTGTTGCAGCTCTGACCGTCTCCCGGGTCTCCTTGGTGTGCTCGAAGGTCGAAGGGATTTTGGGTTTGATGTTGGTGGCTCTCCTCTTCTCGGTGACGATGTCAGTCAGCAGGTTGATGAGCACCTGGTCGTTCTTCAGCAGCGTCACCGTGCTGTCCTTCCTGTCGAACGTCAGGTTGGTCCGCAGCGGCCCGATGTCCACGTGAACCTGACCCGGGTACTGGCGCTCGCCGGGCTGCGGGCCGACAAAAACCACCAGGGTCAAAGGGAGGTAAAAGGAAGAATTTAACGACGGGTTAAATTCCTGAAGCCGTGAACTGACCTGAGGCTCCGCGATGGGCTGACTGACCACGGCCTCGTAAATCTCCGTGTCCACGTTCTCCGTTCCCCCCGGAGCCACTTTCACATCTGTCGCTATCAGACTGTTTTGCTTTGAAACACACACACACAAAAAAACGCATTAAAATCAGATTTTTAATCAAAGACTCAAACGATAACAGAAACTTTAATCGCTTCGTGTAAAACGGCGCAAACTTAAAGCTTCTTTGTAGCAGTGACAGAACTGGGTGTTTCCTCTACAACCTGACCAGTCTTAGTAAAATCTCCTTTAATTGATCACTTATAAGCCCTTTCAAACACCTTAGCTAAGAAAGGTTTAGATAGTGGCCGATCATTGTTCGGGTTAATCAATAGAGGAGTAACACGTGCTCCTTCCAAACTTCAGGTATTTTACCACTTTCCACTGGAGAAGTGACGGGTCCAACCCATCAGGCAGCTGGATCTTGGTGTTTATCTTTTACTTCTTTAGTTAGATCAAAAAGGCAACTTCCTCAGGTTTTGAGACGTTTCTAACGGCTAATCGACTGACCTGAAGATATGACATGTTGATTTAGGCTCTTTAGTATTCTTGTTTGGTAATGATTTACACCGTCACCGCTGCCTGGAGACACCGACGTAACAACCTTCCTAAATGTAGACATTTCGTAACATAAAAGTTTGACTTAGCTAAACCTCGGGAACCTAAAACGTGTCCAGCCCCAGGGACTTCTGGGTTTTCTTGCCGTTGAATGACATCTGAAAGTCGAGGGACTGTCGCGCCCTTTGGCCTGGTATTTTCTAAGGAGCAGCATGTTTGTTAGTAAGGAGGTTCAAGCTCTGGGTCGCTCACGGCAGCGGTGACGGCGGCTTTATATTTGAGCGCAGCGACGACCGCTAGCTCACTGCAATTTCAGCTGCGGCTTAAGACAAATAATAACAAGCCGACACGAACGTGTCAGGGTTTCAGCACCTTCGGGGCTTGAGCCCCAATGAATCCTGTTCAGTATCAACTGCTGACCATTTGGATCCTGCCAGTCAATTAGGGGCCGGCTGTAACACAAGAAGCTGCTCAGCAGCTCCACCTGCCAGGGAGCTGCACGCTGCTGCACGTGCTGCAGGCGATGGAGTCGCAGCGCGCTCTGCTGGACAAACCACGCCACGACACCCTTACATGTTTTAGACACACAGGCCGGTACATCTGTGACGGGCCCGGCATGTTTATACTGTACGCATTGTGTTTAGAGGAAGACAATTAAAAAGGTGAATTCTGTAACGAGCGCCTCACCTTCTCCTTGCAGGCGGTGAAGTGAACTCTGACCCCGGGCGTCATGGCTTTGGGGTTTCCAAAGAAGGCGGCGAAGCTGAAGGTAAACTTCTCCAGATCTTCTCTCTCGATGTAGCCGAAGGTCGGCTGAGGATCAGAGACAGAACAACATTCGATTACTGACTGAATCTGGATTTCTTCACACGGGGAGTGAAGAAGTGGAGCCGGTTGGGGGGCGAGTCCACGATCAGTGAGGTCATCAGTCGCTGAGGTGGGCCATGTCCAAGTCCAACACGTACTGTAGCACATTTCCACCCACAGGAACTTCACCTGCATTTTTACGAGTGGAACCAGAAACTAAATTTTGTTCCTGGATCCCAAAACGTTCCTGCTCTGTTAGCTACGTTCACAGCTTGTTCCTGCTGAAATCAAGTGGACAGAAACGTCAGGTCAAGTTAAAGGTTTAAAGGGATAATGTAACAAATAACCTAGTCTGCTAAATGACTAAATGTAAATGTAATCAGACTAAAAAGGGTTGAAAGTGTGAATTTAAGACATTTCAAGGACTTTCAAGGCCTGATATTGACTAAATTAAGGAGCTGCAGAGACACTTTCAGTAGAGAAGCAGGATGAAGAAGCTTTTTATAAATTAAGAGTTTGAGAAATGTTGCGGAGTCTTCTTCAACATGCAGAGTAACGTTATTTATCCATTACGCTTTTATTTTGAAATCAACACAGGTGAGCTGCCGGTGTGAACGGCGTGATGACGTCATCAGTCACATGACCGCGTCACCGGGTTCTCTTACCCCGACGAACGAGATGATCCCTGTCGACCGGCCCGGAGGAGGCCTGAGGACACACACAGACAAGCAGGTCACAGTCTGTCCTCAACAGGTACAAAACACCACAGAAGAAGACACAGGAAGTGACACGGTGTATTCACATGTGTACAACGGAACAGGCCACAGCCGATGCACATGACAAGGGGGTCACTCATAGACCAGGACCACAAACAGGACTTACTTATCAAATGTGCGTTTTCCCAGCAGGCCGAGAGCTTTGGTGGTTCTTATGGGGTCATGCTTAGGTTTAGGTTTAGTTTTAGGTTTAGGTTTCAGGGCAGGGCCGGGGTCAGACGAAGGTGTTGTAGCCGCGGTGGGATTCTCGGGGGGTTTCTTTGTCTCGCTCGGCGTGGACTCCGGGGGCGGAGCTGAAATCAACGCTTTAATCTGAAAGAAACAAAAAAACAAAGTTCTGAAACTCAAGAAGAGATTTATGGTTCAAATCTACATCTGATGCTACTGAAGACCTGAGCCTAAGACCCGATCCTGCAACCGAAGACCCGATCCTGCAACCGAAGACCTGATGATCCTGCTGAATACCTGATGATCCTGCTAGTGAAGACCTGATCCTGCTAGTGAAGACCTGATCCTGCTACTGAAGACCTGATCCTGCTACTGAAGACCTGAGCCTAAGACCCGATCC
>CM022471.1:367596-378086 GCA_011952105.1 Coreoperca whiteheadi
CCAGTGTAAGCCTGAGTTGAGCTGTGGGTGTACTCACTGTGGGTGTAGAACTGGGTGAACTGGTTCAGGTAGGAGCAGAGCTCGGCTGGAAAATGTTTCGTGGGTTCGTCCAGGAAGCAGACTGAGGAGACGGCCCAGCAGCGCGGAGACAGAACCAGAACCTGGACCTCCGCCTCCTCCTCTGCCTCCGCCCACTCCTCCTCCATCATCTGCAGCAACATCAAAAGGACAAAGCGCATCAAACTCACACCATTACAAAGACTACTCTGCATGATTCAGCTGCGCTCGGCTTCTCGGAGACGTTCGGCTGCGTCTCTGGTTCTGCTCTGAGAGGAAGCTGTGAGAAGCCTCGGTCCACTGGACTGACGGTCCTCAGGCGACACAAACACGACTCCTGATGAACCGTCAGGTCGCAGCTGGAGGTGGAAACAAGCTGCTGGTTGACCTGCAGGTTTAAGTTTATCTAATCCAATAGGAGGGAAATTGACTGCACAAAAATCAAAGCCTTATCAAGGATCTTCCCTTTGGCCAAGAGAAAGAGCTCCAGGTCACAGCTGCAGCCTGTAAACATTGTGACGAACAACAGACGGCTGCTTTATTCTTGGGTTTGCTGAAAGAAGAAAACGCTCAAACTCCCCGTTTGACAAGAAAGACTAAAAGGATACTGAACGCAAAAATCTGAAAACAACTCCTCAAGTTAGAAGCTGCGAGTCACACTGGAACTCCGCTTCGTCAGAAATCTGCTGTGTGGACTCAAACACTGATTGTAAACCAGAACCTGGGTTTTGCTCACCTGGTCTTGGTCCTGCAGGCATCGGTCCAGCTGCTGCAGGCGGTACAGGTGAAACTCCTGCTGCAGCTCGGCCGACTCGCTCAGGTTCTTCAACATCTGCTGAGGGAAGCGACTCGGGAAGCAGCTGCCGATCTGATCGATCACGGCGGTCTCCAACCACACGTTCCCCTGAGCCAGCAGCCGGTCGCCCAGGTAGTACCTGCAGAGACACAGAGAGAGGACTTCCTGCCTTCCAGCGTCACGTTGTAATGGTTTAGAAACGCTGTTATCTGTCTGGCTTCGCAGCCGTGCTGGCGCTGTGGCGTTCAGACCTGTAGAAGTGCTCGAAGGTGTTGGCGAGCTCCAGCCCCGACAGGAAGAGCATCGGCTCCAGGAACTGCTGCAGCCGCTCCAGAGTCTCCATGCTGCCGCACGCGGCGCCGCTGCTCTGGACCATGTGGTCGATGTACTGAGCGAAACGCTCGCTCACCTGCACAACACGGCGTCATCGTTCAGTAAACAGCCACTTTGACCCCCTGGTTCCGTCTGATGAAGGTGTCGGGACTTACGTGCATGGCTCTGAGGATGGAGAGCTGCAGCAGGGCGGCGGAGAAGCCGTGTCGGAGGGCGAGGACAAAGGCGGTCTGCTGTCCGAACAGCTCCTCCATGGCGTTCTTCAGCTGCAGGTACAGAGACCGGTAGCGCTCCACAAAGTCCAGCAGACTGCAGCTCGAATCCAGAAACTTCTTCACCTGAGGGGAGAGGGGTTCACGTTTACACGCCGAGGACCGGGAGGGTCTGGACCATCCCTGGTAACAACCCGGAGGTATTTAAATGCAACGGTGTCGTGCTTCGAGCAGCAGTCGGCTGCAAACCCATCAACAACATCGTGTGTGTGTGTGTGTCTAAGTGCCGAAGGTGGCGTCTTACCTGGCGCTGTACCACTCCCTGCCAACAGAGGGCGATGCCCGCGATGCTGCTGCTGCTCTTCACTTTGGGCTTGGCGGAGGAGGAGGAGGAGGAGGAGGAGGAGGACGAAGAGGCCGCAGCGTTGTCTTTGTTTTTGCCCTCTTTACCGTCTGGAAGACAAGTTTAAAGAAAAGGTGGATTTTCTGCATGAAGTTCGGCTTTGGTGAATTTAATCAGAAACCGAAATGAAAACTGCAGCCAGAAACGTAAAGATAAAGCAGTGCCTCTGTTCTGTCCTTCTTTTCCATCTGAAAAGAAACCACATCAGTGTCACGACTAAAATGGGAACAGGAAGTCGGCAGTAAAAGGAAGTGACAGAAAAGGATGGGGGGTGAACGGGTCCTGAACGTCTCCGTCAGTTCAGCCGAGGAGCAGAACGCGTCAGCCGGCGCCCCCTGCTGGATGATCCCGATCATTTACAGCCATCGTTTTCGCTCTGGCTGGCGATGAAGCAGTTCATGGATTAGTCTGGTTCCTGCCCGTCAAGTGTAAATATGCGCTGCTTCTCTCGGCCGCCCAGACAGCCTGGGACGAGGCTCGCTCCAACAGGTTCTCTTTAATGGAGTGGCAAACAGCAGGGGACGACGCGACGACTTCCTGTCCTCATTTGGACATATGAAATGTCACAGAGCAGAGTGTAAACAAACAAAATGGCCTCTGAACGCAGCTGTTACTTACTCTTCAGCTCTTTGCTTCGGTTGAGACCTTCTGAAAACAAAAAAAACTCTTTAAACATGGAGGACGAGTGAAAACACTCAACAGTCTTCATTGCTGCAGGTTGGGTTATTGCGGTCATGTGCACGTTGACCCCGAGAAGATGTTGCTGTTCGCAATGAAACACGGCACAGCGCCACCTTTTACGGTCCGTTATCGAAGCAACGCAGTAGCGTATGTGCAGTAGTAGTATTGTACGTGAGGTCAACTCTACCTGGAGCCGGCACCGTGAATATAAAGTGACCTGTCGATGAGCACCGGGGGAACATTCGTAGGACTGCTGACAGCTGAGGTCTGACTCCATTCCGCCCGTTACTTAGAGCTTCGAGACGCTTCGCGATAATAAAAACCCGTCGTTTGGACTGAAGGTGCAGAACACTTGAGCTGCAAGGTCGCAGGAGACCTCCCTCAGCTACACACGGTCAGCAGATTCAACCAATGCCGGGTTCAGGCTTCACAACCCGCCAGGTCACATCAGGGGATTACAGAGTCCGATTCTTGCGGCGCTCCGGCCGACCTCCGGGAACAAGGATGTAAACAAACCGTGGACGTGGTGCAGTCTGAACCCGGCGGAGGCAGAGCGCCGCAGCAGGCAGAGACACACTGAACGCCGTCAAACAGATCTCAGATCAGTCGGTCCCCCTCGTAGACACCACCGTCGAGGTCACGTCGAGCCGTCCTGTGTAACCTATCCCCTCCCAGTTTACAGGACAGCTGATGCAGCGGGAATTTGGGTCTTAAAATGACCTTTTTGTGCACGTTTAAAAACTCGATCTTCATTTTACAAAGTGCAAATCAACCTGATTAAAGGCACACGTCGCCCAGCTCCTGTTTGTGAAACACAGTAGATTACGTGTTGATGGTTAGTTTAAACTACCTGTCCTCATTGGGTTTCAGTATTCCCTTCGCTGCTCCCCGGCCTTCGTTTTCCTTCTCACGGCGGAGACAAGGCGTCCAGCGTTCTCTGCAGCAGTGCCAATAAAGTTACTTGAGCTGAAATCGCCTAGACAACGACAGCTGTGGCGTTTCTGATTGTAAAGGCTCATTCCAGCTATCTACAATGACCTAACTGCGGCCATGGGTCCAGTCGGGTCTGAAAACTATCTGTCTGCCTTGACGCATCGCACGTCTTTTTAGTGATGTCACAGCTCGGACACTAACTTGGCGAGTGAAACGTTGATGGAAACGATGGACGAAACGTTCAAAGTGAGACTCACTGGATTTGACGGGGGGTCTGAGCTCCTCGCTGTCCGGTGAGCTCGTGTCGACGTGGACCAGGAGGTGTGTGAGGCGCCGCACTCTGGAGTTGAAGATGGCCGCCCGGCTTTTACAGCGGCGTGCTGACTCGGCGTTATCCAGGTACTCACTGAGCAGCCAGGACAGAGGGCTGGACGCCGAGGATTCTGGGTAAACACAGAGGGGGCGGCGAGAGGGACTCAGAGGGTGTGTGAGAGCTTGTGTTGCCATCTTTGTGAGGACCAACGTGGGTTTCAAACCGTCGTAGTGGGGACACTAGGCGTGGGTACCTGACAGCGTGATGCTGTGGACGATGGGGGTGATCAGAGCCTCCCAGCAGGTCCGACCCAGAGCCTCAGCCGCCTCGGCGTCCGGCAGGAAGCGATCGGCGAACATCTGCTCGTGCCTCAGAGCGCTGTTCAGTCTGAACACAGTGTGTACAAGCATCATTACTGCAGTACTTCCAGCGAGTACTCGTGCTACTGCTAACAGCAGCGCTAGTCCTTACTTGTTGAAGAGCTGCAGCAGCTGCGTCTTGTCCTCCATCACCTCCTGACACCAGGTGTGGGCCTTGGTGCTGTAGAACAGGTAGGTCCGACAGCACAGCTGCTCCTTGAACACCGGCCAGAACGTCGGCTTCGGACCCAGAACCTCGAAGCCGTGGACCCGAGTGTCGATACCTCCCTGTCAGAGAGGGAGGGGGGGAGTCAGTGCATGGAGGAGGGGGGAGGCGGAGGAAGAGGAGGAGGACGGGTCTGACCTGCTGACATCTCTTGACCCTGATCTGGATGATGGACCAGAACCTGGTCATGTTCTCCAGCAGGACCACCCGACTGGCCGAGGGGGTCACGTTCACCTGCGCGTGCACACACACACACCAGGCCGGATTAACGTTACGCACACACCTGAACTGTCTGTGGACCACCTGCATGAACGCACACGTCACTACTCCCTCTATCAATCCTAATATTAGTGATTCAGAACTAAACTTCACGTGGACTAAAACATTTGAGGAGGCAGAAAAGACTCCTAATATAAGAGAATACTGGATCCAAACCTCTGACCTCTGTTAACTTCCATCGAGTCGTAATACTGGTTTGACAAGTGAAATAAGGGACAACACACAGCGTCACCACGTGAAGCCTGCGGGGGGTGCAGCTACTGTTCCTGAGACAGCTGAGCAATATTATAGTCACGTGATCTCACAGGTCTGGTCAAACTGGTCTTTTAAATCCAGATTCTAACAGACAAAACAACAGTTATGAACAACGGCTGGTTTTAGAGTGAAGACTCTGGGAGTCCGGGGGGGGGTCCTCACCGTGTTGAGTTCAGTGTTGATGTTGGTGGGCTCGTCTCCTCCCAGAACCAGGATCCGGGCCGGCATGTAGCTCGAGTCCTCGCTGGCCACCAGGATGGCCAGTTGTCTGCACACACAGCAGACGGAGGTTATATTTACGTTGCTTCAGTGTTGGACAGCGTTAGTGTGTAAAGCTGCGGTTGGGGGCATCAGTAAGGGCCTAGAGGTACCCTGCAGTACTACGTCAGAGCAGTTTCACGAGTCTGTGCGTGTGGCCACCACAGTAAATAGGCCCGTACTGATGCTACCTGCAGCCGCTCGCACCTGATGACCACCCCCTTGTGCATGTAGATGTTGATGAAGTGCGAGCCCGTGCAGCCGTTGGACTCCCAGTAGGTTTTGGGGTTCTTGTCGGTGAGTTTGTTGGCGCGATGGTGATTGGACGAAACCTCCACCTTCTCCCAGCACTTATCCTCCTTCAGCTCCACACTGGAACCTGAACACAGCAGTTAGGACTCGTCATCGCCACGCAGCCACAAAACTGTAAAGATATCAAAACGTCACGTCTCACAAAGAAACGAGCCGTGGAAGCCGACCTTGGCAGAGATTCCTGAGGAACACGTCAAAGAAGGGGATGTTGATCGGCTGATGGCTGCGACGATGCTCCTCAATCTGACCCAACACCATCTGACAGGAAACAGGAGGTAGACAGGAAGTACTGGCGTCAGTAAGGCTGTGCCCGGCTGCGGTTTGACCTCATGCGCCTTGGTGGGGTATATGATCTCTAACTCGTATCTTGCGGTATCAGAATGCTGTCGTGCGTGCGACTCTGTGTTTTACGAATAAAGTTCTTCCAGGTGACGTGACGCTGGAGCCACGACTACTGGTTCTGCCGTCGCGGTGCTAGGAGCCGCCCCCTGCGTACCTGGATGCATCCAGCGAGGACGCTGGTGGTCATCTTCTTGTAGAGGCTGGCGTACTTCTCGCAGTCGGTGATGAGGTCTCGCAGCTCGGTGACCAGCAGCAGGTTGGTGCTGTGCTTGTCCAGCGCCTTCACCAGGGCGTCTTTGGTCCCCAGACGACACATCACCACTGCGTAGTCTTTGTTCAGAGACGCCAGCCGGTACAGGAAGCGGATAAACAGCTGCACCACCTGAACAACCAATCACAGGAGGTTAGGGTACACCACAAGGAGCGCTCGCCGCCCCTGATCCTGGTCTGTACTGACCTCTCGGTCGCTGATGAAGGCCGTCATGGAGGACAGGCAGGGCTCGATGCTCTCGTGCCACGGCAGCACGTCCTCCTGGTAGTTGTCCAGGAACTTGTTCAGGATCCTGCGGGAACAAACAGCCAATCAGACGGGGGCCACAACAACAGCGCCGTCTCCGGGGTCAAAGGTCACAGGCTGAGGTTGGTCAGTACCTGAGGATGGAGAGCTGGACGGCCCGGTCGGCTCGGTGCTGCTCCATCAGTCGAACCAGATCCTGGTAAGTGTCCCGACTGTGGATCACCTGAACAAACAATAACGATCAATAATTAATGATCCACGCAGAGGCTGATCGGCGCGTTCTGGAACTGCGTGGAGGAGCGCGTTTTCGGGGACCCTGTTGGGCCTCGCCGGCGCCCTCGTGTGGCTGTAATGTTCATCACCGGTGAGAAACCTTCAGCGTCGGATGGACAGACCACAGCGAGTGCGTTTGGTGCTGCGAGGCGAAGCACGGGAGAAAATACAGGCTGGGTCGCAGCGAAGCGTCCCGATGTATAAAGTCCTGAGTACCGCAGCAACGGGCTCCTGGTCTATCTGATGCCTCTGGATTCATCTCTCTGCGGCGTTTACCTGCTTTATATCCTCTTGGCTAGTTTAACCTGCAGCAATGCATCATGGTCTATGAGGTCACCGCGTGTCTGTCCCGTGAGAACCTCGTATCTCTCAGAGAAACAGCTGTTTTCAGCTCTGTGACGCCGCGGCTGATCCGAGGGCAGTTTAAAGAGTTTATTCAGCTTCTCAGCAGGTGAAGGAAACTCTTCCTCCTTCAGCTCGTCACAGACGCCTGGAGATACGAGGTTTCCCTGGACGGGACGGGGGTGAAGACCTGTGATCTGTAAAGTACCCCAAGCTGTCAGACGGCTGTAGTGAAAAGTACAATATTCCCCTTCTCAAGTAAAGTACCTCACGTTTGTACATAAATACAGTACACAGTACACTGTTGCAGGCTAAACAATAAGGCACGTAGACACAGAGACACGACCGTGACGGCTGCAGCCTCTCGGCCAAAACTGGTTCGATGAGCGACTGAGATCTCAGCGGCTGAAACCGAGAGAGCAGGTTCAGAACCATCGAACCGGACTCTCGTGGGTCCCTCCCCGTGAGATCGCAAACGCTCTCGGCTCGCTCTAATCTTTTGCCGCCGCCATTGCCTCCATGCTCGTGTACCTGGCTGCGTTCCTCCTCCAGCTGTGAGGCGTCGTCGCACAGCAGCTGCTCCAGAGTCTGGATCACCTCTTTGGTGGCCGTCAGCTCCTTCAGGCTCACCACCAACATCTGCAGCTCCGTGTCCTTGAAGTCCAGCTGCTCCCGGCACTCTGACGACGGGTTGGAAACACACTTCTTTACATGCGGATCGCCGCTGAAGCTCAATTCTACATACAACACCTCAGAAGGGTTACGCCCCACAGTTTCTGTCTGAGCGTAAAAACGTCAGTCCTGGATCCTCAGAGAACCTTTAACGTGGAAGCGTTCCACTCAGCAAGTTACAGCTCTTTCCACACTGTAACGGACAGACTCGTGTTATTCTGTTGTCATGGCGGCCGGTGCTGTGGGAAGGAAGCCGCCGCGCTGCATCGGTTCTCCACAGGCAAAGGACGGATCGTTTCCTTCGCCTGACGGAGACAATAAATGATGCTCGTTTCCACAACACGAGGCCTTTTAACTGAATAACAGCTGGCTGAGTCACGTGACGTACCTTTGCTCTCCAGCTTGTGCACCATGGAGATGTGGTTGAGGGCGATGATGGCCAGCATGGTCTCCGCTCGGGACAGAGTCAGACACTTCTTGAGGACGGTGGTGACGTCACAGGCCACCAGCTGCTCCGCCAGGCTCTTGTGGTTGGAGATGAGCATGACGAGGACCAGCAGGCCGTTCCGCACCGACAGCATGCATCTGCACAGGCGACGGATGATCAATGAACCCGCACGCGTCACCAGGGAGGGTAAAACCTGAACCTGCAGCACTCACTTACCCTTGAGTCTTGAGCATGAGGTCGATGGCGGCGGGGATGGCTCCCAGCAGGCCTCTGGAGCCCTCGGGCGTGGCCGAGCCGATGCTGGCGAAGATCTCCAACATCATCTGAGTGCCGGACTCCGAGAGCGGGAGGCTGCTGCCGACGCTGCGGAGGTCGTGTTTACTGGCCCCGGTGATCACCTTCAGAGTCTGACAGCAACAACAAGGCAGGGTCACCGACCTCATCGGGTCCTGACACGACTTCTACTCTGCCTCAGCACGGAGCGCCGGGCGCCCAACGCAGGAGAAGCTCCACTCGGGCGTAACCGAGGGAGTTTCAGCATTTACACCTGGATGTGTTATCGGATATCGGATCTTTTCACCGGACTCCAACCAGAACAGTTACTACAAAGTTCTTTCACTCCAGAAAGAAAACCTGACCGTGAAAGAACCCAAAGCTCATGACGGAGGAGTGCGAGCCGAACGGTTAATAAAGTGGTCGACTTTCCACGTGAAGCCCCGTCAGTCGCTCGTGACTCTAACTTGCACATCATTTCAGAGACTCAAGTCAGCGCTAACGGCTGCAGAGCAGAGCCCCGTCTCTCCTGTTTAGTGACGTTTAAGTCAGAAAATCTACCGTGGATCGTGTTGCATGTGTTCTCATGTGTGGTGTGCGTGGTGCGTTTCTCACTGCGAGCCCCAGCTGCTGGATGGGAGTCACGGTGGAGAACTCCTGCATGCAGGACAGGATGGCCTTGACGCCGCCCTCGGTGGCGAAGGAAACCCTCCACTCGTACTTGAGCATGAGGAGGTGGGTGAGTCGCAGCGTGCTGATCAGCAGGTCTTTAGAGGACGAGCCCAGCAGCTCCACCAGCAGCTTCAGCACCTTGTCCCTGTGCGGGGACAAACATCTCATTATTCAAGTCTCCACGGCGGCTCTGTGTATTTACTGGAACGGTCCTCGGGCTAAGCTTCATCGGAGGTTAATCAGACAGATAATCATTCATCTAGTTTGAACAAAACAGCATCAACAGTGCAGACGACGACAAAGAGAAGCATTAATACACATTAGGGTTAAACTATCTATACATCCAAGTCTATTCGAACACTTCAAAACAAAACGAGCCGGAGAGTTCACTGCGACGATTCAAAGATCAAATCTAACTAAATAATAATACAAATAAAACGATATAATCATTTAAAAGTGTTGCTGGCACTCAGTGAAACAGAAAGGTGACTTTAGCTTAATCAATAAAAGGAAACCAGATTTGTTTTTTGTTTTTTTTAGAATGACCAGCCACGTTTCCTCCAGTAACACTTCGCCATGTAGTGAACAGGATATACTGCCCACTGGCTCAGTGTATTTACTGGAACACACGACACTCATGGATTTTAAAGGCGTATTTGTGATCAGGTTCATGTATTTTCCGCCTGCCTTGCCTGAACTACCAGCGGCTGTGAGTATTTGCTGGAGTACTGTAGTGCTTTCTTACCGTATGGTCTGGGCGGAGTCGCTCCTCATGGAGTTCTTCTCCTGGGCCCCCTTCTCCTCCAGCAGCCTGGTGATGAAGAGGACGGCGGCCAGCTGCTGAGCCTGGTCCGAGCCCGACCCCCCCCTCTTCGGGATGTCCACCACCTCCCCCAGCTTCTCCAACACCGTCTTCTTGCCCTGGACCCGCGGGTTGTTAAACACTGCAGGGACGACAGGACGCGACGTGTGTCACCAACAAAAGCAACAGAAAGACCAAAGTGCAGACTAAATGTGCATCAGCAGCGGAATCCGGTCTGACACCAGTGTCACTCCTGATGGTAACCAGAGACTCTGCAGCTTCAAGTCAAGTCCACTGATGAGACATCGTATAGAAATGCGACTTTCTAAGGTCACTTCACCCGACTGAAACAACAACCATCATTACTATCTGTTCATGCAGAAACAAGACGGTCGCGTCTTTATGTTCCATTAAGACGTCGCAGAACTCAAGTTCAGTCAGAAAAACAGATTAGATTAGAATGAATAGATTCAAATAATGTCGAACAACAAAGACGGTTTTTAATCTGTAAAAGTCTTTCCATAAAGCCTCCCCCCTACACACGCGCCCCACGCAGGACACCCTCCACGCCCACATGGCGCCCCCACAGGACACCCTCCTCGCCCACAGGACGCCCCCGCAGGACACCCTCCTCGCCCACAGGACACCCCCCGCGCCCCCCGCAGGACACCCTCCTCGCCCACAGGACACCCCCCGCGCCCCCCGCAGGACACCCCCCGCAGGACACCCTCC
>CM022471.1:453466-466052 GCA_011952105.1 Coreoperca whiteheadi
CTCTCTAGCCTTCCCTGTCATAGTCCCAACGTTCAAAGTCCCTACTGTCAGTCCTACATTCTTAGCTTTCCTCTTCTCTCTCTGCCTACGAACACACCTTCCTCCTCTCCTTCTTTGTCTTCGACCAACAGTAATCCAATTTCCACCGGTACCCTGTAGGTCAACAGCACCGGTGGCGGTCGTTGTTAACCCGGGCCCCGACCGATCCGGTATGGAAGTCATTGTCATGATTCGCATTTTTAGTTTGGCATGTGTTTTACGTCGGATGCCCTTCCTGACACAACCCTCTGCATTTATCCAAACTTGGGACTGGCACATGAAGACACTGGCTTGTGCCCCCCTGCGGTTGCATTACTGTCAGGACACGTTATTGTCAACATGCTTTACTGTCAGGACACTTTTCTGTCAACATACTTTATTGTCAGGATTCTTAAGTGTTAGGGTTATTTACTGTCACATTGCTGTCAGGAGAGTTTCCAGTTAGGATGCTTCACTGTCCTGACAATAAAGTATCTACAGTAAAGTTTCCTGTCAGTAAAATGTGCTGGTGGGAGCCTGAAACAATCTGTTTTTGTTAAGCTGGTGTGGATAATCTGATTGGGTGCTTTAGAGCGCAGCCCCAACACACACACACCCTCTCTGAGCTCTTTACGTAACTCTCTGGCTCCACACAATCCACTCAGACCTACAAGGACGTTGTTCTTTATTCAGCAGGAAATGTGGGAGCACCACATTGTCCTCCCGTGGACCAATCACAGGAGGGCCCGCCTCCCACTGGCTCTGGTTGACCGATGTCAGCAGTGTGACGTCTGATTGGTCTGAAAGTGTAATTAAATCTTACTCGATGTGAAGCGGTGATTACAGTGGTCCGTTTCCTGCCAACAAGCTCATTAATCATGTTTACACAGTTAATTCAGCTCGTTAAGCGAATCACTGAGAGAGCTCTGTTAGAGAGATCATCGGAGATGTATTTACTGTCAGCACACAGAGAGACATCAGGGCTCCTGCTTCAACTCAGTGTTCATGTTAACCAGCGACTTTGAACCCACCACCAGCCAATCACAGAAGAGCAGATGCCTGATGAGCTGAACCCTAAAGAGTGTTTGATCTCAGTCGGTTTTCTGCTTTTTTTCCCCCACAGATTTTACAGATGATTGTTGGAGATCTCAGCTGAGATGTGTCAGATGTAAATCCAACAGTCGCTTTATGATTAGAATGTAGTTTTCCATTATCACTGGACGTTAACAGCCATCTCGGTTGCTGATTGGTCATAAACTCTGAATGCAACAATCTTACTGTACATGCTCTAAGTTTTAAAACTACAGTTCCCATAATGCTTTGGGGGATGTAAACAGGAAGTATAATGTTGCCATAGAGTCAGTCCACTCTTTTCATTTCTCAGTTTCTACGTCCTCGATTGCTGTCCTCGCCTCCGAGGGGTGGCAAGGAAGAAACACGAGGAGTCAAGGCAACAGGGATTTAACCAAATGAGAGCAGAGCAGGTGCAGTTTGGTGATTTTAAAGAGAACACAAAAGGCGTAGACAGATTTCTGACAGGCAGCGGCCGACATCAGGAAAGCAGTCCGAAAGGGCAAACAAATCCAACGAAGAAATCAAAATCCAAAAGTCCAGGAAACACAGCAAGACTGCAAAACCACAAGAAACATCAGGAAAAGAAATACAACGACGATCTGACACTGACCAAAGGAAACACACAGACTTAAATACACTCAAGTAGGAGACACAGGTGAAACTGATCAGGGCAATCAAAAATGGCAGGAAACGCAAACCAAGGCAGGAAGCAAAACTACAAGCCACAAGAGGAAAGGAGAATATTTCAAGATAAAACAGGAAATAACATACATAAAACCAAAACCACGACAGCGGAATGATTACAGCAACCAAAAACTCTTTCAAACTACACTGACGCTGGCATGTGAGTGTTGTGTCGAGAAGAGATTCACGTGTTTGTGTCCAGCAGCAGAGAAACAGATCACTAACAGATCTTTATCGTACATCAGGTCCACGCAGCACCCCGAGGTCTAAAATTAAACAGGATGTTTTGCCTCCTGATCAGATCAGCTTTATTAAAAACGGATTAAAGAGCAGAGAGACGGATGTGTCCTATCTGATGTTCTTCCTCTGCTTTATAATCTTGTTTCTTTTTCTGTTCTGTGTCTGTCTACTGACCCAAAACGAATCTTGGAAAGCAGCCGTTTGGATCACAAAAGGACTTCATTTATGAGGGTCAGCGTGAAACGTGTTGGTCATGATCCAACGAAGTGTCAGTAAACTGCACTTCTGGACTGAAGGACTTCAGTTTCAAAGAACCATAACCACATTATAATCTGGATTACTCGGTTATCCACGCTCGCCAAACGCAGCCTGCCGGTTTCAGACTGGTGCTATCGTGTCCCAATTTGTGTCCTCGGAGCCGTTTTGTTATCAGAGCGAGTTTGTGATGTTGGTTTGCTCACCGACCTTCACACAGGTGGCGTGCCCCTCCACCTAGGCACTAATGTGCCCTGAGGTTTCTGTTTTGCAGGTGCTGGTTGGAGGGTCGGCAGCGGCATGAGCTACACCTGTGCCGGTGTGCTCTGCCCGTGAACACCTTCCTCGTCCTGCAGTCGCTCTCTGATTCTGACTCTCACTGTCTGGGGGGGTCTTCTCTCTCTCGCTCTGCGTGACCGATGCACCGATTCCCACACGTTTCACTGTTTTCACCTGTACCTTGGTAATTAATCACTTCCCTTGTCGCAGTGCTTTGAGCCGAGCTGTGGAACCGTAACCCTCCTAAATCACTGTCAGCGTTTCATGCAGCTGCAGTCGTCATGACAACAGACACGCAAAGAAGAAAATGATCAGTAACGCTGAATAAGAGGTCACACAGAGGACAGTTTGCAGTTGACACAGATGATCACACTTCATTACGCCTGCTGTGTCGTCCACTGATGATGTCAGTCACACACACACACACTGATGGCTGCCGTACAAGGTGCTGCACTGACCATCAGGAGCCATTTGGAGTCCAGTGTCTTACTAGGAAATAATACTCGGGTGTATGAAATCTGTGTTTAGTGCTAATGCGCAGCAGTCCAGGCTCAGTGCGCTCCACAAAGGCGGAGACCACACGAGATACGTCATTTAAACAATCCTTCATTTGCAACTAGGACAAATGCAACGCAATAAATGAATCCGTAGTCTGCCAGTCTGCGGTGCTTACAGTGTTGAATGCATGTGTTGTGAGCGAGAGAGCCAGCCTGAATAACCTCGGCCTAAGCTCCACCCATCTCAACCTGCAGGCAACCTGCAAGGGGAAAAGCCCAAGACAGCAGGAGGAGCACTGGCAGAGTCAGAGGCCGTCACGATGCTAACACGCTAACCTACGCTGGCGAACAGGAAACATCGGCATGCATTTAGCTCAAAGCACCGCTGTACCTAATGATGCGTCATATCGGTTAGACCAAAACGTTCACGCCAGTGTCTTAGTTTTAACTCGCAGAGATCGGGAATGCCTGACAGCGATGACATCACTTGATCAGTTATATCTAAATAAAATCTGATACAAACACCAATATCAGGGAATTTACAGTTTGTATCCGGTTTCATGTGTTAGTGATCTGCAAATGCGTAACGCAGCAAAAGCTGCCAGTTCATTGGTGTAACTGCGAAGCTAGCAGCGGGAGCAACCATCGTGGAATAACGGGAGCTTTTCCTGTTCTTCCCGTTCTGCCGACATTGCGGCGTCAGTCCAGCCTCAAAGGGCCACTAGCTGCTAGCATCGTAGCTCCTGTGCTCCGGCAGCTAACTTCCTCCTCCTTTGTTTCCTTCTCCTCCCCCCTCTCAGACCAATAAGGCGGTGTCCAAAGGAGACTTCCACCTGGCGAGCTCCAGTTCAAGGCGGGCTCTCTTTCTGGCCGTGCTGTCAATCACCATCGGGACAGGTATCTATGTGGGCGTGGCCGTGGCGCTCATCGCCTACCTCTCCAAGAACCACCACTGGTAGCCTCGTCGTCAGGGAGGGACATCACCCATCAGACACCGGGAACATGTTTGGGATGTTTATCTTCACCTGGAGTTCGGCTCTCAGGTGAGCGTTTCCACGGCAGGTCGGCCCGCGGCGATGAGCTGGAGGAAGACTTCCTGTTTGCAGACGGCGGCGGCGTCCGTTCCACCAAAACATGCCGAGGCGTGACGTCACTCGTCTAAATCAACCTGGACGGCTCGACTGTTTGTCAGGTGACCCTGGAGTTTTAGGACTGGAACCTGAACCCTTTAAACCAATCAGATCCCAGGATCTCTGCGAGGAGTCGTGGGAAGCTGACGGGATCACAGTTTGATTTAAAGGACAATGCCAGTGGGGATTCTTTTGCAGGTTTACATGAGTTTAAGGTTAATTAGGCAAAACATGTCACAGCTTTTACAGTTTTATGTTGTTTACGCCTAGAAATACTCTCCTCTGCCATCTGATTCACATGTTAGTCATTGGTTTGAGAGGCGGAGGGAAGAAGTTAGCTGAATTTATTCTCGATTGTTTCTTGAAAATTTGGATGATGATGAAAGTATATACAACCAAAAGCTCTTTAACATTTCCACGAGTTATTTTTGTTTAATTTGAGAAGTTAAAAAATGATTTCCACGATCAAAAGAAATCCTTGCAAACAATAAAACTTGTTCTCTAAAACGTGGCGGACTAAGCTGCGTAAGCAGTTATTATCTAAACGTTAAAATGTAAAAATCTTTAAGCATGAACGGGCCTTGCTGCTACTTTGTTCCTTCAGGAGCAGAAACAGTTTAACACATTAAACCCAAAGGTTAATCTTCTCTTGCTCCTCTTCTGCCCCGGGAGGAACTCTTCATAGTTAGACAGCCGGCTCTAACCAATCAGCAGTGACGGATGTGCCCGTTAGGAGACGTGAACTTACACAGTGTTTTAGCATAAACACACATGCTGAAACACATGTGTTTAGATCCAGAGTCTCCGTTACAGTCACATGTCCTCGATGTCGCACTTAAAGGGCCAGTGTGTCACATTCAGGAGGAGCTGTTGGCAGAGATGGAAAATAATATTCATGAGCCTGATTTCATTCGCGTATAATTACCTGAACATAAGAACCGTTGTGTTGTCATCACCTGAGAACGAGCCCTTTACATCTATAGGGGGAGCGGGTCCCCTTCCACAGAGGCCGCCATGTTGCACCACCATGTTTCTACAGTAGCCCAGAACCAATCATCGGCTCTAGAGAGGGCCTTCCATGGCCACCGTAGTTTCTCCTGCAGGCTTGGAAGGGGAGGGGGAGGCGAGCGGCGTTCAGATGGCTGCAGACTGCAGTTTCACCACCAGATGGTGCTGCACACTGGCCCTTTAAGTTATAAATTACAGCCCCAAATGAGGGTCAAGTACGTACTTTAACTCTAGTCCTCTGAATTCTGCACCAGAAAGAGAATGTGGCTAATGACATGAACAAATAAAAATCCCACTGGAAGTGAACTTCAACACAAAGAGACAACCAGTGGTACTGGATCACTGGATCACTGGATCACGGATACTGGACCGACTGGTTCAGGTTTGCGTATCAGGACACAAAGATCGTTTCTGACAAACTGCTGAAAGAGAAACTGTTGAACTCTGTTTCTTTCTCTCGGTGGATTTATTTATATATTTTCTGCTCCAGATCAAACAATGAGTGTCGCAGTCAGACCGGCCTCAGAAGATACCTGCAAATCGTTCTTCCTGTTGGTTTTTAAAGAACCGCAAATATCCGTTTACTTTTAATTCCTGCAGCTTCAGATCATCCATCAGTGTGTAGACTTCCTTCCTTCAGGACAGACGGTAGTTTATAGTTTCAGGTTGTTTCTGTGTAGGTCAGCCTGCGGAGCGATGATCATTTCCTGCTGTCTGAACAGCGTGAATGGTTGTCTGTCTCTGTGTCAGCCCTGCGACGAGTTGGCCACTGTCCAGGGTGTACCCCGCCTAAGGCCCGAAGCCACTGGGATAGGCTCCAGGCACCCGCGACCCCGAACGGGAACAAGCGGGAGAAAATGACTGACTGACTGACTGAATCCATCAGGGCTGTGAAACCCAACAGAAAAGCATTTGCAGGTATTACTGAGAGCTTCAGGTCTGATCACCACTGCAATACGTCCCTGTAACCAACTAGCCCACCCGCCTGGGACTACAGGGGGATCCAAACAAACGCTAACTCCACAGGACGTCAGGCGATTAGCTGATGTTCGATCCAGGTCTGACGAAGGCTTAATGTTTACAGGGCCGAGCTGACAGGAAGCTGGTTTAAATGCTCCCGCCTCTCACCGGCAGCGGTCACGTTTCCCAAAATCAGCCTGATGCTAAGCTAACCGTCGCTCTGCTGTTAGCCAACAGACTGGAGGCCAAAAGTACAAGCTTCGTGTCCGAGCAGCCAATCAGGTTTTCTCTGCCTCCAGACCAACCAATAGATGTGGTCTTTGTTCTCCAGGAAGCAAGACAGTTGAAGTGGAGTCAAAGATACTGCAGGAGTCAAAGGTCAAAGTCCTCCTCAGAGTCCTGACTCAGTCAGACCTGAACCACATGTCGGATCCTTCAGTGAGACTTATCATTATCTCTGAGGTCTGTCAGAACAAACCTCCAGAAATCAGCTTAGAACCCAGAGAAGACGCCGTTTCCACTCAGGTCTTAAAAAACAAATGTTAATGACAAGCTGATAGCTAACTTTCAGAAGCTAATTAGCAATGCAGGATCAATCAGTCGGAATGACTTTCTACGACCCTTTTTAACGTCTTTTTTCCATCATACGCACACATTTTGGTCCGTACTTAGAGTATCTATACCCAGGACCGGCGGCGCAGCCGTTGAACTTGATTAGCTCGCTCTTACAGAGGCAGCATAAATGAGTGCTGTGGCGTTAATCTCGTCAAAAACTAGGAGGAAAAATATTCACCGACAATCTGTTTTTTCACGACAGAAACGAGAACTACGACGACTTGTTTTACATCTTTTGTCCACGAATAAAAACCAGAACAGAAAGTGAAAGATGAACTAATCACACTGCAGCTCCTGATTGGTCAGACTGTTTCCTCCACTAGCCAATAACGTCTCTTTATCTGCTTGACCTGTTGCACTACACCGTTAATAAGAAGCTTCTTATGTTCAGTAAGTACACAACAACAGGCTGTAAATGCTCACAGTGCTTAGAAGACATCAAATCTAAAAATGAGTCTAAAAAGTCACCAACTCAAATATCTTTGGTGACAAAAACCTCATTTAGGTGTTCGTCAAAAGACTAAAAGTACATAAAAACCACGAACGCTGGAGTGTAGCTAAGCGGGATTGTTGGTCTGGACACCGAGAGACTCTGAACCTTTGGAAAACAGTCACAGTTTGAAAAAAGGAAAATATCTGCGCTGAGATCTGTTTGGGAAACAAATCTCATTCTTGGCAGCTTAACATTTAATATAAATACTGGGCTAAAGGGCTGCACCCATGTTGTTATAGAGGCTTTCAGAGCGTGCATCTGGCATTCAGAATAAAGGCCATAACCTATTATTCACTAATAATCAGTGTTACAGAGCAGTCAGACCCAAACGACGATGCCTTGATTTTAATGCATTATTTAATTGTCTCAGCAGCTAAATAAAAGCCTAAACGGTGTTCTGATTGGCTGATCAAGGACAAGAGGTCACGTGTGATAGGATTACAATTTAAAGGATCAATCAGTGGGTATTATCTTCACACTCTCTGACCCCCCAACACTTTTATACTGCAGGTCAGATGTCAGATATCGGAAGTCTTGTTGTTCCGTGAATGTAACGCGACTGAGCGCTTCAAACTTTACTTTTCTCCTCACAGTTTATTCATTTGTTCATTTGGTGGAGAAATCACTTCCCATTAATATTTTCTCCCATGTGACCACCGGCGTTCTCTGTAGGAAGACGGTTTCATCTCTGTGTGTCCAGGATGTGTTTAGCTTAGCTTAGCACGAAGACTGGAAGCAGGGGGATACTGTTAGCCTAGCTCCACCATAAAAGACAAAACACACACACACACACACACACACACACACACACACACTTCCTGCCCAGTTGCAAAACAAACAGTGATTGGTTGTATTTTTTCTTCTTTTTTAAAAAGCAACCTCTGGACTTCAAGTGCTTGCTAATAAAAATTAAATGTTGTATTTCCACTGAAATGTTTGTATTTAATTGATTGTTTCAGCTCACAGATCAGAAGAGTTATGGGTAACCTTAGATTAGGGTTGAGTTAGGGTTAGGGGTAATCTTAGTTTAGGATCAGGGTAACCCTAGGTTACCCCAACCCATGGGTTAGGGTTAAACCCAGATTAGGGTTACAGGTTAGGGTTAGGCATGTGTTAGGGTTATGGGCAACCCCACGTTAGGGTTTGGTCAGGGTTAGGGCTAACCTTAGGCTAGGGATGGGTTACAGGTAATCATAGATGAGGGTTACGGATAATCTAGGCATGTGTTAGGGTCAGGGGTAACCTTAGGTTAGGGGTTAAGACTCACACCACTCAACCCCCCATCATTTGCAATAATATAAAACTAAGAAAAGCAGCAAATCATCACCTTCGAGAAGCAGCAACCAGAACATGGTTGGCTGAATAAATAAACAAAAAGATGAATTGATCTCCAGATTTTTCGGTAATGAAGTTTTCATCGATCAAATTGAACATTTCAACGTAAGTCAACAGGCTGTCACCTTCATCATCACACCTGAGTTCGGAGGCTCAGAGGACTTATCGGAGCTTACCAAACCCAGAGGTTTTCCTCATACTCAGCTCGGTTTCCTACAAGCTGACGTCAACTTGTCACAATTTGATTCAATGAAACGTTATTGAGGTTGAAGGGGAAATGTGGTCATCGGGACAGGCCGAGACGACGAGCACAGATCTTATCAGTGTTACAGGAAAACACAAGGCCGGAAGAATCATGTGTTAGGGTGGAAATGTCACATCAAATATTTTCCTCTTTACCCCAAATTTTGTATTTTCCTTCACCCCTCTCTACTTTCCCCCTCTGCTGAAACCTTTACTCTCCACCTCCAGCAGGGGATTCTGGGTGCTGTAGTCCTTCAGGAGCAGCTCTGTAGAATCAAGATCTGTTAATAAAAAGGGTTTGAATATTAAAACATGTGTTTCCAGCAGAGCATCAGGGTGTTTGTTCTCCATCGGCCAACAACAACCCCCATCACCGTGGTAACAAGAGAGGGACGACAGCATCCCACAACAACACAACAGATTCATTTAGCTGGTATATAAATTAAATACTGCTTCACTTTCCTTCAACACCTTTTATTCTGAATACATGAATACACATACATAATATTCCTTAAATCGCCCCTAAACCAGTTTATTAATTCACACGTTAAGCTTATTAGAGCATATTATTATTATTTGTGTATACTTTTGATCATCTGAGTTAAGTAATGTGTTGTTTTTTTTGATTGTGTCTATTTAGTATCATTTGTGTGAATTATTAACAAACACGCACTTTATTAGTACAAGCATATGTTTTATTAATCCATGTGTATTTTTGATTATGTGTATGTATTTTGCACATGTGTACGTTTTATTAATCCGAGCATACATTTCATTAATTTGTGCATATTTCTATTAATCATGCATACCTTTAATTAAACTGAGCACTTTGTTTTTTTATTATTATTTTATCGACTACACGGTTTATTTTGCACAAGCCTACTTTTTATTTATCTGGCAGATATTTTATATTGTGCATAATTTTTACAATTCAAGTTTTTAGTTGATACGATTATACATTAAGCTGTGCAGATTCTTTATAATCTGTGCGTTTTTATGCAGTTTATTGCACAAATATTTTTTTATCAGTGATGCATATTATTTATAGACTATTTTTTGGTATTAATTCTGTGTATTTTTTATAATCTGCCCTCCGTTTTTTATTAAGCGAAACCAACAGCATTGATTCAAGCGCACATTCATTCAGTCCATGTGTACGTTTCATCTAATTTTGTGTTAAACATCTGTTTTTATCATCTGAGCATACAGTTTATTAATGTAAGCATATGTTTCTGTGAGTATATTTAATTAATCTGTGATTACTTACTTGTATTTCCTGTCGTAAGTATTTGTTTCTGTTGTCTGGACTTTGAAAATCCCTGGATTATCTAAATCAGCCGTGATGCAACACCACTGCAATCAATCAAATAAATCAAAAAGAATCATCCATATTCTCGTATTACGCTCAGCCATGATTTAAGATTTTTATCTGAACTGTTGCTCTTGCCGTTTCACCAGAAAGCTTCAGATCCTCAACTGATAACAGAGGCTGGAACTGGAATGGGGATGTGTTCAGGACTCCTCCGTTCAGCCCAAGCGCTTGCTTCAGCCTCAAATCTTAGTTTCATCATCTCTTTCTGCAGCTCTAACATCTCGCCGGTATATTTGGCCTTCAGTTCCTCCAGCTCTTTGACCCTTTGTCCCTCAGACTCTTTCAGGATTTGTGCTTTCTCCTTCTCTATAACTTCCTCTGCTTTCTTGAACATTTCTGTGGTGTAGTGCGACCCGCCGTTATCCCTGATCATCCTGTCTATCTTATCTAGAAGCTGACTGCTTTGAGTCGGGTCGTTCGAGTTGTTGTTGAAGACGTGGTAATGGCCATAACATTTCTGAACGATGTCTTGCAGGTCTTCGCGCTTGGAAATAAATTCTTCGATGGTTTGTTTCTTCAGCAGGTCTCCATAAGTGAACAACACCATTTAGCTGCGTCTTCACCAAAGGTTTTTTGAATCATTTCCACGGTTTGTCTCTCCTCCTCTGTGAACCTGCCCAGCTGAACAACCACCAGGAAGGCATGAGGACCAGGAGCAGACAAACGGATGCACATCTTTATCTTCATCATCACAACTTCATTGCTAAACTGGTGTCAAACAGCCCCGGAGTGTCGATGAGAGCAACCTTTTGCCCTCCAACCTCTCCTCTGTCTTTCTTGCAATCAGATGTCACAGAAGCTGGAGCCAGTACAGACTCAAAAGCTTCTCTGCCCAAGATGGTGTTTCCTGCTGAACTCTTCCCCGCCCCTGTCTTCCCAATCAGAACAATCCTCATCTCAGGAGAACCTGTCGGACAAACAAACACAGAACCTCACATTAGACAATGTGAGGACTGATGTGATCTGTGGTCTGGTTGATGCATGGCAGTGGTGTAGCTAATAAAGCTTGGAAATGTATGCAGTGTATTTCTGTCATCCAGGACTCAGAGAACTGTAGTCATGCATGGATCTCTCGTTTGGAGTTGAATTGGAAAAGAGATCGACAGTGTTGGAGCTGTTGCTGTGAATTTGAATGCATGTTGAGAGTATGTGAAGGTGTGAATTCGTCAGAATAAAATGCCTGCGCTTTAGCTTTCTGCAAACCACGGATACATTGAATCTCTACATTTTATTATGTATAAACCGTATCATATCAACGTCTCAGGAAAATTACGTTTAGCCTCCTTTGAAGGAGGAGGAGTGGATGGTGGTTGAGATCGGCAGTGAGATGGCTGGAGTTGCAAAAGCAGCAGAGACCACAGTTTGCTTCCCTGTTTCAACCAACAAAACCGGCTGATTTTACTGAGTCGTTGGACATTTGTAGCCGTTTTTGTGGCGACAAAACCTCTCAGATTTTGTCCACGCTTTATTGGACCATTTACATTTCCATTGAGTCATTCAGCAGATGCTTTTATCCAAAGCGACTTACATGTGAGGAAGAATGCAACCGCAGGGGGGCACAAGCCAGTGTCTTCATGTGCCAGTCCCAAGTCTGGATAAATGCAGAGGGTTTTGTCAGGAAGGGCATCTGACGTAAAACACATGCCAAACTAAAAATGCGAATCACGACAATGACTTCCATACCGGATCGGTCGGGGCCCGGGTTAACAACGACCGCCACCGGTGCTGTTGACCTACAGGGTACCGGTGGAAATTGGACTACTGTTGGTCGAAGACGAAGAAGGAGAGGAGGAAGGTGTGTTCGTAGGCAGAGAGAGAAGAGGAAAGCTAAGAATGTAGGACTGACAGTAGGGACTTTGAACGTTGGGACTATGACAGGGAAGGCTAGAGAGTTGATGGACATGATGCAGAGAAGGAAGGTGGACATACTGTGTGTCCAGGAGACCAGGTGGAAAGGTAGCAAGGCTAGAAGCTTAGGAGCAGGGTTCAAGTTGTTCTACCATGGGTCGGATAGGAAGAGAAACGGAGTAGGAGTTATCCTGAAAGAGGAGTTTGTGAGGAATGTTCTTGAGGTGAAAAGAGTGTCAGACAGGTTGATGAGCCTGAAGCTGGAAATTGAAGGGGTGATGTTCAATGTTGTGAGTGGTTATGCCCCACAGGTAGGATGTGAGTTAGAAGAGAAGGAGAAATTCTGGAGTGAGTTAGATGAAGTGATGCAGAGCTTCCCCAGAGGTGAGAGAGTGGTGATTGGTGCAGATTTCAACGGGCATGTAGGTGAAGGGAACAGAGGTGATGAGAATGTGATGGGCAGGTTTGGTCTTCAGGACAGGAACGCAGAAGGACAGATGGTGGTAGACTTTGCAAAGAGGATGGAAATGGCTGT
>CM022471.1:514015-529756 GCA_011952105.1 Coreoperca whiteheadi
TCAGTAAAGTCTCTACTAGGACACCTGAGAGTCGTTCTCGTCTCTACGAGGACACCTGGGAGTCGTTCCCGTCTCTACCAGGACACCTGGGAGTCGTTCCCGTCTCTCTCTACCAGGACACCTGGGAGTCGTTCCCGTCTCTACCAGGACACCTGGGAGTCGTTCCCGTCTCTACCAGGACACCTGGGAGTCGTTCCCGTCTCTACCAGGACACCTGGTAAGTCAGGACACCTGGGAGTCAGTATCGTCTCTACGAGGACAGCTTGGAGTCGTTCTCGTCTCTATGAGGACACCTGGGATTCAGGACACCTGGGAGTCGTTCTCGTCTCTACGAGGACACCTGGGACTCGTTCTCGTCTCTACGAGGACACCTGGGACTCGTTCTCGTCTCTACGAGGACACCTGGGAGTCAGGACAGCTGGGAAGTCAGTATAGTCTCTACGAGGACACCTAGGATTCAGGAAACCTGGGAGTCCTTCTTGTCTCTACGAGGACACCTGGGAGTCAGGACAGCTGGGAGTCAGGACACCTGGGAAGTCAGTAAAGTCTCTACGAGGACAGCTTGGAGTCGTTCTCGTCTCTATAAAGACACCTGGGAGTCAGTATAGTCTCTACTAGGACACCTGGGAGTCAGTATAGTCTCTACTAGGACACCTGGGAGTCGTTCTCGTCTCTATGAGGACACCTGGGAGTCAGTATTATTTCTACGAGGACACCTGGGAGTCAGGACACCTGGGAAATCAGGACACCTGGGAAGTCAGTAAAGTCTCTACGAGGACAGCTTGGAGTCGTTCTCGTCTCTACGAGGACACCTGGGAGTCGTTCTCGTCTCTACGAGGACACCTGGGAGTCGTTTTCGTCTCTACGAGGACACCTGGGCGTCAGGACACCTGGGAGTCATTATAGTCTCTACGAGGACACCTGGGAGTCAGGACACCTGGGAAGTCAGGACAGCTGGGAGTCAGTATAGTCTCTACGAGGACACCTAGGATTCAGGAAACCTGGGAGTCCTTCTTGTCTCTACGAGGACACCTGGGAGTCAGTATTATTTCTACGAGAGCACCTGGGAGTCAGGACACATGGGAGTCGTTCTCATTTCTACGAGGACACGTGGGAGTCAGGACACCTGGGAGTCAGCGAGAGGTGCTTCACACTGATTGACTGATCTGGATCTCAAACAAGCCTGACATCACTGAACTTTAAAACTTGTTTCTTGTTTCTAAAAGTGTCCATGAAGTCCCAGGAGGTCCAGGACCAGCTAGGGGGGCCTGGACCCGATCTCTCTGTGTCTCTTTTTACCTTGAAGATGAGTTTCTTGATCCAGGGTCTCTGGGACAGGAAGTCCAGCATGGAAAAGCCGGGGTTTGGCCGCACCGCTGACATGGCCACCCAGTAACCGCCGGTTGAGCTCGGACGGATGTTGTCGGGGAAACCGGGCAGGTTGTCCATAAACGTGTCCATCCCGCCTTTGTTTAGCCCGGCAACATGGACTCTGATACAGAAACAGAAAGACTCAGATGGTTCACAGAAGGCCGTTACTCACCGATCTGGTTTTTGTTGCGAAACACAAAAAAGATTTGACTGGTTACCAGATTTTACAATGTGTTAAGATACTGCGGAATCACTGAACGTCTCTAAAACAGGTTTGTGTACTGATCGGAAACGCTACAGCGGTTAACGTGACGAGGAGCTTTATATCCGGCTGCAGGCGGTTTGAGCTCAAAGTGTCTTCATCACCGCCGGGAGGATGAGAATAAACCAGCGAGTCGGCAAAACCTCCCACTGCAACCACCGACCTCACACACACACGGTGCCGGCAGCTCGTTTCCGTGGCAACAAAGAGGGTCACCATGACACCCTGCTGCATCACAGAGAGGGTTATATAACGCTCATGGTGTGCGAGAGCGAGAGAATGTGACTGGAACAGGAAGTGAGGTGTGGCGAGATCACTGCTCATGAGCAGTGAAGGACGCCTGGCTGGGCCTGACGCTCGTGTTGAACCAGCCCGTACTGGATCAGGTTTGTATCTTATTTTAGTCCCTGAGGCCCTAACGGAACATTCCATGACATTAGAGATCAGTTTGCTTTCTGTTGTGACCTTTCTTCTACTGGATCTGTATTTAGTTATAAAACCTTTTATTTTATTCTTGTTTGTAAAGACGTTCCTGGCACTTTGAGTTAGAACCTTTCTTTTGAGTTCATGAAGCACACAGTTCTTTCTTTATTCGACTGGCTGGTCGGGAAGCAGTTTTACTGACGTGTCGCGTGAGGCGAGGGCACACCAGTTTACTTGGACCAGGTGTTCACAGGAAGCGTTCAGGTTTCTAACGGAGCGGACGGTCACACGTGCGCAGACGCGACCAGGACTCTTATTCAAGATGCAAACGCGGACACGTTACGGTTTCAGCTGGTGGCTGATTCAAGTGGCGCAGCAGAACCCCCGTGAAGGGAACACCCAGTGTCCCAGTGTCCTGCTGTACAGAGAACACGCGGACAATGAATAGCAGATACTGAATAGTATCCGCTTACAAACATCTTCAGAAGACATACTGATGAACTGATCGTCTTCACAATTGGACCCGTTAGACCAGCGGATCCCTTTGAATCCCTTTAAACTGGCTCAGAGCCGGCCCTGGCCTGATGTGCCCGTCCAGTTTTACTGTACAGTAACGTCCTGGCATCCTCGAGGCTTCCCTGATGATACCTGCGCTCTGAGCCTGTTTGATAAACAGTGATGCGGAGGTCCAGGTGAGTCGGGTGCGTTACCTGCGGATCCGGGCCATGGTGGTCTCCGCCACCAGCACCGACTCCTCGTCGGGAAGCAGCTGGATGCCGTTTGGAAATCGAAGGTTGTCCATCACCACCGTCAGCTCTCGGCTCTCCGTGTCGTACTCCAGCACCCTGACGGGAGAAGACACGACGGGCTTTTACTGTGAAACTCCTGCAGGAAGCGCAGAGCTCCTTCAACAGCAGCTCGGCACCGAACTACAGAACTACAGAACCAGCTGAGGAGTGAGCGAGTGCTGATCACATGATTTAGAACGCTAAGTGACATGAATGGAACACGATGCTCTAAGTGCTCCGCGTCATGTCTTTAATAAAAGGCGCCGGCGCCCTCGGAGAGTTCGTGGTGACTCGTACCGCCCGTCGGCGGTGGCCTCCATGATGAGGTGCATGTAGTCTCTGCGCTGCCACCTGCTGCTGGAGTCGGTGAAGTACACCTTCTTCCCGTCCTGCGTCACCGCCACGTCGTTGATGAACGACAGCTTCCTGCCGGCGACCTCCTGACCCCCCGACACCAACCTGGTGGCATCACCTGCACAGAGGGGGACACCATCCAATAATGATTCTAAAACTAATGCAGCGAGCTGCGTCCATGTTGTCACATTGAGCTGAATCGAGAAAAGAGACGTTCCTGCAGAGGGGCCTCAGGTCTACACGGGACACGCCGCTGGTCTGATGAGGAGCAGCAGCAGGGCGTACTGCAGATAGAACCTCCTGTGCAGAACGTCTCTCTCTCACATATTTCCTGATGTGGAGTCTTTAAACGGTCTGTGCAGAACCAGCGGCCGGGAATAGAACCCGTCACGCTCTGAACTAACACCTGCTCGGCGGGCGAGAGCTGGAACGGACCTCGAGCACAAAGAACACCGCGATGAAGCGGTGTGGGCGGCGCCCCCGCTCACCTGTGGTGGGGTTGATCTCGAACAGGCCCAGGTAAGCGTCGGCAACAAGCAGCGTTCCGTTGGGTCCGACTCGGATCCCCAGCGGCCTCCCGCAGCTGGGCTCCTGCTCTCTGGAACCTGCAGTCAGTAAAAACGGGATAAAAGGTCATGAAGTCTGGTTCAGACCCCCCGGGATGAATCTGAGTAACTTTCCATTCAGGTTTAAATGAGACGTCGTTCTCTCGGAGCAACAATAATCAGAGAAGGACGTCACGGAGCTTCCTGTTGGAAGGACCGCCACAGTAAAGGTCACGGTAACGTCGCCCGCAGCTATTTAGCAAACAGGGTTCAACTGAAACTTCAGAATAAGGCTGTAGCTCCTTCCTGTTTCACAATAAAAGCTGACTCTTGGTAAACGGTTTCCTCCTCTAATGTTCCACGTTCCATTCTGTGCTTTTGTCACTTTTTATATCATGAATGTGAAGCTCAATGAGTTTTGCCCGACGAACGTGACGAACCCAAAGCAGCAGAGTGGAGGAAGGCGTGTCGGGCTCCCAGCGGCGCCGGGCTGCTCACGGTCGACACGCTGCGCTTTAAACTTTACCAAACTGAGAGTTGAGTGTGGAAACGGCAGGTCTCGACATGTCGGATTGAGAAACGCTGAAACTCCAGAGTGAAGCAACCAGAGACAACCAGAGACAGTGTGTCCAACTGTGTTAGAGGTCAAAGCCTGCTGCTTCTCCACGTTTCTCCTAAATTCACCTCAACTTCCAACTGAAACTGTGACTTTAAAAACTCTTTCAGGCCACTTTCATCTGACATGAAGCCTTAAAATGTTTGTTAGTTCAGTTTGAAAGTGTAAAACTAGACTAAACTAACCTCATGTGAACCTTACACTAAAACAAACTCAGCCTGTGGTTAAACTAAACTGAACCTTAAACGGAACCTGGGCGTCGGTTGCCCTCACCACACGGCGGTTTCCCAAGGCTCGTCACCGTGTGAATCCTTCGACCAATCAGCTTCACGATCTTCCCGTCAGCTGTTCCAGCGAACAGAACATCTGCGGACAGAAGAGACAAACACCCGTCAGCTCTGGGGCGCCTTCAGGTCCTTCATGGTCCAGCTGTAAAGGTCAGCGAGGTCAGCGGGAGCAGGACGCTGACCTCTGACCTCTGCTGATGACACCTCCTCCAGTCACACGCTATCTAAAGCTAGCTGGACGTCACACCGACCTCCAATGTTGGCGATGGACTCCGGCCCGCTGATGTGGTCTTCGAACAGCCTCTCGGCCTCCCGGAGCTTCAGGTTGGGCTCCCAGCAGCCCTTCATCAGCGGGGGCTCCTTCAGACTGCAGGACACGGCGCCGCCAGCAGGGGGCAGCACACACGTGATTAAATACGGAAAGAAAGACGAAAACGTTATTCTCGATGGTTCTCTCAGAATATAACTTTATTTACTAAATAGTACAGCTTTTTTTCTCTAAATATGACTGTATTTCTAAGAATACTACGTTACTCTCACAACATTACGACTTGTTAAAAAAATCTTTTCACTGAATTTTACTTTACTAGGATAACAACTTTTGATAAAAGAAATTACAACTTCATTCTAGAAATAATGCAATTTGTTTTTTAAATATGCGACTTTATTTTTTTAAACATTTAACTAATAATGTCACGTTTCTTTTCCACGAGCACTCGCTGTTTAATAAAAACTAAGAGAAAACACATTTCGGGAGTTTCCAACACGACTCCGCTGGTTTGGGTTTCTCGTCTTATTTCTACGTAATTCTTGAAACACGTTGATTTGTATTTTGAAAATCTGATTTGTTTTTGCTGTTTTAAGATCAAAATGTTGAATAATGTAACTGCAGCAGGCGTCCAAACCAGAGGTGTCGTCAGACTCGGACGTCTCTGCGTTCAGTCGAGATCGTCGTCAGGACTTTTCTGAAGTCTCCAAGACCTTGATCGATCAATCGCTGAAGGACTTGGAACTTAGAAGAAAATGACTCAACGTGTCGGCAGAATGTGCGATATGTAAAGAAAGTAAAGTGTCCACAACAGAAACTATGAATGAATCCTCCTGGGGGGTCATTATTGATTAGGAGACACTTTGTGATTCAGCCTCCAGGATGATTCACTGGGAAGCAGCTGGAGCGAGGGTCTCAAACTCCAGGTTCATTTGTTATCTATATAGATATATAAAATAAGCATCTGTATTTATTCCTTATTTTACTTCTTCGGCAGTCTCTACGCGCCGCGTTCAGCCCCGTGACTCTGACACGATGAACAGATCGACCGGTTGCTCAAAAACAAGAGAGACGTTTAGAGGAAGATATGTAATAAGTATGTCTGCGGGGGGGCTCACCTGAAGGCTTCAGGGTGGATGGGAGACTCCATGAGGACGATGACCAGGAGAGGAAACAGCAGAAAGCCGCCCAGCGTGAGCAGAGTCACCTGGAACACCTTCCCACTGTAGGTGCTGAGGGAGGAAACAGAATCAGCTGAGTTTGTTCTCTGGGGTTCCTCAGGGTTCCACATTGGGGCCTCTTCTCTTTCTGACAAATCACTCACAAACACAACATTTCCTTTCCGTGCTGTACAAAACCCAAGAGTGATTATTTAATCATTGTAATAACTATTAATAATTATTCATATGCAAACACAAATCCAGTGTTTGATTTCTAGTATTATTAATAATTAATTTAATTTAACAAATCACGTGAAATTCACAAGTCAAAAATAAAGAGATCTGCTAAGCTAACTCCTTTATGCTAAGCTAGCGACCTTTAGCAGGAGTTTAGCTGGGGGGGGGGGGGGTGTTGGGCTTCTCAAAATGGATAGCTGTTCAGTTAGCTAACATGCTAAGTGCAGATGCTAAGTGCGTTTTGGATTTTTAAAAAGCTGTTTTCACAGAAACGACAAAATATTGTTTTGTATATTAACGTTACAGGTCATAACCAAATAAGTGACGTCAGTTAAGGTGTGTTCTCTACAGGTGTGAGGTCAGTAAAACTTCGACCTCGTCACCGGAAGTAGATTTAGTTGGAGAACGTTGACCTTTAACCCGGGGATGATTTGCTAATCATCTGAGCAGGAAGCTAACAGGTCCGTTAATCAATAACCGGATCGGTTCATGCGCAGTTCTGATCAACAACTCAGCCAGAAACCCCTCCTGCTGCCTAATCAATAACCAATCAACAACCAGTGCGCCTGAAACATCAGCTGCTGCCTGACGCGGCTGTGACGTTACATCACGGCTCCGACCCGGGCTGCGGGTCAGAGAGCTGCCCTGGTCCCGGCTCTTACCCGGAGCCCTTGTTCCGGTGCTCCGGCAACTCGTCGGTGATGACCTGCGGTCGGTGAACCCTCCGGAACCGGAGCCCCTCCGTCTCATTCATGCTGGACTCGGACGGTTAACGTGAACCCGGCTCGGCTCGGCTCGGCTGCGGGACCTGGGCTGGAACCGGTCGCTGTGCTGAGGTTTATCCGGGTACAGACGGAGCGAATCGGGAGAGACGCGCCGACACATCCGACCGTTACCGAGGGTGTTTACGATGACGACAGACGGTTTCCGGCCTGAGACTTCAAAATAAAACACCAACCGACTCGTCATTTGTGTTTCCGGTTGGTTGTTTCCAAAATACAAACCTAGAAAAAGAACTTAAAAATATTAATTATATATATATATATATTATATTTTATAAAGGCAATTAAATAAAAATATAAAAAGAATGTTTTAATTAAAATCAAAAGTTAAAAAGAAAAATAATTACAAAATAAAATGAATTAAAACTACAAAGGAACTTAATTTAACTGATATTAAAAGTAAATAGTCAATTAAAAGGAAAACAAAGAAACATTAATAAATATTGCCCTAAACATGAAGGGACAGAACTAAAACATCTCATTGAACCCTTAAAGGGCCAGTGTGCAGGATTCAGCGCCATCTAGTGGTGAAGCTGCAGTCTGAGCGCCGCTTGCCTCGCCCTCCCCTCCCAGCCTGCAGGGGAAACTACGGTGGCCGTGAACGGCCCTGTCTACTGCCACTGATTGGCTTGTCCGCTCTGGGCTCCTGTAGGAACATGGCGGCCTCTGTGGAAGGGCCCCACTCCCTCTGTAGATACAAAGGGCCCATTCTCAGGTGATGAGAATACAGGGACTCATATTATATTATACATATTATATTATATTCCTCCTGAACGCGGCGCACCGGCCCTTTAAAGCTGCTGAACAGACTGTCGAGCAACATTTCAATCCCTGTAAGAAAAGAGAAAATGAGGGACTTCAAACAATGAATGTGATATTCATTTATTCAAGGTATTTCCACACAGTTCAGAGATCAGTGTGGGTGACGTCGAAGAACTATTTGGTCCCTCGATATGCTCATCTAGTCATTTCAGCCTAAAACTCTTCAAAGTAAGAAACCAGGATCAGAGTTTTTCGCGTTTCTTTTCCCCGTGAGCTCATAATAAGAATAATAATGTTAAACTGAAACAGTGAAACAGAACACCCATTCCTTCCATGTGACTCTCAGAGCAGATACGTTTCACTGAACTGTTTAATACTTTCTCCAAAGACTTCCCAAACTATTTGCACGCCGACAAAATAAAATGATTTAACGTTTGTTTCAGCGGAAACTCGTCTGGCCCGTCGGGAGGAAGTACAGAAACAAGAGCACGGTGGGAGAAACAGATCACTTTTAGAATAGAACTTTATTTGTGTCTCACAGCTCTTCAAACTAAATCAGGAGTGCAGAGCTGGTCCAAACCGCCAGGGGGCGCCGGAACCAAGGCTTTCCTTTCATACGTCTTTGAATGGAAGTATTTCAGACAGACCCTCGGGATTCTGCTCCGTCCTCCCACAGCGGCAGCTGTCTTCTCCTGGACCCGCTGAGCTTCAGGCTGCTTTGGAGAGACGACGCTAACAACAACACGTCTCTATCATGAAGCGGCTTGGAAACAACGTTCTGATGCAGACGGCGAGCGGCGTCGCTCGTCACTGCAAGCGGAGGCGCGCATTCATTCTTCTTAACTCGGACCTGCTCATCTTCCCAAAATATGACGACGGCAGCTGCTTTAGTCCAACAATGATCAGTCTTTTTGCAGTTGGGTCGGTTCGAGGTCGGATCGCGTTCTCAAACGAGCCGTTCCAGAGTCCGTTTGACCACCTCTTCAAGGAGGTCTCGGAATGCTTGTCTGGTCCGGTTTTGGTGCGACTGCTGCTTTCACAGCTGAGCAGACGGACCAACGGGGAAACGGACTCCAGTACGACTCAACAGGCCTAAAGGAGGCAGGTGTGAAAGCAGCTTCCAACCAGGACCAGGTCCAGAAGTGAGCTGTTCCTTCTACATTCAAGTATTTCGAGACCCTCGATGTCCTTACTTTCCCCGGGCGTCCTGCGAGCTCTCGGGGACGCGCTCAGGGCCCAGCGGTGGGCGCCGGGAGACCCGAGCCCCCCTGTGCCGACGGGACGCACCTGTGCTCCCGGAGGCTCCTGGTGGAGGCGAAGCTCCTGCTGCAGGCGGGGCAGCCGAACGGCTTCTGTCCCGTGTGAACCAGCTGGTGAGTCTTCAGGTTCCCATTCTGACTGAACCTCCGGCCGCAGACGCCGCACTCAAACGGCCTCTCCCCGCTGTGCACGCGCTTGTGTCGGACGAGGTTCTGCGACACGCCGAAGCTCTTCCCGCAGACCTCGCAGACGTACGGCCTCTCCCCGCTGTGCGTGCGCTCGTGCAGCCTCGCGCTCGCCCGTGTGTAGAAGGTCTTCTGACACCGCGCGCAGCTGAACGGCTTCCCCTCCGAGTGGCTGCGGCGGTGCATCTTCAGGTAGCTCAGCGAGCTGTAGCCGCGGCCGCACACGTCGCAGGACAGCGGCTTGTTGCCGGCGTGCAGCTGCAGGTGAGTCTTCAGGACGTGGCCGCTGGTGAAGCTCTTCCCGCACTCGCCGCAGGTGTGAGCCCTCCGCCCGTCGTGGACCAGCTGGTGGCGCCTCAGCGACGTGGATGAGGAGAAGTGTTTCCCGCACTCGCCGCAGCCGTGCGGTTTGATGCCGGCGTGGCTCCGCTCGTGCGCCAGCAGCGCGCTGCGCTGTCTGAAGCCCTTCCCGCAGGCGTTGCAGATGAACGGCCACTCGCCGCTGTGCACGGTGCGATGCACCTTCAGGTGTCCGGCCTGCGTGAAGCTGCGGCCGCACACGTCGCAGCTGAAGGCGCGGCGGCCCGAGTGGACGAGCCGGTGGCGCCGCAGGTTGGCCGACACGCTGAAGCTCTTCCCGCAGGTGTCGCAGCTGAAGGCCCGCTCTCCGGTGTGGACGCGGCGGTGGACCGACAGGCTGCTGCTGCTGGAGAAACTGTTCCCGCACTGCTCACAGGTGTGCGGCCGCTCGCCAGTGTGCGTCCGCAGGTGAGCTCTGAGGCCGCTCTGTTGGCTGAACGCCTTCCTGCAGACGCTGCAGGCGAACGGCCTCAGTCCTCTGTGGACGGTCAGCTGGTGCACGTGGACGCTGCGGCGCGTGGTGAAGCCTTTCTCACACGTGGGACATTTGAACGGTTTGTCCTTCAGGTGGACTCGCTGGTGCGCAGACAGGTAGCTGTGCTTGGCGAACGCCTTCCCGCACTCCGCACACCTGAACCTCTCCTCCGTCCTCCGACAGGTCAGTCTGTGGCCTCTGAGGCAGCACCTGGCCGCCAGCGTCTCGCCGCAGGCCGAGCAGGTGAGCGGCCGGCGGCGGCCCCAGCCGGACGTCACGTGCGTCCTGAGGTGGCTGCGGGTGCCGAACACCTTCCCGCAGTGGGGGCACCTGTGCGGCCGCTGCCCGCTGTGCACGGTGAGCTGGTGGACTCTGACGCTGCTGCGGGCGGAGAAGGCCTTCCCGCAGGTGGGGCAGGTGAAGGGCCGCTCTCCGCTGTGGACCCGCAGGTGAGCGCTCAGGTTGCTCCGCCTGCAGAAGCTGCTGCTGCAGACGCCGCAGCTGAAGGGCCGCCTGCCGCCCGCCGGGGGAGCCCACTCTGATCGGCTGGCTCCACCTCCAGGAGCGTCTGACTGCTGCTTCACCTGAGCGCGTTGTCCGGCTGCGGGGGGGGCGGAGTCCCGCTGAGGCTCGACTGCAGAGAGAGAGGGAGAGAGAGAGAGAGGACAGGTAACCATGGACGCCATGAAGCTCCTCCTCATGACGACACGGCAGGTCATTAAAGGCGCTTTCCCAGCACCAGCACCAGCACGCCCCGCCTCTCGCACCGGAACCTCCACAATAGCACCTGGTTGTCATAGCGACCCGCACACACGGGACAGTGGAGGAGACGGAGTGTGTGCTGGGTCTGATCCTCGGGATGTGGCTGGTTCTCACAGCGAGAAGACAAACGTTGTCTCGTTGTCTCCCGAGTCGCCACAGTAACGGGTACATCACGCCATCTCTGGCCAAGCTGTTTAAAGATGGCGGGGTTATTCAGGACCCTCCGTCTGGCGCCTGCAGTGATGACGCAGTGAACAGTGACGATTCTCTCTGACCAATCAGCAGCCTGCCCTGTTTTCACATCACATGTTAGTCTCGCCTCAGCTCGCTCAGAAGCTCGCCGGAGGTGATGCGAAGAAAAGTACCTGGAAGCAGGTGCGACTGTTACACAGTGGAGAACCAATCAGAGGCGAGCTGGTGCTGCATGGGGGGGGGCGCCATTAGTTCTTACTGTCCTGCTGCTGCTCGGCTTTCAGCTGCTGGTTCTCCTCCAGCAGCCTCCTCAGCTCCTGCAGCAGAGCGTCACAGAGCCTCCTCGTCACCGCCAGCAGCTCCTCCTGCAGACACACACAGACACAGACACGCACAGACACACAGACACGCACGCACACAGACACGCACGCACACAGACACACACAGACACGCACGCACAGACACGCACACAGACACACACACAGACACAGACACGCACAGACACGCACACAGACACACACACAGACACAGACACGCACAGACACGCACGCACACAGACACACACACAGACACACACACAGACACAGACACACACAGACACGCACGCACACAGACACACACACACGCGCACGCACACAGACACAGACACAACACACACACACGCGCACACAGGTGAGGCACCGAGCCGGAGGAGGTTCTGTTCGGACTCTTAGTTTCCTGAGGAGCTGTTTCACAGAAACCAGCAGCTGTGTGTGTACACACAGTACACACAGTACACACAGTACACACGGCATCACAGTATCACCCTCTGAGTACACACAGACAAACATTCTGATCTGGGCCTTCATCGTTCAGGGTGACGTCATGTCTCCAAAGCGGGCTGACGTCACGCGAACGGCTGCTGTCTGAATCCGGCAGTGCTCGATCAGCAGGTCTGGGGTCAGCGGCTCACCTCGGGCTCCTCCCGGAGTCTTCGGCAGATCTCGGCCGCCGCCGGCAGCACGAACTCCTCCAGGACGGCGGACACGAGCGTCTGCGCGCGGGACGACATCTTGTTCCGACAGCACGTGGGGCTGAGGCGACGCGTCGGGCGGGAGCGGCTCGCGCTCAGCGGACACTGCCGCGCGGTTTGCGACCTGTCTGCCCGCTGACGGCTGCTCTCGCGACAGCAGGAGTGAGGGCGGGGAGTGCGCGTGTCGCCCCCTGGCGGCCGGAGGTCCGAACCACAACAACACTGACGAACCCGTGACGAACTGGACCGAGGAAGCCGCTGTTTCTGAGCGAGGCGGGGCGGTGAGCCCGTGACTCAGGCGTCATGGACGGGAAGGGCCATACATGATATGTATTACAGAGCCAAAGGAGCCTGACAGACCCACTAACGTGCTGTATTACACAGCTGATATATACAGTTTGTGTGCTGAACCCTAAAGAGTCCAGTGAAATCAAATCTGACATGAACCCTTTTTAAAAGCAGCAGCGAATCTCACAAAGAAAAGAATATGCAATGGTCCACAGCCCCGTGTGGTCGCTGGTAGCAGGCTGCAAACCAACGGGACTTTGCACAGAATTCAGTCCCGTCACAGTCATCTGAACTGATGGACGGATGAGAGGGAAGTGAAACCTCTTCAAAACCTCCAGGCTCGGGGTTGGTTCTCCGGCCGTCCTGGCGTCACCCGGAAGAACTGACACACATTAGTGAGCGCTTTTATTACAGGTGATTAGTGAAACTTTATTTCTCCTTA
The DNA here is from genome assembly GCA_011952105.1 of Coreoperca whiteheadi. Classification (NCBI taxonomy): domain Eukaryota; kingdom Metazoa; phylum Chordata; class Actinopteri; order Centrarchiformes; family Sinipercidae; genus Coreoperca; species Coreoperca whiteheadi. The sequence continues at coordinate 526,847 of CM022471.1, forward strand.
ACTGTCCACGAGTCCTCTCAGCTGCAAACCACAGAGCTGCAGCCCGTCCACGGCTGTCCGGCAGGCAGCGCAAATACAAAGCTGAGGGAACACGGTCAATACATTTCATTTGTTCTTCAGAGCCCCAAAGGGCCACATGGAATGCAAAATACAGATTTCATTGCTCAAACGAAGGTCAGATGGTGGAGGTCAGTCCCTGACACTGAAACACGGTAACAAGCTCACAGGGAAGGTCTGACGTCTGGGATCTAAATGAACCTTTAAAACCTGTTCTTAGAGGCTGTGAGGCGACGACACGCACGCACACACAGACACGCACGCACGCTCACACACTCGGCAACACACAGTCACACACACGCACGCACAGAGAGACACACACAGACACACACTCACACGCACACACACTCGGCAACACGCTCACACGCACACACACTCGGCAACACGCTCACACGCACACACACTCGGCAACACACAGTCACACACACGCACGCACAGAGAGACACACGCACGCACAGAGAGACACACGCACACACACTCGGCAACACACAGTCACACACACGCACGCACACACAGACACGCTCACACGCACACACACTCGGCAACACACACACACGCACGCACAGACACGCACGCTCACACACTCGGCAACACACAGTCACACACACGCACACACACACACACACTTATTGATATATTATTATATATTGGTATGCTCTGTTTATCTATGGGGTGGCAGAGGGGTTAGCGCCCTCGCCTCCCAATAAGGAGATCGTGGGTTCGAATCCCGGAGCAGACCACGCTCTCTCTGGGTGGAGTCTGCGTGTCGTCCCCGTGTTACCGTGGGCTCTCTCCGGGTTCTCCAGCCTCCTCCCACCGTCCAAACACATGCATGTGTAGGTTCATCGATGACTGTGAGAGTGTCTGTCTCTGAGTCAGCTCGTCACCTTCAAACGCTTCCTGAATGACGCGACGCCGGACGGATGTCACGTCAGATCGTTAAAGCAGCGAGCAGAGCTGCTTGCCTGTGATTGGTTACATCTGACGTATCAGGAGTCGTCTGATCGAAGTGACGAGCGGGATGAGAAACTGACCCTGGATCTGTTCATCGGTGGGATTATATACGACGTGAGGAGGCACCTGCATGCTGCGCTGACGGTTTCAGTTTTAGTAGTTGCTAGGTAACAGCTGACGAGGGCCCTCTTCCTCTCAGAGTCTGTACGTTAAATACGAAGCCTAGCCTAGCTTAGCATAAAGACTGGAAACAGGGGGAACAGCTAGCCCGGCTCTAGCCTAGCTTAGCATAAAGACTGGAAACAGGGGGGAACAGCTAGCCCGCCTCTAGCCTAGCTTAGCATAAAGACTGGAAACGGGGGAACAGCTAGCCCGGCTCTAGCCTAGCTTAGCATAAAGACTGGAAACAGGGGGGAACAGCTAGCCCGGCTCTAGCCTAGCTTAGCATTAAGACTGGAAACACGGGGAACAGCTAGCCCGGCTCTAGCCTAGCTTAGCATAAAGACTGGAAACAGGGGGGAACAGCTAGCCCGGCTCTAGCCTAGCTTAGCATAAAGACCGGAAACAGGGGGAACAGCTAGCATTAATACAGACGCTGTGAACGGGTAAAGCGAGTTCGTACGTTAAGTCTCCGGGGACACAGAGAAGCAGGGAGTTGTGGGTATTGGCAGGGAGGTGGGAGGAGCGTCTGAGTTGTTGGTTCTTGGCACTGTGACATTTCAGCTCGAGTCTACCTGTTGGCCCCGCCCACTTCCTCCCCGTGTTTTTAAAATGGCGGGCTCAGGCAGGAAGTCCCTACTTCTTCTTCTCCTCCTCACTTCTCTGCTTCCTGTACAGCTCGTGGGCCTCGACGATCTCCTTGACGACGGACAGATCGTCCAGAGTCGAAACGTCGCCGAGGTCAGCCGTCTCCATGGCAATCTTCCTGAGGATCCGCCTCATGATCTTCCCAGAGCGCGTCTTTGGCAGCCGCCTCACCACCTGCGGGACAAACGGGAAACACTGACTTCTGATTGGCTGACAGGCGCCACAAGGTGACCTCGTCATCAGGGTATCTGGAATCTCTCCAAGCTGTTGAGCCCCGAGAAGGGTTCTGCTGATGTCACAGCGTACGCCGGGGTGTGTCAGCGCACTGTGACATCACCATTGGGCGTGGTTAAAGGAGCAACAGCCTGCCATTACGTTACTGTTTCAGGTGAGTGATGCTGTTGCCACGGAAACCAGAGTAGGGCGAGAGGGGGGCGGCTCACCAGGAAGTGCTCCGGGACGGCGTACTTGGCGATCTTTGTGGCGACGAGTTCTCTGAGCTGCTGAAGGACGGCGGCAGCGGCGTCGTTGCCAAACTCCTCCTTCAAAACCACGAAGGCAAACGGCACTGAGCACACACACACACACAGAGACACACGCACACGCACACACAGACACACACACACGACACACACACACACACACACAGACACACACACACAGAGACACACACACACACACACACGCACACACAGACACACACACAGAGACACACACACACACACACACAGACACACAGAGACACACACACACACACACACAGACACACACAGACACACAGAGACACACAGAGACACACAGAGACACACGCACACACACAGAGACACACACACACACAGAGACACACGCACACGCACACACAGACACACACACACGCACACACAGACACACACACAGAGACACACACACACACGCACACGCACACACAGACACACACACAGAGACACACACACACAGAGACACACACACACACACACACAGACACACACACAGAGACACACACACACACACACACGCACACACAGACACACACACAGAGACACACACACACACACACACACACACACAGAGACACAACGAGACACACAGAGA
>CM022471.1:538061-548065 GCA_011952105.1 Coreoperca whiteheadi
GTCGCTTTGGATAAAAGCGTCTGCTAAATGACTAAATGTAAATGTAAAAGCGTCTGTTAGATGACTCAACACCCTGCGATGGCAGGTGGACTTTCACGCAGCTCTGTGAGGCTGTTAGCTCAATGCTAACGTCCCCGTACTAACATGTTGGTACAATGTTCACCGTTGATTCAATCCAAAGAAGAAACAGAAGCAAACACAGGGAGACTCTTTTATTATTTGTATTTTCACGGCTCCTTCGCCCTGAGCCACAACCAGCAACAAACAGGTCAAAGGTCAAGGTCACCTTGTGGAGACTTCCTGTTGGGCCACTAAAACAATAGAGGCGAGATAAAGTGGCTCGGCTCCATAACTGGAGGTAATAATGCAGCGTTCCCAGCGGTAATGAGTAACCAGACTGAGGAGCGCGGCCGGTAAAGCCCTGACGCTGCAGCACCGTGTTGGAATGACAAACTAAACCGACGGGGCTTCGCTCAGCGGCAGGAAGCCTCAACAGCAGCGTGTCGTCCACAGGAACCCGGGGTTCAGTTATAACAATATGTTTATGCTTTATAGCGCCTTTCAAGAACCCACGGTCGCTTCCCAGCGGAGCCCAGAGTACAATCAGACAGTCGGCCTGTCCGTTACAGCACATGAACAAGCAGGCGTACGACAAGTCACTGCAGATAAGCAACTGATAAGTGATAGAATCAGAGCGAGGTGTGCGAGCGCTTGGAGGCAGTGACGGAGAGAGAAAGGTGATGAAGTACCGTGCAAAGGAAACAGATCAGTTTTGAGTTGGGTCTTAAAGGTCTGGAGAGTCGGTGCGTTACGGATATTCGGGAGCAGCTATTTCTATCATTTAGGGCCAATGACCCTAAAAGCCCGTCCTCCCACAGTAGAGCGTTTAAACTTGGGTCTGAGGGTCCGGCAGGAACACTGACTCAGCCAGGCAATGTGGTGCAGGGCCACGACTGGCTTTACAGACAAAGACTAGCAGAGTAAACTGGATGCGGCGGGCCACAGGAAGCCAGGCAAGGTGGCTGAGGATGGGAGCGATGTGTGCAGGTGTTTTATTAAATGTTAGGGCTCGAGCGGCTGCGCTTTGCACCATTTGGAGGTGACGTATAGCCTCAGTTGGTAGGCCCCTGTATAACGGGTCAATACAGTGGTCCAATCTGGAGGTTATGAAAGCGTGAAGAACAGTTTCAGCATCGCTGAAGTTAAGAGAGCGGTGGATACGAACGATACTTCACAAGTGGAAGAAGCATGATTTAAGTGTCAGACCAATATGTGAGTCGAAAGATAACGAGGAGTCAAGCAATACTTCCACATTTCGCACAGTTTTTGACATTCACGTCCCGGGGCTCCGTCGGGTCACTGAAACATGAACGGCACCTCTACCTGGCCTTACCTGGGTTTGGGTAAACAGGTGTGCTCTCGAACAGGACGGTGGTGGCGCCGTTGCACAGCGGGCCGTACACCACGTAGCTGTGCCCCGTGATCCAGCCGACGTCCGCCACGCAGCCGAACACGTCGCCGTCCCTCCAGTCAAACACGTACTGAAGAAAGCCCAGAACAGCAGGAGGGTTAATGCTGTGCAGCGGGCCTCGGGCCGCCCTGACCGTGTCTGTCTCACACTACATTTCCCAGAAGCCCCAGTGTTTGGGAATAAACACGCAGTTTCCACTTCCAAACACTGGACTCAGTATGAAGCTTTTACAGGTTAAACTACCAGCAGACCCAAACCTGAAGTACCAGTTCCATGTTTATCAATAAAGATTTGGTAATGTGACATGGCCCTTCTGCCTCATGAGTACTTTTACCTCTGATACTTCATGGTCATTTAGTTGCTGATACTTTTGTTCTTTAATAGCGCCATTTATTCGCTTCATTGGCGTCCGGTGTGAACGCCTGTTAACGTCCTCTTTGTCTCCGGGTCAGTGACCTGCCGAACTGAGAGAGCGAGACGGGCCCTGAGGGCGGGGCGGCTTGGACAGACACGACCCGTCAAACTCTTAGAAACAAAGAAAAGGGTTTTAAAATCAACACGAAAACGCACCGGGAGCTGAACTGGGGTAAAGTGGTGGTGCCGTGGGGAAGCAGCTACAGGACGAGCTGCAGACGAGAGAGTGCAGACGGGCTGATCCCGGGACAGCAGTCCAGGCTCCATGTGGTAGAGGCAAAGACTTCACTGTGTGAAACAAGCTGGACTTGATGACCGCTTTAATTAGTGTCCAGGTCCCGATCCACTTTACTCTCCGCCGTTCGCTTCACTGTGACAGCGCGGTGCTGATTGGCACTCAGTGCAGCCGGAGGCCTGCACCGCAGAGAGGACCTCCGGTGTCGGGAATGATTTGGTGGTTTACTGGAAGGAATCTGGAGTGGCACTGATCAGAAACCAAATGGCTGATGAGCCCCCCCCCCCCCTCGGCCTGGCCTCGGCCCAGCAGTCCTTGTCTGTTTCAGATAAAGCAGCTTTTGTTCGTGTTGTTTCATCCCAACCAGCAGCGAGCCAACAGCCCCCCCGAGCCCTGAGCCGCTAAGCTGCTTTAGAAATTAGCACTGATAAATATTTGGCGGGGGGGGGGGGTTATTATGGGTTATGTTTTTATTCAATTATCATCAGAAACATCAAACACGCAGCAGAGGAAGCAGATGTTTCTGTCAATCAGAAAAAAGCTAATTTACAGCTTTGGGGGGCGGATTTGGCCGCGTCCTCCTCGTCCTCGCCGCTCTGAGGACAAACAGCAGCGTGTTTGTTTGGCCGGTTGTGTAACGGCTCGCCTTTGTCTTTCCTCCCTCATTAAAACCCCAACACGACCCGAACACGTCCAACCCTGCAGCTCTGCGGCCGCTCACGTAGCAGAGCTCATTTAAACTCAGGTAAAACGCTCGTCTGCAGGGAGGGACGCCTGACACACGGTGCAGGTGTGCGTGTACCTGGTGTGAGAGGGCGGCGTACAGCAGGTATCCTGCCTGTGTGTGGACGATGCCTTTAGGCTTCCCCGTGCTTCCTGACGTGTAGAGAAGGAACAGGAGGTCCTCGCTGTCCAGAGGCTCGGCAGGACAGACAGCTGGCTGAGAGGACATCGCCTGGGAGGGACACACACACGCTACTGTACTACTGCTGTACTACTACTGTTATACTACTGATACTACTGATCCTGATCCTGCTGCTAACTGAGGAGCACGACGGGCTGGTCGGTCATGTCCAGCATGGATCAACAGGTCAGGCACCCCCCACTGGTCAGGTGTCCCACCTTCTCCAGGGGGACGTCCAGCTGTCCCAGCGCCGCGGGCCGCTCCGTCCTCTGGGAGACGAACACGTGTCGGACGGTGGGGCAGCTCTTCACCGCGGCGTCCACCGTAGACTTCAGGTGGATGCGTCGGCCGGCCCTCACGGCCTCGTCACAGGTGACCACGGCTTTACAGCCAGCTGCCAACACAACACACACCTGCTCAATCAGGCAGAATAAGAGGGAGACAGCAGCTCATTTAGTTTGTTTCCCCTCAGTGCCTTTGACCTCAAGGCTTCTCTCCCTGTGTTTAATGCGGTTCTCTAACCAACAGTCTGAGCCTCCCGTCTCGTCTGTTAGCTGCTGGATGAACCTTTGAACATCCGCAGTGTGGTGAGAACGCGTCTTCCGCCCTAAATAAACACGGCGAGCAACAGAATCCTGGTGTTGAACCCTTTGCTGGAGACGGCTTCTCGCTTCAGCGGAGCTTGCATGTGATCTCAGGTTACTTATTAAAGACTCAGCACGAGTTCGGACTTGAACTGAGTGACTCCACTTCTTGGCCGCAGACTGAGGAACGAGTTTCCCTCGCCTGAGCACCAGCCGACTAACAGGGCGCCTCTGCAGCAGCTCCATCAGGACGGCAGCTCGTGGGTAAAAGGCCTAAATGGCCCCAGACTATGTACTGGTGTTGGAGCGTTCCAGAGTCCAGCAGACTCAACCACGACACAGGCTTTATGGCACTGACAGAGTGGAAGAAGGTTTTTAACCTGTTGTTTATATTCGTTCATATGTATCTGGTGTTTCCTGCAGCGCCCCCCTCAGGACACACCTTTCACGTTCAGCTCCGCTTCAGAGCAGATACGTGGCCGTAACAAACAGCAACACTTTGCATGGTCTGGTTCTCCCACCGCATATAACCTCAGCTCCTGTCCCATCATGCTCTGCTTCCCCTGCGGCTCAGCCGGCCACGGAAACGCCGTGTTTGGGTTTAAGGCGGCGACTGTTTCCAAAACAAAGAAAGTCCTTGAGCCTCTGACTCTGACCTCCACAGATCAGCTGCTCGGTTTCTATCTGCTGGGGGGGCAGCGAGCAAGGCCTTCAGGCTGCCGCAGTCCAAGCTCCCTTCAGGGAACAGGATGAGGCTGTTTGAAGGACTTGGAAGGTGACGGATCAGACAGGAATAAGAGTGACCAGCTCGTGCCCTCGGGCTCCTGCTGGTTCGACCTTCATGCTGCTGCAGCTGAAGGCACGATAAGATAAGAGTGAAACTGTTTCACAGACTGGCAGCATGAAGCTTTGTCCAAGTTCAAGGACAGTCGCAGCCTACTGCGACTGGAAAAGCAGCTTTAATGGCCGTTGAGAGCAGGAAAGACTTTAAAAAAGCTGAGGTCAGCAGCCGACTGGCAGCCAAAGTGAACGCAGCAGGAAATGACCTCGTGTTGCCATTTGCAGCTTACACGTGTTGCCGTTTCTCCGGTGTGACGTTGCGCAGCAGGAAGCTCTGAACGCTGCTACCCAAACACCAAGAGTCGCCGGGCTAGCAGCTCTGTGACGCTGTGAGCTGAATGCTAGCGTCAGCATGCCAACATGCTGGTGTTTAGCAGGTACAATGTTCACCAGCTGAGTTAAGCGTGCTGGCATGCTAACATCAGCTAGTTAGCAGTGAACACAGAGGTCAGCCGAGGCTGATGGGAACGTCGTCAGTTCTGCAACCAAATGAACGTCTGAAGCACATTTCACTCAATCCATCCAACAGCTGCTGAGACACTTCAGTCCACAGAGCCCCGCGGCGGACTAAAGGACGCCAGGAATCGTCTCTCTGAGGCTGGATAGTTAAAGCTGCATTCAGTGGTTTTTGTTTGGCACCTGTAGAAACACCTGACGTCTAAAAGGCTCTGCAGTTCCTCTGATGTCCACTAGAGGCTGCTGCCCATTAAAACCCCTGTCCCGGTTCAGGTCGGAGCCCTGTGGAGGAAGACTCACCGTCCTGGATCCTCCCCGAAAGAGCCTCTGAGCTGAAGCCGGCAAACACCACGGCGTGCACCGCACCGATACGGGCACACGCCAGCATGGCCGCCACCGCCAGCGGTGACACCGGCATGTAGACTGCCACCCTGTCCCCCTTTTGGATCCCATGGCTCTTGAGTGTGTTGGCGAGGCGGCAGGTGGTCTCCAGCAGCTCTCTGTCGGACAGACAACAGGTCGCTGAGGTCCATGACGACGATAGATTCTATTTCTTTCTATATTATGGCGTTTTTACTCCTCCTAAGTCTGCATTTACGTCCTGAGCATCACTTGTTTTTGCGCGACGTCCTGCTCTCGTTCGGACGAAGAAAAAGGTTACTGACCTAGTTCTTAAGTTCCAAACATGCAGTTACTGTAAATTCTCAAATTGTGGTCCCTGTTCTTTGATCTGTTCCCGTTTGAACTCACTGCTGATTCGAACATTTCCTCGATGTGTGCCTGTTGTCTTAATCGATTCAGTTTAATGTCCCTGTCAGGTCACACTCACCACTCTGCAACCATACTGATCATCAACTGATCAACTGTCTGGTGTTTCACTTTAGAAGCTTTCCTCCCGCTCCTGGTTTGAAATTTTAAATATCTGCAGGAAGTGTATAGTGTCATTGTGTGTGAGTGTGTGTGAGTGTAAACTCTGGCTGTTCTTTGAATAATAGCTTTAATATTGAGAATTTACTATTTTCATTTCTGTAGTTCTGTTTCTTTAAACCCAACTGAGACGGCAAAATACATACTATAAAAACAGAATACAAGACATAAGCTATCAAATGCAGATATTAAAACAAGAGAATATTACAGATCGATGTAGTTTCATGGCCTTGCAGCTCTGACTGAATGTATTCAGACACTTAAACTGGCATTCAGGTCATTGCAGTTTGACTGTTGGCTTGAACATGCGCTGCTATGAACACAAAAAGCTAAGAAGTCACAGTCTTTGAAATCATCACACATGCTCTTATTCACCTCTTGAACTTCTCTCCATCACTTATATTCACATATATTTTCTACAGCACATTCCTTCACATTTATGGTGCTGTGGTGACAGCGTTCGAGGACAGCATGGTGATAAGATAAAGATCGGTATCATCTGCATAGAGGGAGGATACAGGGAGCTTATCACCGAGCAGGGTTCTGATTAGATGTTTGCAGATGTTCATACCTGTAGGTGACCTTCACCTCGGTGCCGGGTTCGTCTCGCTCCCAGATCAGAGCCACTCGGTCCGGATGTTTCTCAACGTGGACGTCCAGACAGTTCACTGACAGAGGAACAGAGCAGGGCGTGAACATGAAGCCGGCAGACTCACAAGTGTTTGGTGTTCAGGGAGGAAGTCAGTGTGATATCAGAGCCTTTTTACAGTTAAATCCAAGCTGTCTTTACAAACCTCTGGCACCCATCGATCCTGTAAAACATTGGCTCAACCTGTAGAAAACAATACGGTGTCTGTTACAGCCAAACAGGGACAAAGGTAACACCGCATCAGTGCCACTCTCCGTTAAAGTACATCAATCAGGTTTAAGGCACATCTGTAGGAACCACCGCGATTAGTCAACCAAAAGAAAGGTAATCTGCAACTCTTCTGGTAGCCAATAAATCATTTAAGTCACTTATCGAGCAAAACTTTCTCTGAATCCAGCTTTTAAAGTGTGGTCCTGCTATTCTCTGTTTTCTATCACAGTAAACCGAATATATCTGACAGTAACGGTCAGAGGATCTTTAGTTAATCCTTAGTTGCAGCCCTACTGGACTCGGTGTGAAACTATGGCGCCTCAAAGGAACACTGGGACCAAATGTTTGCTTATGTCCCTTTAGTGACTCCGTAGAACAATTAGAGGCTGTTGGCGAGGCCCGAATGGTGCTTATAGAACTCTCTGTAAATCAGAATGGAAATGTTTCTGTCCTAACTTGTGCAGCAATTACCCCCCACATCTTGGAATTTTTAATACAACACATGTCATGTTGAAAAGTCCCAGAAACATGTGATGGTCTCTGGAAACTGTCTTCATTTATGCTGTGATTGAAAAATTAATCCCAAAATGGACTTTTAGACCGCAGATCCTGTTTGTGTCTCACGCAGCAGATTTACAAAATAATTTACGTAACAAGAGGGAAAAAACCCTCCCGTATCACGTCTGATGCAATACAAATCACCCAGCCGACGTTATTGGATTATTATTGGATTATTATCAGAGAGCAAAACAACAGAGGAGGATAAAGAGACGGCCTCTCCATACCCACTACATCAGCGCATTATTATACATTAAGCTACCCAGCAGCGTATAAAGCTGCTGTTACACCAAACGTACCAGGAACTTGTATCCCCAGGAACTACTTTTCAAGGAACTAAGAGGTTCCTTCAGCCGTTTCCAGCGCACAACTCTACTGTTGAAACTTACTGTACGGACACTTTCAGTGGATTAATATGCTCTTAGAATCAGTTGGTTTAATGTTATTGAACATCCAATGAGTGTGCTAATGTTTACAGTTCTGATTCTTGACCTGCAGCACTGACTTCAGTTTTCGTTATATGGGTGTTGTCTTGCACCAGAGAAAACTCCTGGCATGTGTGAAGCCATGAAGCTGGTTCTGATTCTGGTGTCAGGGTTTAGTAGTCAGTTACAGCGACTAGCTGTCTCAAAGGTAACTGAACTCCTTAACCAGTTGCTGCATACAACAGTGATTAGTGAGTAAGGAAAGGGACTTTGAAATGTCTGCTTCCCTTCTCTTATTAATGCTCCCCGCTGAAACGTTTGGGGAAGGACGGCGACGTCAGTGTCGATCAGACGGTCGGATGAGGCGTCACTGAAAGCCGGCGCCGGCAGGCGAGGTCACGGAGCACAGCTGGGTTCTGTCTGTGCCCGGCCTCCGCGTCTGCGTCTGCCTCACCCACCGCCTGTGCTGACACACGGCGACAGCAGGAAGCGTCCGAGTGAGGAGAGCGAGCGGCGTTCTCTGCTCTGCAGCTGGGACCAACCTGTGGAGCACAAAGGGAGCTGCGAACTAAAGCCCACTATACATCCCCCTGCTGTATCAAGAAGAGTGATCGGGTAATTACACAGTGGTGTAAGCAGCTTTCTGCCCAGTTGCCCAGGGTTCCGTTGACCTTTGACCCAATAACTCAGTCACCTGTCTGAACTAGCTTTTCCAAACATCTCTGGTTCCCCGCTAGCTTGGCTGTGACCTCCTCCAGGCTGATTCGAGGACTATTAAATAACATGGAACAGACGCCATCGATGCCTGCAGGACCGGTTCCGCCACACTAAAGTTACACGATCATTACGGAGGGTTTGCCGTTTCACCACGAAACGTTCTCCTCGTGCAACAGGCGGATTTACGATGTTTACCGATGTTTACCGATCACCTCTCACCGGACACGTTGAGCTGTCCTCCCAGGAACCAGCTGATCTTCCCGCTGCTGAGCTCGCAGTCCTGGACCCGCTGGAACGGTTTCACCCAGCGGAGTGTGTCAGCGGCGGCGGATCCCCAGAACCGATCGGGATCCGTGACCGAGAGCCGGTACAGATCCCGGTGGGGCAGCCGGGACAGCTGGGAGCTCCAGGTGCCCGGTGCTGGTGGTGGCGGTGCAGGCAGGGAGGACAGGCGCTTGTGTTGTCCCGGTCCGGTCCGGGTCCGACCCGGTCCCGGGGTCGCGCAGCGGCTCAGGAGGGTCCTGAAGAGTCTGGTCCGCCTGCTGCTGAGAACAGCCATGTTGATCCTCTGCATCCAGAACTGGGAGTGAGACACCTCACAAAGCCAACCTCTCTCCACCCCCCCCCCTCTCTCTCTCTCTCTCTCTCTCTCAGGTGTGCTCAGGTATCTGCACGTACGGAAGAACTTCAGTGCCAAAATCCACAACGGTCACGTGACCCTTTAGCCGGTTTGTGGTTTTCTCCTGGAAGGTGACAGATGTATTTAGTGTCGTTCGAACACTCTGAAGTTTAAAAAGAACAGCTTCAGTTTGCATTTCAAAGTCACTGAAATGTTTTGATAGAAATATTTAGGTTTTCATTAGTGATTTTTCTTGTTTGGATTTTGGAAAATAAAGCTTTATTTTTATTTATTTCTTACCTACTTATTTCTTTTTTACATCATTTTATTGTATTTCATCAACATTTGTCTTTATTTAAATACAAACTTGCTGTAATTTGGTGGATTTCCCTTCAGCGGCGCTTTGTGTCGCGTAGTTGCTTTGAGTCCGACGCGTCTTACATCAGAACAGGCGACGGTCGCTGCGTCCTGACTGAAGTGTCAGCTTCTCGCCGCCTCCACAGCCTGGAAACAGGCAGATTCAGGGCTCAGAGTGATCTCAGGACAGCCAGAGACACGTTCTGTGTTTCAGGCGTCAATCAGAAGAGAAGAAGAGAAATCACGTCATCGTGATAAAAGTGTCACGTTAACCCCGTCAGGAGCCCCGCCCCCACTGTTTAAGTGACGTCTGCACACGAAGCGACTGGCCAGTCTCGCTGTCAGTCAACACATCAACAGGCCTGGTCCTTGTGAACAACACGGGCCACCACACGTGGCCGCAACGTCTCCCCGTGTGTTGTCACAGTGATCCAGGTAGGACAGGTGAGGACATAGTTCTGCTACTATTACATCAGCGAGACAGAAATCGAACATGATGTTTTGTTGGTTGTTTTGTTTGGCTTCGATGCTCGTCTCTCTTTAACTCACCCTGTACCTACCTGTGCAGGTGGCAGGTTCCAGTTAGCTGAGGCTGACAAGGTGGGGGGGGGGGGGCAGCTTTATGTGGCGCCGAGTGA
>CM022471.1:548242-562159 GCA_011952105.1 Coreoperca whiteheadi
CATCAAACAGGTCTTAATGAACAAAATGAACATTATTTAATGGCCGCTGCCCCCTGCAGGTGCGCTCGGGAAGTGCACGCTGAAGATCAGGTCTGGATCAATACGTTTGATCAGTTTTATATTTATTTATGTTTCACGTTAAACGTTTAAACGTGTTTTTGTGTCGAAGCTGACGTGATGACGCCGAATCATCAGATAACTAGAAAAACAAAACTAAAACAAAGTTAAGGATCAATACACGAATCAATCTCCACTTCCCCTGCTTTCATGCGCTGATGAAGACTGCGAGGTGCCGCTCGAAAGCTCCAGAACAGCGCGTGAACTCGTCCACATTGTGCTCCAACGTAACAAAGCAAACATTTCAGATGCAAAACAAACAGAAGCAGATCTGTTTGTTTGCAGATTTAAATCTTTAAGCAGATTAATTTAGCGCCGCTGGAATCAGATTAGTTTGTTTGTCCGACTGACGGCGTTAAACCTCGCCGCAGATACAGCTGACGACATCACAGGTGTCTCACCTGCCCCGCTGACCTCAGGTCTGCTGCTGCGGCTTGTTGTGAACGAACCCCCGTCCCATAACCGACGAGCTTCAGACACCAACCGCCGACGCGGACGTGACCCCTTTAAATGTTGCGATACTCAGGTGGTTCAGGGCGACGGCGATGAAAGAGACGCCCAGTTTATTAGGTACAGCTGCGTATCAATGAGGCTGGCGCTGGACACTGACCGTATGTATTATGCTGAATTTATTGAAGCTAACTCATCGTACTAGAAAAGCAGCTGAAACAAGATGAACTAATCGAGGAGTTGCCCGGCTTCAGCGCTGCAGGGCCTTTAAAGCCACGTGGGGTTTGATTCTCCAACAAACTGGTTTGTTGCTGAAGCAGAGCTGCTGCTCAGCGACCTCTGACCTCAGATCTGCGGCGTCTTCACATGAATATCTCCGATCATCGGACACTTTAATCCAGATAATTCCCACTTTACACTGATGCTCGTCTGTAATCCTGCGGTCAGATTAGGGCATGTATACAAGCGTTAAGCCCACCTCTGTGTTTGTACGGCAGATTTAATCACCTGTTTGTCTGATAGAGCAGAGAAATCAATCAGCGGATCAGCTGATCCAAACACCCACAGCAGGCTTTGATCCCGGCCGGACTCTTCGGTGACTCAGGAGACGAGATTCACACGCGACCGCTCGGAGCGGGTTGTCGTGTCCGGAGAGGAAACCCAAAGCTGACGCGGCGGCAGCACGGCGGCGGCATGTTTCCGTGACAACGAAGCAGAAGGGTCAACCTGCTGACATCGAGACCACGACATCAGCACGAAGGGAAGCCGAGGGGATCTACAAAAACTGATCCCACTTCAGATCTAAGATCCAGCGAAGGAACGTTCGGAAGAGATCGCAGACGTGTTCAGGATCTGACCTCAGACGCTCCGGAGGCTGAAAGCCTGTCTGTAACGGTCGCCCCGGCCAGAGGTCAGAGGTCAGAGGCGAGCGTCTGCGTCTGCTTCAGGTGAGCTTTGGTCTGCAGGTGAGCCTTCAGAAAGGTGAGCAGGCGGAAGTGCTTCCCGCAGGCGAGGCAGCTGTGCGGCGTCTCTCCGGTGTGGATGCTGCGGTGCCTCATGAAGCTGGTGGCCAGGTTGAAGGTCTTGGAGCAGAGGGCGCACCTGTACGGTTTCTCCCCGGTGTGCGTGTACCTGTGGTCCCTCAGCAGCTCCTTCAGGCGGTAACTCTTCCCGCAGATGTCGCAGTGGAACGGTTTCTCCCCCGTGTGGCTCCTCTGGTGAACTTTGAACTGCGACAGGTTGGGGAACCTCTTGCCGCACACCTCGCAGGTGAAGATGGTGTCTGCGGCTGGCAGCTCGGCGGCGGGGAGCTCGTGCGAGTGTTTGCTGATGACGTGGTTCTTCAGGCAGCGGTAGCTCTTGCCGCAGACGGAGCAGAGCTGCCTCTCTCCGGTGTGGATCACCTGGTGGCTGCGCAGGTTGGCGGCCTGGGTGAAGCCCTTGCCGCAGGTGGAGCACTGGTGCGGCCGCGCCTCCTGGTGCACCAGTTTGTGGCGCGTCAGGTGGCAGGCGTGGTAGAAGCTCTTCCCGCAGACGTCGCAGGTGAACGTCTTGTCGAAGTGGGTCATCCTGTGCGTCTTCAGCACGCTGATGCAGGAGTAGCCCTTCCCGCAGATGTCGCAGTGGCAGGTCTTCTCGCCGGTGTGCCGCGCCTTCACGTGCAGGTTGCGGTGAGCTTTGTGGTTGAATCTCTTGGGGCAGTAGTCGCAGGTGTACGGCAGCAGCCCGTGCTCTTTGATCTCGTGTTCGCGGAGTCTCAGGATGCCGCTGAACGGCGTCCCGCACACCGAGCACACCGGGTGGGCCTTCTTCTCGTGGTCGGACAGCCGCTGTGCGCTCGGGAACAGCATCGCGCACCGTGAACACCGGTGGTGCGTCTCTGCGGTCGGAGACGGCCTCGCGCCTTTTTTCCGCCTGCTGCAGCGCTGCTTCCTGCCGCGCGCCGCAGAGGCCCCACCCTCCGGCGGCGGCGAGGACGGCCGAGCGTACTCGTGGTCGGGGACATCGGCCTGCGGGGGAGGGGAGGTGGAGGAGCGCTCGCTGCGCAGAGTCATGGCTTCACCTGTAACACAGGAACAGGCAGGTCATCGGGCTGCGACGGATGCAAAGAGAATTTCAACAAACACAACAAAACATGCTTCTGAGAGAAATGACAAACCCAGCTTTGCCTCAGCAGGGATTATTGTCACGGAAGTCTGACTTGAACACGTTGTACATATTCTGTAAATGACACTTGACCTTCGTTTGGTCAAAGAACAACCTAAACACAGCTGAACCGGGCAGGAAATGTGCCGCAGCACCAAAACCAGCAGCTAAAAGAGGCCGCAGAGCTCCGTGGAGACGGGTCTCTGTGGGTTCGCAGCTATAAGAGACACGTTGGTATAAAGGTCTTTCTGTTTCCCCTGAATATCTAAATGTACGGTGGCTCACAAGAGGCGTTTCTTTTACCATCCAACCAAACTGGCTAAAGTTAGAGTTAGCAAGTAGCAGCTAACGGTGGAAGCATCTTCTCATCTGACTGAGTTCTGGTTACTGGCTGAATGAATGGAGTCAGGTAAACTCGCCGTCAGCGCTGGCGTCGCCCTCCAGGGACACCAGCACACACTTGGAGTGGACAGCAGCGCTCTACAAAACAGAAAACAGTAACCGGTGTTGAGCGTGCTCAGAGCTGCGAGGATCTCTGCCTGTTAGTGTGGAGTCACTCACTGACCCCGTAAACCAGGATGTAGGTCTGTTCTGTGGGGGGGCGCTCGCCGCCGCCGTCCTCACCTGAAACACACAGGAAACGCTCGGTCACGTCAGCTGCTCTGACCCAAACACAGCGAGGTTTGTCACGGTTGTAACCCTCTGACTGACTAACTGTGCGAGCGCCGCAGCCGTCACGCCGTCTGCAGTATAACCCGTTAAACCTGCGCCCACTGGAGGCGCTGCTTTTCGCCGCCAACGGCTCCGGTAGTTATTAGAGAACTTTCTTTACCGTTGCTTGTCTGTTATTGTGTCTCACCGAGTCTCGAGCACCGCCCTGCTGGTCAGAGGGGGAAGATCCTCGGTGACCCCTCTCTCCAACTCTCGCTCACGTCTCCACCGTAGTCTCACGAGACTTCAGACACAATAACAAACAGACCGGAACAGGCGAAAGGTAAACAAAGACATGTTTCTCTGATGTTGTCAGACACTTCTAATAACAACCTGAGTCACTCTGGCACAAATACCTGGAATGCACCCGAGGACACTCGGGTCCAAACGCACCCGAGGGCAGTGGGACCCGATCGCACCCGAGGGCAGTCGGACCCGAATGCACCCGAGGGCAGTCGGACCCGAACGCACCCGAGGGCAGTGGGACCCGAGGGTAGTGGGACCCGATCGGGCAGTGGGACCCGATCGGGCAGTGGGACCCGAACGCACCCGAGGGCAGTGGGACCCGATCGCACCCGAGGGCAGTGGGACCCGATCGCACCCGAGGGCAGTGGGACCCGATCGCACCCGAGGGCAGTGGGACCCGATCGCACCCGAGGGCACTCGGTCCCGATTGAACCCGAGGGCACTCGGTCCCGATTGAACCCGAGGGTTGTTGGGTCCAAACGCAGCAATGCAACAGGACTCTATAAGACCTGATCTGACTCTGGACCCAGACTGGACTCAGGTCCTGGGTTGGCTCTGAAGCCAGTAGTGCTGCAGCTTCCCTGTGTGACAGGGGCTGCTCTCGTCAGACTCACGTGGGTCCTTCAGATCTCCTGGAGTCCCCGCCTGCTTCCCAGCAGCCTCCTTGACCATCTTCAGGACTTTATCAACGGCTTCAACACACAAACCGTCCACCAGGGTGCTGAACTTCTCCTGAAGGAATGACAAGAATCACTGGAACTGATCGCACCAGACTCCATTCACATATTGGTACATTTAAACACATTCAACCAGTAGACCATTAAACTACTTGGTGCACAAAGTAAAGATCAACACATGAAGCACTTTTTATAACAAAATGCTGCTCAACACAT
The DNA here is from genome assembly GCA_011952105.1 of Coreoperca whiteheadi. Classification (NCBI taxonomy): domain Eukaryota; kingdom Metazoa; phylum Chordata; class Actinopteri; order Centrarchiformes; family Sinipercidae; genus Coreoperca; species Coreoperca whiteheadi. The sequence continues at coordinate 552,805 of CM022471.1, forward strand.
CCTTGAGACTGAATAAAAACAACATGAGTCAGCTGGCTGGGTTTTAAAAGGAATCATCAATATGAGGAGTGTCTCACCGGTTTGTAACATAATTCAACTCTGTCATTAGTACTTTGACTAAATTAGACGACTAAAATCATGTATTTAATCTTGCAGGGATTGTCATTTATCATCAATATATCAGTTTCATGGAGGGCTGCCAGGAGTTATGTTTGTCCAAAGGCAAATATCACTACGTGTAGGACAGGTGGCCCTACCTGTTGAGGCTGCTGGGTCTTTGAGTCCCGTTAACTGAAAGAAACTACAAACCTTCCAGAAACTCACCAACACTGAGAAAAGGTGTGCCGAACTGTGGAAGTGTAGTTATTGTCTCTCTCAACACGGTGTCGGACTCACCGAACGATGTTTAACACTACTTTTTACGCCTTAAAGTCTAAATTGTTAGTTATAATATGGCATGTGTCTAACACTGTATCTATACGTAGGTAGGCTAACACACTGAAAATGCTTAAATCAGAGGATTTTTCAACGGAGTTTGGTGTAACTATATGTAGACTATGAGTGTAAAGTGAAGCTCTTGTTTAATATTCGAACAGTTATCCCCATAATCTCTGGCTCCACCACCAACACACCTCTTGTCGTTACACCGGGAGCCACCGGAACCGACAGAGCTAAAGTACAGTTAGCTAGAATTAGCTGCGGTAGCTTACCTCCGTCTCGGGGTTTTGTTCATTCAGAGAGACTTTCTCCGCCGAGGTAAAAATCCCCGTCACCACCGCCCTGACGAGGTTGTTCACGATGAGCGTGAGTTCATGTTTAAAAATTATTAAATCAACCATATTTAATAATTCGCAAACTTAGCAGCCTGCTATCTTAGCAAAAAAAAAAACGGCTAATGCGGATAACGGAAGTGACGTAGTTGTCTCGTCCACCGGGTAACGGCTGCTGACGTAAGAGTTCTGTTGACGTTAAATTGTGTTTTACACGCAGAAACTTTAGTTTTTGTCTCTATGTATATTTGTTTTCAATGTTTTTTTATGTAGATATAGACAAGCTTACAGAAAGCACGTTTTGAGCCAAAATTCCAACTTTGATTAAGTAATCGTTTCTTAATAATTGTTTAATTTAAGATATTACGAGTCAATTTGCAATTTCAGACATCTAACTGTAAAGTAATGAGTGAAACAAAACATGTATTTTGCCCAGTTAAATATACTGAGCGATATCACTGATATCATTCCTACTAACTACATTGTGACTCATAAAAATGCATTTGTTTCAAAACTGTAATAAGTGAAACCTGTATAAATGTTATATTTTACTGTTTTATATGGAAGTCTGTAGCTGCCAACATTTAAATAATTCCATTAAATTAAATTTAATTTGTGTAGACAGGATGAACAGTAAAATTTAAATGTATAATCCAAATTTCATAATTGTGCCAGTTGTTCCGATGTCTTGTGAAATCTGTCACGTTAACTCTTGAAGATATTGTGCCATGAAAACGAAAAAGGCTGTTATATTTACATACATTAGTTATGGGATTCATGTATGTGTATTTATATTCTTGTATGTGTATCTTTTGCTCACAACCCCAAATTAAAAGTCTTAACCAGTTTTAAGCTGAACTAAGTCTTAATATTCTGCAGCGTTTGTGTCGAATGATCAAAACTAAAAGTTCCAAAAATACTTTTTTCTTTAATTCTCCAACCCTGCTGTACACACATGATAATAAACATACTTTTTAAATATTACATTTAAATTACATTCGTCCGCGGCGCCTCAGGCCGGCCGGTGCTCGACAGACAGTCAGACTATAAAAACACACAGAAGAAAACAGGAAGAAAACATTAAACGGACTCTGATTTTCCAAAAGTAAGAAGGGTATAAAACACGCTCTCGGTACAATACAGTAATAAACACGCAGACAGACGTCATCATTTACATCCTCCGGAAGCAGTTCGCCACTCTGTCCGATTCTTCGAGGTCGATCTTCCACGTTAGCTTGTTCCCGTCCTGGGAGCACAGAGCGGTCGCTAGCAGAGCTACATTTAACGCTATAAGTCGCTTTAGTTTCATAACCATCCCTGGATAAGTGACTCAAACACACAACCATGAAAGTATTCGTCCTTAAACGTGGCTGATTTCATCGTCAGCCTATAGCCTGCTGACGGTTGTTAGCGTGCTAATACCAGTCGACACGTGTTAGCATATTGCCCACCAACACACCCGCGCTCGGATGTTACATTACCAGTAAATGCTTGTTAGCGTGATAAAATATTGCCCACATGCTAACAGTTTAGCATAGCTCAATTTATTAGCATGCTAACAGGCTAACATTAAAGTGCATTATTAGTTTACATTTAGCGGAATGTTAGCGTAAATATTAGCAATAATACATAATAAGTGTAAAAAAAATCATTTCTCCTGCTGATATTTCAGCATGCTATGCTATAACATATGTTAGCATGCTAACATTTATTAGCATGCTACAGCAGTTCTCTAACGTTACATTTTATATCACCAGTAACTTTGTTGTCACCCGGAGGCTAATATTTAAGCGTGCTAACAGAGCTTTCTGTGACCATTTAAATAGTAACAAGCGACGTAATTGGCTGTCCACTGATTGGCTGTTCTTGTGATCCCTGAAAGGAGAGCCAATCAAATGCCTGTGCTCCCATCGCCATCACCGAAGAGTCGGACCCCGTTGGACCCCTCCAGCCTTCAGCTGCGCTCCGCCTCCTCGCCGCTGCTCCGCCGCCGCGGCGAGGAGGCGGACCTCGCGGCGCCTCCGGCCTCCTGCTGCTGCTGTTTGGAGGAGCTGGACAGGTCGATGGCCACCTCCTCCTCCATCTCCTCCATCTCCAGCAACTCCTCCTCCTCCTGCTGCTGCTCCTCCCCCACGTCGGAGCGACGGGGCGGGGACGGCGAGGCTCGGGAGGCGTCGCAGAACGAGTCGGACGGCGGGGGGCTGGAACACTTTTTGGACATTTCGATGGACTTCTTGTGCATTCCTGTGAGGACGGAGACGGAGACGGAGACTCAGTTCAGCCTGCGAGAGTCAGATATATAATAAAAACACTTCTTCTGGACGGGTCTGCAGCCTGAAAAGGATCAAACGTGTTGCCACAGGAACGCAGCTACAGCTACAGAAGGTCGCTACATGTCGCCAGATGACGTCATGTGTACATTTGCATATTCGTGACGTCATCGCGTCGTACTGGACTGCGTACTCTCTCGCGTCCTGCCTGCCTGATGAGCTCACATAGCCGACTCTGCTGTATTTTAACATGATGTAGCCGGCTGTCCCATATAAGACCGGGAAAGGAAACCGTTTGGTCGGCGGCAACACCGAGCAGCTCGCTCCGTCACGTCTGTGTTGCCACCTCAACGCCTCAGCAAGGAAAGTAGCTATTGGCTAAAAGGCTCTAAATGACGCCATCCCTATCCCTGCAGCAGGGCGGGGCTGCTGGCGAGGAGCGGGGGTAGTCGCTTCTTTGAACAGCTAGAGGGGTCTGAGTACTCGCTAAATATAGCAACAAAGGCGCTAAGTTGGCAACACTGGCCTCAGCCGCTGACGAGTAAACCTGTTGCTAGGAAACATCAGTAGCGCTGTCCAATCAGGAGTCAGTGTAGCGTCACAAGCCTCCAAACGTTAGTTTCAGAGGCTGAAAGATGAACCTTTGTGGCTTTACTTCCGTCTGCAGACGTGGAGAAGTCCGTGCTTCAGAGTTCGCAGTATTCAGAGGGAAGCATGGGATTATGCTAAGCTAACTGAGGTTAGTCAAATGTTGTTAGCATAACGTTTCGTGATGCTCCAGGTCGGAGATGCTATCTATCCACGGAGCACCGATTGGCCTGGTGCCGTTTCCTTCATACAACATTAACATTTAAATCTGTGACGTGGCCGGGAGCGTTTTCCAACCTTCATCGCTCAGCCGGCGGTGTATTGATCGGCCGCGTGGCGCCGTGCGTGTTCAGAGTGTATTGATGCATGTGTGGTGCGTGTGCGTGGCACTGACGTGCATGCGGCTCACCGAGCAGCCAGGGGGCGCAGGATCCCATCATGCCGTTCTTGGCGGAGTTGAGGATGGACTCTGGCAGCGGGATGGAGTGGCGCACCATGGCACCGTACAGGCCATACTCCGCCATAACGCTGCTGCGACCCCAACACTTCTCGCGCTTTCGCCACTTCGCCCGCCGGTTCTGGAACCACACCTGGAAAACAAATACCACACAATGCAAAGAAATTAAAAACCACACCTGGAAAAAAGTCAAGGTTCCTTCATCTTACGACCCCCGACAGGTCTCCTGCGACCCTGTGGGGGTTTCAGACCCACATGTTGGGAACCACCTCCTCCAGAACGTATTGGGAGAAACCATTTAGTGGCATGTAGGGGACAGACTGACAGCGAGAAACAATAGAAACCTGTTTCTCCTCATTAACTTTGTTCATTTAAACATTTTGAAATATTAAAAAAACGCTGATAAATACGATTAAGAAACCAAATATATATATATATATATTATATATATATATATAACACATATATTTGGTACTGCTCAAAAAAATAAAGGGAACACTTAAACAACACAATGTAACTCCAAGTGTTCCCTTTATTTTTTTGAGCAGTATATATATATATATATATACCAAATATATGTTTTATATATATATACACCAAATATATGTTTTATATATATATATATATATACACCAAATATATGTTTTATATATATACACCAAACATATGTTTTATATATATAAATACCAAACATATGTTTTATATATATACACACTGTGTATGTGTATCTGTTTTTGATGAGGGGGCGGCAGGTCACCCCGCAGTCAGCTGATCGTGTATCGATGACCCCCCACCTGTATTCGGTCCTCCGGCAGCTCCGTCTTCATGGCCAGCATCTCGCGGGCGTAGACGTCGGGGTAGTGGGCTTCGTGGAAGGCTTTCTCCAGCTCCTCCAGCTGGTGGGACGTGAACACCGTCCTGCAGCCCGGAGACAAGACATCAGCTGCGGACCCGTTACAGGCCACTGGCGGGAACAGGGTCGGTCCCAGCTTCGTTCTCTCCTGTGTCTAAGCTGCTGTTTTATCTGCCTTTCATTTGTTGCCATGAAAAGAGATCTAATCTAAGCTCTGAACTTTAGAAACCCAGCTACAGTAACATTTACATGGTATAAGACATGAATTACGATGGTGATCAAGAAAGAACAAAAAGAAAAACTCCTATGAAACACTCAGAGGCGTGCTCTGATTGGACGCCTGTCCCCAGGTGTGACACTCACCTGTGTCTCCGCTTCTTCCGCTTCTGGGAGCTCGCGGAGCTCTTGGAGTCGTTGCGGTCGGAGAGACACTCTTCATCTGCAGGAAGAACAAGAACAGCTGATCAGGTATCGATCAGGTATCGATCAGGTCGGGGCTCGAGTCTTTGACCACGAACAATCATTCACTGAGTAAAAAGGCTGGTGGGACCCCGAACCCATCGCGGATCTTGCTTTCTGACCCTGTTCTATCGGAACCAAACACATTAAAACCCAAACTGCTCGTTGTCGAACATTTCAGAAGCTAAAAGAGGATTTCAGTTTGAAAAGTTAATCCGAGGCGCACTGACAAAGATGCTGCTGCTCCACTTTAAAACAGAAGAAGAGAGTAAAACCGGGCCGTACCGGAGTACGCGTCCCTCTGGGCCTCCAGGTTCTGCAGGTAGTGGCTGTCGGCCCGGGCCTGCAGCAGCGGCAGGTGTCCCGGCAGGAAGCAGGGCGCCCCGGCGGGCTGCTGGGCCGCCAGGCTGCACAGGAAGCCGAGGCCGAGCGGCAGCGACCCTCCCGGGAAGGAGAACCCTCCGAGGCCGCCGCCGACTCCCTGCGGCTCCGCGCCGGGTCCGGAGCCCGCCGCCGACAGGCCCGAACCCGGGGGGCCGCCGGGCTGCTGCCGCACCTGCAGGTCCGACTCCAGGCCCAGCAGGTCGGTGATGGCAAAGCCTTTGGACCGGAACCCGGAGCCGTGCAGCCGGGACTTATCGATCCCAAACCCCGGAGATAACATCTTGACTTTGGGCTTCTCTTCGCCGAGCTCCTCCCGGGCCGTCATGCTGCTCATCAGGACTCTGGACTCTGGGCTCTGGTCTTTGGACTCTGGACTCTGGACTCTGGACTCTGGACTCTGGGCTAAGGTCTCTGGACTCTGGACTCTGGGCTCTGGGCTCTGGACCTTCCGAAGCGACGAGGAGGACGACGGACAGACCGGGACAGATCGGGACAGTCCGGGTGGCGGGCTCCATTTATCTGGCCCCGGTCCCCGGGGATCACAGCAGCATCCAATCACAAGCGAGAGCCGCGGCGGGGGGGCGGTTCCCGCTTCTCCCCTCAATCCCGGAGGATTAATTGCCACCAATTTTCCTTCAATCCGATCAGGATTTTCTCTGAGTGGACAGAAGAGGCGGTTTTAATTTCTGTTGTTGATCTTTGATGGGACAGGCCGCGTGCCTCAATACAGGATCAATGACTCGGGGCCGCGGGGGGGCTGTGGCTCTACAGGGCCTGGAAACCCATGACGACGACGACGATAATAATAATTTGGATAATAACAACAATAACAACAACAATATCAATAACAATAACAACAATAACAATATTAACAATAATAACAACAATATCAATAACATGATAACAATAATAATGATAATTTTGATAAAACAACAATAACAATATTCATAATAATGATGATGATAATAACAATAACAACAATAATAACAGTAACGATGATGATTTTAATAATTTTGATAAAAACAACAACAATAATAATGATATAATAATGTTGATATAATAATAATAATAACAATACTTTTGATGAAAATAATGTTGATAATAATAACAACAACAATAATAATGTTGATGATAATAATAATAATAATTTTGATAAACATAATAATAATAATAATGATGATGATCATAATAATTCTGATAATAATAACAACAATAATAATAATGTTGATAATAATGTTAATAATAATAATAATAATGATGATGATGATCATAATAATAATTCTGATAATAATAACAACAATAATAATAATGTTGATAATAATGTGAATAATAATAATGATGATGATGATGATGATGATCATAATAATAATTCTGATAATAATAACAACAATAATAATAATGTTGATAATAATGTTAATAATAATAATAATGATGATGATGATGATAATAAACCACGCGAGGTTCACAGCTGAAACGTTGCCCTGAAACATCCCCTGGCTGATGACAAACCAGTTGGGAATTGGAACACTAACAACTGGTCAGAAATGCTTCAAGACATTTAGTAAGAAGCAGATGTTCCTGACAGCAGCTAAAAAACAAACATTTCGCGGTGAAAGAAAAAGGAACTGTTTCCAAAGCTGAGCTGCAGATTAGTTTGACTCGAGTTGGTTAGAAGAGGGGGAGGTTCCTGCGAGGCAGCTGTGTTCACTTATTCTTTGTAACCACAGAGAGTCACATGTTCAACACATACATGTATTTAAATCAACAGGTGCAGAGCCCACCAGGACATACACATACTACAGTAGTGTGTGTATCAGTAGCAGTACTACCACAGAGCAGGATAACATACATCATATTACTGATGATACTTGTTGATGCATTAATGAGCTCGCTGCGTTCTGCCTGTGGATTTCACCCAGGGATCAATACAGTTTAATCTTAATCTGCAATAAGAAGCATTGCATTATTATCAATGTGCAAAGTAAGTAAACATTTCCCTCGCAGACGCAGTTCTGTCTCAGAGTGAATGAGAGGACGTGAGCATGCAACAGAAATGAGCAACATGAGAAATAATAAACGTGACCAGAGTCTCTCAGAGAGATAATCATTATTTAATAACGGACTGATCTCGTTCAATAATAAGAATATTAATGACATTAATGGGGCCTCAGTGTCGGCCCTTTTAAATGATTTATAGCCGTAATCTCTAATCTCCTTCACTTGATTTGGACTCCCGGTGACGTCGCTTTTGGATTCACAATAAAAAAAATAAATAAAAAGGAAAACAGGGAGAGATTAAAGTTTAAAAACAGCCTTAAATTTGCTTTAATTATCTCTGATAAGCAGATTCCTCTAATTGCTTTTAAAACCAGTTGACCATTTTTACCTACACACACACACACACACACACACACACACACACACACACACACACACACACACACACACACACACACACACACAACACACACACACACACACACACACACACACACACACAGCTGCCAGCCTGCAGTCAATCCCGAGGGATTAAGCACAAACTTGGCCCTAATTTTACAAACTGACTTTCATCATGAGGAGCTTCGTTTTCTGTAACAGCTGATTTTCACTGCAGCTGATGGCAACTGTTTATCACAATATATACTTTATTACTATACACATACACCGTATATATATATATAAATAGTACAATATTAATAAACTGTGAGAGTTCAATACAATTCTTAAATTAAATGTAGGTAAATGTCAGCAGGTTCTGTAGCCGCCTTTAAAAAGCTCCTGAAGACGCAGCTCTTCCGTCAACAGCTGACTGACCATCACTGACTCTTCTTCCTTTCTACCTCTGCTCAAAAAAAAGAAAAAAAACTCTTCCTATTCTCAGCTCTGTATCCTGTGCTGGGTTTTAATCAGACTCGATTTTTGATGCACTTCTGCTTCTTGTTACCTTGTGGTGTTATAACTGCTTCCATTGTCTTCCTCACATGTGAGTCGCTTTGGATCAAAGCGTCTGCTGAATGACTACATGTAAATGTAAAAGTACAAAGTAAATGAACAATAATCTGCTGCTGAAGTAAAGATGTTTCAGTTTCTAATCAAATCGACCTGCTTCATTTCTGCAGCGTGAAACAACGAGCGGATCCAGGAGGTTTGCAGAAAACACCTGAAGCCAGGTGGGGATGTTCCCACAGGTGAGGCGTTAAGGACCGAAACAACTCCATGAGCTGATTCTGTGCTCGGAAACATGACATGCATCACGTTTAGCCGACTGTTCCGATGCTCTGAAAGTAAACTCTTGAATAAGCATCAGTACATAAAGTCCTGCTCCTGTTTCTGACGTCCTTCTGCCAACTGGGGCTCTGAAGCTCGAACATGAAGTCGGCGACCGTCGTTGGCTTCTTTAAACGCCTGTAAATCATCATTACTGACTCCAGAGGGAAGCGTGTCGGCGGGATGTCAGGGTCGGTGGCGTCCACATCACGAAAACGCAGCTGCAGCTGATTACTGAGGAAAACCAACAGCTGGAGTCCGACTGCCACCCAGGTAACAGGTGACAAGCAGGTAACCGGTAGGCAGA
>CM022471.1:619743-635435 GCA_011952105.1 Coreoperca whiteheadi
TCGGCAGCGTGTAGTTGCAGTACTGCAGTATAATCATTAATGTGGATGTTGCATTTTGCGGCTGCAGATGTTTACCTGCTTTATATCCTGTTGGCTGGTTTAACCTGCAGCAATGCATCATGGGCTATGAGGTCATCACGCCGTCCCGTTAGAACCTCGTATCCCTCAGAGAAACAGCTGTTTTCAGCTCTGTGATGCTGCAGCTGATCCGAGAGCAGTTTAAAGAGTTTATTGAGCTGCTCAGCAGGTGAAGGGAACCCTTCGTCCTTCAGCTCGTCAGACGCCTGGAGATACGAGGTTTCCCTGACAGGAAGCAGCTGTCAGACAGACATAGAGGAGTAAAAAGTACAATACCTGAGATGTAGCAGAGTAGAAGTGTAAGGTAGCATAAATAATACTGTAGGTATTATAGGTTAAGTAAATAAGTACCTCAAATGTGTACTTAAGTGCAGTACTTGAGTTAATGTACTGCTGTAAAGCACCTGAAGCTGTTAGCGGAGCTGAGTCACTTCCTCCTACTGAAGTCCAAGATGCCCCGTCCATCTTCTCCCCCAGAATCCTTTGTGCAACGCGACCTTTGACCTTTAAAGTGAAACGATGTGAAAGTTGAGCTTTGATTTGATGAAGTCTGAGCTGAAGCAGCTTTGCGTCACTCCTGTCGCAGCAGATTGACTGCAGGCTTTAACGTTTCGCTGTGCTGATATGAAAGGTCAATATGTAATCTAACCACATGTAATCTAGTCTATAATCTAACCAGGACGCTGGTTCCTGGCGGAAAGAGAGACCGGTAGGGACCTGAACATCTTCTGGTCCGACGAGGCTCCACCGGCGGTGGCATCGACCGCCTGGGCCGTCCATCTCGGGGACAATCAGCGGGGGAGTTCTACTTCCTCCCGCCGCGGGATGCTGAGGGAGGCCGTGACCACACGGTCTCCTCAGCACAACACCCGGGCCAGGCCGCCCGTCCACAGTGTCCTGTGGTCACTCCACCCCTCCTCCCCTACTGCTCTGATGGTTGATTCCATCATCAGGAGTGTTCGTTTGTTCAGCGCAGCCAGTAACCTGATCCCAGGTCGACGCAGAGGCCCCCCGGCGCGAGACTCCGATACACGAAAATGACGTCATCGCGCCGTTCGCTTCGGCCGCTAGTTGGCGCAACGCTTGGTCGTGCACCTCAGCCTTTTTTTTAACTAGACGCCCAGTTGACGTCTTGCTTGTTCACATGGTGTGCTGCTTGCACGCCCCCTGGCGTGTCGGAGAACACTGAAACGCCTCTGTGCTCGCAGCTCTGCGGAGGCCCGAGCCAGGCGTCTCCAGCTCCAGCTAGCATAAACTAAAGCCTTACGCGGTCTCCCTGGCGCCACGACCCGGCCATCCTGGAAAAGCTCCAGGATCTCCATTAAAGAGTTGTGACACCGTCGGAGCTTTGGACCTCCTTTCTAACCTTCGAAAACAGCTTTTATCGCAGGTCCCATTCCCTCACTGGGCCGTCGCCGCGGAGTCCTGACCCTTCACAGCCGGCCTCGGCCTGCCCGCTTCGATCAGCCGGCCTGCCGGCTTCGGTCGGGGTTTCATTGACAATTTTAACTTGTTTTGGGATCGATTTTCTCTTTAAGAAAGACGGACGTCACCCAAACAAACGAGTGCCTGCCGCTAACTTACAGCACGTGGCGCAGTCCTCTCCAGGTGACCGACTCTTTACACTCCACTCACAGACCCTCGAATCCCCCTCTCCTTCTTCCAGCGCCCCCTACTGTCCTCCCCCAGCATCAACACCTTCACCGGTTCGTCTCCCGATCCCGGCAGCCGTCACAGAGGGCTCCCCGTCCACGTTGCGCTCTTTAAAGGCTTAACAACAATCTTCTTTACATGAACCGCACAGCTGTCGGGCCACCGGTCTCTATGTGTAAGCTGGCCCTCTTTAGTGGGAGCGCTCTCTCCAAAAGGACTTTTATTCTAAATGGGGTTATCTCCTCCACGCTCCCAGGTTTCCTGTTCCTCACTGAGACTTGGTTGGAGTCTGGTGAATATAGCCAGCTTTTAGAATTATGTCCCCCAGATTAGGACCTTTTCAGCTCACCAGGGCTTAGTGCTCGTGGAGGAGGACTCGCCGTCATTTCAAAAGAATGCCACCAGTGCACTTCCATTGGAACTAATGTTCACAGCAGTTTTGAGGTTTTTATGTTTAAAGCAGGTGGTACAAGTTTGGGAATCTCTGCCCATCAGTGTTTGAGGTGACACCCCCTCCCCAATCCTCAGTTACCCGTTCGTTGCTCCCGCTCTATAAATACATCTACTGCGAGTCATTTCTCAGTCTGTATTAAGGCCCAACCCCTTCAGATGAGCACAGACCAGGTCATCACAAAGCTTAACTCAATCTGTGGAGACGTCGTGGACTCTGTTGCGCCGACCGTCAGAAGGCCTTATTAAAAGACCTAACCTTGACAATATGTAATCTAATCTAACAATATATAACCTAGAATAATGTAATCTAACAATATGTAATCTGTCTTCAATCATCGTGTTTCTCTGAAGCTAAATGACTGAATGTGGATGTTATTCTTGTGAAGCTTCAGGGAACATTGGTCGCCACACAGCTGTGATGTAAGAATATATAATCTATGATACACGTCATTTAGGGTCCTTTTCCCAGAGCACGATGGTTTCCAGGGAGATGAATTCTTCTGTCATTTGAAAACATCCCTGGATGAAACAACACACACACTTAAAGGAACAACAGTCTTCAGATTTCAAATAAAAGGGAATTTTGAGGATTGACCCTCTGAGGCTCATGAACTGTAAATGTGTCCGCCAGCTGTTTACCTGTCTGAAACTCCACCTGTGCAGCAAAGTGCCTTAAAATAGATCGACTGGCTGAACACAAATACACACGTGCACAGTGACAAAGTATTTAAGGGGGAACACATCAGCAGATTGTTGAATAAGAATCGAGGGAGTTCTGAATGACACCCACTGTCACCGGTTGTCCCAATTAGCCAATCAGGGCACCCTCCTGAATGAATAATAAAAGGCTGATGAAGTCTGCGAGTCCGTCTGGTTCGTGTTTGGATGTCTCGCAAGCACAGACGGCCTCACTGATGATGAAATGAAAGTGGGCTGTTTGAGATGAAATCGGATCCATTCGTGTGTCGAGGGATTTCCTCGACTGCGACTTTCCCGACTTGCAAAGCAATCTTATATATATTCACAAACATCGTGTTCAAACGGGATCAAAAAAGGAATTTGTCTCTTGCCGTTGACGACCGTACCTGTGTCCCATTGGGGGGACACCGGAGGGGGAGGGGCTTATCTCTATCCCGACTGTCAGGTGGTCAAAGTCTTTCATAAAAAGTGGCGGACTGGTCTGAACGCTTTCTCTAAAGTGCCCTTCAGGTCACAGTCCGTAAAGGCCTCAGTATGCTCCCGACGCTTTCCAGCTTGTGAAACACTGTTAAGCCCTTCCTGTACCTGCTGACCTGCAGAACACCTGCTGAGACCCCGACTGGGAGCTTCGGGGCTCGCCACACTGGTGCATGTACCAGAGCCTGTTAGCCTGTTAGCCTGTTAGCCTCGCTGCCGTTAGTGCTAATACTCGCTCCGATTTAAATACCTTCGTCGTCTGCGGGTCATTTCTTATTCCTGCTGCTGCCGCGATACAACGAACATACAGGCTGGTAGATTTCGGTTTGTTTAACGGGAAGGTGACGCACACGTAGCATCAACGCAATTATAACAGGAAGTGAAGTAAAAACATTTGTAGATGTCTTTAAGCTTTATGACGCCTACAGCTTCGTATTTTGGGAGGGCGACGATGTTGCTTTACTTCCACACTGAAGGATGCACAGCACCCAGTACTGGAAAACTTGAAACACTCAAAATACTTGGTACATTTAAAGGTCCACAGCCGGTTATACTGAGGCAACATCAAACTCCTCTGCACTGTTCGTGTCCTGGCGTTCAGTAATTTCCTGTTTCGCTTGTCTCTCTGACAGATCATCACCTCCTGAGGTCTTGGATTATGTGTAAGCCTTTTATCCGTCATTGCATGAGTTATACTGCACCTACCCTGCCTAATCGTCTGCATTTGGGTCCTACTCCCGCCTGCCTGGTCCCCCCGGCGTGACCACCATTATGACACCTGGGTGTCCACGTAGAGACAATAATAAAGTCCCAGAGGGCCATAAAAATAACTATTTATTCTATTTCCAAGCATTAAAAAATCCACTGAGCACAAGAAGAAGGTTCATCAGACCTGTGAAGAAACATTATCGCTAATCAGGTTGGGCCTGAACAGAGTTTATTTTTAGGAAAACTTGCTGCACAAGCACTTTGTGTGTTCAGTGAATAAACTGTGGGATGATTCAGAGGATAAAAACATGATTTCGTGCTCCACAGTTTTTCATTTGGACTCTGCTGCATTATAACAGGCCAATCCAATTTTCATTTACTAGCATGGCTCCTTCCTAGCTGAGGGCTGAGGGGGATAAGTGAGTAAAACCACTTTGTTTCATTATATAATGATGGAGCGGAGCCCGCCGCTGCAGCAAATATAATAATATTAATGGGATAATTTAATGCAATTTTCTTTATTTGATGCACTCTGACTCTGACGGCTAATCTGAAGGCATTGTTTAAAATAGATTGAAAAATGAAAGAAGTCCAAACAGCTAATCCTTCTCTGAGGTCAGCCAGACTGGTACTAACAAGTACATTTACTCCCAGGAGCTGAGTACAAATACCTGAATGTTTGTATCTTATACTACATTATTCCTTTTGAAGACCACACGCTGGTTCAATCCAAAGAGGTGTGCTCAGCACAGACGCAGACAGGTGATGAGGTTAGCGGAGGACGTCGTAGCCGTTTGTCGCCTGTTTCCCAACACAGATGAGAGTATTCGGCTGTGCCTGCACTCCCCTGTGGGCATGATGAACTATTTCTCTTTCTCAGTCTGTTTTGCTTCGAATGACGATTTTTTTTCTTAAAACTCTCGATCATCTGGATGAGAGCCTCCGTCTGCGGACTCGTCCCTGCCCCAGCGTGATGTCATGGGAGGGCGTGTAAAGAGCATTCGCGAGTCAACTTTCCGCGTGTCATTTAATGCTGTTACAGATGGCGCATTTCATGAGTTTTGGACGTGCAGGAAAGGATGAAGTCATGTGACCTTTGTCGTCCCGGGAACAGAATTAAAAACACGTGGTCCGCGTTGTGAAACGGTCACAGTTTGGCTAGGTTTAGGAACAGATCGTGGTTTTGGTTAAAATAAGTACGCTAGTTACGTAACTTAACTTACGTAAGTAAATTGAAGTAAGTTGGCTTTTGGGGTCACACGGGGCATTAACGGCAGTCTCCTGGGCGAAAGGCCCATGTTTGTTTGACCCGTCCACCCCGAGCTCCTCCATACGCAGACTTCATCACTCTTTAAACTATCTCACCTGACATTTTGTCCTGTATGACGTTCGCGGGCAAAATGACACAATAGAAGTCTGTAGAGACTAGATGGCGTGAAATGACCTAAGACATGTCATTCATACGCCAACTGGTGATACCAGGCTGCCGGTTCAGGTGTTGAGACTCTGACTCGTCTTAGTGGGCAATTACAGCGGCCAGGAAAGTAACATTCAGGTCGATATTTCTTTGTTTTTTTATTCTTGTGTGGAACGTTTTAGCCGATTGCTAAGTCGGCTTTGCCTTCCTTACAGAGAGCTGGCAGGACTCCGTCCGAACCTGAACAGGGCGCCAGGCCGATGCCTTCCAGCTTTGTACGTGGAGACCCTGGGATTTTGAAAACGCAAGAGGCCGGCAAAGACAGGCGTTAGAAATTATTCACAAAACGAGTCCTCGTTTCCCCGAATCTCCACGACGAGCGCAAAGCCAGCATGAAATACACCAGAACTATCCAGTGAATTGACAATATAACAATATTTCCATTAAATTTGATTTTAATCACCTTAAAAGACTGTTTGGCTGGATTATTTAGCACCAAGTCAGATATATTGGAGGACACTCATTTTGCTACAAAAAGTAAGAAACATCGCATTTGTACGTTTTATTATTTTATAACTTTTACATATTTATAACGCTCTTCTGCTGTTTCATATTAAGACTGAGGGGAGAAAACAATCAGGCATTACAGGTCAACATCAAGAGCTGCATGTTAATGAGACACTTTCCAGTCCGAAGTCCGTAATGTTGGAGGTCCCCCAGGGAAGCAGCCTGGGGCCATTCATCTTTAATAATCTAATCTCTTTATGAACGATTTAAAATGTGCCTCTGCTGCCCCTGATCGTACCGGACCATCGGGATGTTGGGACATTTTCAAAGCTTTCCCTTTCAAACAGACTTGTTTCAGGCAGAAGATGTGAGTGTCTCGCTGAAAACTGAAGAAGGCAGAAAATCTGACTGCTATTTAATTCTGGGTTTCTTAGGCGATTTGTTGAAACCTTTGAATCTGAATTTAGAAAACAATCGTCCTTCAGTCCTGAACCTGTCCTGCAGATCATTTCTGTGTCTAATGGCTTGTTTTCTGGACTAACCAGCAGAGTTAAGCCCTCAGGACAAGAACACACTGATTAATAATAAAAATAATAGATAAAAAACACTTTAATCTGCCTCTTAATGTACCCACAGTTGTCTAATCCAGATCTTATTTGTTCTCCGGCCTGCAGTGTATTTTCCTGCGGGATGAGATGGTGTTTAATCGACTTTGGGAGAATTAGTCATTCCTTATTACCGTCGTGGTTTTTACAGGACTTTCCTGGAAAATCCTATTCAACACACATTTTAATTTCATTTCTGCGGCTCAATCATGTTGAGGGCAATGTAAATAATCCAATAACATTAATCATCATTTCTTTTCCTTTTTTCCTCTCCAGAAATAGCCCAGCAGCAGGCGGATTGGACGGGCGGAGACGCGTCGTTCACTCTCCGTTATTGGTTTTTTAGACGCTCTGATGGTTTTATAAAATGTCATCATGACCCCAATTACTCAGCAGGAGGAGAATATTTCTTCTGTTAATCTGAGGAACATCAAATCTTCTGGTGTCCTCCAGTTTCATCAGCAGGTGTCAGAGGCTGAAATTAAATATTTTTATAATCCAGAATCAGGAGCGAGCGCAAACTGTGTTTTATTCTCTCTCGGCTTCCTTTTAATTTATTCACTTCTTAAGTTGTAACTTTCTTCCATAATATCCGTTATTCATTCTTTTAGTTTTCCCTATTTTGCTGATTATGTGCTCCCAAAAAGAAGAGATTTTACAGATTTCGAACGCTGTTAGTTTTACATATAAAGCACATGAAGACCATTTGTATGTATGGAGTGGACCGAATGATCACACAGTAAAAGCCTGTGATATAAAATATTCCTAAGAACCATAAATAACTTCACAAGGGCAAAAGACAAAGAAAATACATATATTATATAGATAAAAAAATTAATTGCCAGTAAATAAAATATATTTAGAAATGCACAGATAATTCATGCCAGGACAATAAAAAGGAATGACTTAAATAAACATGCTCATGTTAAGTCAAAATGAAGACTTTTTAAGTGTACCCTTTGGAGTGTTTGACCAGTCGCTCTGTGGAGAAATGTTCTTTTAGTCAAACCACCAGCCAAGTTTTAGTGAGAAG
Organism: Coreoperca whiteheadi; assembly: GCA_011952105.1. NCBI lineage: Eukaryota > Metazoa > Chordata > Actinopteri > Centrarchiformes > Sinipercidae > Coreoperca > Coreoperca whiteheadi. The sequence continues at coordinate 627,374 of CM022471.1, forward strand.
CACCGAATGTAAATAAGAAGTCAAAATGATGAATATTTAAATGGAAACTAAAGTTAAATCATGATTTATGAGGCACATCGAGGACTTACAAAGTCTAAATATTGACTTCCGGATCAAGATTGTACTAAATCAAGACTGTGAAATAAAAGTGAAGTTCATACCTTACTAAGCCAACATTAGCAGATATTTAGTCATTAATTATTAGAATTTACTGAATTATGAATATGAGATTCTCAATCCAGATTTTTACTCACTTGATCAAAGTTTACTTAAATTAAGATTATGAGGTACAAAGTCAAAATGTAATTTTACTAATTAAAACTTTGAGACAAAGTCAAGATTTAAATTTTCCAAGTCAAAATTATGACTTACTAAATCAGGATAGTGATAACACTTAAGCAAAATGATCGCTTATTATGTAACAAATTACTTATTAAATCAAGCTTTTGGCAAACTTTCAATTACTTTTCAACATTCTAAGTCAAAATTATGACTATCAAGATCATTTATCTTGATTTAAAGGGGGCGTATGCGATTCTGGAGAAATTGACAAATACCATGATGTAGGGTTAGCTTAGCCAGCAGACAGCGATACTCACAACCCTCCTGCTGCTGCAGCTAACAACAACAGCACATCTTGGCTATAAAGTAAGACGAATGTCTGCGGGCGAGTCATTTAACGTTACCGGGCACACAGAGCACGGCTGGAACAGTGTCGTGTGGTTCGGTCAGAGCCACTTTGCTAGTTTCCCGTTTACAGCGCCGGGCTGAGAACAAAAACCGGAGTTCGATTTGGATCTCACACTGAACGGACAGCTAGCGGACCGCGAGGAGATATTCACTGAATGCGACAAAAAGTGTGTTGGATTAGAATCACATACTCCACCTTTAATAAATCATAATTTGGATTTAATCAGGATTATCAGGTTAAATTATGACTCACTGAATCGAGATTATACGATACTCAGTCAGGTTGTTACCTCACAGAGTCAACATTACGATCCAACACTACTATTCATCTATTGTCAAAACAATCAGCACAAAACGTAGCGTTCGTAACATTAAATATGAATATGTCATTACAGGGGGAAATAATACATGCATTTAAATTATGTTAAAAGAAATAGCAAAGATATATACATTTACATTTCAGAGGCACAAAAAATTTTTCATTTTTATCATTGCTACCTTTTGCTGGCAGAAACGAGCTTCCATACGCTTTACAACAGGTTTATAGTGGTGACTCGTCACCGACTGACGGATCGGGACATTAAGTGTTTTCATGTGGAGTCTGTCAGCTGAAATCGTGACACGCATGAACCTGTCCGTCAGAAAGCGTCCGTGACAGTATGAACAGTGTGTCCTCGCTGCAGCTGCTGCAGATTGCAGATGATAATCAGAGATGATAAGAGATAAATAAGATGCAGCCTAATAAGGCTCAGAAAATAAGGCAGCTCAGTCCAGATGTCCCCGCTGCGTCTTCTAATCCACGCCGAAGCTGCGTCTTACAAGATGAAAGTGGAATCTTCTATCAATTATTATCCAAACATACTGAATTATATCCGCAGAAATCCTTCAAATTATTCCCTAATAATCCCCGTGATGGGATCACATGACCCAGATAGAGCAGATACACCACCACAGTCACGTGACCTCCTGCTCAGCTCAGACTCTTCGGATATTTTCACCAAAGAAATGCAGGAAAACACGCACTTCTCTTATTTATGTGGTCTCAAACTTCCAGGAGCGACTTTCACTTCGTTAGTGGCTCATTAAGAGGACGTATGGCGTCTTTGCTTTCCAGCAGAAACGCCTTCCTTTGGTCAAATTAACAAAGTATAAAGTTGCCAGGACACAAAAACACAAGAGCGATACAGCGGGCGCCAACAAAACTACCCAAATAGCACGCGAGTCACTCGACATGTCATCATAGAAGGGAATCAAACCACGATGTAAAGGGGCCTCATTCCAACACTTTCTCGTGTCTTTTCGTATTAGAAGTCTGTAAATCATTCAACACTGTCAACGCGCCCGGCTTGAGACATAAGGAAAGTTTCTATAAACCATGAATTCTTCTCCAGGGTTTAGTGGGCAGCCTGAGATGTCAGGGTTTCTGACCTCCCGTCAGCGGAGACGTGCGAAGAGGACGGGGAGCGCCGCTGTTCTGCGTGTACTGAGCGCTCCTCCCATTCACTGTCTGCGTGTCGATTAACAACTTAGTTGGATTAGTGACAAACTGACGTAATTGTCTCTAAATGTCATTTGTATGTAAATCTGCGGGACGATTAGGATCCACTCAGCTCTGCTTTTGTTCCGTTGACCATCAGCGAGATGAAAATAAAAAGGCAGCAGGAAGATTACAGAACCATTAACGTCGCCGCGACCCATTAACTGATAAAAAGCCATTAGAGGCTTATGGATTAAATCACATATATGGAGCAGAGTGGTGATGAAGGCTCAGCAAGAGGAGGAGGAGGGCCGCAGGTCTGAGCTCCACCGAGAGAGCAGAGTCAGGACCGAGGAGACGGCTCATCGCTGCAGAAGTATCAGTACCTCTGATCGCAGACAGGAAGTGCCTGGAGCTGGGGGGGGTCAGAGGTCACCGCCTGCAGCTTCTCTAACATCCAAAACCTTTATCGCCAGAAAACGCTGATTTTAATTTAAAGCAACACAACGTAACTTTCTACCTGAACCACCCGCCCTCATCGCCACGACGACCTCAGGTCTGTTCACCGCAACGTCACACACGTTCTATTTATATATGTACACCACACACACACACACACACACACACACACACTATATGTACATGTACACAGATCTGTGTCTCTGTTTATCCTCCGTGTAAATATGAGTTTAGTTTTCCTTTTTTTATTTCTTCCTTTCGTGCTTCTTTATATACTTTCTTCCATTTTATTGTTTGTATTCTTTTCTAAACGACAGAAAGTGAACATTCAGAGTGTTTACAGGAGGAGGAGGAGCAGAGAGAAGGAGGAGGAGCAGAGAGGAGGAGGAGGAGCAGAGAGGAGGAGGAGCGAAGGAGGAAGAGGAGGAGTCGGTTGGAAGGATTTTTAGTGGTTGCTAAGGGTGTTGCCGTGCCGTATGATGTCCCTGAATATTGCTAAGGCAGGTGGTTGCTATGGTGTTTCTAGGTGCTTGCGAGGACAAAGGAGGTGGTTGCTATGGTGATTCAGGGTGGTTGTTAGGGAGTTCTGAATAGCAGGAAGAAGAGTAACGACAAACACACGCGTGGCAGCAGACGCGGCGACATCCTGCCTTCTAGAGCCTACAGCTCCCACAATGCACCTGCATGGACTCCTGGCTAGTGTCAGCGTCGTTTTCAGCTGAACCTGCAGCCCCGATGCTGTCCTGTCGTGACCGCCAGTCAATATTATGGGATGTTTGGCGTCTCCTCTCGGCAGGAAGGTCACTGTGTACATTTACTCCCGTACAGAGTATTTCTGTCTCCGATAACTTCAGGTACCTTGCAGATTCAGATTATTAATACAGAATGCGATCGACAGGTAAATGATGATGTAATGTTACAGATTGAGATTATTGACCCCCGTAAAGTCATTAAGTCCATTAAAATTATATGTTATTAAGACGCAGATACTTGCTGTATTTTTCATTGAAGATTAATAAGCTGCATCTTCTTCCCAGAGAACGGCGTCCACGCACACGGAGCGGTTCTTCTTCCTGCTGTTTCTGCTGAGTCAGCAGCCCCGCCGCCGCCCCCTGCAGGCTGCAGCGCTCATTACAGAAACCCTGTACCCTGAGGGGGCGCTGAGGAAAGGTCACGGGGTCGGTAACCGGGTTCGCCCTCTGAAGAGCAGGAATTAGGACGTTTACCTCACTCAGCTGATCGAACTGTGAGCGGTTTCTATTAGCAGTTTTCAAACGTTATCAGGAAAGAAATAAAGTCTGCAAGGGTCACGCTCAGCAACCAGAACAACAGTCGCAGTGGCATCTGAAGGGACTTGGAACTAAACTTTGACACCGCAAATGGATCAGGATGAAACTCGTATTACATTTATTGTTGTTTAACTGGGAGAGGCGGCCACGCCCACCTCGGAGACAGGAAGTGGACCCTTTGTTGGCGGCGGCGCTGCCTGGAGCGCGTTACCTTTGTTAGTGTCGAGTAACTCAGCCTGAACTGACCCACGGGACTCAAACACTGACAGCACCAACGAGGGGGGGCAGCCGATTGGCCGAGGGAACCTGGGAGCAGCACAGGAGGGAAACACCAGGTGACACTGATCACATGATCAGGAGCACAGCTGGAGGCAGGAAGCACTCTTACCAAAATAAAACAGGAAGCTCAAACCCAAAACCACCACGTACGAGACACAAGATTTATTCCTGAAGCACATTGAAGAACCAAAGTGCTGCGCAGGAAAGAATCAGTTTAACTGCCAACGGTACTGAGAAAGCTGCCAGACAGCCGGGGGGGCGGGGGGCTAACGTAGACGGGAGGTTATGAATCACAGTTTGGGTAAAAAGGGTTTCACTTTAGATCGTTGGCGCCGATGAAAGACACACATGTCATAGCAGCGGTTCTCCTGAGTTAAAGGTCAGGAGGTAACTGAAACCAGGATCCGTCCTCCGCAGGAGACGCTGAACGACAGACAACTGCACAGACGGTTACCAGCAATGAACAACGACGAGTTACAACACATTTAGAGTTAAAGAAGAAGCATGCTGAAATGTATTCTGACAGTAAGAGACAAATGAAATGTTCACTTTGTGTTTCTTACTTTTATAAATCTGTATTTCAACACGTCACATCCTGTACGTTAAATATCCTCCATGTTAAGTGACCCCCCCCCCCCAAACTTTATTTAGAACAATTACAAATTCAAGTAGGAATCTTGATTAGTATTCTACAAAGTAGAATTTGCAAGGCAGTGTCAACAACAAATGATAGATACAGTGATACACCAAGCTATAAAATTAAATACAGGTACATGTATTGAGCAGACCATATATACACACATCCATGTTAAGTGACTGATACGTGAAAATACTAAATGCAGAAGGTCTAATTATTTTAAATCTCTTTATAAAACATTTAGATTAGTTGTATGTAACCGGTACCTGTTTATTTCCATAATAAAACATTCTTGGTTTAAGACTTTTACGATTTAAATCATCATGTTAAATGTTTTTTGTAAAATAAACGTCTCGACGTGCGCTCGTGCTCTGCGCCACGTCAGCGCCTCCGCTCGGCCGGACGTCATCAGGCAGCGCCGCGTTGTTGGCGTCAGAGTTCGGCAGCAGAGAGAAGAAATGCGACGGAGATAAAGAAAAAACGGCTTGTTTAACGGCGCGGCTGCTGACGGTACGTAAACACACTTTCCGGCTTGTCCCATAACGAAAGCTGCTGTTAGCATGCTGCTAGTTTATCACCTTCATGCTAACCTACTAACTGTTAGCATCTGGAGGTCTGCTTTCTGTAAACAAACGGTCGCTGTGACGTTGCCGCTTCTTTCATGATTCCTGAAAGAAACGCGAGTGTGATCCTGTTGGAGCAGCCGCTTCTGTGATTCCACGCCAAACTCTATTCAAATATCTGACAATTTAATGCTGAATTATGAGTGTCTTACAAACAAGTCAGAAATTCACATAAAAGCACACCAAATTCCATTAATATATCTGTCGATTTAATGTCGGTTTGCATTCAGGCAAACAGTGATTGACATTGATGTCTTTTCTTTAATTCCACAGATGCAGACTTAGCTTGCAATTGTAGCAGAGCAACTTAATTAATGAAGCTCAAACTCCAGTCAAATATCTATCAATTTAACTTTGGGTTGCATATATTTATAAAACTTGGTGAATAATGAATTATTATAATTATATCATTATCAAATCATTTAAGGCTTGTTACTGGAAGTTACTAGCCTTTGGAAATGTCTAAAGAAATAAGTATAAAGTTGCCGTCAGTGTAACGTTATTTCTGGAGATCTAATGGTAGTTTGAAATAAAGTGTGACTACATGGACTTCCTTTTGTAGCAGCCACTCACAAATCAGAGCAACTAACATCATCCTTCACTGAACTCCATTCAAATATCCATCAATTTAATGTTGGATAGCTTATAGATACAAAACAACAATTAGGTGCCAATAATAAAAACTAACACCATGCAGTTCTTATTTTAATCCACTTTTATCACTTAAACATTTTCAGCAAGAGACTTGAATGACAAATGTCGTGTAGGTAGCTGCTAACCAGTTGCTGTTTTGGGGGTTTCCAGCTAAATATTTGAAACACGTGTGAATATATGAACGTATGTTGACGTAGTGGCAGCTCCTTACTAATCAGAGGGACTAACATGAATCCCAACCTAACTCCATTCAGGTGTCTGTCAATTTAATGTCTGTTTTCTTATAGGCAAGTGTACACATACCTAAAATATTTTTTACTGATCTGTAGGTGCCACTGGTGAAAACTGCATAAAATTACATACAAAACACCAAACAGTTCTTATTTGTATTGTGTTTGTTTCTCAGTATTCAACAAGCCAGAGGCCTTAAATAATGTGATATGTCTTCACACAGGTCCACAGTTAATTCCTTATTATTCAATCGTGAAACTGTTAATTTCCCGTTTATTTGCATTAAAATTGGCTGTGGTGAGTCAAGACCTACTGATCTGCTGACGCAGCTCCTCACCAGCCGTTTGTACCTGTCACTCTTAAACTGTTCCGTATCAACAAGATCCCACAAATCATCAGAAGTTTCCCCACATCAGAAGCTGTATTCAATTCACACACACATGCCAACGATTAAAAGTATTCAGAAAGTCACGTGAAAACTGAAGGTAGGACTGCTTATCCTCCTCCCTACATTCCTAAACTGCTGGCCATAAGCCTCGGGAACAATCTCATAGACCTTAAGAACCGCGGCTTTCACTGATCCATAACTATTGGTCAGACAAAGCTGAGTGTACCTCCTGCGACTTCCCAATCGACACGCTGCAACACGACCCTTTCAGACAGGGAACGCAGAGCTTCATTGAACAAGCTGCACACCCCCCCCCCCCCCAGATCAAACTGCGACGAGGAGGACCTCTCTCCAGCGTCGGGGCTCAACCTACCTTCTGAGTTTTCACGGTGATTCTAGCCTGCTCTATAGCACACGTCACTGCCTATCTACTGCGACCTGATGCCTTAACTTGTCATGTTCCATTTGCAACAACAGTAACGCCTTCTGCTGTTCAAACATCAAACCAGGACTCGAGACAAAGCAGTATCACCTTCAACACATGCGTCTCATACCAGTTAGCCTTTAGAACGGCCTTAACGGTGCTGTTGAGCCTCTTATCACTAATTTCCAACCTTGTAGTGGTTTGCAATTTTAAACAACTGCTCGTTTAGACCAACGGAGGTCTAGTCAACACGCTGGCTGTAACCAGTCGAGCAACACCACAGTAACTCAGCCCTGGTCTTCATGTGGTCACTTGTGCACCAGAGAGCAGTGGTGTGGGGCGGCGACCAGCCTCCTGAGACAGCTCTGACCACGTTCACCCCAACACTACAAACACCACAGACCAGCGAAACCCAAAGAGCAACGCTGCTAACAGGGGAAATAGTTTTAACTCCAAAACTACCACACACCAGCTCGTCACGCTTACCTTCCCTTGGTCGAACCAGGTGTTTCCAATCCACAGCTCCAGCCACGTCCTTCTGGACACAAACAAAGACACTCAGCTCACCCTGGTGTTTCTCTCCCACCTCAATTACACAGAACCAGATGCAAGACCAGATTATGCAAACAAATCAGGGAATCCCCTACGATCCCGCCCTCCAGGTGACATACGTACCCTACAACCCCGTCACTGATTGGTCCCGCCACTCCTCCGCAACTGGACACGCTCAAACATGAAGAGGGTAACTGATTAAATGCCCACAGATCAAAATCAGACGAACTGTCCCGGTCGGCTCGTGATAAAACAAGTTCAACCAAAGCCATGAACTTATTTATAACCAACACAAGCAACTTAAAACGTCACCGTTCGACGAGGTGCGGCCGTCAGCAGTGTTTGCAGGTGTGCACAAG
>CM022471.1:663166-703005 GCA_011952105.1 Coreoperca whiteheadi
TGAGAGTGTGAGTGTGTGTGTGTGTGTGTGTGAGAGTGTGAGTGTGTGTGTGTGTGTGTGTGAGAGTGTGAGTGTGTGTGTGAGTGTGTGTGTGTGAGAGTGTGAGTGTGTGTGTGTGTGTGTGTGAGAGAGTGAGTGTGTGAGTGTGTGAGAGTGTGAGTGTGTGAGTGTGTGTGTGTGAGAGTGTGAGTGTGTGTGTGTGTGTGTGTGAGAGTGTGAGTGTGTGTGTGAGTGTGTGTGTGTGTGTGTGTGAGTGTGTGTGTGTGAGAGAGTGAGTGTGTGAGAGTGTGTGAGTGTGTGAGAGTGTGAGTGTGTGTGTGAGAGTGTGTGTGTGAGAGAGTGAGTGTGTGAGAGTGTGTGTGTGTCACAGCTGATCGCACACAGCTTCTTCCTCCGTCCCGTTTGTTTCAGAAGAATCTGCGATGTTGGTTTCTCGCGGAGCACCAAGTGAAGGCCGAATGATTTGATCATTAAAGAGTTCCATCCTGAACGCAGGAAGCGTCAGAGCTCTACTGACGTGCTCGTACTTTAATCTGACAGTACGGGGTCAAACACAGAGGCCTTAAAGTAAGGGCGACGTCTCTCAGCCAGCTTTATTTTGAAAGTCTAACAGGACGTTGCATATTGGTAACTCGATCGCGGGATGAGAACGAGTTGAAAACGCGGCGTGACGGCGTAGTGATGAAGCTGGGAGCCCGTTAACGTCGTCCTCGGGGCCCCACTGTCGCCCAGGAACTGTCACAACTAGTTTATCTGGACTCTGCACGCTCTCTACAGCGCCACGTGTGGATTCATCCGCCGCTGGACGTAGTCCCCAAGCTGTTTCCCTCCAGTTCGTCTGATGGAAGCCACGGCGAGCAGCCGCTTCAGGAAACAACGGAGCCTGCTGAAACATGAAACACACTCTCGGGGAACTCGGTGCGACAGGTTGGTGTGTGGTTTCCGGACTACGCTTTTAAAAACGCCACTGAATGAGACCAGCGGCGGGCAGCGGTGTGCCAATCAACGGCCTCCGCCCTGCCTGAAGGTGCAGGCTGTCAATCATCTCGGTCTGAGTCTCCTGTGGCTCCACATGTACGTTACCATAGTAACCCTTCACATGTGATGCTCACTGCTTCTTTCTGGCTTCAGCCTACAAGCAGAGAGCGAGAACCTTCTTCGTCTTCGTCGACGTGGACACACAGCCAGCAGCAGAAGCACCTGCTCAGGTCACTGTGGGGGGGTCGTACAGGATCAGCAGCTTCCAGTCCGACCGGCTCTCCAGCCTCAGTGAGACCCAGTCACGTTATAGATTAGAGATCTTTCAGTAGAACATAAACTCCTGCTTCTCTCGGGTTGTTCTTAGATGCTAAATAAATCATATCAAGACAACCGATTAGAAAGCGACTTCACTGTTTCTTTACATTTACATTTGAACTAGTTTAAGTTATTATATTATATTTTATATAATTAGCAATTACTTATTCTACCCAACTATGTATCCTTCATAATGCATTCATGTTCATCTATTCTTTAGTTATTGTTTAAATGGTTTCCTTCTCAGCTGATCGGGAGGACTCAGACTTTCTGTCAGAATAGAAAGTTTCCATCCCCTGTTGGGTTTTATTTCACAGGTCTCCCCAGACGGACAGACAGGCGGTCCCGGGGTTAGCACACCCGTCCCGGACCCGGTCTTACCTCCTGAACGGTTTCCCCATGCTCCCCTCCGGTCCCGGGCCCTGCCGGCCGCCCGCTGCGGGCCCCGCGGCTCCGCCGCCGGGACGCTGCTTCAGGTCCGGGTCGCTGAGCAGCAGAGTGCCGGTGGTCCCGCTGTCATGCTCCGCAGTCAGAGAGTTATTCCGCTTTCGCATCACTGGAACGTGAAAGAAACCAGATGTGAGCCGAGTGGGTGACGCGCCGTCACCGCGGGCCTGTCGGCGGGGAGCGGGCCGCGAGCTGACCGGGAGACGGGCGGTGAGAGCCGGTGAGCGCGGAGCTGCGTCCCCGCGATGCCTCGAGCTCTCCGCCTGCACTGAGGTCCGCAGTCAGCGGCGTCCAGGCGCCGAGCTGCCGCGGCCAATCGGGGCGCAGGAGCACAACCACGTGGGCTCACCGTGCTGCGTCCACGGCCCCTGGGGAGCGTCGGAGCAGCGACCACCAAAACAAACCGGTTTATATAAAAGTCAGCGAAGACGGAACTAGTCCATGGTGCCTTCAGGAGCACCTCGGAAACACCAGCAGGCAGTGAATTCTCTCGCGATCTTTGCGGTTCAGTAGCAACAGAGCAGAAACAATGAGCTCACATTGTGATAAATGAGTAGTAGACAGCTGATTTCACTAACACAAACGTGTAATTGATGATAGTTCCAATCATGAATATTAATTCCTAGTAGGGACGCACTGCATATGACTTCTGGTCTGACACCGCCAAATGAAAATGACTTGTCGTGCAGAATAAATAATGCGTGTGTTCATGTCGAAGCAGCTTCGTGTTTAACTATCAGAGGGTTTGCATGTTAAATATATAACATATATCTGCAAACTATAGTAGAAGCAACGTTTCCCTGTACAATGTGGTGGAGTAGTAAATGGTAGCACTCAAGTAAAGTACAAGTAGGGCCTATATCAATTGAAGTGTTACAGTACTGCAGTACCAGTGTGTGAGTATAATCAGCAGCGTGTAGTTACAGTACTGCAGTACCATGGCGGAGGAGAAAGTTACATAAGTTACATAAAATGAAAACACTCATTTTGGACTTGAGCTCTGGAGTTTGATCCCAGCAGCCTTTAGATTCCCGACACACCAGAACATATAAAGACTCTCTGTATGTATTGTAGTGTATTATATTTTTGCTTTTTGCTTAGTGCTTCCATTCTTTTGTGCACTGACGTGACAGTGAGCTGCTGTTACAAAGAGTTTCCCCTCGGGGATTAATAAAGTATTTCTGATCCTGATATGCAGTCAATGATCTGAACAGTTAACTGAGTAAATATATGGTGAAAAATCGCCACTTTCAACGCTGAATTGTGTCAGGAGCAGCGGAAACTCAGTGTTCCTACACTCCTGGCTGCGGCCCTGAACGTGCCCCGGCTTCCAGGTCTTTCTACAAACATTCAAACTTCTCGCTTCTAACCTTCAGCACAGCCGCAGTGTTACTGTTGTTGCTGAACTCAGAACTCAAATGTCCCAAAAACACATATATATTTACCGTTCTCCGCAGAGCCACAATCCCGAGGACCATGAACGCAGCATGACGCGGAGCGACGTTAGCAGCGAAGCTAATCTGCTTAAACGAACAAACTTCAGTAAGTCACTGTCCTATAGTTTTCTAACAGCGCGGCGGCAGTAACACGACTGGCACCAGCCTCCGGTGGCTCCCTGCGGGCGGTGGAAGCTGTCGGGCGGTTGATTTCACTGACTGCGGTATATTTTTAGCCGCTGCCGCTGCGGAGGCTGCGCTGGAAGTCAGGCTGCGGGCTAAAAGCGGCGATGACGCGGCGATAAACTGCGCGTTCCCGCTGACGAATATTAAAATGAATAAAATACACGGCCCTACCTGACAGTGCGGTGGGGTTACAGCAGCTTCACAGCATGACTGTCTTAAATAAAGCGTTAAAAGGAGCTGTGCAGCGGCAGCTCGGTTCGCGGTTTGTCCCAACTCGGCATCCGGAGCGTCACGTGATCACAACACAGCGCTCGGATTTTGCCGCGAAACCGAGCCGACGGGCTTCAGCGAGGGTCGGCCGTGTTTCTGTTGGATACAGGCCGGGTTTGTTGCCTTGTGCCCTGCGTGTCCGGGTGTCGGGATGTTCTGCGAGAAAGCCGTCGAGTTGATCCGAGAGCTTCACCGGATGAGCGACGGGCAGCTGCCCGCCTTCAGCGTGAGTCACAGCCGCTCAGACGCGGCAAACTCCACTTACAATTCTACCATTTTAAGGGTTTCTTCCTCATCAAACATATACGCGGACGCATTAGTAATGTTTTCAACAGGTGCTTAGAAAACGTAGGAACTCTTTGAGATTTCCGCTCAAACCCGGTAAGTTAACGTCACACCGAGCGGCCGGTATTAACTGTTACATGTCAGAGCATCGAACCCCCGGCAGAGACTCACCAGGACCGCAGCCCAACACCAGCTGTGGTGTTTTTACACAGAACCAACTAAAGCAACAGTTGTGTCGGGGTGGACAGTACCCGGTAACTAAGGGAACGGGTAGCAGGTAACTAAGGGAACAGCAGGTAACTAAGGGAACAGGTAGCAGCCTGTCGGGTGGTAACTAAGGGAACCGGTAGCAGGTAACTAAGGGAGCGGGTAGCAGGTTCAGGGTGGACAGTAACTGGTAACTAAGGGAACGGGTAGCAGGTAACTAAGGGAACGGGTAGCAGCCTGTCAGGGTGGACAGTAACTGGTAACTAAGGGAACAGTAACTGATGTTGCTCACATGAACTGTCCTGTCTTCAGGAGGACGGACTCCGGCAGGTTCTGCAGGAGATGGAAGCTCTGTATGAACAGAACCAGACTGATGTGTGAGTCCAGACAAACATTTCATTGATTAGTATTGATTATTTCAGTGTTTAAATGTCTGTCTGACTTCTGTCTGTCTGTGTCTCAGGAACGAGGCGAAGGCTGACGGTCGAGCTGAGTTGATTCCCTCCATTAAACTGCGTCACTGCTGCCTGCTGAGGAACCAGCGCTGCGTCACCGCCTACCTGTAACCGCTGTTCACCTGTGCATCATGTGACCCTTTGGTCTGTTGTGTGATTGGTTCTTTCTAAAGATGAACTCTTGTCGTCCCGTCAGCTACGACCGCCTGCTGAGGATCCGTGCTCTGCGCTGGGAGTACGGCAGCGTGCTGCCCGCTAACGTCCGCTTCCACATGTGTGCAGAGGAGGTGAGTGTGACATCACTTCCTGTTGAGTCCTGTGGACACGGACCGCTCAGGACACACTGGAGGTCCAAGACTCCCAATCTCTTTCTTAGTTTTATTACATTATTATATACACAAAGTATCATTACATCATTATGTTGTATGTTACTCTGCCGTAGTGATCTCACACTTCATGTGACGCAGTACTGCAGTATCTGTTATACTGCGCGTGTGTGTGTGTGTGTGTGTGTGTGTGTGTGTGTGTGTGTGAGACCAGGTGCAGTGGTTCAGTCAGTACAAGAAGTCTCTGGCGTCCTTCATGCGTTCTCTGGGCGGCGGCGAGGGTCTGGACATCACTCAGGACGTGAAGCCTCCAAAGAGTCTTTACATCGAGGTCTGTGTGTAACCGAGTACATTCGCTCAAATACTGCACTCAAGTACACATTCGAGGTACTTTTATGTAGTGTTTTCTTTTCATGGTTCTTTCTGCTTGTTCTGTGGAAGTCTTGTAGTAAAGTCTACATTAGTGCGACGGTCACAGAGCAGCCGTTGTTTAATACAGGACCCTTGACCTGACGCTGACGTCGCGTTGTGTTTCCAGGTGAGGTGTTTAAAGGACCACGGCGAGTTCGAGATCGACGATGGAACTGTGATCCTGCTGAAGAAGAACAGCCAGGTCAGAACAGGAGGCTTCTGCTGTGATCTACACCACAATATATGTATTATTATTATTACACCCTGTGCTATATTACTACATTTCTCCTTATATCATTGGTATTATTACACCGTTGACTTATATATATGTTTCTGGTGTTTGCAGTTATAGTAGTTATTACTCACTTATCTTTATTTTATATACGTGCATTAGACGCAGAGTCCCGGCGTGGCTCCACCCTTTTGACAAATAAACGCAGGGCTCAGACGGCGGCTCTGAGGCCGCCGGCCCGACCGCTCGAGCTGGTTCCGATGTTTGACGCTGCGTTAATATGGACATCGTTAGTTCGGTCGCTCAGTTCATGTTACAGAAACTGCCAGCACCAAAGTATAATGCAGACGGGAAACAAAGGGTTGCCTCCCACCTTTAAAGTCTGACCTATTTTCCTTTAGTCCGCACGGGTCCAAGAGTCAAAACGTTCTTTCTTAAAAATGGATCCAAGTTGCCGGTGAGGTCATGTTCTCTCTCTGCATCGGGACTCGAATGATTCCTAATTGATAAGTAATATTCAAACCCTTGAGAAACAGTATTTAACCGCGTAAGAATGTGGAAACATGTAGAAGAACCGAGTCTGCAGGGCGGACGCACGGCCGCCATTCGCCACTCAAACAGGAAGTCGTCGCCCTAACGTCCGTCTCCCTGTCCACAGCACTTCCTGCCGCGGTGGAAATGCGAGCAGCTGATTCGTCAGGGCGTCTTGGAGCACGTCGTGTCCTGATGCCGTCGGAGGAGGGATATGTGAATATATGTGAGCGGCCTTTGTTCCCACGGTCTCTGAACACAACCAGCTGTTCTGATGTAATAATAACGTTTTTTTCTAAATGTTTTGGCTCCTGAAACTTTATTGACTGCTCAATCTCAAGACTAACATTAAAACCCTTTTCCTACGTTCTCTCTTTATCATTTAAAGGGGTTCAGTTTCGAGACGGATTCTTGATTTTGCTCAAATTGAGTCTTTTTGGATCCATTCTGGACAAATTAAAGTCACTCAAAGCTGTAAACTCAGGATTTATATTTGCCCATTGTAAAATGTAAATTATAAGTTTTTCTTTGCTTCCGCTCGGTACCGATCGTTAGTATTGATCCGTATCGGCTTCCTTTTACTGAACTCTGCTTCTTTCCTGTCACATCTAATATGTGCAGCTGTTGATGCGTCAGCCACATTTAATCCGTATCAAAGGACTCGATCTGTATTTCTGATCAAATGTCTGTGGCACTAATGATAGTAACGTTTGGTGTCATACATCACTATTTCTTTAAATAGACTGTTGTAGGTCTAAATCCCTGACACCAGTCTGTAGTTTCCTGTTTTACCTGAACGCTGCACGGGACCAGATGTCAGTTTACTTGCAGTGTGAATACAGCTGCTGAGTCCAGTGTGACACCAGTTCCAACCTGTGAACTTAATGTTCCCCAAATCAGTTCCAAGGATACAAACAAACAGCATTTTCTTTGTATCACAACACTGTGATTAAAAACAGATAATTTAATGTGGGTTTATGTCACATTATCAGAGTACAACAGGTCATTTCACCTGAACAGGTGAAGCAGAGTAACTCCGAGCAGGACGTCTCACTCGGAGGCAGAAACCACAGACTATCTGAACATGTGACGAGGACAGCAGCTGCCTGCAGACACTCGACTCCACAGTCACCAACGGAAGTCTCACTTTGACATTTAAAAATATAGAAAAACAAAGTAACATAATACCCTCATGGCTGAAATACTTCAGACTAGTGCCGTCGTGCTGTACGTACAGGTGTGTGCGTGCGTGTGTGCATGCGGTCGGTCAGAGTGGTTTTCCTTCGTCTTTCTCGAAGAAACCAAAGTTCCGTTTCTGTAAAGCAGCTTCAGGGAGGAGCACAGACAGAAGGATTCACCTGTTGAATAGAAGGTGTTACAGGAGAGGCTGCCGATGACTCATCTGAGAAAAAGGCCACACCCACAGACCTTTACCTGTCAAACTACACATCAGCATCTCACCTGGCTACTGTCTTTGCTCTGGTGATTTATTATTTCACAGGGACACGGTGAGCTTTTATTTCCTCAGGCGACCTTTGACATAAAATTCATGATAATTTGAATGTAGTTTGGTGGAAAAGACAACGTGATGCTGAGACGTCTGCCTGCGGGGAGGATTGTTAAGATTTAGAGAGCCATAATGTTTACACCGCTGTAAAATAAATTATCAGAGCAAAGGCACAGGAAACTACGGAGGCCCCACAGGCTCATATGGATGAAACAAACTACACATCTGAACCACATTTTAGGGAAACTTTGAAGTAAATGTCCAGGACAGAAAGAGTTAAATGTGATGTCATGCAGCCGTTAATTGTCAGTCGCTTTAAATAAAAGACTAAAGACAGACAGTAAGCCGTGTTCGTCCTCAGGACAAACAGGACTCTGTGATTCAGACTCCGCTCTGATTGGCTGATCGGGACCCAAGAAGAAGACAACAGGATTTCAGTATCACTGCTGCCGATGATGTGATTTGGGGTTTTAGGATTCTTTAGTCCAATTTCATCCATAAATAAATCAACCTGGCAGACCGTTCTCACCTGGAACACGTGTCACCACACTCCACACGTCTTCTCTGGTGGTGCAGCTAGGCTAACACTTTCCCCCTGCTTCCAGTCTTTGTGCTAAGCTAGGCTAAACACTTTCCCCCTGCTTCCAGTCTTTGTGCTAAGCTAGGCTAAACACCTCCTGGACGTCTCCGTGTTGAAGCTGCTTCAGTGAAACTGATCTCAGACCAGCTGACGCTGCGTCACAGCTCTCTGAGGCGTGTGCACCGTTCGGCGGCTACGTGGCGAGCGCCGCGGGGACGATCTCCCTCAGCAGTTTGTTGAGCGCCGTGACTTTCTCCTCCAGCAGGAAGTTCTTCTTCTCTGCGGTTTTCTGCCGCTGCTCGGTGACCTGCAGCGCCTTCATCAGCTGGGAGTTCTCCACGTACAGGTCCTTCAGCAGCGCGGCGGACTTTGCGCTCTTCGCCAGCTGCAGACGAGACGGAGACAACGACACGTCACACTACAGTGAGAGTGGCCAAAAGTATGTGGACAGTGTGTGAGAAGCTCACCTGTTCTTTGAGCTGCTGGACCTTCTCCTGCAGAACCAAGCGGACCCCCTTCAGTTTGGTCTCCAGCTCCTCCACCCGCTGCTGCAGGGCGGACACCGCCTTCTCGTACTGATCCTGAACACAACACGCACTCAGACGCTGACCGGGGAGCAACGTTTCAACGTTCAGGTGCTTTACATTTGCTTCGGCTCCACCACTTTCATGAGAGGACTGTAGTGGCTTTGCAGACTCACATTATTGATACAAAATATAATAAGTGATGGAGTATCATGAGAGATGAAGCAGAAGATAAAGTCCATTATTATAAAGTTATTCTGAAATGACCTGTAAGAGTATTCTGATACTTCTGGATTTACTTAAGTAAAGTTTTCTGTGCAGGACTTGAACTTGTAGAAATACTGTTGTACTAGAGTACTGGATCGGAACAGCTCAGAACAACGTCTGCAGAATAATCCAAGTTAAAAGAGAGGAGAGTGTTCACCTGCTTGGTGCTGATCTGGGAGCAGCTCTGCTGGGCCTGAAGCCTGAGCGCCTCCTCCAGCTGCTGACTCCTCCTCTGCTCCTCCAGCAGCCGGGCCTGCAGCAGCTCCACCGGCCCCCTGCCGCCGTCCTCCGCCCGCTCCTGCAGCTCCTGCAGCTGCCTGGCGTGCTGCGCCTGAACCAGACTGAGCGCCGCGTCGGCCTGCAGCGCCTGAGGACAGGAGGACACGCTCTGAACACAAGACTCTGACTTCAGGCTCAGAACGGATCATCCTGTTAGCTGTGGTCCTGACCTGGTCCTGAGCCTGCGTCCGCGCCGTCGCCAGCGCCGTCTTCAGGTTCTGCCGCTCCTGGCTCAGACTCTGGACCTGCAGCTCCGACAGCTGACAAACACCAAGCAGTCAGCGTCACCGCTCAGACGAATCCTCACTTACCTGGATCAGATTTAGTTCAGGTGTGTGGTACCTCGTGTTGGAACTCCTGGTTCTGGACTCTCAGTTTGCGGGTCTCCTCCTGCAGAGTGACGGAGGCCTGCTCCTCCTGCTCCTCCAGAGCCTGACGGAGCTCCTCCTTCTCCCTCAGCAGCTTCCTGGCGCTGGCCTCCAACTCCTCCACCTGACAACCACACGAGACGCGAAGCTTTACAGACAGGGAGGAGGTCACCTGTCCGCG
Organism: Coreoperca whiteheadi; assembly: GCA_011952105.1. Taxonomy (NCBI): domain Eukaryota; kingdom Metazoa; phylum Chordata; class Actinopteri; order Centrarchiformes; family Sinipercidae; genus Coreoperca; species Coreoperca whiteheadi. The sequence continues at coordinate 672,955 of CM022471.1, forward strand.
TCACATGGGGCCTCTTGCTATAAACCGTCACTTACTTCCCTCTAAAACCGCACAAACATAAATCCCTGTGGTGGCGTCGGACGCATTGATGGTTTGTTCCTTCCGTACTCACCTTGTTGTGAGCGTTCTGCAGCTTCCTCCGCAGCTCGGTCACTTCCTGGGCGTGGCCGAGTTTCTCCTCGCCGACGGCGTGGAGCTGAGAGCGAAGCAGCTCGGCCTCCGACTCCAGAGAGAGCGCCGCCTGCTGCAGCTGCTCCACCTGACGGAGACACGAGGACACGGTGAGCGGGGAGAACGCGGACGCTTGAGCTCATCGTGGCGTCGATTCGGAGCTGCGAGCCGTGACCTTTTTATTTCGGGCGTCGGCTTCTCTCAGCAGTTCGGCCTTGTCCTCCTCCAGCTCCTGCAGCCGCCGAGTCCCACTGCTGAGCTCCGCCTCCATCTGACAAATGCAAATTCAATTAAATTAACACTTGCAATCACACATACGGACGGCTGCTCTCCACATGTAGCCAGTCATGCGGTCACACCTGTCCGCCCATCAAATCCAGTTTTAAGCTCAGAAGTGGACCCTGAGCTGAGATTATTTTGGCACACAAGCCCCCTTTCAAGCAAATGGTTCCAGGATCTAAGGCGCCAGTGGAACTAAAGGTCCCTGTTCCACCACATCAGGCGAATTAGAGCAAGGACGGCGGTGTTTGAGGAACCTTGTGCTTGTAGGAGCTGAGCTCTGTCTCCAGCAGCTGCCTCTGCTGCATCCACGCCGCCTGCTGCCGCCGCACCTGAAACCAGACGACCACCTCACTCAAAGAGCCTGGTTACAGCAAGACGCCACGTCTCAACGCGCTGTAAAGGGACGAGAAGGAAAAGGAGGAGGCTCACCGCAGTTCCCTGGTCCTCCTGCTCCTTGGAGACCACCGCCAGGCGCTGCTGCAGCATCCGGACCGACTCCTGGTCTCCGCGGAGACGGGCGCTCAGCTCGCCGTTGTCGCTGCTGAGCTGCAGGTTCCTGCTGCTCAGATCCAGAACCTCCTCCCGATATCTGAGGTTCTGCAGACACACAGAGGAGGAGACACAGTGTGTTTGCCCGCAGAGGTCAGAGGTCAGAGATGAAGCGAGCCTGAGCCGCCCGGGGCTCCTCACCTCTCTGTGCAGCCGCTGCTCTTCCTCTCTGCTCCGCTCGTGCTCTCGCTCCATCTCCTCCACCTTCCTCCTGACAGACGAAGCAGCAGAGCTCAGGTCAACGTTCGTTTACGCAGAATTAAATGGGGTTTAATTCCCCCGAGAACCAGAGCTCCTGCTGAAACCTTTCACTCCCCCCCCCCCAAGTTGGATTGAGGACAGAAATATCCACTTTATGGGAGCTGTCGCACGATGTTCCTCTCCTGTATTCTGTTTCAGCTTGTCATCAGCTTTCTAGAAGAGAAACCCCCGAGCATCGCTGGAAAGCCAGACGCTGGTTTGACACCACGTCCTGCTGTTCTCAAGGGATTTACAGAAACACTCCTCCGCTTTAAACAGAGGGACTCATTTGCAGCTCCTCATTATGACACATGTACGTGAAACAGAAGTCTTATATCTGGTTTTATAGTTACACGCGTAATAATGTTCCACGTAACATTTCTAATACTACTGTGGTTTATTTAAGGAGACACGTTACTTGCAGGTACAGAGTCTGGGTTGTTAGAGGGTTTAAAGATCCCCAGGGTTTCGTCTGTCAGAAGAGCCTTTGATTGGATGAATTCAAGTGTAATGATCACATAACATCCTACAGTCCTGCCTCCACGTCAGGAACCGTTTGACTTCCCGATCCGTGGCGTCTGACACCGACAGACGAAGAGGTACTCGACCAGAACGCCTCCTGACAGATAAAAGACATTGACACGTTGCTTTCTCACCTCTTCTTGGCGACGTCGTCCTCCAGGCTCTGGACTTCCTGCTGCAGGACGCTCAGTCGCTCCAGAAGAGCTCCGTTCTCCGATTGAACCTCCTCCAGCTGAGTCCTGCAGCCGACAAACCAACACCAGTCAGAAACTAAGCCTGGCGTCAGTCAGCCAGCTGAGCCTCGGAGCTAAAATCACTCTGAACGGTTGTTGAATCACACGTTTGGAACTAAAAACCTGGTTTCATGGTTTAAATGAATCTGAAGAGGTGCCGAGTTCTCTAACCACTGATTCAGAAGGTGCTTTATTTGTGCATCTAAAAGGTCAGAGGGCCTCAGTCTGCTTCAAACAAAGAGCTCGTCGGATCGTCTGGCACCGCTTCAGGTCCCCTTCCTGCCTAGTTATCTCCTCACAGACTCCTCATGGTTGGATCTTTGCTGCGAGACAACGTTCTGCAGCTAAAACATTTATCTTCGTTTCACTCAGCGCCGACGCTTAAACGGACGCTTCGACTTCCCTCTAAATAGTAAAATGTTTCACCAGCCAACACACATGAGGTTTCTTTGAAGCGAACTGAGGCTGAAACTCAAACGGAAACAAGGAATCTTCATCCGATCCAGAGCTCGTACGTCAACACGGGAGTTTAAGGTCGAACGTGAAGAGAGGACAGACAGAAGAAGACAGCGTGGTGAGCCACAGGGCCACAGTGAAGAAAACACGTCATGCGTTTGTCATTCGGTTAGACATGAGGTGAAGAGTTAAAGCATTCCAGACCGCGGTGCATTGTGGGAGATTCTACCTGTGGAAAAGTCGGCTGATCGATGCAATTAGTGGTTAAAGCACGGCGGCAGATGGAGGTTAGTCATCATTCGGACCAGGTTCTGTACTCCGAGTCGGTCTCATGCTCCACAAACCTGTGTGGACTGGCCGGGTCCATCACCTCCTCCAGGGCCAGGACCAGCTTCTCCAGCTCCATCAGCTGCTGCATCATCTTCATCTTCTCCTGTGCAAAGTCCTCCTCCGCTGTCCTCAGCTGGTTCTGGGAGTCCTGCAGGACCTGCTGCAGCTGGAGGACCTGCTGTGCGGCCCGGTCCAGCTCTCCGTGCTTCGCTTCCAGCCGGTTGGTCAGCAGCTGAACTTCGCCGTGACGCTTCTCGGAGGCGGCCTCGGCTTGCCGTAAGAGATCAGCTGCCTCCGCCGCCTCGGCCCGAAGTCGAACTACCTCGCTGGTTTTGGAGTTAAGCTGTCTCCTGAGGTCCAGGACCAGGTCTGCAGTCCCGTTGAGCTGCGAGCTGAGCTCCCGGAGATGGTCTCTGAGGGTGGAGATCTCCTCCTCCATCTCCACGATCTGGGTGGAGAGCTGGTCAGCCAGCCGGGTGTAGCTCCCGTTCTCCTGGCTCAGACGACAGACCTCCTCCCTCTCCTCATCCAGACTGGACCGGAGCTGCGAGGTCCGGGTCTGCTCCTGCTTCACAGCCTCCTGCAGACTCTCCTCAGCGCTCCTCCTCCTGTCCAGCTGCAGCTGCAGCTCGTCCACAGCCATGGCCTGGTCCTTCAGGTCCTGGATCAGCCGGTCGCGGTCCGTCTTCAGCGAGTCCAGCTCAGCGGTCAGTTTGGAGAGACACTCATCTTTGCTCCCCGCGGCCTCCTGCAGGCCCTCCAGCTCGGCCCGCAGGGCGCCGACAGTCTGCTCTCTGGCTCGGAGCTGCGCCTGCTGCTGGATGAAGGCGTTGGAGAGGCGGCTGCAGTTATCAGCCACCAGCTCCCGGTCCTGCAGGATGCTGTCGGACGCAGCCCGGACGTTTCCCAGCTCCTCCTTCAGCTGGGTGACCTGAACCAGGAGCTGCTCCTCCCTGGTCTTCACCAGCTGCAGCTCCTCCTCCACGGAGCTCTTCTCGGAGGCCAGGCGTTTACTGAAAACCTCCTGAGACTCCAGGAAGCCGATGCTCTCCTCCAGCTGGGTGCAGGCCTCCTCCAGTCTGGCTTCCAGCTCAGAGCAGCGCCCGCGAGACGCCTGCAGATCGTCCTCTAACTGACCCCGGCGCTCCCTGAGCTCCTCTACACTGGCCTCTGATTGGCTGATCTGCAGATGGGAGTTCTGTACGACTTCCTGTAAGCTGGAGACCTGCTCCTCCATCCTCTTCTTCTCTGAGGAGAACTGACTGCAGATGCTGGCCTGCTCCTCCTCGCGCCGCAGCTTCTCCTGTTCTGATTGGACGAGCCGGTTCTCCCAGAGTCCTCTCTGCTCCTGAAGCCGCTGGCGCTCCCGGTGGAGCTGGTGGTGGAGGCGGCGCTGACCTTCGGCGTGCTGCAGCTTCATCTGAGAGAGCTGCTGCTGTGCCTCCTCCCTGCCCAGTGGTACGAGGATGGTTACAGCGTGAAGACAAGCACAGCTGGTGTTTGAGAGACGCTCGGACTTCATCCACCTGTGTTACTCAGACATAAGACTCCAACAGCTAACAGCTAGAACTCGGTAAGCTGAGATTCCTCCGCTGCAGCGCCTCCTCTCCGGGTCGAGACGTGGCTCTAACCTCCACCGATATTTAACACGTCTGCCGCACCTAAACGTGATGGTCTTAAGGCAGCACACTACAGGTTAAAACCTTTAAAACCGGTTTTTTGACGCACTGGTCAGTTTTGCTTCAGTAACATTGTGTTTCGGGCTAGTGGAAAGAAAGATACACGTTTCGGTGTTTATTTTATTTTACTGCCCTGTGTGTCTGTAGATTTTTGCACCAGAGGTTCAGCATCAGCCGACGCCTTGTTAGTACAAAGGAAGCACGTCTTAATGTAAAGTAACCAGCTGGGGAGGTTTCCTGGTGCTGCCTGTTGGTTCAACTCTTCACCATATGAAGTTCACACCTTTAAAAGGCTGTTTAAACCTCCACTTCAGCAGCACCAAACTTCAGTTTTGTTCCCGTCTGTGTTCTGAAGGTTTGTTCGTGTGTCGTTCAGCCTGATGTAAAGAACGTTTTATTCCTAACAACGCGGAGAAAAGGGATTTCATTTTTATGGCTGTTATATTCTCCCCTCAGTAAAAACCTGTGGCTCTAATACGTCAACAGACAAGACGTTGGAACGTGGCTTCCTCCAGTGTTCAGGTTTCTGTTCTGGAGTTTATGCAAATGAGCGCATACTTAACTAGACACGGACTCATTTGCATATTTCAACATAGCGTTTCAGAAACCTCGGGATACGAACAGTAGCGGCTTGAAGTGAGCGACCTGTGGGGACGTTGTTCACATCATCAGCACACGAGCCAGTGAATCATGGGGGAATAATATGCTTCGTACATGTTCACATGTCTGTGGATCAGCCCCCGTCCCTGTGCATGCTGGGTAATCTTGGAGCACATTAACAGCAGAACGTGACTGTAGTACTGTCGCCGTTCAGCCGTGAGGTCACCACCCACCTGACCAGCATCACTTCCTGGTCCATCTGCAGCTTCAGCTCGGCCTCCCGCTGGTCCTTCTCAGCACTCAGTCTCTGGACCAGGTTGCCGATCTCTCTGGCGAAGTTCTGCTCCAGCTCCGCCCGCTCCCGCTGCACCCTGGGAAAACGGCACACACATTAACGTGGCGTAAAACCAGATGTGGAGCTGGAGCCGCGGGACGGACGGAGTACCAGAAACACCACGGCACTTTGAAACAAACCTGAAGCCTTTTAAAGTTCAGCTCGGCGGCGAGAGAGCCGAGGCTCGAGCTGCGACCGTTTTCTTTCACCAACATCGTGACATCTTCCTCACCTGCGCTCCTGCTCGCTGCTCCACCCTCCTCCTCCTCCATGTTGGATCTGAGTCTGCAGTTTGTCCAGAGCCGCCTTCAGCTGCTTCACCTGCTGCTCCGCCTGAGCTTTCTGCTCCTCCAGCTCGCTGATCTCCATCTGACAGGCAGGCGAGGCAAGACACAAAACGTTTGACAGTCCTTCAGATTCACGGAGCCTTTACTTATTATTAGAATAATATAAAAACACTTCAGTACAAGTGAAGTCCTGCACTGAAAATCCTACACAAGTACAAGTACTCATCATGCAAAAGGTGTTTTATTTGATTTATTATACAAACGAGTCCTGCAAACTCGACTTTCTTAAAACAGAATCTGTTGCAGTATTGATGCTTTTGTTCTTTGTAGAAAAACAAGTTCACTTGCATTAAAACCAGCTCTGGTAGAAGCAGGAAATAAGTAGCTCGTACTGTACGTGAGTAAATGTCCTTGGTAACTTTCCACCGCTGCGTTTTACATTAATGCTGCAACCAGGAGTTTGTTTGTTCTGATCCAAGAATGGGACTCAGGAAAAGGCTCAAAATGTCACTGTTGTTCTGCAGAGATCACGTCACGTCTGACAACCTCAGTGACAATTCAAGGAGAACAAAGCGTGTACATCAGATGTGTTAGGTTTGTGAAACATTAAAAGTTGTGTCGTGGCCACACTTGCTGTTGAGATTAACATTTAAAGCACATTTCTGATACGTCTGATGCTCTGCTGAGTCGTATTTTCACCTTGAAGGCCTGAGAGATGTCTTTGCGCTCCACCTCCATGCTCTGTCTCATCAGCTCCAGGCTGCGCTCGTAGTAGTTCACCTGGAGGACGACGAGGAGGGTGTCACGTGTTCCTGATATCCGTCATAATATCTGTCACATCAGGTGTGTCCTTACCTGCGTCTCCAGCTGGATGTGCAGCTGCTGCAGCTCCTGGCTGTGTTTCTGCTTCAGCTGCTCCAGAGCCAGTTCAGTCTGAATACTGACCGCAGGACCAGAGGCGCTGTCCAGGGAACACAGAGCTGAGGCAGGAGAGACGGGGGGTCATTAATGTCTCTAACATAACACAGCGGATACTCAGCCTGCAGGGAAACGACATGACGTGAGCAGGAGAATTTAAATATCTGACAGCTTTAAGAAAGTACGATTTAACGCAACTAACAAACATCACTAGAGACGCTTTCCTGTATGTCAGGGCATCATGTTGCAGGACGCAGCGTCACGTTAATATGCAACGCACTTACCAACAGAAGTGTTTAATAAAAGCTGCAGCGCTCCACAGGAACGGTCGCCACTGGCAACCATTTTGAGAAGGCCTTTGGTTGCCATTCAGAGGCAACTAGGGAACCAGCTCCTGGTCAGAATCAGTTCTAAACTGTCCGGGGCAGCTCGTTACGTAACCGTGGCGTTCTGGCGGGAGGTGCAGTGACTCAAACCAACGGTGATACTTTTGTTAAGCTATGAGTGGAGGATAAGGCTTAAGCTAATAATGAGGACAATCGTTTAGTCTATACAGCTAACTGATGTGCAGATTCCAGCTTCTGATAATAACACATTTTAAGAACTGAAACCTGATTTATTCCATCAGAAACTTTTTTCCCCAGTTAACAGCCACATTTATCTTCACTTAGTAATGAAAGTCAGGCCACACCTGCTGTCCGTCCTCAGTCAGGTGTGAAGATCCACATCCACCTGACGTGGGGCTCAAACTGCCGACGCCGGCCTCTGGTTACCAGACAAGTGCAGTTAGTTTTTATTAAACTTTAATACCGTCTGTGTTCTTATTGTAATCATCTCTTTGTTGAAACAGATTAACCCCCTCAGAGAAATCTCTCTGTGTGTCGCAGAACACGGAGTTTTTCAATCAGCTGTCTGTGGCGACATGATAACGATGCGTTTTCATGCCAACCAGCGATGACGGTTTTGGTTTTGATTTGGTTTGCCAGAGCGGAAGCAACCCAGAGCCATGTAGCGAGAGCACGATCCGCCACCACTGGGACAACAAAAGGTCCGCTGGAGAGAACGTGTGTTATGGACAACTGTTCATGTTCTACACGGCTCTGCAGCAACCTGGTGACGTGTGTGTGTGTGCGTGCACGTCCACTTGTACAGCCATCTTTATGAGGACCAATTTGCGTTTTAGACCTTGGGAGTGAGGACATTTTTGGAAAGTGAGGACATTTTGGCCGGTCTTCACTTTTCAAGAGACCTTCATGGGGCTGTTTGAGGGTTCAGACTTAGTTTTAGGGTAAATGTTACAGTTGGGTAGAGGTTAGGGAAAGGGGCTGGGGAATGCATTATGTCAACGAGAGTCCTCACAAGTATAGAAGTACCAGCTTGTGTGTGTGTGTGTGTTGTGTTTCTCACCGGTTGTATTTGCCGGCTGCAGTTTCTTCCTCACCAGAAGAGACGGGCTGCGCTTCATGTCCGACTCGTCTGAACACAAACACAGCAACACAAACACTGTAGCAGCAGCAGCAGCAACAGTGCTAACCAGGACACAGGACACTGAGGTTTCCAGCAGAATGGACAGAGAACAGACACTCACTGTGAGACATGATGAGACTGTAACCTGACACCTGCAGACTCAATCTGACGCTGACAGCTGGCAGGAAGTGTGTGCGAGGTAGTGGGCGTGTCCCATTGGTCTACCTGAACAGATCCAACCTGCTCAGCAGATACTGACACCCTGTTCAGCTGGCAGCTGTTCCCGGGTTTAAACAAATGTACTTACCAACTTTAACATGAACGCACAAACGTTCAGACAAACTAGTAAATAATAAAGTTCATAAACATTCAGCTGTCTGATCACACTCGGCTCTGACGGGCAAAGCAACAGAACGTTTCAGGTGCAAACGAGTCAACGTACATACATTCTGATGTCAGCAAATATTCAAGGCCGACTGGCTGCAGATGTCTCCCCTCTAGAAAAGAGCTGTTCTGCATCTTTTTTATTTAAATTGAAACAACTAGTTTCCATATTGTTGTTTCTATTTTTAGAGCTGCAGCCTGGTGTCTGCTGTTTCACACATTGAGGCTTCTCCTTCAGGTGAAGGACTCAGAATCATCTGATCACAGCTGAATCACTCGATGACGGTAACCTCACTTATCACATGAAAGACTTTACAGCAATCTGCGTCGAGCTTGTGTTACTAAAGCCGATCACCACGTCTGGTCATGTGACCCTGCAGCCAATCACAGCTCTGCACTGTGTCCCTTAAAGCCAGAGAAAGGGGCTCCACCTGCTGGCAGGAACATGTTACTGCACACGCTCAGCTCTGGAGCCACAGCGTACTTTGTACTCCCCTTTTCTTTTTGGTTGCTAGGTAACCGTCCAGCTCACTGGTTTAAACCTCCGACCAGTTTCTTCTTCAGGGTGGGAAAACCTTTGAACTCCTGTCACCTGTTTTTTAGCTTGTAAGTGACTCCTGTCCTGTGATTAAAGTGTTTTGAAGCATTTTGTTGTCAGACAGCAAGTAAAGTACACGAGTACATTTCCTCAAGTACTGCACGCAAGCACAACTTTGAGGTGCCTTTGTGCTGCTTTGCACTTGTACTCCGCTACACCTCGGAGGGAAATATTTACCAGAGTCTGACTCGGCGCTGACGGAGCGCTGCTCGCTCCAGCTCAGAGCGGCGGCATTTGCTGCGGATCGTCTGCACTTCCTGTCGCTCCTCTGGCTCTTCAACAGCTCCAACTCTGAGCTCAGCTCATCATTTCTGTCCCACAGCTCCTGAACACAACACACACACTTTGAGCAGCTACATACTGCGCAGTCCTGAACCTACCTGCATGCAGACACACACCAACGCTGCCGTTTCCCAGGCAACTGATTTTACATCCCGTTTCTAACGTTAGCAGCCAACCAGCACTCTCAAGTACACTCAGTATATTCAGTACAGTGAGTATGCAAGTTACAAACACTTCATTTTTAAAGAGTGCTGTTGATGGACACTGATGTCCCACAATGCAATGCACAAAAGAAATGGAGGAGTTGCTCACAGCTGTGTTTAACTTTGTCCACAAAAACTATAAATTATATTAATTGACCACAAAAGAGACTCCAACTAAATAAAAAGAATGGCAGGTCTTATTAAAATCCCAGCAAGCTGATTTCTGTGTTAGCGAGCAGCAGGTCACGTTTCTTTAATGTCTCGAACATAACTATAATAATAATTCTTCTGGGGAGGACAATGAAGCTGACAGCTGCTCATTTAGCACGATCACATTAACCGTCAGTCTCTCGTGTTTGTAGGCCTCCGCACGAATAAAGGGTTAATCAGAGACCATATGCCTCTGCAGGGAAGACAACAGTTGGCTACAGGAAACGTTTGCAGTGAGCACAGCGTGAAGACGAGCCTGAAGAGCAGCTCCCGCCAGCAGCGTCACACCTGTACAGGTGCACGTGTGACGCTTCAGACCACACAACACGTTCTCTTTGCAGGTTTGTGTGGCTTCACTTTACCTACACGAAGCGCTTTTGATTCATATTAAAAGGTCAGATCGTCTTAACTCACAGTCCACTGACATTAAGATAAAACTACGTTGTCATGACTACTGCTTCCAAGGTCAGAAATCAAAAGCGGCTCTTTGATTTAGAATAATATTTGGAATACGCCTCTCTGGTCTAACTGAACAGCAGGAGCGTGAATTACCCGACACTGCAGCTCGTAGTCTTCGATGGTTTCGGAGAAGCGCTCCTCGTGACTCAGGCCAGCGCCCGCCGGGTCCAGGCTGCCGAACTGTCCGTCAACACAACACAACACACGTTATTGGTTTGATGTCACCGTCAGTCACCCGGCCGAAGGCTCCTCTTCATCGCTCGGAGCAAAGAGCGAAGAGAAGTCAGAGGAAACTTTCATCAATAATGTACCTGCTGCAAGGAGCCGAGTCACCTTACACCACTCAGGGCTCCTCCCTCTCTGTGAGGACAAACGTTACACTCGGACCACGAGGACATTTGGTTTTGCAGAGTAAGGACTTTTTGTCAGGTCCGGTGTTAGGTTTAGGAACTGATTTTAGAGGAAAAGGTCAGAGTCCAGTTAGTAAGTCCATCAGTATGTCCTCTGATGGAAACCTGGAGTCGCTCCGAGCTCCAGATACAAAACACTGCCTAAAGCAGCACGAAAGCATGTTTTTGACGGCAACCTGAAAACCCATCTGACACATTCTGATCATATAGAGCAGGCGATGTGTTGAGCGTGTTCTCGCAGCAGGGCGGCGCTCTGCGTGCACGCTGAGGCTCAGGGTTAGATGATTCTCGAGGTCGAAACAGGAAGAACTGCTTTCTGTTATTGTTCTTCTCGAGTTTGGAATCAGTTGGATCCCGAGTGTCTTTGGGGAAGCTCAAAGATCTATTGGTACCACTCTGTCTTCTAACTTGTAGGTGTTACTATTGTTTAAAGGGTCTGGTTAGTTTCCTGTTGCAGTTTAATGTTTTTGTTCTTATTGTTTGTGATCTTAAAGAGACTGTATGTATGATGTGTAACCAGGGCACCACTGATAATGAGACCTCGGCCTCAGTGGGTTTCCCTGGCTAAATAACGCTTCATCATAATGATGATGATCACACAGCAGCTACAGAGCGACACGACGCTTCATCAGGAGTCGTGTTGGTGTCGCCTGATGAGCGTCGGTCGGTCCGGCGTTCTCTCTCTGTTCGCTCTGTGTTTGGTCTCCTGAGGGAAACATCTGGCTCTGTCACTGCTGAACGCTGCTCTATGTTCACCTGCTGCTCTCTGACTGAGGACTGAGGCTTCTTCAGAAACACTGAGACTGAACCAGACAGGAAATGTGCCGCAGCAGCACAACTAGCAGCTAAAAAGAGACTTTTTCCCCGTAGTTAATATCCAAACAGTGATCAGTGTTGAGGCTGATTAAGTGTAGAGGTGTGTTGTGTTGCCTTGTCGTGCAGCAGCTGGTCCAGGTCTCTCTGCAGTTTGTTCACTGAGCTTTCTGCTTCGGTCAGCTTCAGCTTCACAACACTCAGCTCCTCCTCCAGACGGCTGTTCTCCTGAATACACAACAAAACTGTAATATTTCTATCTCTGTCCACGTTTAAAAATCAGCAGGACAAAGTTACACTCACATGTGTTTCAGTGCTTTCCCTCAAAGGAGAGAACTAGAAGGCAGCTTCGAAACAGACAAAGGAAACCTTGAATCACCCGTTATTAGCTTGAAATAAAGTTTCCAGAGAAAGAACAAGCTCCTACTTCTTGTTTTCCTCCCGTCTCAGAATCCTGTAGTGCAGAACTCCACGTTAACTAGGAGCTCAGAGAGAAACCCTCAGCTAACCCTGAACACGATGAGCCTCCTGCAGACGTTATGGCAGAGACGCTGTGCTGCACTGCAACAGACTGTACAGCTGTACCTAATAAAGTGGCCACTGAGAGGGTGTTTGAACAACTAGCCCTTCTTTTAATTCAGTTACGCATAAGTACTATACTTAAGTATCATTTTCTTTTGAGTATTTCTACTCCGCTACATCTCAGAGGAATATGTTTGTACTTCTCTACATTTATCTGGGAACTTTAGTTACTTTGCAGATTCAGAATTATACAAAATGGAATCAAATAAATGATGTAATATTATACATTAAACTAAAATATGCTACTTCCCTACATTCCTCTGACAGCTTTAGTTCCTTTTTATATTTAAAAAACACATAGTACTATAGTACTGCTCTACCCAGCAGTACACAAAGTATCTGCACACTTGAACTACAACGTTAAAATGCTCTCCCGTGTAGTCGTTGGTGATACAAACAGACTGATCTAATGTCCTGCATGCTGAGTACTGTTACTTTTCATACTGGCTGAAAACATTCATGTATTTTCACTTTACTAAAAGGACCTGAGAACCTCTTCCACCGCTGTCATAGTCAGACCTCAGCTGCCTGTTACACAGCTCTCTCTCAGTGATGGTAAATTCCTTCCTTTTGCTTCTTCGAGTACTTTCACTGACTGATGTTTAAACATCCCTGTCACGAATAAAGCGACTGCGGCGAGCTGCTCTTACCGCAGCACGGTTTGACCACACTCTTAGATAAGGACGCAGTCTGTGCTGGGAGGATACAGGACATGAACAAAAACACCAGAAGGACCCGTGTTTCATCTCAACTTACACAAAATGTACCGTAAACAAAAGACAGATCATGCAGCAGCAGCGGTTAAAACGATCACGACAGGTGTGGTGCCGGTGCGCTCACCTGTGTGGCGCTGCAGAGCTCCTCCTGCAGCTCCGCCCCCTGCGCTCTGAGCAGCTGCAGCTCGCCCTGCAGCGTGCTGCGCTCTCGCTCCGCCTGCTGCAGCAGAGCGTCGCTCTCCTGCTCCGACTGACTGCGGAGAGCCGTCAGCCTATCACGGAAGCCCTGCTCCAGGTCCCTGCCAATCACAGAGCGGCCCGTCAACACCACGGGCTGATTCGCTTACACATCTTTAGTTTTTTGGTCAGCGTAACGACTCCAGCATCAATATCTGAGACAGGTCTCCGCTCTAGCAGCTAACGTATCATGGGGACTGTTTGCAGCGGTTATCAATAAATATGATGCTGATTATTGAGAAACTATCAGATACGGACACGAATGTAACATCTCACATACTCTATGGAAGAATGTGTCATTGTACAGGTTTTCTATTTTCATTTTCTCGTCATGTAGAAATAAGGTTAATGATGCTTTGGACCAACGAATCAAAGATGAAGCTTCAGCTGGCGTCCAGGAGACACCTGCAGGACTCACCTGAGCCGGCTCTGGTTGAGCGCCTCCATGCTGGCGTGGCGGTCGTCCACCTCTCTGACCAGCTGCAGGTTCCTCTGGTCAGCCTGATCCAGGTCGGCCTTCACCTTGTCCCGCTCCCTACAGGCCTGCTCCGCCACCACCCTGCGCACACGCACACACACACACAGTGTTTATATGTTGCGTCTTCACTGGTCAGTTCAGAGGTTCTTTACGGATCAATAAGAGACACCGAACCTGGGACTCTTTCAGTGCAACGTAACACCAAGCTGAAAGGATTTACTTCTCTTTTGGGTCAAAGCTTGAAGTCCGTTGCACCTGTAACCACCTGTAACCACGCCCACCAGGGATGTCAGCCATTGTTCTGATTTTTGTTTATTAGAGGGCTCGATAAATGAAGCTTATTATTCTTACTGAGCTCCACAACTTGAGCAGTCAGAACACTGAGGCGGTTCTGATGACATAATGTGTTTGCTGAAGTCGCAGGTTTCACTTCCCTCTTTGCTGCAGTGATGTCAAAGTGGACTCACGGATGTTTCGGTACACCGTGACATCACGGATGGATGAAGGTTTAGAACACCAGAGAAAGTCCAACAGTAGAAAAAGCATCTTTCATTTCCGATCTGCATCAGAAACATTTACTATGTAGTGCTGAACAAATCTGAACCCGTACTGATTCAATAACCCACCTTGCCTTGTTTTCCAGGTCTCTGAGGCAACAGTAGCAAACGCGGACACATCAAAATGAAACTTTTAATAAACACACGCCGCCGTGTGACGCGTGTGTTGATTAGTCCGAGTTGTTCCCAATGCTGTTGGTACATGCACGTGGGGTTGTGTTTACTTACCACACCAATTCAAGGGGGCATAAGTGGCATTTATCTACGTTTTAAATGTAGTGAAACGCACAGAGCAGAGTCTGGCCTCACCCAGCAGTAATGGTGGCTGCTGTCAACGTTGAACCACAGGGCGGCGAAACGCTGCTGAATTCATCTTTGTGCAGCACTTCACAGCTCCGACGCTCTAAAACACGCCGGTGTTACTGCAGACACAGCTCCCCTCCAGCAGGGGGAGATACTGTACACAATATGGACAAAAGTATGTGGACACCCCTGTCCCCTCAGAGTAACGCTCATAGTTTCTAATGCTCAACTATCACATATAGCTGGATGCTCTGCTGTCCACAAACTTTTGGCCATATAATGTTTGTACAGGCCACAGAGAAAAACAGAGGACTCGACCTTTGACCTCCAGTCAGCAGCTGCTAACTGGTTTGTGTTGATGGCCAGTTGGTGAGGAAATGCAAACGAGACCACAGTGAAGACAGAACACACACAGAGCTAATTGCCATCACCAAGCAACCACGTTACGAAGCACTAGCACTGCTCTGTGGTTTAGGACTGATTCTGCCCAGGCAGAGACCCTCTGCTTCCCCTCCTGGTCTCGGGTAAAGGAAGCAGTGGTTGTGGATGCAGGGTAAGGCCATCAGGCATGTAAATATATAACAGATCCTCAGGCCAACCAGAAGCACCCTGAGCAGCAGTGCTGGCTCAGGACTCATCAGCACATGGCTGAAGACACCGATGAAAGCATCTAACTCCACCTGAGCCTCACTGTGACGTTCGCAGAGATAAACCTGTCTGCAGGTGTCCTGTCACACGGAGGGAAACCTACTGCAGGTGCTGGATCTCGTTCTTGTAGGAGATGAGCGCCGCCTGCTGGATGCCGTTCCCGCCGACCAGCAGCTCGTTGTCCAGAGCCAGAGTCAGGTCTGCCAGACTGAGGCGCTCCTCCAGAGGGAAGTCCAGAGTCTGCAGAGGGGAGGGGCAAAAGACTGATCACCTGCAGCAAGAACCAGGCCTTTATAAGATTAGTCCTGTTCTCTATGTTAGTAAGAAGCCTCCCTGTTCTGATTTGCTCCCGTTGGGATTTGGTTTCAGACACATGAGACTTCAAGGACTGACAGAAAAGCCAAAAATAGAGAATCAAAGCTGGTGAAAACATGACTGAGTATGACTGAGCAAAGTGGGAAACTAAAAACAGGTAACACACACACACACCACTACAACTAAACCACCTAATATTTTTTTAAATTGAACAAAAAGGAAACTGCGTTTTGAGTGCGAACTTAGAATAACTGATGTTACTGATCAAAATCAACAGTTTTCCTACTGTGAGGCGAATTCCTCTTCAGCGATTATCATAATTACTGTTTGAAAGTGATTCAACTGTCCAGTCTGGGTTTGGATTATTATGACCCGCCATACATCACAGTGACACCGTCAACCACCAGCCAGAACCTCCAGCACACCACAGTGTAGAAATCCTCGGCTAGTAAAAGTCCTGCCTTCACATTTTATCAGCATCAAATATACTTAAAGTACCAAAAGTAAAAGTGCTCATCGTGCAGAATAATCTACATGATATAAATGGATTATAGTTATTGATGCATTCATGTGTTCATCACTTTAATGTTGCAACTGGTTTAATGACTTCATATTGTGCTGCGTAGTTTGTGAATCTCCCCCTCGAGGATCAATAAAGTTCTATCTTAATCTCTAAGAACACATCAGAATTTATTTCTTTTTAAAGTACGATATTTGCCTCCGAGATGTCGGAGCATAAAGTACTAAATGTCAAACTGAAACAGGAACATTAGTGGCAACAAAAAACAAGCCAGGAGTAAAGTCAAAAGATGAAAAATGGAAAAGCTCTCTTGGTCATTTAGGCAGACTGGTCCCTCTGCCGGGACTCTTCGGGTTCTGGTCTGGCAGCTTAAGGTGATTCTGGATCAACTGTGAGCAGATCTGCCTTCACTTTCTCTCAAGATCTACTGATTAAAGCTCAGCGACAGCGGCCGATTAAACGTCCAGTACAGCCCTTCGCCCACACACCTGGTCCTGGTCTGTACTGACCTGCAGGATGTCCCGGCTGTTCCTGATGCCCTCCTCGGTCCAGAGGGCGATGACCCGCTCGGGGCTGGTGCATCCTGAGCCTTCGTCCAGCCGGCTGAGGACTCTCTGACCCACCGTGGCCGTCAGCAGGGAGGGCGAGGTGGAGCGAGCCGGGCGCTCCTCTAACCCCGCCTGAGACTGCATGGGCGACAAGAAACCAGAGTCAGGTGTTAGTCCACATTCAGACCGGAGAGGTAAAGGAGGTGTGCTCTGATCAACACGAACAGGTTTCTGAGGACAAAGCAGCTTAAAAAACCGCAGTAGTGAACAGATTTGTGAGGGTCCTAATAAACGCCTGTTGTTGGGCGTTTAATCTGGATTAGCCTACTTTCACTCAGAGCCAGGCAGGCCTGGGGACAAACATCCCAGAAACACCAGCTGAGGACACGGAGAGCAGAGCTGCTGGACTGGAGGGTTAAACTCGTCCCTGCAGAGTGAAGCCTGTTCAGGTCACGTGATGCCAGCTGTTCTGGACAGCTGCGGTGAGGTCACACAGCTGGAGGTTTTTCAAACGGCCAGGATAACAACCTTTCAGAACGTCTTACCGCTAGTTCACATGCACATCTGTCCAACATGAGACTCTGCAGGCCTGAGGTCAAACTGAAATGCTTGGATTCAGACTTTCTAAATCACCTGCGTGCACCTGGAGCTCCTGCTGTCTGTCCTCACCCACGTTGGCGAGCGGCAGCCTGAGACCAGCATGACGGCGTCTACCTGCCTGTCTCTCTGAACAGCTACCTGTGCTCCTGCAGCACCTGGCCAGTCCCTCCCACCTGAATGGACTGATGACTGCCAGCTGCAGCCAAGCCTCCTGATTGGAGCCTCTGCTTGTTGAAAGGTGGTGCCACATTCAGGAGCTCCAGGTAAACTAAAAATTTTTTCTGTGGCTGTAGTTCAGTATTATACATGAAGAGGAAGAAAATAACAGCAGGTAAGTAACTGATGATGTCGGGTTTACTGAATCTGTAGATTGGGTTGGTATCATTTGACTGATTTAAAGGGACTACATTTCATTTGAAATGTTCATGAATGTTTCACCTCAGAGGTTTATGTTAACTTGAAATAATTCCTCCAAACAAGAACACACTAATGTGTTTTTTAAAAACTCAGCCAGGTTGATTTCTTTAGGTCTTTTAGCAGTTTCTGCCACACACAACATGAAAAGAACATTTAGCTTTTTTTTTTTTTATCTGACAAGCTCTTGAGCAAAGAAAAGTGACTGTTTTCAAATCTGGTCAAATAAAGTTTGAACCACAACGACCCCCCCACCACTACCACCAGAGCTCACAAACCATTAAAGAGACGTGAACAGACGAGCTTCCAGCACTGTCAACACACCAGACTGTGTAGAACAATATGTCATTTTAACTAAGCTGGTGTTTTATGGCAGTGCATTGTGTCAGTGAGTGTCTGACCCGGTGTGGCGCCCTCTGCAGGTCAGCTGATCGCACAGGGGTGGAGCAGGAGACGGGGGCGGAGCCACGCAGAGCCTTCTGGAAGTCCTTGATGCTGACCCTGCCGTCCAGGTCGGCGTCCAACTTCTGGAGCAGCGCGTCCAGCTCCTGTTTTAATGTTGAAGCTGTTACTGATCAGAATACGTTACGCTTCCTCCTGCAGGCGGCGGGTGGGGTCTTACCTCTGTGTGGAGCTGCTGCAGGCCCAGGTGGTCACACGCCTCACCTCCTCCTCCCCCTTCAACAACAACCCCCAGCTCCTCCTCCTCCTGCTGCTGAGGACCTGCAAAACAACACATAAAAAGATTCAAATGAAGATCGCACGAAAGTAGAAACTAGCTTTGGTCACAGAGCCTGTTGGGAGTTTAAATTGACAGGTTTTCTAATACAGGAATTAGCAACTAAACGTATGACAATAAGTTATTATCTGGGTCAGGGGTTTCCTGTCCTGCTCAGAGCTCAATGAGCCTTAATATAACCATCTACACTAGCCTATGATCAATAAAGGCAGAAACGTTCAATAAAGTACAGTAAACCATGTCATAAACCTTGGTTTACAGGTTTACCTGTTAGTGACTGACTTCACTACCTAACTCCAAGAGAATCAATACACGCTGCTTCACAGTAAAATAATGTAAGATATCTCCCCTTCTTCTGACCCTCACAAGCTTATTATCCAAGTGAAACACTTTGTAAAACTCTGTTTATACTGCGAGAAGCCAAATTTAAAGCAGCGTGAATGCGTTCGCACTGAAGCTGCTGGCAAAGATGAATAAAAGTTTTCAGTCCAAAGTAAACAGTAGAGCGCACCTTTAGACTGAAAGTCTGGCTGGATGTTCTCCTTCGGACTTCCTGCTTCCTCATCAGACTTCAGGCTCTGCAGAGAAAACATGGAGGTCAACGACAGCCTGCAATACACTGTGTGTGTGTGTGCGTGTGTGCGTTTACCAGCCCGTTAAACTAGTCTGAACTAACAGCAGAAAGAGTGTGTGCAGCGATGCCAACAGACCAAACAGTGATCAGAAGAAATTCCTGAGCGGCCATTACTTCTGCTACACTGAACATATTGTGTGTGTGTGTGTGTGTGTTCACTGTATAGACCCCGGTTGTCACGCTAAAGAGCTTAGCATGACAAACCCCTCTGTCGGGACATTTGTGGGAAACTGAACCTGTGACAGAATCGTCAGGATCAGAAGATTCAGTTCAAGCCTATTGTGACGTTTCCACACTTCAGGACGTAGTCGTGTCCCAAAAGTTGCACATGACGGCAGACGGACGTGAAGTCTGTCCCACTTTGGCTACAGTGTCCCGCCGTGTCTCCGCACTTTATCCAGGGCTGAGCGTTTCCCACAGTCCACCGCGGTTTACTGCGCCACACCTGTGCAGCTGCTGGTGGTGCGCTGGTTTGTGATCAGTGTGAATAAAGCATCATCCAGTCTTATGTCTTCTGTTGAAGCCTCCCTACAAAGTCTAGGTGTCCCTGTGGACCAGGACCAGACTCTGGACCAACATGTCAATGGTTTGAGTCGCGCCTGCTCGGGCCCGTTGTGGCTCAAGCGGAGACGGAGACCTCCTCACCTCGGCAGGTCTCCCCTGGGTCGTTTACAAGTGGTCCTGCTGCAGCGCTTTAGACCAGGTCCTCCACAAGGTCTCGCGTGACCCCAGATCTTGATTTGTCTTCACTGGCTCCATCAAATTCAGAATCCAGATCCAGGTTCTTGTGATCACCTGCCGAGCTCCGTGCGGCGGTCCTGCATCACCAGCAGGTCTCTGAGGCCCTCTGATCAGGTCTGGTGGTTGTTCCTCGGCCCAGACTTGATACTAAAGGAGACTATGAGGTTGTGGCTCCTTTGAACTTCAGATCTGTAAAGCTGTGTATTTCTATTTCCTCTCATTTAAATGTCATGGTGTTTTGTTCTTCATCTTTGTGTTAAAGTCACTTATCTGTTCTTCATGAGAATAACTTCACATATCTGAAACTGTCTAAATAGATATTAAATATAATATTTCATCAAACACTGAGAAATACAATCCATCCATAAAACTATTATCAGACAGAAATGTACAGTAGGCCTACGTGCTTCTATAACTGGACTTAATGTCTTTATTAAAATGTATTCGTCCTCTCAGTGGGTTTACCTCATCTGATTGTAACTGTCATTCCGTCTGCTTGATGTTAATTGTTCATTAGGTGGAACGAAAACAAAACCAACAAAGCTGAGCTCGATCAAGACGTGTATTTGTCCTCATTAAAGTGTGTCCCAGTTAGGTCCGATAAACGTCTGAACTTACAGGTTGGCAATGATCAGAAATACGTCACACAAGTAGACACTTGGCTACTCGCAAATACTGCAAGTATGCATATGTCTCTCCGTCCATTTGTGTTGATGGTAACTATTAAAATCCAGACAGTGACTCGGACAATAGTTAGAAAAAGGAGGCAGGTTGAATTGGCTGAACTGGTGCTGACAGCAGGTTTGTACACGTCATCACTCAGTTTCATTTATGTGTTTTGTCAGTAAACAGGGAAGGTCCCAGAGGAAACACGCAGCCTCCACGAATGAACACTAGTATTAAATATTGAACAGTGTTGTATAACTGTCCTCACTGAACGGGACTCCTGTCCTAAACTCTCACCTTTTCTGTGAGGTTTGAAAGACGTTTACAGTTTCTGAAGCGTTCCAGCACATTTCTGAAACTCTGTTCATCACATCTGTTTATACACTCGACACCTCAGTTATCCTGCAGAAAGCCTTCACAGCGTTTATGTAACGTGAAGCCTGTAAACGACGAGCAGATCATCGTCTCCTGCAGCCGCTCCGTCACACTCAGCCGTTGGCGGCATGGCTGTGTGTCGCTGTGTTTAGTCACTGTGTGTAGTTGCTCTGCGTGCAGCCGCTGCGTGCAGCCGCTGCGTGGTCAGTGATGTAAGAAAAGGAATTTAAAGCTTCTGTTAAAAACTGAGCAGCAGATGAATTATTAACCTGTCAGTGTTCAGTTCGCTGCAGCAGCATCCAGAACACTTAGCTTACATCTGTCACACTGTGTTCACCCGCTAACATGAGGAGAAACCCCACACACACACACACACACACACACACGAAGTTAGTTTCTCTTGTTAGTTTCTCCTTTTTCACATTTACCAAAGAACTGATCTTATTTAGAACCAGGTTCCAGGGGGCCTCCTTACCTGGCGAGATTCCTCCTTAAGTATCATTCGTGCTGCCGAATTATTTTTTTAAATCGACACCAAAAGTGCTATAAAAGGTACCTAATTTAGGTATTTGTAACCTGTTGCTCTACTTTTTTATCCTTAGAGATTTACATTTGGGGTTCTGTGTTTAGCTTAAGGAACATGAAATGAAATTACAAAGAAAGCTGCTTCTGTTTTCATCTTGTATCAAAGGCTGACCTGGATTTTGGTGCTGAGGCAGATATAAAATTATTGTAAAAACACAAAATGCTGAATTTCTTCGACCACCAGAGGAGACACCACAGAATATAAACACCAAACACTCAGGTGTACAGGACCGTCAGCAGTAGCACGTGCACTGGGAAGGTACGAGGATAAATTAAGCTAAATAAAAACCGGCACAGGGTCTCGTTCAGAGCAGCCGACTTGTGGTTACACAACTTTGTTCAATATTTAACTCTGATGTTCACTCACGGAGGCTGCCTGTCCTCTGGGACAGACGCACACGAAGGTACTGAATTTGAGTTTAATACCTTCTCGGTACACAGCTCCATTTGTCCGACGCTTGTCTCCAGAACAGAAATCTAATGTGTTTCCTAACATTTTGACATTTTCATCTGAGTCAAAGTGACATGGAGCTTCACCTCTGATCTCTCTGTCTCCTTCTAAGCCCACAGGTCCTTCCATTCGTCCACCCTGCAGCAGGAAGCTTAGAGATCTCTGACTCTGGACCAAACGCTGCCATAAACACAGCCACTACGGTAGCGACGGTGAAGCTCTCTGTCCTCACACTGGAAACTGTGTGTGTGACTCATTAAGCCCTTTATACAAATGCTGCAAAATGTGTTTACAGAGATTTCAGCTGCTGGAGCCGAATGCAGAGAGAGAGAGAGTTACAGTATTTAATCTCCAGGCCTCACAGAGCAGCGTTACATAAAAACTCTTCAATATTTTAAGCAGAGTCACTCTGATGTAACAGGAGCAGACTCTGTTCTGACTTCTCTCTGCTCCATGGGGCACTTCACAGTTTAATCAGCCCTCAGCTGCGTTTCCATCAGTGTAACTGCAACTGCACACAGTTATTCAAATTCAACTTATCGCCACAACATAACAAAAGCTGAGAGACGGTGGGAGAATGGCCCCCAGGCTGAGGGTCTGTCCCATCGAGCTTTTTTAAGCAGGTACAAAACCTGAGTCATCTTTGATGTAATGCTCAAACTAACAATTTGGTTTAGTTAAGCCTTAATTTGTCCCACAGCGGGGAAACTGCATAACAACAAGGCACTGCTGGGAGTTGAACCCAGGATCTCCTGTTTACGAGACAGGCGCTTTAACCACTAAGCCACAGCGCCTCTGTGCTACAGAAGCAGCAAATGTACATAACTAGTTGCTGTACGGACTGGTGTTACTACTGAGCCTGACCTGGATCAGCTGTCGATGTCCTGAACCCGAAGGGATCAACACTCCCTACTGTGCTGGGCTTTAACCAGACTCGTTTTTGATGCACTTATGCTTTTTGTTACCTTGTGTTGTTATATTGCTTCCATTGTCTTCCTCAAATGTAAGTCGCTTTGGATAAAAGCGTCTGCTAAATGACTAAATGTAAATGTAAATGTAAATGAAGGCGTCACGACGTTTAAAGCTTTCCCCTCATTTTTCAGGACTTTTTTGCCTTTTTACTTTGCAAAGACAAATCTTATTGATGGTGAATTTACACAGAGGCCCCCTGGCCCCTGATTAATGTTGAATCAGTGAGAAACATGAGGACAGAACCGACCGAAGATCCTCTGCGAGGGAAGACGCTCCGCTCTGCAACACCTCTGTATGATGACAGAGTGTTTCTGTAGTTCAACTCCAGCAGAGCGAGACGTCCTCTCTCCAACTGATCTCACATCAGTTTCAACAGTAACTTTCTTCCAGTTAAACTTTCAGTCACATCGGAGCAGTTATTTAAAAATGGACAGTTCTGCACCTTTTACGTGGATGTCCACTCAGTGCTGATGGTAAATGTAGTTAACTGAAGAGCTACATTTACAGTTTGCCAGGTAGTTCTTCCTGCCTCCAGTCATGTCATTTGACAGGACAGTGACATCACTGGAGGCTTCAGCTTGGATTTCTTGTGGGGAGGTTTTTGGTTTAGAGGCGGTTGTTGCGGTGAGCGTGGGCGTCAGAAGCTCATGTGCAATGCATTCTGGTACATGTAGGCATGACTGTCGCTGAGGAGGACTCAGCTTTCTCTGTCAATAAAGTGCCACACCGAGGAAATAATCGCTTAAATGGACTACATTTACTGACTGGACATAATAAAACGGTGCCGCATTCCCCTTTAAGCTTATTATTTTTGAATCATGACCTTCAGTATTTGGATCAAGTACCTCGTGAAAAACACGGTGTCAGATTTAGTCTTCAGCAGTTATTCTCATGCGTCAGAAACACAGTGAATCAGGTAACTGTAAGTATCAGGTGGGACTCTGTAGCGACAGACGCTGGGATCAGGAGGAATAAAACACAGGAAAGCTAACAAAGAAGCAGTGTGTGTGTTTGACAGAACATGGATCCAGCTGCTGCAGCTCAGAGAAAACTGTGGAAGCTTCTTTTCCACTAAAACAAAAGTGAAAACTGTCCCACAGAAACACAGCGATGCATCTTTGATCCGCTGCCAAACCACCACCGAGCGCCCGCCAGCAGCCACATTCCTCACAATCCCACTTCCTGAAAATCCTCCAACGCCCCCAAAACCACCAAACCTCCCCCAGCCAGCTCCTCCCTCCCCCCGCAGGTATTCACGGCAGCGGCTACAGCAGAATCACAGCACGTCTGGATATCTGAGACCAACCTCGCCCAGCCAGCACCAACACACACAGAGACGAGTGTGTTATCATCATCCATCGGCGCCACACAGTCTCAGCTGAGGCTCACAGACAGCAGCAAAGAGGTCAAAGGTCAGAGGTCAGAGGTCGCAGCATTGCGACGGTGGCAGGAACCCCTGTCATGAGCCGGTGTTAAGACATGCAACAAAAGGTCACTGTGGTTATCTGGTGTGCGTGTTAACCTGTAGGCCACCGGAGGCCCCAATATTTCTGTTTTTAGTGAAACGTTTCCCACAATCCCACAGACCACCGCAGGTCAAACGCCATCAGCTCGACAGACCGGGAGGGGAGCCTGGGAGTGTGTGCGGCTGGATACTTTTAGACTAACAGGTTGCAGCTCAAAGGTTGGAAAGGTGACTTCAGGAGACGTAAGTACCTGCGCTGCCACGCTGGGAAATGTTCATGGGAGTTGTAGTTTTAACTCACAAAAGGTTTCAACGTCTCATATTAAGTGCTGTTGTGGATGTGATTAGGAGTCTTTGACTACAGGAAGTAAACCATGAAACTAACCCTCGATGAGTGATTGCATCGACTTACAGCAGCTGGTGGGACGGAGGCTAGACAGGAAGTGATGTCACGACTGATCCACAATTGGCCCAAAATCCAAAAACTGAGTTTATCGACAAAGATCAACTTTACCCCGTCATCAACCACGCGGAGTCTGAAGCTCTGTGATTGGATGTTTCTTACTGCAGTTACATCGTTTTAGTGGATGAAATGACTTTAACAAAACTATCACAGTTTTTTGTGAAATAAAAAATCCTTTGAGTCACGAAAACTTTTAAACTTTCCATGTTTCTAGAAGTGCAGAAGAAGAAGTAGCGTTTACATGTCTCGCATCTGTTCTCAGACATCTCAACCCTCTTTCAAAGACGGCCCAGATGCGAGGAGGCGACCGCCTCACCTCAACACTCTCCAGAGACGTCGACCGTCTCAGCTTGGCCCTGCGGACGCCGGCCGGCGACGAGTCCGTGGCCTCGGTTCGGGACGGCGGCGAGTCCTCCGAGTCAGCAGCATCGGGCTTGCAGTCGGGACGGGAGCGACGGCCGTAGCGCTTCGTTCCCTTCACGAACTTTGGCTTCACCTCATCTGGAACGGCTGGAGAGACATGAAGACAGAGAGTCAGTGAGGCTGCAGCGTCACCGTGGAGACGCACAGCCGCAACCAACGAGCCAATCACAACGTGTCACGCAGGAAGAGCCTGAGAGCAGCACAGAGCTCAGAATACGGCAGGAAATAAAACCCAGATCCACCAGATTCCTTGGTTCCAGGCAGCCTCGAGGTCATGTTCTCTGCAGTTAGTGCCTTTTGTGTGTCCTCTCGTATGCAGCGGATGCTGGTTCTTCACTGTTAGATACTCAACACCTGAATTTCTCAGCGTGGCATTGATGAATTGCATCTTTCTCGCACTGAAAAGGTTCCTGACGCTCAAAACCCAAACAAATCAATGAAAGAGGTTTTTCTTATTGCAAGGTACGGCTAATACCCATGAGGCAGACTGCAGCGTTCAAACAACGCCAAAAGAAGAGAACCAACTCAGCTTCATTCCTATGAAGTAAAGGGTTAAAACATGTGAAGAGCACACATACAATGTGACGCACAGCAGCTCATCTTCATCCGGGGACACCAGACTGATCAATATGGATCAATCACTGGTCAGCCACACGGTGATCATGTGATCAGACTGCCACCGCGCCCAAAAAATGAAGTCTGAAGTTTAACTGTGGCCGTGGTGAGAGGGTGGAGCGAACGGCGCTCATTCACTCAGAAACAGAAATAGCTTCAGCACAACAGCGTAATAAGCACTCAACCTCCGCCATGTCTGCAGCTCCGCCCCCGCAACCACCGCCCAGAGTCCTCTTCTGCTGAAACATACACACTGTGATGTCACTGTGATGTCACTACTCACAATATACAGTTCATTGAGTTTGTTCTAGATTTTTCTTCTTGCCAACTAATCTCATGTTCAGACTCATACCAGCAGCTCGTCAGTGCGTCTCTGAGCACCGCCTCACTTCCTGTCTGCGGCTCCCAGCTCGGAGCCCATTGGCTCCTGCTGATGACGGGAATCTTTACAAACACAAATATGTGTTTAAAGAGGCTCCGTAGTTTCCTTAAACAGCTGCTCGCTGTGGTTTCTATCACACTAACAGGACGAAACAGTGTGTTTGCTGGGGACTATTTCCAGCGGCGGATTAATCCACATGTGGTGCTGTAGTGAGAGTTTGAGTCAGAACAAACTGCAGCGTGTGTGTGTGTTCACATGTCACCTACCTGGCTCCAGGTAGCTGCTGTCGTCCTCTGATGTGCTGAAGTCCAGAGAGCGAGACAGAACGGCCACGAAGCCTTCTTTAAACTCCTCAAAGTTCACCTGAGGTCACAGACAACGCGGCTCATTCAGGTGAAACTGCACCTGTCCTGATGCTGTAAGTTGTGTATCTGTGTGTGTGTGTGTGTGTGTGTGTGTGGTACCCTGGCGTAGGTGTGTTCTCCCAGCAGCGTGTCCAGCAGCAGCGGCAGGTGAGCGTCCAGCTGCAGTTTTCGGCAGAGCGCCGTCAGCTCATCTCGGTCCAGGAAGCCGGTGGCCGTCGTGTCGCAGCTGTCGAACTCGGCCTTCAGCTGGGCGACGTAGCGGCTGTGCTCCGCCTCCTCCATCCCAACTCATCACGCTGCAACACCAACACACCTGGGGAGACAAAACATTACAGCATGAAGTGACAGAGATGAAAGATCTGAATCCAAATCATAAGAAGTTAGATTGAACTGAGATGAGGTCACCGATCTATAAATGAAATAAATAACAATAAAACCAATAAAAGCTCCATTTACATCCAAAGGCACCTGATCGGCAGCTTTACCTGTCCGACCTGCAGCACAGCTAACTAACGCAGCGGCCGACTTTTCCCAACACCATGAGCTTGTAATAAACAGTTCATGGCCTTCAGGACGCCACAGGTGAGCGGCTCCACCTGACCTTCTCCTTCTCACATTGTTTCATCTGGACGCTCGTTTCCAGGTCAAAGTACCCAGGAGAGTTCACAAGAACCCCCTCGGATCCCTTTAATCTGCTGCCGCTGCGCCTGGGGGCCCCTCGGGGGGTCCGACCCCACCGGCCCTCAGTCGGGCAGTAGACTGCGGTGGTCACAGGTGTGGCGTCGGTTAAAGGGCACACTACTTACCTTCAGGGTTTGTTGGGCGACTGCATTAATGTGACACTACTGATGCTCCTGACTCTGTCTCTTCTTCTTCTTCGGTGGATTTCTTCCTCACTTAAAGCCTTTAGCCAATAACGTTGGAGGCGGCGGACACATTTCCTGGTGCCGAGCTTTGTGGACGAGAGGCGTCTCGGCATCTGGACGGTTATCTGCAGGGGGCGGAGACGGCGCAGGCAGACGTCCAGGGATTAAAGGGGGTTTTCTGTTTGAACGTGTGCTCACAGTTAAACATGTCCCCGTCAATCAGAAGCTGAACATGTCGGCCTTCCTCTGTGTTTCTGTTATATAATCAGTAATCTGCGCTCCTCTTATCGCCCCGCCACCATCACCCTCATCAAACTGGACCTTTGACTGCGGCCGCGTCCCACAACGCTCGCCACGCGCCGCACTCTCGGCCTGTCGTTGATTGTACCACATACAGATCGCCCCTCGCCATCCACCCACAAACCCACGGCACAGGACGTGTTTCTGAATAAAAGACAGAGGTGAACTAACTGAACCTCTCCGGATTTCAGACTGTTGCTCCGACATGTTTCACCATTTTCTGACATTTTTTAACCAAATTATCAATTCATTGAAAAAAAAAAAAAAGAATTTGGAGATTAAATTATTCTTTATAAATAAACTATGATGATCTTATAACACCCAACGCATTGCTTTGGGCTAAAGTCACATGAATGCAGAACCAATAAGAATCCAGTAATATAATACGCAGATTAAACTGCAATACAATGATATATAGTTATACATCTGAAGCTAATACTTATGTACCTTTATTAAGTAAGACTTGCACTTTACTACACAGTGCTGGAAATTAACTACGTACTTTTACCAAAATACTGTACTTAGGTACAATTCTGAGGTACTTTTTCCGTTTCCTGCCACTTTCTGCTTCTGCTCCGCCACATCTCAGAGAATATTGAGTACTTTTACTTCACCACATGTGTCCGACAGCTGTGCAGATTCAGAATAACAAAAATACAAAATACCACCAACACATACATGTAATATTACAGATTAAGATGAAACTTTACTGAGGACGAATTAAACTCCCCAGCACCTTAAAAAGAATCCAGTAAACTAATATACGTTATTCTGCACGAGGAGCACTTTTACTTTTGGTACTTTAAGTGTATTTTGATGCTGTTACTTTTGTACTTTTACGTGTAACAGTATTTCTTAACTGTGGTATTAGTACTTCAGAGTACTTCTTCCACCGCTGCTGGGTTCATATGGGTTATTGATCATTGGTGTAGTATATTTTGATGCTGATACTTATGTACTTTTACGTGTTTTACTACGTAACGTTACAGTTAAGTAAAATATATAAATATTAACGTTAAATGTGGAAATAATCCAGTTTAAGCGCAAACACCCTAAATTACAGCACTTCGGTTACAATGAACTTATTTTCTGCCGCAGTAAAAACTAACGGAAAACACCGATAACGGCTCCGGTGTTTCCCGGCGAGTCTCGCGGGCTGCGGAAGCTTCACCATGGGAACGGAGCCGAACAAAAGGCTCGCGAGCTCAACAAAACACAGGAAAATCGAAAAGTTTAATAAAAAAAACAAAAACAAGTTAACGTGAGCTCCCGTCGCCATTTCGTACGAGCGTCAACCTGCTCCGCTGCTACCGGAAACTTTCGGTCTGTCCGGTAACTGAAACACGTTAACGGCAACTGAGAGCGAGGTGAAGCGTAAATGTAGCTTTCTTACCGCGGGAAAAAGGTTCAGCCTCCTCCTCCGGTCGCTCTCCGGTAAAACTTCACGTTTCCTCCATCAGTGTGTTACCGGAGCTCCGCACAGTCCGCCGTTAAACCGCCGACGTAAACCGGGAGTACGTTACCGGAGCAGGCGGGCACCGACTGACCGCCGCCGCGTGAAGCTACCGTTAATATACGGAGAGCCACTTCCGGTCAGGCGTTTCACAATAAAACGCGTATAATGCTAATTTCCGCTCAGGACGTTTACAGTGTAAAACTCACAGTTTTCTCTGAGCAGTTTTTTATTAATAATAATTTTAAATGTGACTCACTGTTTGTCTGAGTCTGTTCATTTGGTTCAAGGGCTGATTATTGTATAATTTCACACAACGACGGGACGATGGTGATACAGACGACATCACCTTTACTTGTGTTTCACTTTGCTCACATTCAGGATTCAAGGAGCTTTATTTGTCCCGTGCACAGGTAGGCTGTGCAGGGAGATGGGAAATGGCAATGCCCACAGAGAGAGCAAAGAAAGCAACAGAACAATCAGCTACAACGACTATACCAAATATAATATTTACAATAGTGTTAGTAATATTTAAAACATATATTTTGAATATATATACAAATGTGGAAATATGAAGAGACTATAATAAGCTTTTGGTATGGCATGGGTTTATTTACTCAGGTACAGTGCACAACATCACATTGACCTCAGACAAAAGGAAAGCTGCATGGTGCCAGGTTATAGCACAGTCCTAACCTCCACCTGTCGTCCCTGGACAGGTTGTTGTTAGACAAATAGAACATTAGTGTTGAAGACCAGTGAGCACATATACCATTACAATACAATACACACATGCTCCTGCTACAAATATACCTCAAATATAACATCTCAAACACACCACTACTAAAACCCATTCAGAAATTCACCCTTTCCCACATCCACACACCCCTCATTCACACAATCACACAAATCTTACTTTCAATCACCACTAATGAGTACTAACGTGCTTTGATGGTAGCCATTTCCTTGAAAGAACTTCATGTTCACACTGACAGTCTCAGTCTCTCCTCAAATGGAAGCTCAGCATCAGGTATGTCATCAGGACCAACTGCCTTTCCACTCTTCATCCTATTCAACGTACAAGATGAAGCTGCTGAATCTGACACATTAATACACTTTTAATGTCACATGGCAGTAGAGTTCCTGACTAGTTTGTTTAACAAGATCTTGGAGAGTGAGAGGATGCCCGAGGAATGGAGGAGAAGTGTACT
>CM022471.1:727573-774580 GCA_011952105.1 Coreoperca whiteheadi
CAAACACTTGACAGTGACAGTTTGTATTGTTGCAGAAGAAAACCCAAATCCTGATCTTCAAACCCCGTCTCACTTCTCCTGTGATGTAAATCTCCACAGTCCAGCTTCTGTAAATGTAAACGTCCTGCATGTCGGTGGAAATGAAGCCCATTTGTTGAATTACTTGTGTGGATTTCCAGAGTTTTATTTGTGACTGAGGACGTGTTGCTCATTTCCAGCAGCTGCCTGACTCACCTGAGGCTTTCTGACTCCTCTGTGCAGCTCAGAAAGCAGCAGAGGCCATGAATGAATGAACGTGGGATCTCAGGGACTTTGAGCCTGAAATGATTGTTAATCAAAAACAAACCTTTAATTTCATTAACTGAGGGCCCTCCACATGTTGGGGCCCCGGGTCCTTAGTTCCACTGTTCCCCTCCTTACTGGCCCCTGGATCTGACAGTAATAGAAAGACATGCAGGACTGCGTTCATCCAGTCCTAACATCCATTCAGAGTTGTGGAGAATAAAAACACAATGAGGTTAAAAGCTCACTTCCTGTCGCTGCAACAAATATGAGTTCTGCTGTTTGTGGTTTTATAAACTATTTGTACATTACGGCTAAAACTTCAGCACCTGTTTGTCACTTGTGCATCTTGACGTTGTACTTGAGGGGCCACAACATGCCGAGTCATGATAATCATGAGATAATGATGCATTAACAGCTCGGTAGCGACTCAGCATGATGCACTACTTTACTTCACATTGAACATGAACTGACAGCCTGCACTCAGTGAACTGGACGCTTTACTCTGCAGTGGAACATCTTTTTCCTTTACTGTCTTTGTGTTGCAGGCGCCTTGTTTTGAAACCAAAGTGACACAAACAGTGGATTTCCTCCACATGTGCGCGGATCATGCAGAAAGTTTGAAATGTGAAGTTTTAGAGGTGAGAACATTTTGATGATCATATTCCCTGCAGCATCGGCGAGTTCCAGTTTCATGTGTGACCCTGCTGGTTTCCACATGACATGATCAACACAGACACGTGGAGTCAACCTGTGGAGCTTTTTCCCCACAGAAATCAGTGTTGAAGCAGTCGTTCTCACCAGCGTTCATGTTCTGGAGCTCCTGCTGGAGCTGCTTTCTGCCAGCAGCTGGCACCATTTCCACTGTTTCCCCTCAGAGTGCTTTAGCTGAACTGATGCAGTGAACTCTGAACTGCTGACGTGGACGCTTTCTTTCTCACTGAGGAGACCAGGTGGAAAGGTAGCAAGGCTAGAAGCTTAGGAGCAGGCTTCAAGTTGTTCTACCATGGGTCGGATAGGAAGAGAAACGGAGTAGGAGTTATCCTGAAAGAGGAGTTTGTGAGGAATGTTCTAGAGGTGAAAAGAGTGTCAGACAGGTTGATGAGCCTGAAGCTGGAAATTGAAGGGGTGATGTTCAATGTTGTGAGTGGTTATGCCCCACAGGTAGGATGTGAGTTAGAAGAGAAGGAGAAATTCTGGAGTGAGTTAGATGAAGTGATGCAGAGCATCCCCAGAGGTGAGAGAGTGGTGATTGGTGCAGATTTCAACGGGCATGTAGGTGAAGGGAACAGAGGTGATGAGAATGTGATGGGCAGGTTTGGTCTTCAGGACAGGAACGCAGAAGGATAGATGGTGGTAGACTTTGCAAAGAGGATGGAAATGGCTGTCGTGAACACTTTCTTCCAGAAGAGGCAGGAACATAAGGTGACATATAAGAGCGGAGGGAGAAGCACTCAGGTGGACTACATCTTGTGTAGACGTTGGAATCTGAAAGAGACCAGTGACTGTAAAGTAGTGGTAGGGGAGAGTGTAGCCAGACAACACAGGATGCTAGTGTGTAAAATGACTCTGGTGGTGAGGAAGATGAAGAGGACAAAGGCAGAGCAGAGGACAAAGTGGTGGAAGCTGAAAAAGGAAGAATGTCGTGTAGTTTTCAGGGAGGAGCTGAGACAGACTCTGGGTGGTCAGGAAGTGCTCCCAGATGACTGGACCACTACAGCTAATGTGATCAGGGAGACAGGTAGGAGGGTACTCGGTGTGTCATCTGGAAAGAGGAAAGTGGACAAGGAGACTTGGTGGTGGAACCAGGAAGTTCAGGAGTGTATACAGAGAAAGAGGGTAGCAAAGAAGAAGTGGGACACTGAGAGGACTGAAGAGAGTAGACAGGAGTACAGGGAGATGCAGCGTAAGGTGAAGGTAGAGGTGGCAAAGGCCAAACAAAGAGCATATGAGGACTTGTATGCTAGGTTGGACACTAAAGAGGGAGAGGTGGATTTGTACAGGGTGGCCAGACAAAGAGATAGAGATGGGAAGGATGTGCAGCAGGTTAGGGTGATTAAAGATAAGGATGGAAATGTATTGACAGGTGCCAGGAGTGTGATGGGAAGATGGAAGGAGCACTTTGAGGAGTTGATGAATGAGGAAAATGAAAGGGAACGAAGAGTAGAAGAGGTGACTGGTGTGGAGCAGGAAGTAGCAAAGATTAGCAAGAGTGAAGTGAGGAGGACGTTGAAGAGGATGAAGAGTGGAAAGGCAGTTGGTCCTGATGACATACCTGTGGAGGTATGGAAGTGTCTAGGAGAGGTGGCAGTAGAGTTTCTGACTAGGTTGTTTAACAAGATCTTGGAGAGCGAGAGGATGCCCGAGGAATGGAGGAGAAGTGTACTGGTGCCAATTTTCAAGAACAAGGGAGATGTGCAGAGCTGTGGCAACTACAGAGGAATAAAGCTGATGAGCCATACAATGAAGTTGTGGGAAAGAGTAGTGGAAGCTAGGCTAAGGGCAGAGGTGAGCATTTGTGAGCAGCAATATGGTTTCATGCCTAGAAAGAGCACAACAGATGCAGTATTTGCTTTGAGGATGCTGATGGAGAAGTACAGAGAAGGTCATAAGGAGTTGCATTGTGTCTTTGTAGATTTAGAGAAAGCGTATGACAGGGTGCCGAGAGAGGAGCTGTGGTATTGCATGAGGAAGTCTGGAGTGGCAGAGAAGTATGTTAGAGTGGTGCAGGACATGTATGAGAGCTGTAAGACCGTGGTGAGGTGTGCTGTAGGTGTGACAGAGGAGTTCAAGGTGGAGGTGGGTCTGCATCAAGGATCGGCTCTGAGCCCCTTCTTGTTTGCTCTGGTGATGGACAGGCTGACAGATGAGCTTAGACAGGAATCTCCATGGACTATGATGTTTGCGGATGACATTGTGATTTGTAGTGAGAGCAGGGAGCAGGTGGAGGAGAATCTAGAGAGATGGAGGTCTGCTTTGGAAAACAGAGGAATGAAGCTTAGCCGCAGTAAGACAGAATCCATGTGTGTCAATGAGAGGGACCCAGGTGGAACGGTGAGGTTACAGGGAGCAGAGGTGAAGAAGGTGCAGGACTTTAAGTACTTAGGGTCAACGGTTCAGAGCAACGGAGACTGTGGAAAAGAGGTGAAGAGGCGAGTGCAAGCAGGTTGGAACGGGTGGAGAAAAGTGTCAGGTGTGTTGTGTGATAAAAGAGTATCAGCAAGAATGAAAGGAAAGGCAATGTTGTACAGCTTAGAGACAGTGGCACTGAAGAAAAGACAAGAGGCGGAGCTGGAGGTGGCAGAGCTTAAGATGCTGAGGTTCTCTTTGGGAGTGACGAGGACGGACAGGATCAGGAACGAGTCCATCAGAGGGACAGCTCATGTTAGATGTCTCGGAGATAAAGCCAGAGAGGCCAGATTGAGGTGGTTTGGACACGTTCAGAGAAGAGACTGTGAATATATTGGTAGAAGGATGCTGAGGTTGGAGCTGCCAGGCAGGAGGTCTAGAGGAAGACCAAAGAGGAGATTTATGGATGTAGTGAGAGAGGACATGAAGTTAATTGGTGTGAGTGAAGAGGACGCAGAGGACAGGGTTAGATGGAGGCGCATGATTCGCTGTGGCGACCCCTGAAAGGGAGCAGCCCAAAGGAAAAGAAGAAGGATGAAGATGTTATTGATGATATTAATTACAAGGAAGAGGAGGAGGAGAAGTGGGAGAAGGAATATGAGCTGGAGGAGGAGGAGGAGGAAGAGGAGGAGGAGGAGGAGGAGAGGAGATGTGGAGGAGGTGTGTCTGTGTAAAATGACAGTTCACTGCCCTCCAGTGGTCACAGTGTGGAACTACAATACCACATACAAACTGAATGGAGGAAGATATTATTGATGACATTAATTACAGATATGAACACTGGAGGTTTGAACAGTGACGTCACTGCTGATGTTGTTCCAGCTGATATATAAAGTGAAATGATGAATCTCTACATTAATAATGTGACACAGTAATAACAGTAACGGTGGTGTTAGTGAGGAACTGATACAGACTCAGACAGAAATAACTGGGAGTGACCACTGCCCTCCACTGGTCAGACAGAGGAACTGTTCTTCTTCCTGATTGGCCGGTGGAAAACCACTGCGGCTAACTGGCCAATTACAGCTACATGTTCTCGTAGAGCTTTGAAACACATGAATATC
Source organism: Coreoperca whiteheadi (assembly GCA_011952105.1). Classification (NCBI taxonomy): domain Eukaryota; kingdom Metazoa; phylum Chordata; class Actinopteri; order Centrarchiformes; family Sinipercidae; genus Coreoperca; species Coreoperca whiteheadi. Next base: position 732,049 of record CM022471.1, read on the forward strand.
AGTGATGGTCACGCTGACATTATTACACATTTACTGCATTATTTATGTCCATCAGTCTGATAGTGACACTATATATGTCAACACAGATATTATAAAACAATGTTGTCCAAACATCCCTGTTTTGGGTCCACCCCGGGGTCTCCTACCAGCTGGATGGGCCCAGAAAACCTCCAGAGGAAGGTGCCCAGGAGGATCCTGATCAGATGCTGAACCAGCGGCTCTACTCCGAGCTCCCTCTGAACCACGACGGTCTTGTAAAAAGTCCACATTACTGCTGATGCCGCACCGATCCGCCTGTTGGTCTCACGCTCCAGTTGACCCTCACTGTGACTGAAAGGATGCGATCGGGGCTGCAGGTGAACAACATCAGAGTCTCTACAGGGCTCAGCCTTAGAGACAGGGGGAGGAGCTCAGACATCTGGAAGGAGCTTGGAGGAGAACTGCTGCTCCTTTATGTTGAAATGAGCCAGTGGATGTGGTTCAGGCCTCGGACGAGGATCCTCCTGGACTGTTTACTGTGGTAGTATTCGGGGCTTGTCCAACTGGGAGGAGACACTGGGACAGAATGAAGGGATTATATGTCCCATCAGGCCTGGGACCACCTCCCGGAGCTGAAAGACCCGGTTGGGAGAAGTTTCTCTTTTAGAAGCAGCACCAAAAATAAAAGCACTTTCACACGAACTTTCATTCCAGTTCATGAAGAGATTTTTCACTGTTTCAAACAGCACTTCAAGTCTTTGACCCTACAGGAAAAAGTGAGAACTAGTTTGTGGTGACGGACAGAAAGAACATTTAGTGGACACGGTGGGGTTCTTCTTCTTTCTTGTTTTACAGCGGTTGGCATCCAGCTTATTGGTGCATTGCCGCCACCTTCTGCTCCGGAGTGTGGATCAGATAATAGATTCACTGTCTGCATCTCCTTACCACTGTTCCCTATTAATACATTCAATTTACCCATTCCCTCATTCTCATGCCCACATACCATAGACACAGTGGGGTTGATTTTAGTAAGCAAAGTGTTGACAGCCAGCGCCCCCTGCAGGATTCTCCACTGCAGATCAGAAGCTGGTTACATTTTGAGTAGGGCTGCACAATTAATCGAAATATTATCACTATCAATATGGCCAAGTGCAATATCCAAATCATAGAAGCTGCAGTTATTTGATGAAGATAAAATGTGTGAAAAACAGCATTTTAATGAAGTACTGTAGTCTCTCTCGCCCTGCAGTAACCCCTGCTTGCTCCACCACCTACACACCTGTGTCCAGCCTGCAGTGTGCTGGTTCATCCCTCACCTGCAGTTCATTCCTCATCAGCCTCTCCCTACAAATACCGGTTCACCTCCTCTGTTCTGTTTTAGTTTGTCATTTGTGCTGGTTCTGTCTGCCTGTTCAGCACCATTGCTAATTTGGTTCTGTCTGCCTTTGGATTTCTGTTTACCTGCCACATGTTCATCAGCTTCCTGCCTGTTACTTGCCACCCTGCATTCTGCCTTTAACCTGTTTATCGCTTGTTATTTACCAGTAAGCCATTAAAACATCTCAATTCAAGTCATCTGCTTCCCTCCCTTTTCTGCGTTTGGGTCCTTCCCCTAATTACGTGCTTGCTAACAGGACACTCAGGTGTGTTCCTGTGTGTCAGAGGTGCAGCAGGAAGCTGCTGTGCGTTAAACACTAACCATATAAAGTCATATAAAGATGCAGCAGCTGACCTTTGAGCTGAGGGCTGCAGGTTCAGACTGCTTCATTAAAGTGTTCGAGTGTGACAGCAGCCTGCTCACTCAGAGGACTGGGGAAGAAGCAGAGGGCTTAATCCTGATGGAGCAGATCGTCCTACTCAGACCAACAGAAAACTCTTTTTCTCCTCAGACCTGGTCCAGACAGCAGAGAGCTGCAGCGTGCTGAAGTCCATGAGAAAAACTGAGTAAGTGGAACTTTGATTCCTTCCAGTCTCTAATGTTTCCTCCTTTGTGGGTTCATGTGTTGACCTCCTGTCTTTGATAATGACTCCACAGCACAGAGTTTATCTAACACCAAACCCTTGAAGCTGCAGCTGGCTGTCTTTAAAGTCCACATGTGGAAACAGATTTTATTTCCTGATGAGACACAAATCAAATCAGCCTGAAGACTAATGAGGTGTTCACCAACACTGGACACTTTACATTTGATGCTGTTTTACCCTTCAACATATTCATTCTTACTAATTGGCTGTTTAGTTTCTCTGCTGTTTCACTTGAACGTTGATCAGACTCATAATAAACCTGAAACCTATAAAACAGATATTGACGTCTCACACTGGACTTCAGTTTGGACTTTGATACTTCAGTTATCTAATGAAGGCTCATATTTCACGTTTATTGAGGCCTCTGTTTGTAAAAGTGCTCTCATACATCACAGGATCATTTCTACTCCGTTAATAACTTAATAAACTCAATGACAATGTATTATGATGATGAGCCAGTATCCGAAGTAAAAACCAGTGTAGTTATTTTTGATGTAGCTGTATTGATGTATTGAGGTTTGATTTTGAAAATGAGCAGAAGTCGAATGATTTGGATGTTTTCTGCAGGCAGACAAAAGTTGGAAACTGTTAATCGAGAATATAAGTGTGTGTGTGTATTTATATGTATATAAGAATATATACAGTGCAGTATTCATATAATTTAATGCTGATACAACACTGACAGAGAGGCTACTCTTTAAACGGACTACTTTTACTTTTCAAGTACATTTTGCTGCTAATATTTATGTACTTTAGTAACATTTTGAATGCAGCCCTTTGACTTTTAATGCAGAATTGTTATATTGTAGTATTACTATTATATTAGTGGATGATTGTCATTGATGCATTAACATGTAATCAGTACTTTGATGTTGTAGTTGGTGGAGCACATATTAACTGCTTCAAATACTTTTGGCTCTTTGAATCTAAAGTCATGGATTCTATTGTATAAACTGATCACATGTTTGAATGTGAAAAGTAACTAAAGCTGTCAGATAAATGTAGTGCAGTACAAGTATAAATACTCAGGTAAAGTACAGGTACCTGAGACATGTAGTTTCCATGTGAAAGCGAGTAGCAGCAGGGCAGGAGTACTGCTCTCCATCCTGTTAGTCAAAGTTGCTCATGTAATATCATGTAGGGGAGAGAAACGTGTCAGGATTTCTGAGCTGAATGCATCATTAAGAGGCTCCTGCTGAATCTATTGGAGCTGTTTCTTTACTGTTCTCTGTTCATGACTCCATCACATGCAGCTTCAAACACAAGACTGATCTATAACTCTTGTGTGAAGTAACGAGGTGATGGCTGCGAGCAGCAGCAGAGAAGCAGAGAGTGCAGCACTAAGAAGGCTGTTTGGGTTCCCACAACCTCATTTAACATCACAGGGATCCATTGTTGAGCTATTGATCCTTGTGATGCTGGGACCAATACTGAAAACAAGTAGTACTGATTCTTTGGAAAGAAAAGCCCGTTAGTAGTTCCCAGAGTTCAGTCATGTTTTCTAACTGCTTCTTCAGTCTGAGCAACATCCAACAAGCCAAAGAGATTCAACTGATATGAACCAGAGAGAAGCAGCCAATCAGGGAGAAGCAGCTGATATTTGCCTTTTTGTTCATGATGGAAAGGGTGAATCAGTGATTGGACTGATGCTTTCAGCTCTGCTCTCAGTGTTTCCTCTACAGATGAAGGTAGAACGTCTCTGGGAGCTGATGTGGATGTGAAAGCAGCAGCTGAGATAGAGGCAGGGTTGGGTAGCCGTAATGTTTGTTGACTGCTACGCTACGCTATGGTACGCTACCATATGATTCATTGTACCATACTGTGTCCGTCTATAAGTCAGGATTCATTGTATCCATCGCTGTGAAAGCTGCATGTCAAATAAACACACTACAAAAGGCATCCTGGATCTCAGCGTCACACTTCATAGCATTCCAGCGCGTCACACAACTATACGAGCCATAGGACCCACTCTCACAACCTCTAAGCAGCTACAAACAGCAGCCTGAAGTGTGTTCCTCCAGTCTTCAAACTGTCCCAGAGGCTACAGAGCATTGTGAATGTCATTTCTTAGATATGACACTGCAGCTCAAAGCGCCAACAACATTTCTACTCTGCATGGAAACTGTCAGATGAGTGTGTTTAGTGTTGAAGGAAGGAAGGAAGAGGAACAACACAGCGCCTTCTCAGAGCCTTGTTCCTGCTACACCTTCCAATTTGAACTTGTGGAATGAGTTTCCCTCCTTCTACCAACACAGTAAATTCAACACATTTATGATCTAAAACATGTTTGGATTCATATTAAATTCCTAGTTGAGCTGCAGGACAAAATCCATATTCCTCATTCTGTATAAAATGGCTTTTGCAGTTCTGCTGAAGTTAATATGAAGCGTCACACTTACACAAGTCAAGTTACAGCCTGTTCTAGGGCAGAGTTCCCTCTTTGTAGTCGTGTTAGGAAGGCATCACTTCAGTCAGTGTGGACAGGAGGAATGATCACAGCCACCAACGTCTGTCAACCTGTATGTGGGGTTTCTACTAAGACTTGAAAACATGTGAACTGATCCTTTCCATTCAGCCACCAAACAGTGATGGGGGTGTTGAGCTAATGTTTTAAAGAGACAGTTCTACTGTAAACAGATATGTGTTGGTTAGTTCCAGTCGACCTCTCTGGTGATGCAGTTTGTGTTTGTCACATGTTGTCATGAGTTTACATGTAGTTCTCTCTCCACATTCAATAGCTAACCTGTTTCTTCTTCTTCAGTGTTCCTGCAGTTTGGACTCTGTGGAGCTCTGTCAGAGTCTCCAGCTGCTGTGAAAACTCTCCCATCACAGCGCTGACTGGCCGACCTTCTGTAACGCTGCCGCCTGCTGCTGACTGGCAGCTCTACAGCTCACACTGGCTTCCTGCTCTCACATCATACTGATGCTTCTGGATTTGGATTGGAAGGTATGAGCATGTGACGGCTGTCGGTCCGATGAAGACAGACACCAGCAGCATCTGTCAGCGTCTGCAGACGAAGGTCGAAAGTCTCTTTGACCTCATCTGGACGTGACTGTAACAGGTGAGAACCCTGAGAGTTAACATGACACACCTCTGATGAAGAAGCTCTGCTGTCAGTCGTTATATTTTTGTGTATTTAATATACTTTACTGTGAGAGCAGTGATTCATTCTTTCAACACTGTTATTGAGTGTTTGTAGTTCTGAATATTCATGACTTAATTCACTAATTATTCTAAGATGTGACTTTTTGAGCTTTTTCAAGTTTAGTGAGATTTAATCAGAATCCAGAGACGAGTTAGACTTTAGTCTGAGCTGACTTCCCTGCTGAGGAATGAGGGAGAGTCAGAACTGGTCTGAAACTTTATGTTCTCTGACTGAGTCAAAGAACACCTGCTGTTTGTTTCTTTACCTGGAGACAAATTTAGGAAGACTCGTGTTGTGATGTCAGAGCCTCTGGGAGGCGGGGCTTGTATTGTTTTCCCTGGATTTGATTAGTCAGGTTTGGATTCTGGCCATAGACTGCATCAAAGAGCTGAGGTGAAGCCATTGCAGAAGTGCCTTAATCCTGCAGGTTTTCTAAGGACCAGCAGGGGGGACTCCACTGGTTGCAAAAAGAAGTCAGATTGTACATAAGTTTACGAGAAAATTACCCTACTTCTCACTTGAATTATCAGTAAACATTTTCCTAATGAGTTTCTTCAATACAGCAGGATGTTCATTTAGTAAATTATGGTCCCATTTAGAGTAAAATAGACAATAAACCAGGGCATGTTTTATGGCGGCGTTACCTCTCATCCAAATATCCTACTTCTGGCTCCAAAAAACAAGATGGTGACAGCCAAAGTGCTAAACTCGAGGCTTCAGAACGGTAGTCCACAAACCAATGGGTGATGTCACGATGACTTCACGTCCACTTCTTTCATTCAGTCAATGATTCTGACCAAATACTTGCAAAAGGAATGAAATTCCCATCAGCCTCAGCTGTACGTTATATTTAGTGCTAATTAGCAAATGTTAGCATGTTAACATGCTAAACTAAGTTGGTGAACATGGTAAACATTATACCTTCTTAGCATCAGCATGTTAGCGTTGTCATTGTGAGCATGTTAGCATTTGTTCATAGCAGTGCTGTATGAGCACTGCCTCAGAGCTGCGAGCACGGCTGTAAACTCTTGGTCTGGTTGTTATTTCATCATTTGCACAGACAGGAAACAGGAAGCCAGAAACAACAAGAAGACATCTTTAAACCCTCACCTGGAAGAGAAGAGCCAATCAGAACAGTGATGACAAACGGAGTGGCTGCCATTAAAAAAACATGTTAACACAGAAGATATATTTAGATGTGTTCACCTTAAAGTTGTGGTTCCATGATGATCTTATCTTTCTTGTACAGTGTTGTTTGGTGTTGTGAGCCGTGCTGAAATGGCTAAAAATAATAGCACAGCCTTTATTTCAAGAAGTGAAAGCTGGCCAGGCCCTGCAGACCAATACTACAAACTACAACCACAGCTCCTGTGTCGGCCAATCAGAACTCCTGTTGCTGCTGTGATACATTTGTCTTCTAGTTTTCCTTTAGGTTGATTAATCTGCCTGATTTTAGCAGGGAGACACAATGACGGCAAAAGACCTGTTGAATACTCTAAAGGATTTAAAAGAGGAGGATTTTGAGACGTTCAAATGGTATCTGCAGCAGCCTGACACCCTGGAAGGCTACCAAACCATCAGAGCGTTCAGGCTGGAGTTGGGAGACAGGCTGAAAACAGTGGAAGTGATGGTGGACACCTATACACTTCATGGAGCTCTGGAGGTGACCAAGAAGGTTTTAAATGGAGATACCCAGGAACGACCTGGTGCAGCGTCTGCCAGACACCAGCTCAGGACCACAAGGTCAGTCACACTGTATTTGTTTTTTCAGGTAAAAAGAGCAGGTTGCCACGGGCGACACAATACTTGTAAAGGAACAGGGTCTCTCAGTACGGAAGCTCATTGCATTCACCAAAGAGTAACATTTTAAAATATCATAATTAAAATTATGAAAAAAGGTTTAAGTTGTCAATAAATATAAATACATAAAAAGCATAGCATCTAGTATGTCAACATTAGCCACCAAGTCAAGCATCAGAATTAAATCAATGACCCTTTCTAAATACTGCGGTAACATTTGCAATGTAAATAAAGCGAGCAGTAAAGGGTGAAAACAATTTTTGCTACAGGATGTTTTTAAGATTTAAAATTAGATCTTTTTCTCGTAATCATGAGATACGGAAGTCAGAATTACCTGATAAGGGGTTAATTTTTCTTTCATTGGGGAATGCAATGATGTATGTAATGGGTTGCATCTCATAGGAACATGTACGCAGTCCACTTGGTTTCAGTATTTTATGTATTGATCATTGTATTCTTCAGGTGATGGTGAATGTTTTCATACAGTTTACTTCAGGGACAGTTGTAGTCCAGTCAGTGTTTCCATGTGATGGTTTTCTTCAGCCAAAGGTTCATTAAAGAGATTCATCCTGTTCCACCTTCAGGTGCAGGAATTTCATATGGTTACAAACGAATGATTTAGGTTTTTCTGTATTTTTGACTTGCAGCTAATCACATCAGGTCATTATTGCCTAAGTAGTGGCAGGCTCACAGCTTTCAAGTTGTGACCTTTCTATCTGATCTGTGGTGCATCGAGGATTTGCTCTTTTTGTTAATTTGAGTGCAGCTAAGGAGTTAGAGAGCGATCATACTCCAACTAATCTGCTATCCAAGACGAAATTACATGACCAACAGAACATAACACAGACAAATTTTAAAAGCCACGTGAAACTGAAAAACTAATTAACAAGCACTGATTAACTTAAGCTAAGCCCTTAAAGTCTTACAAAGCATTAAATTCGCTTCTATAAAAAGACCCTGGAAGCTGTTTGGAAGTCTTAATTTTCAAAGGTCTTGAGTATTTTTTTCTTGGCTGGTGTAGACAGTAACGAATGTTATACATTTATTTTGTTACACATCTCTAAACTAAAATGGGATTGTTGTGACTGTGGATTTTGCTGCAGGAGGCTGTTGAGTCCTTTTTTTCCAGCACCATCAGACCTGTAGCTAACACTGTCACTACTGCTAGTTACAGCAGCCAGGGAGTCAACGGCTCATCATAGACAAGTGAAATGGGGTCATTACTATATAAGTGATTAATTCATCCATCAACTTTGTGCATTTCGTCTGGGTGCAGGTAATGTTAATTGATGAATTATATTACTATGAATTATTGTTACATACAGCTAGGAAGTACTGACAAAAACGTCATATAGTGTTATGGTTTTGGTTATAAGTCTGTTCCTAGTCTGCCTGAGTTCTGTAAGTTTGTTGTATTTGTTCTTGCCTTATTTTGTAATTGGTTGTTTGGTTTGTGTTTTGGGGGTTTGATCAGGTACTTCCTGTTTGATTTTGGGAGGTTTCCGTTCCCCTCTGTGTCAGTAGGTTTTACTTCCTGTCCCTGATTCCCTGATTGTGTTCACCTGTGTCTCGTTGTGCTCCTCTGCCTCGTTTTCTCCTCTTCCCTAAGAGTATGTAGTCTGTGTGTTCTTCCTGTGTCTTTGTCAGTTCGTCGTTGTTACTTCCCCGTTGTATTTCCCTTTGTTGTTTCTCCCTGTGTGCTTCTCGGCGGTGTGGTTTTTTGGTTTGTTGGATTTTGTCTGCCTGGGACTTTTCAATTAATCCTCCACTCGTCATCTCAAGCGGTCTGCATCTGCGTCCTCCTTCCTTTCCACGCTTCCTAAACACAACATATTTATTTAGACTTCTTTCTTTCTTTCACACTACATTTCCTTTGATTTTTCTGTAAATAAATAAATTTACTTTACATGTAGACCTTACTGTTCCTACTTTTGTCCTTCTTCGACCAGTATGACTGTGAAAAGGTATTTAATTTCATTCTATATTAGAAACTTAATTAGTTTTTGGATGAACTGAAGAAACCCTGAGTATGTAGAGAGTCAGAGGCAGCATCCTTCTCTACTGCCGAAAGTGTGTTCAGGCTGAATGGGAGGCCCATATTCGAGGCAGAGGAAGTCAATAAAGACGAGACTGGTTCACCAAGACACGCTAACTGCCAACCCTGATGATCTTTGTTGTGTGTTCATTCAGGAAATCCTGTTGCAGTTTGTCAGCGGAAACTTAAATCCAACCTGAAGAAGAAGTTCCAGTGTGTGTTTGAGGGGATTGCTAAAGCAGGAAACCGAACCCCTCTGAACCAGATCTACACAGAGCTCTACATCACAGAAGGAGGGACTGCAGAGGTCAATGATGAACATGAGGTCAGACAGATTGAAGCAGCATCCAGGAAACCAGACAGACCAGAAACAACCATCAGACAAGAAGACATCTTTAAACCCTCACCTGGAAGAGAAGAACCAATCAGAACAGTGATGACAAAGGGAGTGGCTGGCATTGGGAAAACAGTGTTAACACAGAAGTTCACTCTGGACTGGGCTGAAGACAAAGCCAACCAGGACATACAGTTCACATTTCCATTCACTTTCAGAGAGCTGAATGTGCTGAAAGAGAAGAAGTTCAGCTTGGTGGAACTTGTTCATCACTTCTTTACTGAAACTAAAGAAGCAGGAATCTGCAGGTTTGAAGAGTTCCAGGTTGTGTTCATCTTTGACGGTCTGGATGAGTGTCGACTTCCTCTGGACTTCCACAACACTGAGATCCTGACTGATGTTACAGAGTCCACCTCAGTGGATGTGCTGCTGACAAACCTCATCAGGGGGAAGCTGCTTCCCTCTGCTCGCCTCTGGATAACCACACGACCTGCAGCAGCCAATCAGATCCCTCCTGAGTGTGTTGGCATGGTGACAGAGGTCAGAGGGTTCAGTGACTCACAGAAGGAGGAGTACTTCAGGAAGAGATTCAGAGATGAGGAGCAGGCCGGCAGAATCATCTCCCACATCAAGACCTCACGAAGCCTCCACATCATGTGCCACATCCCAGTCTTCTGCTGGATCACTGCTACAGTTCTGGAGGAGGTGTTGAAGACCAGAGAGGGAGGACAGCTGCCCAAGACCCTGACTCAGATGTACATCCACTTCCTGGTGGTTCAGTCCAAACTGAAGAACGTCAAGTATGATGGAGGAGCTGAGACAGATCCACATTGGAGTCCAAAGAGCAGGAAGATGATTGAGTCTCTGGGAAAACTGGCTTTTGAGCAGCTGCAGAAAGGCAACCTGATCTTCTATGAATCAGACCTGACAGAGTGTGGCATCGATATCAGAGCAGCCTCAGTGTACTCAGGAGTGTTCACACAGATCTTTAAAGAGGAGAGTGGGCTGTACCAGGACAAGGTGTTCTGCTTCATCCATCTGAGCGTTCAGGAGTTTCTGGCTGCTCTTCATGTCCATCTGACATTCATCAGCTCTGGTGTCAATCTGCTGTCAGCAGAACAAACAACCTCCTGGAGGTCTAAATTATTTAAACACAAACAGAATCTAAATCACCTACATGAGAGTGCTGTGGACAAGGCCTTACAGAGTCCAAATGGACACCTGGACTTGTTCCTCCGCTTCCTCCTGGGACTTTCACTGCAGACCAATCAGAGTCTCCTACGAGGCCTGCTGACACAGACAGGACGTGTCTCACAGTCCAATCAGGAAACCGCCCAGTACATCAAGAATAAGTTTAAGGAAAATCTCTCTGCAGAGAAAAGCATCAATCTGTTCCACTGTCTGAATGAAGTGGATGATCGTTCTCTAGTGGAGCAGATCCAACATTCCCTGAGTTCAGGAAGTCTCTCCACACATAAACTGTCTCCTGCTCAGTGGTCAGCTCTGGTCTTCATCTTACTGTCATCAGAAAACGATCTGGACGTGTTTGACCTGAAGAAATACTCTGCTTCAGAGGAGGCTCTTCTGAGGCTGCTGCCAGTGGTCAAAATCTCCAACAAAGCTCTGTAAGTAGAGATTTGGATTTATTGAAATAATAATTTATACACTGCTATATTTTAAAGCGGAGAGAAAAATAAATAACTTTCATCAATGTCTCTTCAGACTGAGTGACTGTAACCTCTCAGAGAGAAGCTGTGAAGCTCTGTCCTCAGTTCTCAGCTCCCAGTCCTCTAGTCTGAGAGAGCTGGACCTGAGTCTCAACAAGCTTCCGGACTCAGGAGTGAAGCTGCTGTCTACTGGACTGGAGAGTCCATACTGTAGCCTGGAGACACTGAGGTCAGTTCATGTAATTTGTTATTGTCCAGTGTATATCTACCACATTTAAATCCATAACAGAACTTTTTAATTTCCTTTAGTTCTCTTGTTTTCTGGGTTTGTCTGAGCTCAAATCACAACAGCTATTTTTAAAGTTTGTCAGTCTGAACAGTTTGGCACTGAATGTAGTCTGTACTCGAACTGGTTTCACATTATTAAAGATACTGTAGGATTTATCCTTCAATGTGCTGTGAAATTAAATCATATTTATAATTTAGTTACATGTGAGACACATCTGGATATAACAAATTAAAAGAAGTTCACCACATTTTCAGGAATAATGTCTTTTTATACTTAACCTTCAGAACACAGTGTTTTACAGGAATTTAGACACTTATACATAAAGCCTCTCTCTCACACACAAACTCTAAATTCACATACAGGAGCACAGAAAGTCTAAACCTGTAGTTTGAAATGAGAGCACCACAAGTGCTGGGACAGGTGTTAAAGAGCTTTGTGAAGTTTTGGATTACTTCAATTATTATGTATTTTTGAATGAGAAGAAACTATGATGATCCACAATGTCAAAGTCGCTCTACTCATTTTAGGGAGAAGCTCATTGATTAGGACATAGTAATGTTGAGCTACACATTTCAAACCTCAACACATCTGATTGGATTATAATTGGATTTTTATCTCCATCATTTATTCTTTATTCAGATTGAGTGGCTGCAGGTTGTCAGGGATCAGCTGTGCTTCTCTGGCCTCAGCTCTGAAGTCCAACCCCTCCCATCTGAGAGAGCTGGACCTGAGTCTCAACGAGCTGCAGGATTCAGGAGTGAAGCTGCTGTGTGATTTTCTGGAGAGTCCACACTGTAGACTGGAGACTCTGAGGTCAGACACCACTTATTACTTCTGTGCTGAGATTAATATGATGTGAAAGTTGTGGTGACAGTAAACTGCAGGCATAAGTCTGATAATATACTGATCCACAATGAGTATCTTGTGTCTATTTTTTTTCTTCAGTGGTTTAGTCCATTGACTGTGGCAGAGCAATGTTGAGCTCCAGATTTAAAATCTTAATAAGACATTTCTCCACTGGATAATTCACTATGAACCTCTTAAACTCTGTTTCTTCATCTTATATTCCACATCATGTTTTTGTTTAAATAAATGATAATAAAAATACATGAATCCAATTAATAAATAATCTTTTTTTCAACTATCAGACAATAATAGAACCGCCACCTTACTGTGGTGGAGGGGTTTGCGTGCCTGAATGAACCTAGGAGCTATGTTGTCTGGGGCTATTGCCCCTGGTAGGGTCTCCCAAGGCAAACAGGTCCTGGGTGACAGGCCAGACAAAGAGCGGTTCGAATCCCCCCTCATGGCGAAAATAAAAACTAGGTCCGTGACGTCGCCCGGTACGGCGCAACCGGGGCCCCACCCTGGAGCCAGGCCCGGGGTTGGGGCTCGAACGCGAGCGCCTGGTGGCCGGGTCTTGCCCCATGGGGCCCAGCCGGGCTCAGCCCGAACTAGCGACGTGGGGCCGACCTCCCGTGCGCCCACCACCTGCAGGAGGAACCGTAGGGGGCCGGTGCTTTGTGGATTGGGTGGCAGTCGAAGGCGGGGGCCTCGGCAACCCAATCCCCGGACACGGAATCTGGCTCTAGGGACATGGAATGTCACCTCGCTGGGGGGGAAGGAGCCTGAGCTGGTGCGGGAGGTTGAGCGATACCGACTATAGATAGTCGGGCTCGCCTCCACGCACGGCTTGGGCTCTGGAACCCAACTCCTTGAGAGAGGCTGGACTCTCTACTACTCTGGAGTTGCTCGCGGTGAGAGGCGGCGGGCTGGTGTGGGCTTGCTTATAGCCCCCCAGCTCAGCCGCCATGTGTTGGAGTTCACCCCGGTGAACGAGAGGGTCGTTTCCCTGCGCCTTCGGGTCGGGGATAGGTCTCTCACTGTTATTTGTGCTTACGGGCCGAATGGCAGTGTAGAGTACCCGACCTTCTTGGCGTCTCTGGGAGGGGTGCTGGAAAGTGCTCCGACCGGGGACTCCGTGGTTCTACTGGGGGACTTCAATGCTCACGTGGGCAGCGACAGTGATACCTGGAGGGGCGTGATTGGGAGGAACGGCCCCCCCGACCTGAACCCGAGTGGTGTTCTGTTATTGGACTTCTGTGCTAGTCACGGTTTGTCCATAACGAACACCATGTTCAAGCATAAGGGTGTCCATCAGTGCACGTGGCACCAGGACACTCTAGGTCGGAGGTCGATGATCGACTTTGTGGTTGTTTCATCTGACCTTCGGCCATATGTCTTGGACACTCGGGTGAAGAGAGGGGCGGAGCTGTCAACTGATCACCACCTGGTGGTGAGTTGGATCCGATGGCGGGGGAGGAAGCTGGACAGACTTGGCAGACCCAAACGTACTGTGAGGGTCTGTTGGGAACGTTTGGCAGAGTCTCCAGTCAGAGAGATCTTCAACTCCCACCTCCGGCAGAGCTTCAACCTCATCCCGAGGGAGGCTGGAGACATGGAGTCCGAGTGGAACATGTTCTCCACCTCCATTGTCAACGCGGCCGCTCGGAGCTGTGGCCGCAGGGTCTCCGGTGCCTGTCGTGGCGGCAATCCCCGAACCCGGTGGTGGACCCCGGAAGTAAGGGATGCCGTCAAGCTGAAGAAAGAGTCCTATCGAGCCTGGTTGGCTCGGGGGACTCCGGAGGCAGCTGATGGGTACCGGAGGGCCAAGCGGGCCTCGGCCCGGGTGGTTGCGGAGGCAAAAACTCGGGTCTGGGAGGAGTTCGGTGAGGCCATGGAGAAGGACTATCGGTCGGCCTCGAGGAGATTCTGGCAAACCATCCGGCGCCTCAGGAGGGGGAAGCAGTGCCCTGCACACACTGTTTACAGTGGGGGTGGGAATCTGCTGACTTCGACTGTGGACATCCTTGGACGGTGGAAGGAGTACTTCGAGGATCTCCTCAACCCCACCGGCATGTCTTCCATTGCGGAAGCAGAGGCTGGGGTCTCGGTTGCGGGCCCGTCGATCTCCCGGGCTGAGGTCACTGAGGTAGTTGAGAAGCTCCTCGGTGGCAGGGCACTGGGGGTGGATGAGATCCGCCCTAAGTACCTCAAGTCTTTGGATGTTGTGGGGCTGTCTTGGTTGACGCGCCTCTGCAACGTCGCGTGGCGGCTGGGGACAGTTCCTCTGGACTGGCAGACTGGGGTGGTGGTCCCTCTGTTTAAAAAGGGGGACCAGAGGGTGTGTTCCAACTACTCTTAAGGTTGGGACGGCGAGGTAAGGAGGACCCAGATGCAGACAGTACTGAGAAGCGGAGTCTTTATTGTCTCTTACCCTGTGGTGGACAGGCGAACTCGAAACAACAGACAGGAAACCAGGAAAACCAAGAACACGAGGAGGTAGCGAAAAACACTTGGTAAGGCAGACAAGGCAACACGCAAACATCTCGCGACACTGACACCGACAATGATCCCACACCGAGACAAGGAAACACATGAACTAAATATACTCAGGGGAGGTGAAGGCAACGAGACACAGGTGCAGGACAAACACAGGTGAACCCACTCAGGGAATCAGGGACAGGAAGTAAAGAGACAGAGACAGAGGGAAACAGACGTCTACCAAAATAAAACAGGAAGTAACCAGACAGCATGAACTACATGGAAAAATGAAATGTCAGACAAGACTGAATACAATAAACATGGACAGATACAACAAAGGACTAGAATAAACATAAGGCGCTAGGAAAATACAGTGACCTAGGAAGACATAAATAAAGCAACACCCCCATAACACACCCCCGACATGACAACTACAGGGGGATCACACTCCTCAGCCTCCCCGGAAAAGTCTATGCCAGGGTACTGGAGAGGAGAATTCGGCCGATAGTCGAACCTCGGATTCAGGAGGAACAATGCGGTTTTCGTCCCGGTCGTGGAACACTGGACCATCTCTACACCCTCTCCAGGTTGCTGGAGGGTTCATGGGAGTTTGCCCAACCAGTCCACATGTGCTTTGTGGATTTGGAGAAGGCATTCGACTGTGTCCCTCGCGGCGACCTGTGGGGGGTTCTCTGGGAGTACGGGGTCCGGGGCCCTCTGCTAAGGGCTGTCCGGTCCCTGCATGACCGGAGCAGGAGTTTGGTTCGCATTGCCGGCAGTAAGTCAGATTTGTTCCCGGTGCATGTTGGACTCCGGCAGGGCTGCCCTTTGTCACCGGTCCTGTTCATTGTTTATATGGACAGGATTTCTAGGCGCAGTCGGGGGCCGGAGGGAGTCCAGTTTGGGGACCACAGGATTTCGTCTCTGCTTTTTGCGGATGATGTTGTCCTGTTGGCTTCTTCAAATCAGGACCTTCAGCGTGCATTGGGACGGTTTGCAGCAGAGTGTGAAGCGGCGGGGATGAGAATCAGCACCTCCAAATCCGAGGCCATGGTTCTCAGTCGGAAAAGGGTGGCTTGTCCCCTTCAGGTTGGTGGAGAGCTCCTGGCCCAAGTGGAGGAGTTTAAGTATCTTGGGGTCTTGTTCACGAGTGAGGGAAGGACGGAGCGGGAGATTGACAGGCGGATCGGTGCATCCTCCGCAGTGATGCGGTCGATGTACCGGTCTGTCGTGGTGAAGAAGGAGCTGAGCTGCAAGGCAAAGCTCTCGATTTACCAGTCGATCTACGTTCCTACTCTCACCTATGGTCATGAGCTTTGGGTCATGACCGAAAGGACAAGATCCCGGATACAGGCGGCCGAAATGAGTTTCCTCCGCAGGGTGGCTGGGCGCTCCCTTAGAGATAGGGTGAGGAGCTCGGTCACTCGGGAGGAGCTCAGAGTAGAGCCGCTGCTCCTCCACATCGAGAGGAGTCAGCTGAGGTGGCTCGGCCATCTGTCCCGGATGCCTCCTGGACGCCTCCCTGGGGAGGTGTTCCGGGCATGTCCAACCGGGAGGAGGCCCCGGGGAAGACCTAGGTCACGCTGGAGGGACTATGTCTCTCGGCTGGCCTGGGAACTCCTCGGTATTCCCCCGGAAGAGCTGGAGGAAGTGTCGGGAGAGAGGGAAGTCTGGGCGTCTCTGCTTAGACTGCTGCCCCCGCGACCCGGCCCCGGATAAGCGGTAGAAAATGGATGGATGGATGGATGGACAATAATAAATATATTCAGTATTTGTGTTTTCCAACATGTTTTTGAAGCTACATGATCAGGGGTGCAACTACCAAGTGCCAGAGGTTTATATTAAAGTACAGTATATCAGCCACTGTAGTCCTACCATAATTATACAGTATGTACAGATATATTAACAATAAAAAACAGTCACAAATTGACAAACATATTCCAATAAAGAAACGTAAGGAAAGAAAAGAATCAGAATTTTTATAAAGATTCCAAGTAGGAACCAGTTCTCGATGCCCAATGCTAGTAACAATATTGCGACCAAACATTCCACAGCGCTCTTTAATTCCTACTAAATTGTAACATGGCGTTCTAATTTACTTTTCACTTGCCCATTTATCTAGTAATGCATCACATGAAATAATTCGTGCCACACTGTTTTAAATTGAAATGACTGCTAATCGGGCGATCGTTACTCATATTGGAACGAAGGTATGTCTTTATCAGCTTTAGCTTGCTAAATGATCTCTCTGCAGAGGCAACTGTCATAGGCATAGCCAAATCAAGCTTCTCCTCCAGGAGGAAATTTTATTTATCCAGAGCCTTGTCATGACCCCTGAGTAGACGGCTCGCTAGGTAGATTTCCTGAATGATATCCCTTGAAACATAATTGGTAGCTATGGCATATCTTGTCACTGATTCTGCCAACTCAGCTTTTGTCATGTGTTCCATTTTAAAGATGAATTTAAACTTTTCGGACACAAGCTGAAGATTGCCAAAATCTGTCAGACAACTCCTGAATTACTGTGTCAACAATTGCATTGAAAACCATGCACCTAAAATGGGTCTCACGTTCCTGCTCATAATGGCCAGTGCTGGAATCCTCACCATGAAATCTCTTTTGCTTTCTGAAACACCTCTCTCTAAACTCAGGGGAAGCATCCATATCAATGGCTTTTCGGCGTACAATGTCAAGGGATTTTATAAAGCCCTCCACTCTATACTTAAGCAAGATTTCTTTAAGAGAGTCTATCATTCTAATGGCAGTGTCCATCGAGATGTTCACTGTTTGCATTGCCTTGCTGACCTAGGTGATCTCTGCCAATAGATCTTACCAAACCAAGAGGCACATGAGGAACTCCATGCTGACAATCTCACCAGACAGTGACTTTGCCTCTGAAATAGTTTTGCTGTTTTTTTCCACTTCCTCAAGCTTTTCCAAAGCATCATGGTTCCCCCATAACTGGAAACGTATAGCTTTGACTGAGTCTATTTTTGCTTCCCACCTTGTATCATTCAGAAGCTTCAGTGTAAATTCTTTCAAAATATCCCACCTCATCACCGACGCCAAAAAAATGGTGTAAAGTCTTTGGAGAGTGCCAAAAAAGGTTAGACACATTCTGTTTGATGACACATCACATAACATGATGTTCAGACTGTGGCTACAGCAGGGGATAAATAGTGCCTCTGGACACTTTTGCTGCACCAATGCTTGCACACCCTTGTGTATACCCCTCATAATTGAGCCATTGTCATAGCTCTGCCCCCTACAGTTAGCCAACTCCAGCCCCAGTTTATCCAGTACCCCAGTCAGTGTTTCTATGAGGCCTTTACCAGTTGTGTCCTTCACGACTGTGAAGCCAACAAAAGACTCATTAATGGTAGCATTCTTGTTGTTGTCTGTATAAACATACCGGATTATTACAGAGGCCTGCTCCTGCTTTGAAAAGTACTTGGAGGCTTTGACTTGGGCACAAATTTGACCAAGTACACATTCTGAAATTTTATCTAAAAATTAATTTGCAGTGCACCAGTAAAGATCTGGTGGTTTCTTTAGAGGCTACCTTTCTAAGATGCTCTGCTAGTGTGACATCATATCGTGCTATGACCTCAAGGACACCCAGAAAATTTCCATTTTTGGGATCTCCCAACATAGCATTCTTGCCCCTCAGTGGCAAGTTCCTTTCTGCAAGGAAGAGTATGCAGTCTTACTTTGGAAAAACACCTACTCTTGTCTGATCTTAGATACGGCCCATCAGGACATTTCTGTGGGCCATTCTCAACCATACACTGCCTTCATGAGTCCCCAATCTGGTGTAGTGGTGGCCAGTCAGATGGATCTTCTGAGTAAGGCCTTGTCTCAGCCCTCTCCTCTTCACCTCTCTTTTCCACATTCTCTTCCACCTCATCTTCACCTCTCTTTTCCACATTCTTGTCAAATTCCTCCTCAGTGGTGAGTGGCTTTCCATCTCTGGCTGCACTATTTTTTACCCAAAAAGGAAACCGTGAATAGGTTGGTCAACAGAACTTCAAACCATACTGGAGATTTAGTTTTGTGTGGTCTAACTAACCTACCGGGTGTCATCACTGGTCTCATCTTTACTTGATGCCATTGCCGACCTCATGTCTGTCTCTTTTACTCCTTGCCTGTGTTCTTCTCTACTAAGACATATTGTCAAACAAACATGATATTATAGTTTTTCCATATTTATTAATAATATTAAGAAATTAATATTAATTGGTATCAAGTGGTTCCCCCTACACTTCCACCTAATTTTAGACCTACCTGTTGCAGGGGAGCAACTACCCAGTGCCAGAGGGGTATGCAGCAACAATTTTGGTGCCCCACCCCCCCCACCATCGCTTTGGCACCCCCAAGGTGCTGCGCCCCTATGCATTGCATATAGCGCATACCCGCTTTTTTAACTACTGACCTGTTGTCTTCCCCTCTCTTACCTGATCCACCATCCTCACACCTGAATGAAATGAACTCATTGTTAAATATAGCAGCCTAAATTCAATTCTTAAATCAGCCTAGTGATGGCATCAGATAAGACAACTATTATCCAGTTAGATTGTGCTGTTGTTGAAATTACTTTTACATTTTGGATTTTAAAAAGTACAAATATGGCACATGCACATATATAATATCGCACAGTCCTTTAAAGAGAAAGAAAGAGATATGACCCTGTAATTACAGCTTCCATGTCACCCAACAGATGGAACTATAGCCTTTATGTCTGACAGCACAGCTAAAATGAACAGCTAATGGTAAAACCAAATCTATTAATGATTCCATGGTAAACCAGACTTATTGCATAAGTTATGTTTTTCAGCTTCTAGTCATTTATTGTGCATGCTACCTTATATTTACCAGTTGTTAATATTTCATGCATGGGCTTGGTACCATAGGGTTTAATCAAAATCTAAATGTAGCTATCAGCAACATTAATTAATAAAGTTAGCAAACACTAACCAGTCTGCTAGTCTGTTAACGGGAGTATTTGCAAGCCTCCAAGCACAGACTTCACACTTTGAATCCTACCTGTTGCCTTTCACCATCCACTTGTTTAGCTGCTTTTGCATACTTGCAGATATGTCTGGAGACACAATTTACAGCACTCACCATCTTAACTCTATGGCTCCCCCAGTTGTGTCCAAAGTTTAAAGCTTCTTCTTCTTCTTTTCCTTTGGGCTGCTCCCTTTCAGGGGTCGCCACAGCGAATCATGTGCCTCCATCTAACCCTGTCCTCTGCGTCCTCTTCACTCACGCCAATTAACTTCATGTCCTCTCTCACTACATCCATAAACCACCTCTTTGGTCTTCCTCTAGACCTCCTGCCTGGCAGCTCCAACCTCAGCATCCTTCTACCAACATATTCACAGTCTCTCCTCTGGACATGTCCAAACCACCTCAATCTGGCCTCTCTGGCTTTATCTCCGAGACATCTAACATGAGCTGTCCCTCTGATGGACTCGTTCCTGATCCTGTCCGTCCTCGTCACTCCCAAAGAGAACCTCAGCATCTTAAGCTCTGCCACCTCCACCTCTGCCTCTTGTCTTTTCTTCAGTGCCACTGTCTCTAAGCTGTACAACATTGCTGGTCTCACCACCGTCTTGAACACCTTTCCTTTCATTCTTGCTGATACTCTTTTATCACACAACACACCTGATACTTTTCTCCACCCGTTCCAACCTGC
Organism: Coreoperca whiteheadi; assembly: GCA_011952105.1. NCBI lineage: Eukaryota > Metazoa > Chordata > Actinopteri > Centrarchiformes > Sinipercidae > Coreoperca > Coreoperca whiteheadi. The sequence goes on from CM022471.1 coordinate 752,343, forward strand.
TTGCACTCGCCTCTTCGCCTCTTTTCCACAGTCTCCGTTGCTCTGAATCGTTGACCCTAAGTACTTAAAGTAATGCAGTGAATTATATTGTTAAAGCCACACCTGTTATGCAACACTCAGTCTTTTCCCACAGCTCTTTGTCTCAGTTCCTTCTGTTAACTTCTGACCTTGGCTCGACCTTTCCCCCACTTCCTCTTATCCATCTGTCTGTTAGTTACAGTCTAGGGTGGTTACAGCTGCTGGCATAACATGTTGCATGAATTAGACTTGTACAGAGAAAAACATCTACATACAGGTTGGGTACATCATAAGCTGTCAATCATAATAATACAGCTCAGGATTTCATATCCACACCGCCGACAGCTTTGCTTTTTTGCTTTATCCATCTTTCATCGACAACTGTGTGCGTACTGTGACAACTGTACGTACCTGTTCGCTTTTAGCATGCTCACGGCAGCGGTGCCCCCGCCTGCGCACGCACTCGCGATATTCCATTATTATCCAAAATTCTATTATGGAAACTTATGAGGGCGCCTACTCTAGCCTGTTAGTCCTCTAAAATGTTATATAATATTGAGGAGCTACAGAAATGATTTAGAAAACGAAATGATTATATCATCGCTTTGGCGCCCCTATGCACCGCATATATCGCGTGCCCACTTTTTGCGCCACTGTATATGATGCTCATACTGACTGAACAGTTTAAACTGAAGGTGCTTTGATTTTGTGACTCCACTATTCCTAAAAGAAATATTGTAGATGTATTTTGTTCAGATTTCCCCAAAACTCATCCAGACATATTTGGCATCTTTGGAAACTTTGGGATCTTGAGTCGAATGTTAAATCCATTTCTGTGGGTTGTTAATTGTGTTTGGCTGCACAACATGAGTTTGTATAGATGGAGCCACTGGTGGAGCTGGCAGAGTTTAAGAGGTGAAGTCACTACGTCTTTATTGAAGTAGCAGCACGTTGGCATTAATATCAATGAGAGCTCTTATTCACTCTGTGTATTTTACAACTTTGAACCTGCATCCTGTTGGGTTCAGGTGTTTGGAGTTTCCATTTTCTAAACTTCTACATTCTGAACCTTCTTCAGCTCTGAGCAGATTATTAAACACTGAATGAATTCAAGCAGGAACATTGTTTTCTAAAGTTCCATCATTTATTCTCTATTCAGATTGGGTTGCTGCAGTTTGTCAGAGATCAGCTGTGCTTCTCTGGCCTCAGCTCTGAAGTCCAACCCCTCCCATCTGAGAGAGCTGCAACTGAGTGGCAACAAGCTGCCGGATTCAGGAGTGAAGCTGCTGTGTGACTTTCTGGAGAGTCCACACTGTAGACTGGAGACTCTGAGGTCAGTTCACTGACTTTCTGTTACTATTGTAGATCTAACATGTTTAATTAGCGATTGAACCTAATTTATGTTCATACACAACAGTCACAGCCCCTCCTCTGCCTGCAGGAGGAACTGCCCCTGGAAGGCAGAGGAGGGTCATTAGTATTTAAAATGCTGGCACTGACCTCTTGTCTCTCTCAGCTCCTCCAGGTATGACTTTGGTTGGTTTTGTTCCTTTGCAGATTTACTTAGTTTGCACTCATTCACATTCACACATACAGATTCACCCACACCTTATATTATGACATCCTTACACCCCATTCCTTTATCTTTGATTGGCCTATATTGTTGTCTGCGTGCCTTAATTTTTGTTGGAGGTGATGAGCCGGCCTGTGACATAGTCACTGTGATAAAGTTGTTAATTTCCTTTTGCTCATATTTCATGTTTCTTTACTAAATTGAGTCTGCAGTCACAAAAGATTTGTTTCTTAAAGAAACTGTAGAAAACGTCCACTGTTAGTTGATAAAGTAAATTCATGTTTATAGTTTTTGCAAAATTTACATTCACAAACTGAAAGCGCAGCTTCGGAAGCATTTTGGGGTTCAGTATCTTGCTCAAGGATACTTCGACGCATGGCTGGGGGATCGAACCGCTGACCTTCAGATTGGCAGGCAACCGTTCTGCCACCAAGCCATGGCCACCCCTAAATGGTCACATCTGTATACAGAAGATCCTCTGAACTAATTTGTTTTTAAATTGATCAATTTTACTTTCTGAAGTAGAAATATCCCCTCCTTGAACCGCTACCTTATTGTGGTGGAGGGGTTTGCGTGCCTGAATGAACCTAGGAGCTATGTTGTCTGGGGCTATTGCCCCTGGTAGGGTCTCCCAAGGCAAACAGGTCCTGGGTGACAGGCCAGAGCGGTTCAAATCCCCTTTATGGCGAATTTTAAAACTAGGTCCGTGACGTCGCCCGTTACGGCCCAACCCTGGAGCTAGGCCTGGGGTTGGGGCTCGAATGCGAGCGCCTGGTGGCCAGGTCTTGCCCCATGGGGCCCAGCCGGGCTCAGCACGAACGAGCGACGTGGGGCCGATCTCCCGTGGGCCCACCACCTGCAGGAGGAACCGTAGGGGGCCAGGGCTTTGTGGATTGGGTGGCAGTCGAAGGCAGGGGCCTCGGCGACCCAATCCCTGGACACGGAATCTGGCTCTAGGGACATGGAATGTCACCTCGCTGGGGGGGAAGGAGCCTGAGCTGGTGCGGGAGGTTGAGTGATACCGACTAGAGATAGTCGGGCTCGCCTCCACGCACAGCTTGGGCTCTGGAACCCAACTCCTTGAGAGAGGCTGGACTCTCTACTACTCTGGAGTTGCCCGCGGTGAGAGGCGGCGGGCTGGTGTGGGCTTGCTTATAGCCCCCCAGCTCAGCCGCCATGTGTTGGAGTTCACCCCGGTGAACGAGAGGGTCGTTTCCCTGCGCCTTCGGGTCGGGCATAGGTCTCTCACTGTTATTTGTGCTTACGGGCCGAATGGCAGTGTAGAGTACCCGACCTTCTTGGCCTCTCTGGGAGGGGTGCTGGAAAGTGCTCCGGCCGGTGACTCCGTTGTTCTACTGGGGGACTTCAACGCTCACATGGGCAGCGACAGTGATACCTGGTGGGGCGTGATTGGGAGGAACGGCCCCCCCGTGACTAGCATGGACTTCTGTGCTAGTCCTTTGTCCATAACGAACACCATGTTCAAGCATAAGGGTGTCCATCACTACACGTGGCACCAGGACACCCTAGGTCGGAGGTTGATGATCGACTTTGTGGTTGTTTTATCTGACCTCCGGCCGTATGTCTTGGACACTTGGCTGAAGAGAGGGGCGGAGCTGTCAACTGATCACCACCTGGTGCTGAGTTGGATCCGATGGCCGGGGAGGAAGTTGGACAGACTTGGCAGACCCAAGCGTACTGTGAGGGTCTGCTGGGAACGTTTGGTAGAGTCTGCAGTCAGAGAGATCTTCAACTCCCACCTCCAGCAGAGCTTCAACCAGATCCCGGGGGAGGCTGGAGACATTGAGTACGAGTGGACCATGTTCTCCACCTCTATTGTCGACGCGGCTGCTCGGAGCTGTGACCGCAGGGTCTCCGGTGCCTGTCGTGGCGGCAATCCCCGAACCCGGTGGTGGACCCCGGAAGTACGGGATGCCGTCAAGCTGAAGGAGGAGTCCTATCGAGCCTGGTTGGCTCGGGGGACTCCGGAGGCAGCTGATGGGTACCGGAGGGCCAAGCGTGCTTCAGCCCGGGTGGTTGCAGAGGCAAAAACTGGGAGGAGTTCGGTGAGGCCATGGAGAAGGACAATCGGTTGGCCTCGAAGAAATTCTGGCAAACCATCCGGCACCTCAGGAGGGGGAAGCAGTGCCCTGCACACACTGTTTACAGTGGGGGTGGGAATCTGCTGACTTCAACTGGGGACATCCTTGGACGGTGGAAGGAGTACTTCGAGGATCTCCTCAACCCCACCGGCATGTCTTCCATTGCGGAAGCAGAGGCTGGGGTCTCGGTTGCGGGCCCGTCAATCTCCCGGGCTGAGGTCACTGAGGTAGTTGAGAAGGTGGAAAGGCACCGGGGGTGGATGAGATCTGCCCTGAGTACCTGAAGTCTCTGGATGTTGTGGGGCTGTCTTGGTTGACACGCCTCTGCAACATCGCTTGGCGGCTGGGGACAGTGTCTCTGGACTGGCAGACTGGGGTGGTGGTCCCTCTGTTTAAAAAGGGGGACCAGAGGGTGTGTTCCAACTACAGGGGGATCACACTCCTCAGCCTCCCCGGTAAAAGTCTATGCCAGGGTACTGGAGAGGAGAATTCGGCCGATAGTCGAACCTCGGATTCAGGAGGAACAATGCGGTTTTCGTCCCGGTCGTGGAACACTGGACCATCTCTATACCCTCGCCAGGTTGCTGGAAGTTTCATGGGAGTTTGCCCAACCAGTCCACATGTGCTTTGTGGATCTGGAGAAGGCATTCGACTGTGTCCCTCGCTGCGACCTGTGGGGGGTACTCTGGGAGTATGGGGTCCGGGGCCCTCTGCTAAGGGCTGTCCGGTCCCTATACGACCAGAGCAGGAGTTTGGTTTGTATTGGCTCAGCAAGTCAGATCTGTTCCCGGTGCATGTTGGACTCCGGCAGGGCTGCCCTTTGTCACCGGTCCTGTTCATTGTTTATATGGACAGGATTTCTAGGCGCAGTCGGGGGCCGGAGGGAGTCCGGTTTGGGGACCACAGGATTTCGTATCTGCTTTTTGCAGATGATGTTGTCCTGTTGGCTTCTTCAAATCAGGACCTTCAGCGTGCACTGGGACGGTTTGCCGCCGAGTGTGAAGTGGCGGGGATGAGAATCAGCACCTCCAAGTCCGAGGCCATGGTTCTCAGTCGGAAAAGGGTGGCTTGTCCCCTTCAGGTTGGTGGAGAGCTCCTGGCCCAAGTGGAGGAGTTTAAGTATCTTGGGGTCTTGTTCATGAGTGAGGGAAGGACGGAGCGGGAGATCGAGAGGCGGATCGGTGCATCCTCTGCAGTGATGCGGTCGATGTACCGGTCTGTCGTGGTGAAGAAGGAGCTGAGCTGCAAGGCAAAGCTCTCGATTTACCAGTCGATCTACGTTCCTACTCTCACCTATGGTCATGAGCTTTGGGTCATGACCGAAAGGACAAGATCCCGGATACAGGCGGCCGAAATGAGTTTCCTCCGCAGGGTGGCTGGGCGCTCCCTTAGAGATAGGGTGAGGCGCTCGGTCACTCGGGAGGAGCTCAGAGTAGAGCCGCTGCTCCTCCACATCGAGAGGAGCCAGCTGAGGTGGCTCGGCCATCTGTCCCGGATGCCTCCTGGACGCCTCCCTGGGGAGGTGTTCCGGGCATGTCCAACCGGGAGGAGGCCCCGGGGAAGACCTAGGACACGCTGGAGGGACTATGTCTCTCGGCTGGCCTGGGAACGCCTCGGTATTCCCCCGGAAGAGCTGGAGGAAGTGTCTGGGGAGAGAGAATTCTGAGTGTCTCTGCTTAGACTGCTGCCCCCGCGACCCAGTCCCGGATAAGCGGTAGAAAATGGATGGATGTCTTTCAATTGTAGCACTTACTGAAACGTGGATCAAACCTGAGGATTCTGCCACTCCCGCAGCCCTCTCCCATAATCACACTTTCTCCCACAGTCCTCGAATCGTAAGAAGGGGTGGTGGAACCGGCCTGCTTATCCCTAATCACTGGAAGTTCAAACAGCAATCATCCCTGTGTGAGAACAGCTACTTCGAGTTTCATGCTGTTACTATCACCCATTCTGTAAAAAGTCACTTCGTAGTCATCTATCGCCCCCCAGGTCAGCGTGGTCATTTCTTGGAGGAGTTGGATGTGCTCCTTTCATCCTTCCCTGAAGATGGCACTCCTTTGGTGGTACTTGGGGACTTCAACAGCCACCTTGGAAAGCCACAGGCTGCGGACTTCAACAACCTGGCTGCATCATTTGACCTCGAGCGGGTTTCCACATCAGCAACCCACAAGTCTGGTAATCAACTAGATCTCATCTACAAACGGTACTGCTCCACTCATCATGCTCCGGTCACCCCACTGCACATGTCGGATCATTTCTTCGTCACTCTCGACCTCGACCTAACTCCTCTAGACGCTGCAAGTGTTCTACCGCTGTTCACTTTCCGATGCAACCTCTGCTGTCTTCTAGGCGCTCCCTCCCTCTGAGGAGCTCTCTCTCTTGAACACCGACAGCGCCACTGACACTCTGTGTTCCACTCTCAAATCCTGCTTGGACAACTTCTGCCCTCTCACATCTAGACCAGCCCACACATCCTCGTCTGCCCCCTGGTTATCTGATGTTCTACGTGAGCATCGCGCCAGCCTCTGGTCAGCAGAGAGAAAATGGCGTGAATCAAAAGATCCCGCTGACCTCTGTCTCTACCAGTCTCTCCTCTCTAATTTCTCAGCTGATGTCACCTCTGCAAAAACGGACTACTACCGCTCTAAGATCAACAACTCACCTGACTCACGCACTCTCTTTAAAACCTTCTCTGCTCTCCTTTCTCCACCTGTTCCCCGACCTTCATCAGATTTAATAACTGACGACTTTGCGTCTTTCTTTGTCAAGAAAACAACCGCCATTAGCAGTCAATTCGTTATGCCGCCACCTGTCGACCTCGAACGCATCCCAGATATGTGTCTGCTCCCCTCTTTCTCTCGTCTATCTGAAGCTGACGTTTCCAAGGTCATTCATTCTAGCCAACCTACCACCTGCCCTCTGGATCCAATCCCCACCCATTTCCTTCAGGCCATCTCTCAGTCTGTTGTCCCTGCTCTGACCCACATCATCAACTCCTCCCTCACCCCTGGGTCGTTCCCCACAGCTTTCAAAGAAGCCCGCATCACACCGCTACTGAAGAAAGCCACTCTCAATCCGACACTATTACAAAGCTACAGAGCGGTTTCTGTCCTTCCCTTCATTGCCAAAGCTCTGGAAGGAGTTGTATTCAACCAGCTCTCCTCCTTTCTCACACAGAACAATCTCCTGGACCGCAACCAGTCTGGGGGTGGTAATTGATGATCACCTAAACTTCAAAAGCCATGTGGCCAGCACCACCCGGTCCTGTAGATTCATCCTCTACAACATCAGGAAAATCAGACCTTTCCTATCGGAGCAGTCTACACGAAGTCCTAGTCCAGGCTCTTGTCCTGTCCAGACTGGACTATTGCAACGCGCTGCTGGCTGGACTCCCTGCTTGCACAACCAAACCTCTGCAGATGATCCAGAACGCGGCGGCAAGAGTGGTCTTCAATGAACCGAAGAGAGCACACGTAACCCCTCTCTTCATTAGGCTACACTGGCTCCCTGTTGTTGCTCGCATCAAGTACAAAGCGATGCTCTTGGCCTACAAGACCACCACTGGTTCTACATGAACATATCTTTTGTTGTTCATACAGACCTATGCTCCTGCCAGGTCCCTGCGCTCTGCAAATGAACGACGTCTGGTGGTACCATGCCAAAACAGAATAAAATCACTCTTGCGCACCTTCTCTGGATCCGGTCCACATTGGTGGAATGATCTGCCTGCTTCTACAAGATCAGCAGATTCTGTAGCCGCCTTTAAAAAGCACTTGAAAACGCAACTCTTCCGTCAACACCTAACTGACAATCACTAACTACTTCTTCCTTTCTATCTCTTTTCAAAAAAAACCAAAACCTTCCTATCCTTAACTTTGTATACTATGCTAGGCTTTAATCAGACAAGTTTTTTGATGCACTTATGCTTTTTGTTACCTTGTGTTGTTTTAATTCCTTCTATTGTATTCCTCATATGTAAGTCCTTCTACATAAAAGCGTCTGGTAAATGACTAAATGCAAATGTTGATTTAAGTGTGTTTCCGCAAATGTCTTAACATTGATATTGATCCTTCAGAAAACACACACAGAGATCAAAGCATGTTTCCAAATGCAGCTGTTTAAAGGATCAATATAGTTTTTCTCCTCTAATTCCAGACTTGCCTGAGATCAGCAGCATGTTATTAATCTGTGTTGACATGAAGAGGTGTATGAATGTTGTGCTGACATTTGGATGATGTCTGTAGGAGGCTGACATTATGATGATCCACAATAACACAATGACAAAGTCACTCTACTCATTTTAGGGAGAAGCTCATTGATTAGGACATAGTAATGTTGAGCTCCACATTTAAAACCTGAACACATCTGATTGGATTATAAATGGATTTTTATCTCCATCATTTCTTCTCTATTCAGATTTAGTTGGTGTAGTTTGTCAGGGATCAGCTGTGCTTCTCTGGCCTCAGCTCTGAAGTCCAACCCCTCCCATCTGAGAGAGCTGCAGCTGAGCTACAACAAGCTGCAGGATTCAGGAGTGAAGCTGCTGTGTGATTTTCTGGAGAGTCCACACTGTAGACTGGAGACTCTGAGGTCAGACACCATCTTTTACTTCTGTGCTGAGATTAATATGATGTGAAAGTTGTGTTGACACTAAACTGCAGACATGAGGCTGATATTATACTGATCCACACTGAGGATCTTAATGCTAAAGTCTATTTTCTTCAGTGGTTTAGTCCATGGACTATTGCAGAGCAATGTTGAGCTCCACATTTAAACCTTAATATAACAAGAAACATCTCCACTGGATAATTCACTCTGAACCTCTTAAACTCTGGATCTTCATCTTATATTCCACATCATGTTTTTATTGAAATTAATGATAATAAAAATACATAAATCCAATGAATAAATAAATATTCTTTATTTCACCGGTCAGACAATAACAAATATATTCAGTATTTGCTTTTCCAACATGTTTATGAAGCTATATGATGCTCGTACTGACTGAGTAGTTTAAACTGAAGGTGCTTTGATTTTGTGACTCCACTATTCCTTAAAGAAATATTGTAAATGTCTTTTGTTCACATTTCCCCAAAACTCATCCAGACATATTTGGCATCTTTGGAAACGTTGGGACCTTGACTTGAATCTTAAATCAGTTTCTGTGGGTTTTTATTTGTGTTTGGCTGCACAACATGAGTTTGTATAGATGGAGCCACTGGTGGAGCTGGCAGAGGTTAAGAGGTGAAGTCACTACGTCTTTATTGAAGTAGCAGCACGTTGGCATTAATATCAATGAGAGCTCTTATTCACTCTGTGTATTTTACAGCTTTGAACCTGCATCCTGTTGGGTTCAGGTGTTTGGAGTTTGCATTTCCTAAACTTGTACATTCTAAACCTTCTTCAGCTCTGAGCAGATTATTAAACACTGAATGATTTCAAGCAGGAACGTTGTCTTCAAAGTTCCATCATTTCTTCTTTATTCAGGTTGTGGGGCTGCAGGTTGTCAGGGATCAGCTGTGCTTCTCTGGCCTCAGCTCTGAAGTCCAACCCCTCCCATCTGAGAGAGCTGCAGCTGAGCTACAACGAGCTGCAGGATTCAGGAGTGAAGCTGCTGTGTGATTTTCTGGAGAGTCCACACTGTAGACTGGAGACTCTGAGGTCAGTTCACTGACTCTCTGTTACCATTGTAGATCTCATATGTTTAATTAACGGTTGAACCTAATTTATGTTCACACATAACTTACATCCATAAAGCTGTAAATTTCCTTTTGTTTCTTGTACTAAATTGAGTCTGCAGTCACAAAAGACTTGTTTGTTAAAGAAACAGTAGAAAATGTCCACTGTTAGCTGTTAAAGTAAATAAATGTTTATAGTTTTTGCTAAATGGTCACATCTCTATACAGAAGATCCACTGAACTAATATCTGTTTTAAATTGATCAAGTTTACTTGCTGAAGTAGAAATATTTCTTTGGTTTTTGTTGATTTCAATGTGTCACAAATGTCTGATCATTGATATTGATCCTTCAGACCACACACACACACACACACACACACACACACACAGATCAAAGCATATTTCCAAATGCAGCTGTTTAAAGGATCAATATAGTTTTTCTCCTCTAATTCCAGACTTGCCTGAGATCAGCAGCATGTTATTAATCTGTGTTGACATGAAGAGGTGTGTGAATGTTGTGCTGACATTTGGATGATGTCTGTAGGAGGCTGACATTATGATGATCCACAATAACACAATGACAAAGTCACTCTTATCTTAAAGTATCTCCATTTATTCTTCATTCAGATTGAGTCTCTGCAGTTTGTCAGAGATCAGCTGTGCTTCTCTGGCCTCAGCTCTGAAGTCCAACCCCTCCCATCTGAGAGAGCTGGACCTGAGTCTCAACAAGCTGCAGGATTCAGGAGTGAAGCTGCTCTCTGATCTGAAGGAGAGTCCACACTGTAGACTGCAGACTCTGAGGTCAGTAGAGGGTTGGAGTCAGTCCATGCTGGTCTCGGCAGTATTGTACTAAACACAGTTAGTATCAAAGCAAAGATCCAGGATTTCCTGTAAACCTCTGACCTTCTCAGCGGCTGCTTTCCTCGTGAAGTTGTGAGAGGAGGATGGTGACAGGCTTCAGGATTGGACAGAAAGACAGAGAGAGAGAACAGTCAGCCAATCAGATGAGCCAGAAGACAGAGAGAGAGAACAGTCAGCCAATCAGTTGTGTCCATATGGTTTTCTAACAGACTCCATATGTGACTGAGACGCTGGTTCTTAACAGCTCTGAACCCTGACAGCAGTAAATCCATCATTAAAGTGAGCAGTGAAGGTCTCTCTGTTTCTGCAGTCACGGTGCGTTCAGGGACTCTCAGCACTTTATTTCCACTGTGTACTTCAGTGAAATCTGCAGAGTGAACAGACTTGATGCCCAAAGTGTCTGCAGGTCTGTGTGTGTTCACTCCAACACGTTAACATGAGAGCTGAAAGGAAGCAGGTCTGAACAGGACTCCAGTCCCTGCTGGTCTTTATACTGGATGTGCTGCATCACCGACTGACAGCTGATGAAGGGAGTCTCTGTAAACTCTCATTTATGACTTCTGCTGTCTGTCTTGTTCTCTCATCAGCTTCTGGTGATCTCTGTCAGAGCGAGTGATCAGAAAGGTGGCTGTGCTGAGAGGATCAGCTGCGTCCTGATGATCCAGAGAGGCTGAAGCAGCAGCAGCAGCAGCAGCATGTGTGTGGAGAGGCTCTGACTGGGCCATGTTACTGGGAGGTGGAGTGGAGAGGAGACCGACTGATGGAGGAATCACAGCAAGTGGAGACGACTCTCAGTGCTGCAGTCTGAACTGCTCTGAGATCAGCTCCACTGTCAGACACAAGGTGAAATTCACCTAGTATATCCCAACAGATTGTGTTGTTGCAGTAAACTGAACTAAAGATCTGAAGTCTGGTGATGATTATCTGTGGTTTTGTCACTATGAACGACTTTCACCTTCATGTTCTCATTTGATCCATTGTTAATATAAAAATACTGACTGATTTAATAAAACTCAGTTTATTGCTAATGTCAGGTCTAAGAGGCTGATTTTTCTGCATAACTATGATGATGATACACATTGTTCTAGCTGGGTTCAAACTTTTTACCTGGACACAACTAAAACACATCAACATAAATATGAAGTTGAGCTGTGAAACAGAAGCTTTGACATCTTCTGAACCTCTTCAAAGCCACTTTTCTCCTCATGTTTCCCCTGAAGGAGCTTTCAGGTTGGAAAACTGCTGCAGCTGATTAGATTCAGTGTTGAAGTAAAACACCAAACCACCATCTTTGTTTTCTTTATTTCCACTGGTGGAAAGTCACCAAGTACAATTACTCAAGTACTGCACTTTAGTACCATTTTGAGGTACTTGAGTACATCCATTTCTGCTACTTTATACTTCTACTGCACTAGATTTTAGAGGGAGATATTGTACTTTTTACTGCACTACAGTTATTCAACAGCTGTAGTTACTAGTTTTCAGAGAACATTTTGTACACTAACATGTGATCAGTTTATAAAACATGAAGCAGTAGTTTAGATCAAACTAGCCGACAGTATTAAGAAGCAGTTAAAATGAGCTCCACCTCCACCAACTGCAACATTAAAGTAGCTCCTACATTAGAATGAATCAGTAATAATGATCCAGTAACATAATAACAGTGACAGGAGCCGTTCTGCACAACGTGTACTTTTACTCTGAATCACTTCAGTCCTTCTGTACTTTAACTGCAGGAACATTTTGAATGCAGGACTTTACAAACGCCCTGAAACTCTATTTTAAGAAACAATCATGTCATTCTGTGCCTGGGGCTGGGGAAAGTGCCTTTGGACTGGCAGCCGGGGGTGGTGGTCCCTCTGTTTAAGATGCCGGTAACGCATTACTTAGGAACACGTTAGCCTACTCTAATCCGACCACTTTTTTCAGTAACGAGTAATCGAACGCATTACTATTTCCAAACCAGTAATCAGATTAAAGTTACTTATCCAAGTCCCTGTGCGTTAATATTTTTTTCATTTTCCTTAATAAAAACATATTTTTGCTTTCTTCTCACATCTCGAGGAGTAAAGTCACGCTTTCAGCATGACGACAGTTCCCGTCACGTCAACAATGGAGGGAGGAGAGATGCGTGTTTTCTAGCTGGAAATACAGACGCTATTTTGAGTTTGTGTCCGCTAAATTTGGAATGTTAAGGTTCGCTGTGGCGCCAAAGTGTTATCTAGCTACAGAAACACTACGTCAAATGTAAAGAAGCATTTGGAGTCGCAGCGCTGCACGGTCACACTGACAGAGCGAGTCCCACCAGGTGGTGTGAAGCGGAGAGCAGGAGGCCCCCCACCCCCCAAACAGCAACAGCTGGACTTTGGTAAAAACAAGGATTTATGTGAAGTGAATTCAAGAAAGACGGGCGTTATTTTATTTTTCATAAAAACATGTACAGTATTTTTTCAGGAAACAGTTTTTAAGTTCAACTTAAAATGTTTGGCGATACATTGTTGACATTACTGTTAAAAATGCACTTAAATAAAGTGAGCGTTGGCAAAACCAGCTTTCATTGTTATGTTGAGGCGGCGGGGGGGGTTGTCGGCAGAGGCTGAATGTAACTAATAAAGGATCTTGTAATCTAACTAAGTTACTTTTTAAAGGAGTAATTAGATTACTTTTTCAAAGTAACTGTGGCAACACTGAATATCAGTGATGGTCACGCTGACATTATTACACATTTACTGCATTATTTATGTCCATCAGTCTGATAGTGACACTATATATGTCAACACAGATATTATAAAACAATGTTGTCCAAACATCCCTGTTTTGGGTCCACCCCGGGGTCTCCTACCAGCTGGATGGGCCCAGAAAACCTCCAGAGGAAGGTGCCCAGGAGGATCCTGATCAGATGCTGAACCAGCGGCTCTACTCCGAGCTCCCTCTGAACCACGACGGTCTCAGCAGATCAGCTGAGCTCTTGTTTGACGCTGCTTTCTAAAACAGCCTCCACTCTGGTTTCCAATCATCCTGCAGGTTCAGCCTCTTTCTCCAAACAGGGTGCTTCCTCCCACTCAGCTTCCTCTTCTTCAGGGCCTGAACACAATGTTTGTACAGAGCTTTTCCTTTCATCATGTACAGGTCTGCAGCTGCAGCACTGTTACAGACCAGTAATGGTCCCATCAGTCCAGTCTGGTCTATGTTGAGACCCAGTTCAGGGAAAGACCCCCTTCATGAGGAGTCTCTGCTCCGGTGGTGTAATCCTGCAGCATCTAAGTTAAGTTAAGTTGAGCTGTATTGTGGTGACATACAGTGGAAGAAAGTGTAGGCGCTGCTGTGCCTTCTTGGAGAGTGTTTTCCATTCTTGACAGCACGGGACAGATTGGCTCTCGCTGTTTTGAGGGCTGCTTTATCACCTGATCTGAATGCCTCATCTCTGGTCTTTAGCAGCCCACAAACCTCTGCTGTCATCCACGGCTTCTGGTTGGCACGTGTGGTGATGGTCTTGATGACCGTCACATCATCAATGCACTTTTTGATGTAGGCACTCACTGTTTCAGTATACTCATGCAAGTCTGTGTTGTTGTAGGTGGCTGCCTCTTTAAACATGTTCAGTCTGTGCGCTGAAAGCAGTCCTGTAGTGTTGAGGCAGCATCATCCGGCCATACTGTAATCTCCAGGTCCTCACTAGTCAGTCTTTTAGTCCATGTGTTTAAGATGTCTAGGGTGTGACGACTTGACCTCAGAGAAAAATGATGTCCAAACCTTGAAAACAGCCTGTAATGTGCGTCACCTAAGCTGACAGGATGCAGTTTGTGTTTGTGGCAGCAGAGGGCGCCAGATCCTCCTCCATGAAGAGCAGCACTCCTCAGTTAAAGGAGATCTCAGCTCCATTAGTGCTGTGACGTTATTCAGTCATTCTTCTCCAAAACGATCATCAGGACCTTCAACAGTGGTTTTCACTTCTGATATCAAAGGCAAACTCTCAGTAACTCGTTCACGTGAGACACATTTCATTCATTTCCACTGCTGGAGAGGAACAAGTACATTTACTCAGCTACTAGACTGCAGTACAATACTTGGACTTTACTTTCTACTTTTTACTCCACTGCATTTATCTGACACCTTTAGTTACTAGTTACTTTACAAATCAAAGTCTGTGCACACCCACACAGGTGTGTTCAGTGGCTCTGATTGGACCTCTTGTCAGGTGGAAGTTGGGTGGAGCTGTGCTGGGAATTATGGGATGTCACCAAACTGTGCGCAGTAGGAATGATCAGTGGGTAAGTTGCCCCAACAGGTACGACAACATCAACAAAGTGGAGTGATGAATAAAATCCCTCTCAGGTCAGTCTCCGTTGTCTTAACGAATGTATTTATTAAAGTTCTGTCCAGGAAGTCAAACTCTTCACAACAGCAGCTGCTCAGGTTTCTGCTTGATCATCTCTTCCCCACTAGTCCAGATACACAAGAAAACCAGGTCACAAAGGGGGGCGAGTCCGGCTCCTCTGAACTACAGAATCCAGTCTGCTGTCAAACCGACTCTTTACAAGTTGTCATTAGTTTTCCACAGATGCTGAATTTGATCCTGAAAGACTCTAGTTTGAGCTGTGAGGAGGTTTCTGTTCACAACACCATGTGATCCTGTGAACGCAGCTCAGACTGAGACTCAGTCCAACCAGTCAGACTGCATACTTTCATGGTGAAGTGAGGACACACACAGACTCTGAAGGAGAAGAAGCGGCGTCACTTCACTTCGTCTGATCGAAGCTGAACTTGAAGTGAAGCACGAAGCTCCATGTTCATTTCTTCGTCTAGTTCTGCAGATATTTAGTCATTTTTACAGCATTTGAATGTGACATTAACATGTAGTTTCACTTGTCTGTGTTTGACTGACTTCTGGCCTCTGACGGGGAGATCATGTGGATAAACAGCATCGCTCCGTTAGTTGTGAGTTGATGAAGAATATTTAACTGTAATACACTGTGAACTTATAGGATAAACATGTGAAATGAGAGATGGCCTCTTTTAAGATGTTAACGGGATTTTAAAGAGGGGAAAGTGAAGGTGAACTGAAGTCATTTTATTTTGTTTGACCTCCAGAAATCTGCACTTTGACAGACAGATGGAGATAAATCCAACAATTCCAAGAAATAAAAACATTTATTGTAATTTGAAAGACAGCAGCCATTCAAATAGTAAAATTCCTATTTATACAATATTCTCTTGCACCTTTTACGTGTTTTTTAATAATAAAAAACTGAACTTGTCCTAAAGTTGGGCTGTAAAGTGACAACAAGAATCATTTAATGATATTTTATTGTAGAAGAATATTTTGTATTGCCAGACGGTTTACCATTTTTAAGATATAATTTTTTTACAGTGTTGATCATCAGGTTGTAGTCGACCTTTTATTAATTCAACTGTCTGAGACATTTTTCCTCTCGTGGTTTTCTCTTCAGGCTTTTCTGTGTTAAAGGCGAGCTGAGCAGCAGAGAAGCCATTTTGAATGCATGTTTCCTCGAGTGCTTTGAGTCGGCCTTCACTGTAAAAACAACAACTAAAGTCCAAACTGAAGCTGTGCCAACAAACCAAGCCCTTCTCCCTGCTTCAACTAAAGCTTTGATGACTTGTCGTCAGTTGTGGAACGCAGGAAAACCAGTTTCAGGTCTCTGTTTGCTGCCAGCAAAGCGAGAAGGAGGTGACATCATTGGACTAGCTGCCACTGCATGCTCTGACTGGATGTAGCAGACTTGGAAAAAGAGCAACATTTCAAATGTTGAAGAGCTTTTTAAAGTCACTCAGATAGAAGTGAAAAGTGATGTCATCCCCAAAGAAAGGCAAAGAAACAGCAGCCTGAAGTGTGTTCCTCCAGTCTTCAAACAGTCCCAGAGGCTACAGAGCATTGTGAATGTCATTTCTTAGATATGACACTGCAGCTCAAAGCGCCAACAACATTTCTACTCTGCATGGAAACTGTCAGATGAGTGTGTTTAGTGTTGAGGTGACTGAGCTGCTTCCTCCAGTCAGAGCTCTGCGTGTTTGTCATGTGACTGAGAGGAATGATGAGGAATAATGTGTGCGCTCTCCCAGCAGGTGGCTGTGTTTGTGTGAAGGTGTGGGCTCTGCTATGGATCAGTGTGAGGGAGCCCCTCCCTCTAAAACCCCTCTGTGTGGGGAACATGACACAAGGACCGAAGCTCAGAGGTGAGATGAGGATCTCTGACTGTCCAGGACTCTTCTCCATGTCCCAGAGCATCTGATTCTCCCTTTGAAACAAACACATTTATCTGAACCAAAGTACGTAGCTGTCAGTATCGAAACAGGTCTGGACGATCTGATCTCAGATCTGTGTCAGGAGAAACTGTCACATTTAGCTCCATAATGAGAAATGTAACAGCAACATGTGTTTGAATCAGTCAGAGCAGATTTGCTTCCTAGTGTTGCTCACTGCTGAGGTTTGTCCTGATTCATTCCAGTCTGACCAGTTCCACATTCAATCAGATCACAGTCTTCTGGACTGATGATGTTGGTTGTCGTAGCTGCTCCCACTTTAATTATATGGAACAGTGTGTTGAAATTTGTGACTTGTCTTCAGTAACCCTCCCAGTTTAATACATTGTCAACAAACATTTACAATTATACATCAAGCCTCTGATTCAGTGAGATGTTTTCTAAATATGTGAACTTTAATGCATTTCTTTCTATCAGGATCCATCAGAGACCAGACTGTCCTGAAACTGAACCCAGCTGTGTGTCCATGAAAAGTGCTCGGTCTATGAGTTATCCTCTTTTCTTCAAAGATGGACACTACTCCGTTGATCAAAGGTGAGGCTTTCAGACTGCTTAAAGATAAAAAATGTGTTTTTATTAGACTCCTACTTGTGAAATATCAGTCCAAAATGTTTTCTCTTTTAATGGATGGTGACAGCATTTTTCGGGTCAGCTCAATTTACATCATCCTCAGATTCAAAGTTAACAAATAGTTGCAGGATACAAATATACTGTGTACAGTAGGTGTATTAAATACTGACAGGTTTTGTCTCAGTGTGCTGTGGGTGCAGTGCAGAATGAATCTTCTGTTTCTATCAGGAGAAAGCTGAAAGAACCTGAACCCAGCTGTGTGTTCATGAAGAGAGAAGCGCCTATGGATCATTGTCATAACTTGGATGCCACTCTGTTGATCACAGGGTATCAACAATATAATGACAACAAAGTGATGTGTATATCAGACTCTCAGTCGTGAGATCTCCAGTTTTTAAACCTTTACTGACTGAAGTTCTCTGAGCACCAACACTCTCTGTCAGCAGCAGCTGCCTCACACTCACAGAGTCAACACATTCACACTGGGAGCTGCCCAGTACAACCAGTCTGATACGAGCAGACACTGAGCAGCTCCACTGCAGCAGCTGGAGGTTCTGGGTGCCTTGCTCCAGGGCACTTCAGCAGTGTACAGTGAGGGGCTGGTGAGAGCTGTTGGGACTGAACCAAACTGACGGGTGAAGCACTACACTGAGCTGTAGATTCTCAGTGGGATCAGCAGGACTAGTAAACCTTTACCACTACAGGGAGTCATCAGATTCACTGCTCACATCCAAACATCACTTCATGGACCGTTACCTTGTGTTTGTCTCTGTGTGGACAGAAATAATGTGAGCTGACTCTCCATGATTCCTCCACAGAGTCGACCAGGAGAGCTCAGAGGTTCCCAGTGGTCAGTCTGTCCAGCAGCATCAAACACACCTGGACTCCACATTTATGGTCTGTACATGTACAACAACTACTTTACATCTATTCTGTTCACAATAACCTCCAGGCTGCACTTCTTAGACCAGTGGATTGTCAGTCTGTCCAACATGGATCTGATGTTTGGTTCCATTGTTTTAGTTTGATTGTGTCATTCATATAATATCCTGTTCCAGCTGCTGGAGGAGAACATTGTCACTTTTGTGAAGAACGAGCTGAAGAAGATCCAGAAGGTTCTGAGTCCAGATTACCCACAATGCTCTGAGAGTCAGAGGGAGGATGAGGAGGTGTTGGACGGTGAGGAGGAAGAGCAGAGGAGGAGCAGCAGAGAGGCATTTCTGAAGATCACGCTGCACTTCCTGAGGAGAATGAAGCAGGAGGAGCTGGCTGAGCGTCTGCAGAGCAGTAAGAGGATTTCTCTAAAGATTTAACCTGCTGGATAAACGGGACATTTACTGATGTCTCAAGAGATGGACCGAAATATATTCATATACTCATTCTTTAGGGGAATAATATTATGAAATATTTACTTTGACTCACTGATCTCATTTGTTGTGTGTTCATTTAGAACCTTTTGCTGCAGTTTGTCAGCGTGAACTTAAATCCAACCTGAAGAAGAAGTTCCAGTGTGTGTTTGAGGGGATTGCTAAAGCAGGAAACCGAACCCTTCTGAACCAGATCTACACAGAGCTCTACATCACAGAAGGAGAGACTGCAGAGGTCAATGATGAACATGAGGTCAGACAGATTGAAGCAGCATCCAGGAAACCAGACAGACCAGAAACAACCATCAGACAAGAAGACATCTTTAAACCCTCACCTGGAAGAGATGAACCAATCAGAACAGTGATGACAAAGGGAGTGGCTGGCATTGGGAAAACAGTGTTAACACAGAAGTTCACTCTGGACTGGGCTGAAGACAAAGCCAACCAGGACATACAGTTCACATTTCCATTCACTTTCAGAGAGCTGAATGTGCTGAAAGAGAAAAAGTTCAGCTTGGTGGAACTTGTTCATTACTTCTTTACTGAAACCAAAGAAGCAGGAATCTGCAGGTTTGAAGAGTTCCAGGTTGTGTTCATCTTAGATGGTCTGGATGAGTGTCGACTTCCTCTGGACTTCCACAACACTGAGATCCTGACTGATGTTACAGAGTCCACCTCAGTGGATGTGCTGCTGACAAACCTCATCAGGGGGAACCTGCTTCCCTCTGCTCGCCTCTGGATAACCACACGACCTGCAGCAGCCAATCAGATCCCTCCTGAGTGTGTTGGCATGGTGACGGAGGTCAGAGGGTTCACTGACCCACAGAAGGAGGAGTACTTCAGGAAGAGATTCAGAGATGAGGAGCAGGCCGGCAGAATCATCTCCCACATCAAGACCTCACGAAGCCTCCACATCATGTGCCACATCCCAGTCTTCTGCTGGATCACTGCTACAGTTCTGGAGGAGGTGCTGAAGACCAGAGAGGGAGGAGAGCTGCCCAAGACCCTGACTCAGATGTACATCCACTTCCTGGTGGTTCAGTCCAAACTGAAGAACGTCAAGTATGATGGAGGAGCTGAGACAGATCCACACTGGACACCAAAGAGCAGGAAGATGATTGAGTCTCTGGGAAAACTGGCTTATGAGCAGCTGCAGAAAGGCAACCTGATCTTCTATGACTCAGACCTGACAGAGTGTGGCATCGATATCAGAGCAGCCTCAGTGTACTCAGGAGTGTTCACACAGATCTTTAAAGAGGAGAGAGGGCTGTACCTGGACAAGGTGTTCTGCTTCATCCATCTGAGCGTTCAGGAGTTTCTGGCTGCTCTTCACGTCCATCTGACATTCATCAAATCTGGTGTCAATCTGCTTTCAGAAGAACAAACAACCTCCTGCAGGTCTAAATTATTTAAACACAAACAGAAACTAAAATATCTACACCAGAGTGCTGTGGACAAGGCCTTACAGAGTCCAAATGGACACCTGGACTTGTTCCTCCGCTTCCTCCTGGGACTTTCACTGCAGACCAATCAGAGTCTCCTACGAGGCCTGCTGACACAGACAGGACGTGTCTCACAGACCAATCAGGAAACCGCCCGGTACATCAAGAAGAAGTTCAAGAAAAATCTCCCTGCAGAGAAAAGCATCAATCTGTTCCACTGTCTGAATGAACTGAATGATCGTTCTCTAGTGGAGGAGATCCAACAGACCCTGGGTTCAGGAAGTCTCTCCACAGATGAACTGTCTCCTGCTCAGTGGTCAGCTCTGGTCTTCATCTTACTGTTATCAGAAAACGATCTGGACGTGTTTGACCTGAAGAAATACTCTGCTTCAGAGGAGGCTCTTCTGAGGCTGCTGCCAGTGGTCAAAACCTCCAACAAAGTTCTGTTAGTACGGAGATAGTGTGTGTGTGTATATATATATATATATTTATTGAAATAATAATTAATACTCTGCTATCTCATCATTGTCTCTTCAGACTGAGAGGCTGTAACCTCTCAGAGAGAAGCTGTGAAGCTCTGTCCTCAGTTCTCAGCTCCCAGTCCTCCAGTCTGAGAGAGCTGGACCTGAGTGACAACAAGCTACAGGACTCAGGAGTGAAGCTGCTGTCTGCTGGACTAGAGAGACCACACTGTAGACTGGAGACTCTGAGGTCAGTTGCTCTTGTCCAGTGTATGTCTACCAAATTTAAATCCATAACAGAAATTTTGAATTTCCTTCAGTTCTCTTGTTTTCTGGGTTTGTCTGAACAGTTTGCCTCTGAATTTAGACTGTACTCAAACTGGATTCATGTTACTAAGGAAACTTTCAGATTTATCCTTCAGTGTGCAGCGAAATTAAATCAATATTTATCACTTTTGTGATTACTTTTGTGAGACACATCTGAATATAAAATGTATAAAAGGTTCAACACATTTTCAGGAATAATGTCTTTTTATACTTAACCTTCAGAACACAGTGTTTTACAGGAACTTATACATTTATACATAAAGCCTCTCTCTCTTACACACACAAACACACTCTAACACTCACATACAGGAGCACAGAGAGTGTGACGCTTATCTCCAAATGCAGCTGTTTGAAGTATCGTGTCTGATCTGTCACCAACGACAGGTGACACTTCAACATGTCATGATGCTTCCTGTCAGAAAATGATGTCACTTTGTGTTCTGACTCCACCAGTAAACAGGAGCATAAATAATGCACTATATTTGTACGGGAAGGTACCAGGTTCCATTTACGATGAAGGGAACATTCCTCTCACTTCGCTCAGAGCACATTTGGTCCAGTTATAAAGATGATGGAGGATGAAGCTCACAGTCAGTCAGCTGTGTGTTGATGGAGATGACGATAGTCTATAGTGGTAATGAGGATAGTCTAAACCTGTGGGTTGAAATGACAGCATCACAAGTGCTGCGACAGGTCTTAAAGAGCTTTGTAAGGTTTTGGATTTACTTCAATTATTATTTGTTTCATAAAGTCTTATTTATTTCATAGTGGCCATTTTGGAGTTCTATAGAAAACGCCCCAGGTTATGTATGTAACCATGGTTCCCTGATAGGGAACGAGACGCTGCACAGGGCGTTCCCCATAGCGTGACCGCCTCTGAATCTCTGTTTCAACTACTCAAATCTTGATTGGCGAGACTCTGAGGTCAGTTCACTGACTCTCTGTTACTATTGTAGATCTGATATGTTTAATTAACAGTTGAACCTCATTTATGTTCCTAAATAACTTACATCCATAAAGCTGTAAATTTCCTTTTGTTCATATTTTCATGTTTCTTGCATTAAATTGAGTCTGCAGTCACAAAAGACTCGAGGTTCTTAAAGAAACTGTAGAAAATATCCACCATTAGTTGTTGAAGTAAATTAATGTTTATAGTTTTTCTGCTAAATTGACACATCTGTATACAAAAGATCCTCTGAACTAATATCTGTTTTAAATTGATCAAGTTTACTTGCTGAAGTAGAAATATTTATTTGGTTTCTGTTGATTTCAATGTGTTTTCACAAATCACACACACACACACACACACAGATCCACATTTAAAACCTTAATATAACAAGAAAAAACTCTTGTCTTTTGTTCACATTTCCCCAAAACTCATCCTGACATATTTGGCATCTTTGGAAACTTTGGGACCTTGAGTCAAATCTTAAATCAGTTTCTGTGGGTTTTATTTGTGTTTGGCTGCACAACATGAGTTTGTATAGATGGAGCCACAGGTGGAGCTGGCAGAGTGTAAGAGGTGAAGTCACTACGTCTTTATTGAAGCAGCAGCAT
>CM022471.1:775472-795547 GCA_011952105.1 Coreoperca whiteheadi
TTCCTCCCCCGCCATCGGATCCAACTGACCACCAGGTGGTGATCAGTTGACAGCTCCGCCCCTCTTAATATAACAAGAAAAACCTCCACTGGATAATTCACTCTGAACCTCTAAAACTCTGGATCTTCATCTTATATTCCACATCCTGTTTCTGTTTAAATAAATGATTATAAAAAAATACATAAATCCAATGAATAAATAAATATTCTCTATTTCACCTGTCAGACAATAACAAATATATTCAGTATTTGCTTTTCCAACATGTTTATGAAGCTATATGATGCTCGTACTGACTGAATAGTTTAAACTGAAGGTGCTTTGATTTTGTGACTCCACTATTCCTAAAAGAAATATTGTAAATGTCTTTTGTTCACATTTCCCCAAAATTCATCCTGACATATTTGGCATTTTTGGAAACGTTGGGACCTTGACTTGAATCTTAAATCAGTTTCTGTGGGTTTTTATTTGTGTTTGGCTGCACAACATGAGTTTGTATAGATGGAGCGACTGGTGGAGCTGGCAGAGGTTAAGAGGTGAAGTCACTACGTCTTTATTGAAGTAGCAGCACGTTGGCATTAATATCAATGAGAGCTCTTATTCACTCTGTGTATTTTACAGCTTTGAACCTGCATCCTGTTGGGTTCAGGTGTTTGGAGTTTCCATTTCCTAAACTTCTACATTTTAAACCTTCTTCAGCTCTGAGCAGATTATTAAACACTGAATGATTTCAAGCAGGAACATTGTCTTCTAAAGTTCCATCATTTCTTCTTTATTCAGGTTGATGGGCTGCAGGTTGTCAGAGATCAGCTGTGCTTCTCTGGCCTCAGCTCTGAAGTCCAACCCCTCCCATCTGAGAGAGCTGCAGCTGAGCTACAACGAGCTGCAGGATTCAGGAGTGAAGCTGCTGTGTGATTTTCTGGAGAGTCCACACTGTAGACTGGAGACTCTGAGGTCAGTTCACTGACTCTCTGTTACTATTGTAGATCTGATATGTTTAATTAACGGTTGAACCTAATTTATGTTCACACATAACTTACAGCCATAAAGTTGTAAATGTCCTTTTGTTCATATTTTCATGTTTCTTGTACTAAATTGAGTCTGCAGTCACAAAAGACTTGTGTTTCTTAAAGAAACTGAATGTTGTGCTGACATTTGGATGCTGTCTGTAGGTTGCTGACATTATGATGATCCAATAACACAATTACAAAGTCACTCTACTCATTTTAGGGAGAAGCTCATTGATTAGGACATAGTAATGTGGAGCTCCACATTTAAAACCTGAACACATCTGATTGGATGGATTTTTGTCTCCATTTATTTTTTTTCAGACTAAGTTACTGCTGGTTGTCAGGGATCAGCTGTGCTTCTCTGGCCTCAGCTCTGAAGTCCAACCCCTCCCATCTGAGAGAGCTGGAGCTGAGCTACAACAAGTTCCAGGATTCAGGAGTGAAGCTGCTGTGTGATCTGAAGGAGAGTCCACACTATAGACTGGAGACTCTGAGGTCAGTAGAGGGTTGGAGTCAGTCCATTCTGGGCTCAGCAGTATTGCACTAAACACAGTTAGTATCAAAGCATAGATCCATTTTCTGTAAACCTCTGACCTTCTCAGCTGCTGTTTTACAAAGCACAGTATACAAAGCTGTATGTTTTATTTTTTTTAAGAGATAGAAAGTAAGTAGGAGTTATCGATTGTCAGTTAGGTGTTGACGGAAGAGATGCGTTTTCAGGTGCTTTTTAAAGGTGGCTACAGAATCTGTTGATCTATTAGGAGCAGGCAGATCATTCCACCAATGTGGACCGGATCCAGAGAAGGTGCGCGAGAGTGATCTTGTTCCTTGTTGCCATGGTACCACCACACGTTGTTCGTTTGCAGAGCGCAGGGGTCTGGCAGGAACATAGGTCTGTATTAGCGAGCGAAGAAATGATGGTGGTCTTGTAGGCCAAGAGCATCGCTTTGAACTTGATGCGGGCGACAACAGGGAGCCAGCTTAACCTAATGAGGAGAGGGGTTACGTGAGCTCTCTTCGGTTCATTGAAGACCACTCTTGCTGCCGTGTTCTGGATCATCTGCAGAGGTTTGGTTGTGCAAGCAGGGAGTCCAGCCAGCAGCGCGTTGCAATAGTCCAGTCTGGACAGGACAAGAGCCTGGACTAGGACTTGTGTAGACTGCTCCGATAGGAAAGGTCTGATCTTCCTGATGTTGTAGAGGATGAATCTGCAGGACCGGGTGGTGCTGGCGACATGACTTTTGAAGTTTAGCTGATCATCAGTTACCACCCCCAAGTTTCTGACAGTGCTGGATGGAGTAACGGTCGTTGAGCCTAGTTGAATGGAGAGGTCGTGGTGAATCTTTGGGTTGGCCGGGATCACAAGCTGTTCCGTTTTGTCCAGGTTCAGCTGCAGGTGATGGTCCTTCGTCCAAAGCGAGATGTCACCCAGGCATGCCGAGATGTGAGCAGAGACAGTTGAATCATCAGGTTGAAATGAGGTGAAGTGGAGTTGTGTGTCATCCGCGTAGCAATGATAGGAATAGCAATGCTTCTGAATGACCAAGGCGAGGGATGTCATGTATACAGAGAAGAGTAGCAGTCCAAGCACCGAGCTCTGCGGTGCCCCTGTATTGAGATGTTGGGACTCAGAGACCTCGTCGCTCCAGGATACTCTGAACGACCTACCCAAGAGGTACGATTTGAATTGAATAGATGGCACTCGGTTTGTGGAGCTCAACGCATCAAACTACATTTGAAAAACTTACCAGCAGTGTTTCTTTCCAAGTTTGGGTCAACTGAGATCTTGCTTTGGTTCTGGGTCAGGTCTCAGTTTCATTTCACACCTCAGTGTGAACTAATGGCTGCTGGAGCGTGGTCTTAGGCTTGACTGCAACCAACAGGCCTCCATGTCTTTGTTTCCCCACATGGTTGTTTAGCTTAGCTAGGCTAACCTTATGCAAGGCCCAACAGCAGTAAATCCATCTTTAAAGTGAGGAGTGAAGACTCTCAGCACTTTATTTCCACTGTGTACTTCAGTGAAATCTGCAGAGTGAACAGACTTGATGCCCAAAATGTCTGCAGGTCTGTGTGTGTTCACTCCAACACGTTAACATGAGAGCTGAACGGAAGCAGGTCTGAACAGGACTCCAGTCCCTGCTGGTCTTTATACTGGATGTGCTGCATCACCGACTGACAGCTGATGAAGGGAGTCTCTGTAAACTCTCATTTATGACTTCTGCTGTCTGTCTTCTTCTCTCATCAGCTGGGAGTGATCTCTGTCAGAGCGAGTGATCAGAAAGGTGGCTGTGCTGAGAGGATCAGCTGCGTCCTGATGATCCAGAGAGGCTGAAGCAGCAGCAGCAGCAGCATGTGTGTGGAGAGGCTCTGACTGGGCCATGTTACTGGGAGGTGGAGTGGAGAGGAGAACGACTGATGGAGGAATCACAGCAAGTGGAGACGACTCTCAGTGCTGCAGTCTGAACTGCTCTGAGATCAGCTCCACTGTCAGACACAAGGTCAGGTCCACCATCATCCCTGTGTGTTCCTCTGGATGTGACAGAGTATCATCAGTGTATCAGCTCTGCTGCTGCTCCGTCCTTCAACACAGTCTCTGCAGACTCACATTTAGTCATTCAGCAGGCGCTTTTATCCAAAGCGACTTACATATGAGAACATTCACAAACCGAAGGCGCAGCTTCAGGAGCATTTTGGGATTCAGTATCTTGCTCAAGGATGCTTCGATGCACGGCTGGGGGGTCGAACCGCTGACCTTCCGACTGGCAGGCGACCGCTCTGCCACCGAGCCACAGCCGCCCCACTCCTCCACTCCTTCTGCTCCACCCTCAGCCACCTCCTGTTGCAAACAACTCCTAAAGCATTTTTCTCTGTGACTTCAAATGTCCTGATACACATCCATTATTTTCTCCAACTACAGATCCACTGTTACAGGTGCTCAGTTGTTTTGCTCCAGTAATACCTTTTATAGGTGTGGATGACGTGGTGGGGCAGAGAGGCCAGCTATCTAGTGCTTTGAGCACTAACATGGATGGGAGGCCACTCGACATATAAAAGTCACTGACTGACATCTGGTACCTTTAATGTATTGGCTACCGATATATTGTGGATCCTGCAGAGTTAATATACCCTGAGCAGTGATTTACATAGTTGAACATGTTTGAGGTGTCTACATATATGATTTTTGCAGACATCTGCCAGACAGTCCCAATTTTTTGTGGTCCAAGAAATACCAATGAAAACCAAAATTTAAATATTAACAAATAACAATTGTTATCAAAGTAAAACTAAAATGACGCATTAAAACACATAATATCCACAGGTTTTCCAATCCCATTGAGACAGCACACATACACCCACACAGGCTCTTTTCATGAGTTAATGATGTTGGTCACAAGGCTGAGACGAATCATGGTAAAGATACAGTGAAGGGCATGTTGTCAGCGCCCCACTGTCACCTGAATAATGTGTTATACAACGTAGGCGTCCATAATGGATGAAGCATTACTTCACCACAGTGAGCCAGTTTAATACAGAACACAAGGTCGGAGTCACAGCTGAACCGTCACTCTTTTAGCAAATGAACGTTACAAAACTGTGCGAGATTTGGGTCGAAGCAGCATCAAAGGGCTAAAAGTGCAGAAAAACACCAACACTGCTGAGATTTCAGTCCCACTGAGGCCACCAGATCAAACAGTGCTCCAAAGATTTTATTAGATTATATCAGGCAGTATCAATCCTGTTTGGGTGTCTGATGTTGGAGCATTTCAACGCTGTGACAGACATGAAATTCTCCTGATTTAATCATCAGTACAAACTACTGAACACTGAGCTGAAAAGGATCTGCTTTATTGATGAAAAGTCAAAGGTACAAGACTGTGTTAATAACAGCTTGGGTGAACTACAAGTCCCAGGCTGCATTGCTGTAAGACTCTGTTGCTGTGCAGCTGCAACGATGGATGGATTGTGACGAAATGTGGTTCAGACATTCATGTTGCCCTCAGGATGAACTGTAAGAACTTTGTTGACTTTCCATCTAGTGCCACCATCAGGTCGACATGTTAATGTGTCCAACACTCTGGTTCATGACCAAATACCTGCACTGTGTTCAGTGCTAATTAGCAAAAGTTATGCTAACAAGCTAAAAGATGGTGAACATAATAAACATTATACCTGTTAAAGACCAGCATGTTAGCATTGTCACTGTATGTTAGCATGCTGATGTTAGCCTTTAGCTCAAAGCAGTATAGTGAGTACATGTACTGCATCCATCCATCGTAATAAATGAAAGGAAACATGTCCAGTTCTGTATTTGGCCTCCGGGTCTCCAAGACCTCAAGCACAACGTCTGTTTTGAATAAATTAGTTAGTCTGACTGAAGATGTATTCATGAGGATTACATTTGTCCTTTGACTCGGGGATGGAGCCAGTTTTATAAGTTAATGAATTACCCTCCGGTCACACACACACACACACACACACACACACACTGACACACACACACACACACACACACAGACACACACACACACACACTCACACACACACACACACACACACACTGACTGTCAAGCATGGTTAATTAAATCTCATGAACT
The DNA here is from genome assembly GCA_011952105.1 of Coreoperca whiteheadi. Classification (NCBI taxonomy): domain Eukaryota; kingdom Metazoa; phylum Chordata; class Actinopteri; order Centrarchiformes; family Sinipercidae; genus Coreoperca; species Coreoperca whiteheadi. Next base: position 781,075 of record CM022471.1, read on the forward strand.
CGTCGGAAATACATTTACATGTTAATTAATTCCATGTACTACTGTATATGCCACTGGCCCCTGCTGCTTCCTGCGTCAGCCGCCAGTCAAGCAGAAGTCCTGAGAGACAGACTGATCTCAATTAATCTTTATTCAAAACATGAGAGAATTGAGATTTATGGAGCTTTTTAGAGGGTTTCTCCTCTAATGCATATATTATATGTACAATAATATTCTCAAATAAAACCAGAGCTAGCAGACTTACACAGTGGTGGAAGAATTATTAACATCCTTTATTTCAAAGAAAGGTTCCAATTTATTTAAGTGTATGTTAATGTAACACTAAATAACGCTCTATTTTACAGGCTGGTAATTTCTTAATAGTTTTTTATTAATTTCCTGGAAAAGACTTTGTTTAATGTGTTCACTTGTACATTTTCAATTAATTAGTTTAAATTATTTTTCAGTCAGAGCAAGAAATACTCAAGTAAATGTCCTTCGTTCAAAAAGATACTTAAGTAAAAATACTGGCATCAAAATATACTTAAAGTACCAAAACAATGAGCCATTTCAGAATAATATATATTATAATACTGGATTATTATTATTGATGCATGAATGTGTGATGGTGCAGCTAAGAATTAACAGCAAGTAAATTATCACAAGTAAAAGTATTCCACAGGAAAATTAGTCATATATTATTTTATATGGCATTAAATTGTTAATACTGGTGCAAAAATGTGTTAGCAGTATTTTGTTGTTGAGGTGGAGATGGTTTTACAGTTAGTTAGCTGGTTTAGTCCAGTGGTCCCAAACCCAGGAGTCGGGCCCCTCCAAAGGGTCCCCCGATAAATCTGAGTGGTCGTGCAAAAAGTAATGCTGTTGGATAGAAGAAGCATTCAGTTACTTCAATATATACTGCTGGGTAGTTTAATCTATAATACTATATCATAATTTTAAGAATTCATTATATTTAGTTTTAATAATCTCAATCTGCAAAGTAGCTAAAGCTGTAAAATGTTTCTTGGGTTTTGTTATTTCCTGTTTTATTTTGTAAGTGTTCTGCCTCATGTGTAGTTTTACTTCCTGTCTTTGTTTGCTTTTCTCGCCAGGTTTGATTAGTTTCACCTGTGTCTCGTTTGCTCCCTTCACCTGAGTATAGTTAAATCTGTGTACTTCTTTTGTTCTGTGTCAGTTCATCTTTGTCCCTGTGCTTTGTGTTCTAGCCATTGTCTAGTGTGTTTTGGGGCTTTGTTTGGTTTCTCTGGACTTTAGATTATTTGCTGATTCCCTCCTGGAGTATGTTTGCCTGTTTGGACTGCTCTCCTGGTTTTTGATCTCTGCCTGCCTGACCATCTGTGTAAGCCTAAACTTGCCATTAAATCACTGTACTTGACCTGCTCTGCCTCTGACTCTGCGTTTGGGTCCAATCCTTCGTGTCTCCTGCTACTCTGTTAGTATCTATTGTGATAAAATGTAGTGAAGTAAAAAGTTCAATATTTACCTCCTGACATGTGGTTAGAAATACAAAGCAGCAGGAAGGGGAAGTAAAGTACAAGTACCTCCAAATTGTACGGCAGTACTGTACTTGAGTAGACTGGTAAACACAATCCAAAAAAGAAATGTGAGGAAGTATGAAGCAAACTGTGACCATATTTGTCTTCCAGCTGATTGTCTATTTAGGTCAAGAGCTGATAAAAGAGGTTGAACAAAGATTATCTGCACGCTGGATTATAGCATCTTTTTATCACTTCACTAAATGCAGTAAAGCATTTTGACCTAAAAGGACAAACTTTAGCCTACATGTTTTAGCTTAACTGCTGGTGAGGCTCTAAGAAGAGCTAAATCATCCATATGTTGATGGTGAATATGAAAGCTTATTTACCTGTTAAGATGTTTACACTCAGCATGTAATAATATATATATATATATATTTATATTATATATATTTCGCAATAAAAGACACAAGATTTTAGACATTTTGGACCAAGTGGTTCTTCCGCCCTCTCAGGCATCCAGTGGTTTCATATCAACATTTACAGAGTTTCGAGTTTAATCTGTCACATGGAGCTTTGTTTGGCTTTCTTGTAGTAGTGTAGTGCTAGAGACCTCACAGAGCCTGCTAATATCTGATTGGTTGTCGTTTCAGGTACAAGTCTACATCTTCGGGTTAACTGCAAATTTGCACCTCTGAAGTGAGACATCAACCTCCATCTTGTGGTCCTTGTCTTGAAGAGGGACCCTTCTAGCTTTGAGACCTTAATTAGGTTTAGTGCTCATTTGTTAAGTTAAAATTTTTGTTTGTCAGGTTTAATTAATACAGACAGCCTCAGGCAAGGTAGTATTATTCCACCATATAAGTACTGTGAGGCTGCAACCAATAACTTTTTTCATTATCAGTACATCTGATAATTATTTTCTTTAATAAATTGATTCTTCAGTGATTTAAAGTGTCAGGAAATAGTGACTTTTTTGTGTGAAGTCATAATTCCCTGAAGCCCAAGTTAGCAGATTGAGCTTTTTTTTTGTTGTTTGACCAACAGTCAAAACCCCAAAGAAGTGGAGTTTACTCTCATATGAAACTAACAAATATTCCCTTTGGAAAAGCCGGTACAGGTGAACTTTTTGGCATTTCTTGCTTTAAAAAAATGACCGTTAATTAATAATCAAGATTGTTGCCAATTAACTTTCTGCCAATCGCCTAATGGATTAATGAACTAATCATTTCAGTTCTAGAGTACTGGCTGGTTTTTGGGTGCCAAGACGTATAATGAAACCGACCCGTATAGTGGGGGTCAACATGTAATCCACCATGTGTGCGTGTACGTATTAGATTGGCCGCAGCAGCCCGACTGTATGACCTCGCATTACGTTACGATAAAAGTTGATGAAACGTCTTCTCTGGACGATCCGAGGCTTTGGTTTCTGCTGGAGCCCTCTGGGTTGTTTGTTCGATCCCCGGGGCCTGCCACCATTAAATTGAACCCGCACTCTACCCACCTTTCCTTTCTGCCTCTGAAGTCGTGCTTTTGGGTTCTGTGATTTCTGAGTTGTAACGATATAAAATATTATATTTACAAGGAAGATATTTGTCTGTGTCGTTGTATGTACTGTGCATTGAGCGCAACAAAAACCTGGAGTCCTATTCCATGTATGTGTGGGCATACCTGGCCCAGAAAGCTGATTCTGGTTATGTCTATACACGCACACACACAAAACATATGTACAATATCAGAGTAATATGCAAGTTATAGTGCAGGAAACTTGAGAGTAGTGCAAATACTTATACAATTATTATAAATATCTTTTTTACCTGTTACATGCACATGACTCAGGTTACCTGCAGGTATCCAACCCAAAACAGGGCTCTGTTGCAGGGCTGATGGAGGAGCTGCGAGTACTGTGGAAAAACCCTGTACTGTCTCTATTGTGTATCTTCTGTAAAGACCTTTCTCAGCATCATTTAAATGTATTGGCTTGTGGCTTTAGCTGCAGTTACTTTCCTATCAGTGCAGCGGCTTCCTGTTCGTGTGTGTGTGTGTGTGTGTGTGTGTGTGTGTGTGTGTTGTTGTCCTTTCTGTCAGTCATTCAGTGTCCTACATTCCTCTCAGCTTCCATCAGTTTAACTGATTAAATTGATTCAGGGTTTCTGTCATTACCCGTGTGTGTGCGTGGTTGCCACTGACAACCACACGCGCACACACACACACACACACACACACACACACACACACACACAGACACACGCACACACACACACACACACACACACACACACACACACAGGCACGCACACACACACACACATTTGATTGTGATTATTCTTCCATGGGTCGATGTCGTGAGCAGCCGCTGAGACTGTCTGTCAAACGACTAAAAGTCTTTCACCTCCGTTTTAACGGGAATTTATTGTCTTTCACTTCAGTATTTTTGTTTCATTTTAAAGACTTTTGTGGCTTTTTCCAAAGACGTGAGATTTTAGCTTCCCGAGAATGTTCTTCTAGATTCATGAAAAGAAGAAAACTGACCTCCACTGTGTGACACAGTTACAGAAAACCACACGTGTGCATAAAAACCTGAATTTAAATGGGAGAAATAAAGAAGACGAGCTGGAGAATCACTGGGAATGGACGAAGAGAATATGTGATGAAAGCTTGTGTGTGTGTTAGTGCAGACATCTTTCTCTCTCCGGGGCTGAAGAGCTTCGGAGGAAGACGTTTCTGACACCTTGTAACTCCTCATTAACAGGTTAAACAGAGCTTCACCTGCCGGGAGGTTTAATTACAGAGAAGAAATTTAACGATGTGGTTTAAAGGTCCTAGTTATCAAAGAAGAAAAAATCACTTTCAGATGCTCTTTGGGGGCCTTTACTTGGACTGTTACGGGCAATTTTACTTTTTTGTTGTTTTTTTCTGCTATGCTATTGACAAACGAAGAAAAATATTAATCTTTACCACTGTCGATATAATTATCTAAATACCGAGTCATCTGTCTGGATCAGTGATGTGACAGAACTTTATTTCTACTTCACAGTGAAATGATCCATCACGATACACACTGAAAAGCCAGCTGTAGATACTGAATTAGAATTTGTCAAGGGGCTACTTGATCCAAATACTGGAGGTTCAAAAACTAAAGTTAAACTGGAGAATGTGACTCCTGAAACTGACGCGAGGTCAGTCAGAGAGAGGACGTCTCGCCCTGTCGGAACTACAGAAGCACTGGTTGTACAGCGGCGTTACCGAGGGGAGCTTCTTCCCTCACAGAGGATCTTTGGTCGAGTTCAGACACACAAACAAGTCAAGTTTCATTTTGGGTCGCACTTTACTTTACTGTAAAGTGCACTAATAAGACGTACTGTGTATCAAATTAGAAAAAAAACTAGAAATAATGTTCTTTATTAGACAGCAAAGTAACACAGTTGTTCCCTAATTACACCTAAATTATGCTGTAATTAGAAACCGAATTTGTGCTTCTAATGCACCAATAGACACCACGTTACGAGCTCATCAGTCTAATTACAAATCAAATACCATGCCTTGTTATGTCTAGCACATAGACTGTATGAAAAAAGTGGACGTAGCCACCGATGTCACCCTTTGGTTTGTGGACTACCATTCTGAAGCCTGGAGTTTGGCATCTTGGTTGTTTTTTTGGGGGGGGGGCAGCCAGAAGTGAGCATTTTCGGTATTTGGCCGAGAGGCTGAAGCTAGCTAGCTTGGTTAGCAAGGTGCATCCGTAACTCCTGTTAACTGTGATATTGATTTGGATGCTAACTTTAGCTAGCGAGAAACAGGCTTGAAACTAAATGTACTGTACGCTGAACGCCATGTAATTACGTTCACAGCTTCTTTAAGCAAGTTTGTACCACTATGAATTAATAATAATATACTTTATTATATTTTAAATTGCTGTATGCTATATTACTACATTTCACCTTTTGTATTATACTGTACTATATTATGTTAATGTTGTACATTATATTTCAATATTAACACAGACAGACACATTATTCTGGTGTTTGCTGTGATAGTAGATGGTGTCTTATTACTCTCATATGTTCTATACTTGCTGACTTTGCTGCACCACTGTGCCACTCTTGTCTCGTAAATTTGAGTTGAATTGCTCTTGTATGGTTTCTATTTTTACTTCTATTCTTGATTTCATTTTATATACTTCTAATTATTATTACTTTGTACTTTTCTCTTCTTAACCGAACGCATTTCTCTCCTTGTGCTGCTGCTGGATTTCCCCTGTGAAGGCCAACAAAGGCTCAAGTTCCTCCCTTTAGCTTATAAATGTCACTTAAAGACCGCCGGGTGCCGCAGCAAATATCAGATATTTGCATCTGACGCCCAGTTTGCTTGATATTTCTATGAGAACGGTCTCTGTTCTGCTCTCAGAATAGAACCTATCGGTGGCATATCAGTTAATGTATGACGTGACTGTGAGTTATCACTCATTAATCAATGATTTATTGAGTGTTAATCATGTAAGGCTACAGTGAGTCATGCATTAGTTAAGCACCACTTAATATATGATGTATTTGTCTGTTAAACTAAGTGTTACTGTTATGTACGACACCAGAAAACTAATCATTTTCACGTGTTTTCCATTCCTCCTCTGATATGAAACCTGCTGTTTCTGTGCAAAAAGCAAACACGTGTGCGCTCACGTTGTGTTTGAGGTGTGAACCTTGAGATGAATCGAGGCTCCTGCAGAGAAACATCTGCTGCGCTCCGCAAATTGGCGCTCAGCGACGCGTCGTCCTTCCAGAAACAGCTCAAACGTTCAGTCGCGTCTCCTCCTGACATCGGGGAGGAGCTGGTTTTATTTTAGTTACGCAGTCAGTCTCAGCTGAATCTGTTTAGAAACGTAAAAGTATGTAAGTGTTATCAACAAAATGTCCCTGAAGTACCAAAAGTAAAACCCTGTAAGCATGAAACACATCATATTAGATTGCTGATGCATAAATGTGGAAGAAGCATCAGTACTGTTGTAGTTTATTTTACAGGTGCCACAGCTTCCTGTCATTTCCTGGAACGGAACGGATATATAACTGTAACTCACCTGCAGATTCCTGGAAAGAAATTGTAGCTCGGTGCTAATCGTAAGGAGAATGGACTCACTGTTCAATTGGCGCACTCCCAATTAATTCATTCCAGTTAATTGCTAGTGCTACAGATTGCCTTACAGTCAGCCATTAAGGTTTTTGTGTTTTTTCCAGGGAAATGTCAGTGATTCACAGATAATTTGTACTAAATTATCTTTATCTTTCCTGGAAATTCCTCTAAAATTACTAGGAAATGACCGGACCTGTGAAATCAAGCGTCGCAGCTCACGTTAGCCGCTTTGTATGTTGGTTAGTTTAAACTATGACAATGCATTACATTCTCGTCATATGGTTTGCATGAAAAATATTGGCAAAGCAACTACAGCTGTCAGATAAATACAGTGCATTATTCCCCTCTGGATTGCAGTGGAGTAGAAGTATAAAGTGGCATGAAATGGAAATATTCAAGTAAAGTACAAGTACCTCGAATATGTCCCAATGTACAGTACTTTGACCCCTGCTTTGGGGCTGAACAAAGGTAAACAACAGGACTCTGGGGCTCAGTAAAGTCACATCTCTTTGCTGTGCTAGATTTATGGGCGTCCATACAGATTTAGCGGGCTTTCAGCTTGATCTCTGCCGTCCATTAGAGTGATAAGAGTTAAGATTCCGCGAGTTCACAGTTTAACCAACACACGGTGTAATCGTCTGTTCATCAGTGAGAGGGTTTGTCCCCGGCTCCTAACTCCCTCTGATGGGAGTTTAGCCAAAGCGGCAGGTCAGCCGATAATCAACGTAATGACTTTTCATCAGAGCACTGACCTAAACATCCCATAGAAACAGTGTGTGTGTGTGTGTGTGTGTGTGGTTGTCCCTCCTTTATAACCACCTGCGTTAATCGGTTCTGGCACCCTCTGACCCGCTCTGCCTGCAGCTCTTTACCTCTGCAGACACGCTACCTTTACTATTGTTTTACTCTGCATCGGGACGCAGATTCGAGCTGCAGGAGTTGGTGACCAGGCGTCTGTCGGTGCACCTTGGTTTGCTTCGCCCCCCCCACCCCAAGCGGGAAACTTGGCTTGTTTCGTGCAGGTGTAAGCAAGACGCCGAAGCCCAGAGCCCTCGCGGCCGGGTGAGGAGGCCCGCACGGTGAACAGGGCAGCGCTTCCCTCGGTGGATCAGGCCGTCGGGAGCTGAGTTACCCATCGGCCCCGGAGGGTCACCAGAGCTCGGCTTTTTCCCCGTCCCGGGCGCTGTTGGGCCTGACTGTGGCTCCGCTTCAGGTCCTGGATTTCCACTTACGTCTTCCCGAGACTCGCTCAGGTACAGAGAAAGCCTCCAACCCAACCGCATGGCGTGAAACACGGTGCAGACGTGTTTGGCACCCGTGAAGCGTTCAGATCCTGTTAAATTAGTTAGGTAGTTATTGGGGGGGAAACGTGCTGAAATGTGTCCGTCATTTAACCTCCTTTAGTGTTTCTCCAGAGTTTGGGGGAAAAGTGGCTTTTTGTTCCTGTCACTCTTTTACTTAAATCTGTCTCTTCCTTTCTTAGACAGCAACAGTGCAGAGATGCACCTCAAACACCTCTTTTAACACTTCCTTTTTGAAGATATAATACATATAATTTCACATTCCAGAGCTGCAGCGAAATATTTACTCATTTTCATTATCAGTTAACTATGGCGTGTGTGGTATTTTGTCCACGTGTCCCAAATAACGACCAAAACGTCCCAAAACTTCACACACGGAGCCATTCTTACACTGGTGAGAAGGGACCTGAACAGAGAACATGTTGGTTGATTTCTGTGACTAGTTTTGAAGTTGAATATAGAGACGCCATTTTTTTTTTGCAGTGGTAAAGTAACTAAGTACATTTTAGAAGTACTTGCACTTCGATCTGCGTGTTTCTTATTTTCTTCTGCTTTAGACGTTGACCCCTCCACAACTCAAAGGCTAACATTACTGCGCTTCACGGACTCTAAAACTTAAGTTACGCTGCAGATTCAGACTAACAGTAAATGATGATGTATTAGTCCAAATTCACAAGCTGCCCAGCAGTAAATAAAGTAATTAAAGTTACACATTAATGCATCAATAATTATAGTCCAATAACATAAAACACATTATTCTGAAATTGCCCTGCATAGTGAGTGCTTTTACTTTTGATACTTTGAGCATATTTTGATGCTGCTGTAGTTTTGTACTTTTACTTATGTAAAACCTTTACTTGTAACAGTATTTCTACACTGCGGTACTGCTACTTTTACTAAAGTAAAATATCAGAATACTTTTTCGGAAGCGTGAATGTATAAAATGCTAAGAGGGGGTTTTCTTGGGTAGTTTTTCCTTATTCGTATCGAGAGTCTGAGGACGGAGGGCGTTGTGTGTTGTACAGATTAAAGCCCCTTTGAGACAAATTGTGAACTGAAAAGAAAATGCGTTTGATGAACTGACTAAATATGTCCAACCAACTAGTGACGCAGGGTGTGGAAAACTCCACAACAAATGGACATAAACGTCGATACGTGAACATCACCAGGCGAAATGTGGCAAAACATAAAAACTGATCTAACAACACAATGGACACGCTATAGACAAAACATCGCTATAATGAAAGTTCATGGCGAGATTATAAGACCTGTTATTCTGCACACACGTTCTATAATAAAAATATATAGAGAAGAACAAAATTGAATTAAACCTTCAGACATATAACTGTGTTTTTTGTGTGTGTCGTCAATTACAGCAGCGCTGTGAGCCGCTTGTCTGTTTGTCACCCTCATTATTTCGCTGGCTCGGAGGTGAGACGCTCTCCGAAGCCCCTCGGGGTTCCTTTCATCCACCGACGCAGTCTGCTGCATTACGCCGCCTCCTCTTCCCAGCGCTCGCTCACGCTCCGCTTCCTCCAGCCGGCCTCAGTTTCACTGCAGACATTCCTTTAGTGGGCTCAGGGGCCGTTTCCTCTCTCCGAGTTGGGCGCGAGGAGTCTGGCATGGTGTAATGCTTCGGAGGTGAAAGTCAATCCGGCCCTGCAGCCTGGATGGCGGCTGGATTTGTGACAAAGAGATTTGAGTTGTCTATCCCTGAAGCCGTTCACAACAATACCCATGAAACTGTCATGAGCAGGTAAACATTATCTGGTTAAAGGCATCATTATGTGCAATCATTTTTGCACCCTGCGTCGACGCAGCAGAACTTTTCATTATCCCGCCCAGTCTTCTTCCTCGCCGAAACCTGCCGCCTGCGTTACCCACAGTGCATCTGTAACTGCTCAGGTGTGTTGTGCTAGTAGCGGCTAATGTAGCCCGCAGCAGAGAGGAGCAGCTGCGGAGGTCTGCTGAGCTCACGTGCCCCTGACTCCACACCGGCGCGCCAGTTTAAAGTAACTTTGGAATGACTTTATTCACACGGCCCCCTTTTTAAAAACAGCGTTTACAAGGCGTCGTGACAGACCGAGACGGGACACCCAGAGGGCAAGAAAGCCACACACACAAGACCATGAAGGACAAGAAGACGACTCAAAAACAATGAAAAACATGACAAAGGAAATAAAAACTAATGGAAACAACAAAAGCAATAAAGAGTCGAAATAAAAAGACGTTTCACTTGCAAACTTGTCGCCGTCAGCCCCAACCGACGCTGACTCAAGTGACATCACAGTGACATCACTATCAGAGTTCCCACCCGGCGCCCTGTGGAGACACTGAAGGCGTCATGGTGCCTTTAAAACACCTGCAGTAGAACACCTGGAAACACCTGGAAACACGCAGAGGTGGAAAATCAGTTCCCTTCAGTTGAAGTGTTCCTGGGATGAAACTGTTAATCATATTATGTTAGATTATTGGACGTGCAAACAGCACGCAGCTCCTTCCCCCTGTAGGTACATGAGCCTTGTGTAGGGACCTCCCTTCACGATGCAGCCGCTTCTGATCTTGGTCTTTCTCCCGGGAGACATTTTGAATGATGTATCTGAGTCTGTCTTGATTTGTGCTCGCGGTTTTTGTGACACGTTGCATCTGGGGAACTACACCTGTGAACTGCATTTCCCATGTGCACCTGCATGACAAAGCTCAGGTGTGCACATTTGCCCTGACGACACGCGGCTTCGCTCTTATCGCTACATTTAGTCCCACCTGCTGCACATCGCGTCACCTGTCGGCCATAAAGCCTCCTCTCTCCTCTCTCCTCTCTCCTCCTCCTGTTCCTCTAGGGCGCGCGGGGAGGGGCGAGGAAGAGGAGGATGAACGGCGGGAAGAGCGCGCTGCTGCGGTCCGCGCGGCAGGACTTCGTCTCTTGCCGCGAGCCGAACTGCACCGCGCGCAGCACGGAGACCCTGGCGCTGTCTGCGGCACCCGCGTGGAGCGGCAACGGCTCGGCGGTGGATGCGTACCGGCTGCCGGAGCTCCAGCTTCCCGCCTCGGCCGCCCCAACGGTGAGTAGTCTTTCGGTTTATTCTGTGCTCCCCTCCAAAGGTCTGGAAACTGCTCGCTTTTCTTTTTAGTTTGTAACCGAACTCCTTAGTGTCGATGTAGAAGGACATATGGAACTTAACCGGCACCGAGGGAAGTGCTTCTTTCCTTCGGCATGCATTTAATTCACCCAGCAGTGAATTTAATGAATGTGTCTCTTTTTAGAGTTGGTTTGCCTGGGGAACCGTCAGCAGCCGTTGTAATGAAATACTAGCAGTCAAGATCTTTTCTTTTTTTTTTTAAAAAAAACAACGTCTGTGGTAATTTAGATAATGCCGAATTGAGGAAACCGTCATATTGATTTAAGAACAATATAATTTCGTATTGAATAGGCTAACTACTGCTGCCAGTAAGCAAATAAATACTCAATACACTGTTTTTCCCCACAGACTTCGGCGCGCCCTCCAGCACATATCGGGGTTATTTTCTCAGATGTTCACATGCAGCTTCTATATGCTACCTATTGATCAGGTAAAATGAAACCTAATTTACTCTGGCGACAGAGGTGAAAGAAAAACAAGTGTTCACAATGAAAAAGATACAAATAAATATTAAACTGAGGGTTTCCAATTTTGATAGTTTGATTTCAGTCTGATAAGAGAAGGTTGCTTTGCTTCATGAACTGTAGTTTTGCTGTGAGGGAGTTTTACGAGTCTGCTTGTTGGCCTGGCAAATAAATATTAACAGACCGGTACAGGGATAGAGCTGGCTGGGGTGCCGACTAAACCTGCATTTGCAATTTTGTGTAATTCTCTAGCTGAGATGACAGAGGATGGAGGGGGAGACGTGGAGAGACAGAGGGATGTGCTGACAGCACAGTGTGTCCCAGGATGCATCAGCATGAAACGCTTGAACGCAGCTCTGAGGGCTTCGTGTGGTTCATCAGGCAGACTGCTGTTTGTGTGTCTGTAAAATCACATGTAACCACTCACGCTGCACACTGTGTGTGAGTGTGTGTGTGTGTGTGTGGTGCGAGATAAACGACTGCAGGAGTCGATGTAGAAATCCTCCTCCAGTATCTCTCTGCTTCACACCTGAACTTTAAATTCTCCTCCGGCGGCGAGGCTCCTGTACCAACCTGCAGGACGTCCAGGCGGTTCGCTGGAGGACCGATAACGTTTCCTGCCTTCCTGAGGGTCGTGATGTGTGTCTGGTATTGATTGTGTATTTGCCGGCTGCTGCACGTCGTTGGAAAAAAACACCCCCACATATTGACGTCTGTACTCAGAACGTCCATTCATGCATCTGCAAATGTTGTATTGATTCAACATGTGTCGTTTTTATAAAGCAGTCCTAGCTGCCAGCTCTGGTTCACTCTCGCGCCAACTTTCCACTGGCTGTTTGGGCAAATGTTGAGAAACCGAAACGACTACCAGTCTGATGTTCTGCAGCTGTTTTTGAGGCTGGATGTCGGTCCAGGTTGAAAGTGTGTGTGTGTGTGTGTGTGTGTGTGTGTGATGCAGGGCAGCGGGGGGTGTTTCGAGGGTCCCGAGGAGTAGCTTCCATCTGCTCTTAAATCTGCCTGATTCTCTGTAAGTCGTGATGCTCCACTCCCTGACACTAAAGATGTGAGAGAGGGTGATTTGTCTGTGCCTGACCTCCATCCGCTTCAATAAAACTAACAAAGTCAAATAATACTGTCCTACTAAATGTGTTAAGTTAAACTTATACTAATAAGTGGTACAAAGTAAGTATATTTACTCAAGTGCAATTTTGAGCTACTTTGCTGGAGTATTTCTATTTGATGCTACTTTATAGTTCTACTCCGCTACACTTCTGAGCTAAACATGGTACTTTTCACTGGGGATGCACCGACTGTGAAATCCGGGGCCGATACTGATGTTCAAAATAACCATTTTTGGCCGATTGCCTTTTTTTATTTCCCCTTTTGTGCCGGGGGACACAAAGATATCGCCATCATTAAAAGCTGAACTGTTTTAAAGTCAGTCAGCGCTTCATTACAGGGTCTTTGAGCATAAATTCAATCATACAAATAAAAAAACTTGAAATAGGTTTCTTCTCTTTTTAAAAAAAAAAAAACCCGCTTCAAAGGCATTTTTATCCTGCTATATAACAAATACAAATACCCAACACATCATTGGCCGATAGCAGTCAACGCGGCGAATATATCTATTATATATGTTATTTTAAAGTTGGGCTGCACGATATGTTACGAATCCATATTGGGATTATTCTGACAGAGACTGCGACATGATTCCCGGTTAGTGGGAATGATCGCTTTTGCGTCACAATTTTAATTTTCACTGAAAAACGATTAAAATCCTGACGATGTGACATTTGTTGGGTTCTGAAACCAAACAAACATGAGTCCTTCCTTCTGGAGAACCAGATCCGTGGCTCGTCTCCGCAGCACCAGCGCTGCTTTATAATGCTCTTTGTCGACACATTTGACCCGTTTTATCCCAAAAACTGCCGCTTCTGCGATTTGGATTCTGCACCGGGCCACATTGCGATCTAAATGATATTTCTCTTAACTGTGCGGCCCTATTTTAAAGCTTCAGTTACTGTGCAGATTCAGATTATTAATACAAAATAAAATCAACAGGTACATGATGATGTATTTATTATAGATGAAACTACCCAGTTTTGACTGTGAATGCAGGACTTTTACCTGTAACATCTGGATAGATTTTGACACAGCAGCGTTTCAGTTGATTGGCTCACTTTTATCGACTGATCCATAACAGATGTCAGAGACGGGCTATCCACAGGAGCCATTAGAATTCTGTTATTCATTTAAAAAAAAAAAACATAAACGCTTTCATTTGCAAAAACAAACCATAAACGCGTAGCTTGCGGCCCTCGGCGGCAGCTGCTGTACGCTGGTGGTCTGATGTGAAGCTGTTCACTCAGCAGCCTGCGGGTCAGACCTGCTTCCTGCCTCCTGCTCGGCTGCTTCCATCTGTCCCAGAGGCAGGTAAGAGATGGAGGGAGTCCCTGTCCGCTCCACCTCCTCCTTGCTGCTCCTTGTTTCTTTTTCCCGGCTCAGTTCAGGGTTAAAGCGTCAGTTCGCCCAAGTTACAAAATGCAACGTGTTTCATCTGTTCCCTCTGACGGTGTCCACCCACACAGAGAGTCTTGGTTCTATTTGTTCAGCTTTTGAGGTATCCGTCTACACCCCGATACAGTGGCGGTGAATGGAAATGGCCGTTTGCTAAGCCTCCCCCCCTTAGTTACTGTTGGAGTTTCGCCGTGGGCCGGGCACACAGTGTTCCCAACTTGGCATTTATTTCTAAAAAGCGACTAGCGACAAATTTAGCAACGTATAGAGACCATGAATATATTCCTGTACTATACTGTACTTGATTCCCATGCATGCTGCTCAGAGTAATGTCAGAGCTCGGCTCTTCTGCAGACGGTCTGTAGGTGCAGCAGGTTTCAGCTTCTCTGGATTACAGGGTCCCTATAGCTTGTCAATAGTTCATCTGATCTCCCAAGTTATTTCACTTC
>CM022471.1:803922-833878 GCA_011952105.1 Coreoperca whiteheadi
AGCTGAGGTGAAGATGTGTTTGTGTTTTTCAATCCTTGGACATCGAGAAGGAAGAGATGCTGCTCGTCTCTCATTTACCGCCTCCATCTTCGCAGTGACTGGATCAGCTGCTACCTTCCTCACAGACGTCGGCTCCCCTGGAGTCTCATTTTATCATCTGCATTCTGCTACAGCAGAGTCGTCGTAGGCATCAGGCCGAGGATCGGTACGTCATGTCGCCGTTTTACAGTCGCCTCTTTGTGTATTACCTCCGCTCGTGTCATTGAGCCTACAGATTCATCCTCACACTGATGGAGATTCAACACGACGCGCTCTCTGCACCAACAAGGGGCTGCTGGGAGTTGAACCCAGGATCTCCTGTTTACGAGACAGGCGCTTTAACCACATTAACAGCAAGAACTGGACTTGGACCTGGACCTGAGTTCTGTGAAGCAATTAAACGACAACCAACGTTTTGGGCCAGGGGAACACAGAGGCGCTGTGGCTTAGTGGTTAAAGCGCCTGTCTTGTAAACAGGAGATTGTGGGTTCAACTCCCAGCAGCGCCTGGTTGGTGCAGAGAGCAGGTCGTGTTTAATCACCTCCATTGTGAGGAGTCCTCTGTAGATACAAGCTGTGTTCAAACTCACACTAAGTGTATGTAGTCTGACCCAACTGCGTAGTACTCTCTACACTGTTATTTGGCAGTTAGTTTTCATAGCTTAAAAAATGCATTGCTAAGGATGAAACCAGTGGCTCCCGATGTTTTGGAGATTTGATTCCAGTTGGGGTCCCATGTCATGATTAGATATTACTGTACATTAATAAACCATTAAAATGTCCCATTATAGTGTATCATAAACCATATATATTAAATGTTTGTTTTTTTTCTTAAAAAGGAAGAAAATAAAAGATTATAGAAAAGTTCAAAAACAGATCTTTGTATCAGAATATAGTTTGTCCTCTTCCTCTCCCATTAATCATCTCACGACCCCTCAGATTTATCTGTTGACCCTTTTGAGGGGCCCGCCCCCACTGGACTAAACTAGCTGACTGTGTACGAAGCAGCTAAAACTAGCTAAGTGTAGGCTATATAAAGCTCCACCTCGAGCAGCTACAACAGTAAAATGCTGCGCCCGAATTGATGCAACAGTATTAAGAATCTAATAATCACATAGAATCAGATATCAGTCACAGGAGACATTTTACTGCACAGCCAGTACTCTGAATGCATGAAGCTGAATACATTTCTGTACTTTTACTTAAGTAGAATTAAAGGATCTGAACAGAAAGGCTTTCTGGCAGAAAGCCCTGAGGGCAAACCTCTCCCATGTGCACGGAGATCAGCTGTAATAATAATGTTTTGTAACACTTCAGTTTATGGACTTTAAGAAATTAGATGTTATTCCAATAAAATACATAAACTTTGCGTTCCCGTGGATGATTATCCAAACACATTTTTAGATGTTTTTCCTTCCAGGCAGCCATTGGTTTAGTTCTAAGAAATCAACTTGCAGAGGTTTGAAGCCTCCTGTGAATACAGTCAAAAAACCGTTTATTCTCCTGCATTTTATTTTTCCATGCTGATACATTCAAGAACACGTTGACATCTAAAATTTGACAGCTGGCTGCCAGAAAGCATTTCATTGGCGAACTGTGTCATCAGAAACTCAAACTGAGACGACAAACAATAAGCAGACGTAGACGTGGTGGACAGGATGAAATGAATCTGGTTGTTTCTGAGTCTCAACATAACAGAGAAGTTAAGTCTGTTGGTTCAAAAGATGTGTTCTGCAGATCAGACGTGTACTAACCTGTGATCATTTATGTAAACATGTTAATGCTTTTTAAATATTTCATAATGATGCGGAAAAAGGCCTTTTTTGCGGCCAGAGCCTGGGGTTTGTTTGGTCCTCGCAGCCACTGGTCCACAGAGGACGTGGGAACAAGTCAAAATTAGATTTAAACCTCTCTTCACACTGGTAATCTGTAAATAATCCCCTTCTGGCCCTAAACTTGTGTCGTTCAAACACCAAAGGATCCTGGTGTCATAAAAGCTGGTGTAATTATAATAAAGTCCTGATCTGTTGACTCTTCTCTGAGGAATGAAGTTCACAGATGGGTCAGGGTCAAAAGGCCTGCTCATAATCCAGCTAACTGTAAACCGGTGTTTTTGCAGGTTTGATCTTCAAAGATTTTAATGTACAGCAGTGTTAAAATCAGCTGATAGTGATATTCAGCATGTTTCTGTCTCCACTCAATACGTTTTATCCCGTCTTCTCTGGATCGCTGGTCCTCTATCAGAAAATGTTTCAGTACAGGGAACCTGGTCATGTTCGTATGCCGACGTTAGAATTCAGGTCGAAGCTCACCTTTGGAAAGTGCAGCTTACCTTGGGGAACACTAAGTTTCCACAGGCCTCTGGTGAACTCGCAACTGCAACGTACTTGTAACACAGATTGATCCATCATGTCGATGGAGTCAAGATACAGAGACTCTGAAACCGCCTCCTCTGTTCATCGCCAGGCAGGCTGATGTAGAGCTGAGTGTAGCAGAAGAGGCACCAAAGGGTTTGTTCAGTGTTTGTATTTATTCAAGACATTGTGACGTCTGTTTCAAAAAAGTCTTGCAAAGTGCCTGATAAACACGACACTTCTGGAAGTAACAGAAAGAAACAAACGTTTACACCTCTCAGTTCTTAGCGTCTCTGCTGCTTTCTGCTGTAAACTCGAGCTCTTCTGTACGTTCCGGATTAAACGAGGTCTGACGTTTCGGCACGTTGACGTGATGCTATGACGTAGCCTGTAGCCAGCATGTGGAGGCTTGTTTACACTTTTAACCAATGGTATGTCAGCTATTTCTTTGACGCCGCTTTCAGCCAATCATGTGTTTGAGCGGAGATCTTACGGCAGTAGACGCTACGCTGCTGCGTCCCAACAGAGACTCTACAGCGGCTTCTTTTTAGGCCGATTCAGCGCGACTCCAAAAAGGAGGACAGATTAGTGTGACAGGGGGCTTAACATCCGGAGTGTCCGGCCAAAATCCGGTATGGCCACCGTATTGAAGAGGGATACAAACCCTCCGAGTTAGCAGGCTTGCAGTGATTCCATTTAACCGATTGTGGCTGTTTTTAAATGCCGGTGTGACCGGGTGCCTTTAAGGGCAGCCCAGCGGACGCTTCGAGGAGCGTCGTGTCAAACGACGGGAAATGTATGTCGATGTATTGATGGGTGTCCGATACCGATGGTGTGTGTTGCCCTTAAACCCCTTTTTGGATTTAAGTGAACACTGGCCTTTCGACTGTCGCCTTCATTCAGTCTGACGCTGTGTTCGTGTCTCCTGATTTCTGTCGAGGACGGGCGGTTTTGTTTTATTGATCTCTAGCGGCCGCCGTATCCGTCATCTTCAGTCAGCGTCGAGGCTGTGGCAGCGTTTGTTAGAGGCGGTTGACGTCTGTCGGGTCAGTCAGAGAAATGCATTGACTTAGGAGCTGGGCTGCGAACATCCCGTCCACGCTCGCATGAAAATAAGGCGACATCCTACAGTCCATCCCTGATTGGCTCGGGTGCGTCTCCAGCCAGCAGAAACAGAGCTCGACAGCAGAGCTGCTTGAATGTTAGGGAAAACGGGAGACGTGGGTGGTAATTCAGAGGTCTGGAACCAGACTAGTGGTGAGGATCTAAGAATAGCAAAGTTTTCTCTCCATGTTTCATCCGTCACAGTGTTTAGTTCCCTGCCATGTAATGAGTGTTATCTTGTTTGACATGTAGATGACGTAAATTTGAAGTGTTTATGTGGCTCAGTGGGATCAGAATGCAGAGCTCCACGTGGCTCCATCTGAAGCAGAAGCCATATAAGCTTTGCTTTTGGAGCTCCGTCTCTCTATGAGATCCGTCAGGTTGCTGCAAACAGCGCTGATCTCAGGGGAAATCCATGCTTCTTCATTTCAGTTGACTGGTACAAAAATGAATCATGTTATTAGTCTGTTATGTATGAAAAGGGACAGACCGTGTGGATTCAGCCAGAGTGGATTTTACAGTGAAGTCATTGAACAAAACCTTGACCAAAAAAAGATTTCGATTATATAAAACCCCATTTTGATTATATTTATGGCTGCCATTGTCTTTTTCCAGCAGTATCCATTCAATGCATTTACATCCTGTAATTGCTTCTCTACATAGCTCTTTTTAGTGGTTGAGTCCATATTTTGCAGAATAAAAATATTGTACTCACGCAATAATGTTAATTATTAACAGGAGACTACATGTAAGTACTGGACGTGATGTGGAAGACAAAAACAGTTGCATGAGGGCATTTCACATAAAACAATCTGTTGTAATTCCCACAGCGTTGATAATCCTGTTTGCTGTTGGAGCACTATTATTTGAAGCCCCCCCACCCACCTACATCAGCCCCTGACTGTGACTCATTGGACTGTTTGAGTTTTTACAAGTTGGCAAAATTAGAGACAATGAATCAGCTCCTGGTGCATCTCATTTCGTTATCAGGATGGCGGTTTAAACGATCACCACGCTCATTAAAGACGGCACTCCTTATTTCAGGTGAGGCTATAAACACTGTGGGGAAACCCTGCAATATGAAAATGGTCAAATGGATGGTTCTGTGGATTATCCAGAGTAGCCAGGACATTTTCACTGTCATGTTTAGCCACACCAGAAGCACGGCACCAAACCACGGCAATCATCCAAAATCAATGATACCCAATGACGAGAGCCTGAGCCGTGCTTCGAATGACTGTAATCCAAACAAAACAAAGTTCCCGACTGCCTGGAAATCTGCTATTATCACTCCTGTCTTCAAATCTGGCGACCCACTGTCCATATGTCATTTTAGGCCAATCAGCCCACTTCTCTCGACAGTATCCAAGGTTGCTGAGAAATGGGTTGATGCCCAAATCAGCAACAGTTCTGTGTCTCTCCACCCCGTGAAATGTGGCTTTAGAGCCCAACACTCAACAGAGAAGACTAATTGTTTCTTCTTAGACGAATGAAAATCCTCAAAATGAATGAAAATTTGGGTGGTGTTGTAGCTGCTGTGCTTCTTGATCCCAGGCATGCTCTTGACACCGTCCATCCCAAAGTTCTCCTCGCTAAGCTGCTCAAATGTACCGTACCCTACTTACGCCTACTGTCCCATAAGGAGCCAATCCTGGTCCGCTCCCATTCCGTCTATACGTCAACGGCCTTCCGTCTGTTGGTCCTGATTTGAAACCCTGATGTACGCAGACGAGACTGTTTTATTTCTACGTCAGCTCCATCAGCTCCACCGCCACTTGTAGCCTATAACAGAAGAACCAGTGTCACTGGGGCATCTATAAGAGGAGATAACAACTGTTTATTTGCCTTTACTCCACATCACATCACACAACTAAACACTTCCAGATCTTTCAGTAACCAACTACAACAATGGATGATTAATTCATACACATGTCAGCACTCTTTTTGCTGCTGCTATCTAACATGTCACTAGTGCTTTTGCCGTTTTGAACAAACTTTTCCCATCTTCAAACTACACGCGCTGTTAGGTTTTTGTTTTTGATGTGATTTAGGAAGCCTTTTCAAGACCACAGATGAATGTGTTTTTATTAACGTGCACTGGCCGTTCTCTCAGATGAACTACACTATGGGATGGATTGCGATGAGGTTTTGACATTCGTGTTCCCCAGAGGATGAGTCCTAATAACTTTGGTGATCCTTTCCCTCCAGCGCGACCAGCAGGTCAAAGTCTTCAGCTATTCTGTGAAATATCTCAACATCCGCTGGGTAGATTTGCACAAAATGTGGCACAGACATTCATGGTTCCCAGGCAATTAATCCTTTTTGACTTTGGGCAAAATTCCAATTTGTCACATGCTGACAATACTACAACACTTTGGTTTAAGACCAAATACCTGCAAAGCTACTGGCACACTTTGTGTTTATTGCTGACTTGTAAATGTTGGCATGCTAAACTCGGATGGTGAACATGGTATAAACATCAGCATGTTAGCATTTAGCTCAAAGTACCACAAGTACGGCCTCCCAGCGCTGCTAGCTCGGGCCGCAGACTCGCAACAAAATAAATATTGTGTAGGTGTTCATTCCATTGGTGAAGTTATTGATCTGTGTGATCTGACCTGGATCAGTGGCGTAAGGGGCCGTGAACACACACACGTGTAATGTCATGTGATGCGGCAGTTCAGTCAGCTGTGGCGTGGGAAGCTTTCAAGGCTGGCAGATGAAAAGAGGACACACACACACACACACACTTTTCTCTGTTGCTCCTAACAGTAATTTTAGCCTCGTTATCTCAAAGTCACAGCTGCAGCTAATGATGATGTTGGGATCCTTCTTTAAAACAGAGTCCAAAGCATCATCTTCAAACTGCTTATTTTTATTTCTAAACATCTCGTTAGCTGCAGAGATAAAGAGACAGTGTCAGTTATTTTTATGTTCCTGCGGAGAAGAATTCATCCTGCAGCTCTCTCTGTGTCAGGTTTTCTCTCTGCCTTTATTTTGTCTAATTGTTCATTTCCTGAAAATTGTTTATTTATTATCAGTTTGGCAAAAGGACAAATGTGCTTTAAGGGAGGATTTTTTTAAATTTTATTGATATTCCTCTATAGAGTCTGGTGCGGCGCGATAAATGCGCAGGTGTTTGTAGTTTCAGCTTCATACCACAGATTTTTTAGGCGTCTTTTTTTGCTTGAAAACGATTTGCGTCCACGTTAGTGTTTCCAGGTTGTTTTAGTAGAGACGTCTGTCCACAGTGAAACAACATGAAAACAGCTGAGTCTCTTCTTCTTCACCCTCTTTTCAGCTGGGAAGCAACAAAACTGCATCACCGCCAACCTCATGGCGAGGAGTGGGACAGACAGCCGCTGTTTTTCAACAGAAATACATGTTCAAGACGACAGTCGCGCTGCGTCATCGGATAGCGGCGTTCCACAATAGCTGCCGCACAGTGACTTGTCAGGCTGCCAACCTGAACCTGCATCTGACCTGAACCCAGACACCAAACCGGAGCCCTCAAACTAAATGGCCTCAGTTTGGAGCTTAAACACACAACACACACACACACACGTGATTTAAGCCACATCGAGCTTATGATTTGAATTTTCTCCGCAGATCCTCTTCACAGTTTGACTTCGTCTGATCCTCTTATAATACATCAGCTGTGTGTGTGTGTGTGTGTTCAGAAGGAACATATCGCCCTCGTGTGTGTGTTTGTTTGTGTCGGGATCACGCCGGTGTGTAAGTGGGACATGGCAGATTGCCTGTGAGCGTGTTCTATCTCTGTGAGGACCATTTGCCTCTCAGACCTCGAGGCCTCTCGTTTCACGCTGGCAAACTGGTGGTACCACCCGAGAGCGACGCAGCAGTGCGTGTTCTCCAGTTTGCTGTGTATGCGTGTGCGTGTGTGTGTGTGTGTGTCGAGCCTGATGTGGGTGTGTTTTGAATACTCTACCTTTTTATTGTTCAGCGCCGATCATCATCAGTGAGACATACAGCTTGCAGTCTTCCCTGTTTTCTGGAGAGACTGTCCTCGTCACGTACCCAAACAGTTAAACTTGTCACGTGTTAAGGTGAAAAACACGCACTGTATGTAGCACAAACAAAACACTAATGAGACCGCAGCATGGCATCGCAGCAGAATCACCGAATTGAATGATTACATCCAGATACTTGATGAACTTATGCTTTATTTGTTTATGATAATCCGTTAGTTTCGGTCAAAACGGCAGAAAACAGCACTAATAAATCTTCTCCCGTCCAAACTTTAGGCTTCGAGTTTGACAAACGCAGCTCCAGCTTGAGACGATTTCACAGCTTTCAGATGACTTCATCGGCAGGGAGCCGCTGGACCGTGAGATCTAATGAGAAAAGGGACTCATAGAGGAGATAAGGAATGATAATATACACGAGCTGTGGAAACAGCGATCAGGCCCGACCGTAATTACAGCGTGAGAGTAAACGGGGTCCGCTGCACGTGGGGAAGGTACACGCTGTAATTGATACATAATTAAAGTAGTAGTGGACTAAATAATGCTGCATTCACGGCGGGTTGGGAAAACACGGGACCACGGCCTGCTGTCGCTCTGGATCGTTCACACGCCATTCGAAGGTAGAGTCCCCCAAACACACGAGAAACTGACCTGTAGCCAGTTTATAGCTCGTTTCCTAACGTCGTATATTTGTGGCTGGTTGTTAGGTTTGACATTTCATTCACTCGTTTAACTGTTCAATTCTGTTTTTCCTCTAATCTCCTTATCGCCCTCCTTGATCTCCTATTTGAACCTGGAGGCGCGGGACTCTTGGATTTCACCTGAAATTGTTTTTAACTTTTCTTTTAAATGCGTTACGGTTGGGACAAACCTTTAGACGAGCCAAAACCTACAAAGACTGGACACACCAACGTAAGAAGGTTGACGTATAAAAGTCATTTGCAGCTGCTAAAGCGTTTTAAAGGAAACGTAAAAACACGACGAGGACGTGTAGTTGACATTTACGCATCTGGCAAATTGTGAACATGTTGATGCTGAACGTATCAGTGAAATGGTCCTTCTTCTTCTTCTTCTTCTTCTTCTTCTTCTTGAGCAGAGCGAAATATGAGTTTATTATAAGACCAAATTCATTTCCAGTATTTTCCAACTCATTAAATCCTCCCATGGGACTGTCGGACGTGACGAAAATGACCGTAATGAGGGGAAAAAACGACCTTTCGGTGAGGTCACAGATCATTTCCGTGGGAAGCAGAACAGCCTCCAGCTCTCATCTCAGGTTAAAGTCCAGCTGCAGCCCGAAGACTGGATTTATGGATTTATGGACGAGTAAGCACCAGGTTGGTTTTGACGATTGACCGCTCCAATAAAGTTCGTTCCAATAAGACGGCCGCGTCCTCATTGTTGACAAAGAAAGTCAGCGTTACGTTGCTGGAAGAAAAAGAGAATAATGGCTGCAGATGGACGATACAGGCGGTCTGATCTGTTTTATATCACAGCCCAGTCTGAGTCACGACCACATTCTGCCACAACAAGTAAAACACTTCCCCAACAGCATTCGGACAACATCACTACAGTTCATAACGGGTCTTTTGAGAGGAGCCGTGTCGGGAAATCTGCTCAAACTGCAGGCAGGCGACCACATGTCTGACCAGACATCCATCCCATCGTCTGAGAGCCACTTAGCCGAGCCGATTAATCCGGTGTCCTGAGCAGACAGTGTCCACCCGGTGGAGGCGGCTCCGATGGCCATATCAACACTTTCCTCCTCTTCTCTCCTCTGCATTTCGAGAGCTGGACAGGAGGGACATCGTGTTCGGACAGATTTAAGTGAGTACCTGAAACTGTAAAAGCAACGGGGATGTTTTCATTACACATTACGCCCTTGCCAACAATGTTTCCTGGACTTCATCAGACTCTGTCTGTCGCTCTGAGGTCCAACGGTTGTCCACCGTGTCTCTCTCTCAGAGAGTCCTAAAGGACTCCCATGATGGACTGAGGTGAACCATTACACCCAGTGTTTCCTTCAGTGCTGAAACGTCCTTGAACGTGACCGTAGCTGCGTCACCGCCTCTTTCTAGATCCATGTTCCAAGGCAGAGAACGTCATTAACAGGTCGGTTCCAAAGACTCCAAAAAAATGTGGGTTTTACTGTCTTTTACCTGAAGTTAGAGGACCCAACCAGAGTATCCCACAACACTGGACGCGCTGCGGTCCCGTTACCTGATGTTTTTATGCATCAAAAAACCGGTTTTGGAATCGGCAGGAACTCTGACTAAAGCTGAAAATGAGCCGTTCTCTAACAGTAAGTTACGATGTCTGACCTCGCTGGAAATCAGAAGTGTTTACAGCCATAACCTGTGGAGCCAGGAGAAGCATGAAACATCTACAGTATTTCCAGAAACACACAGGGTCTTGGGTTTAAATGGTTCTTTCACTGTGAACATCATACAGCCTGAATGAAGAGCTAGAACAACATGATGCACACGAGCGGAAGGAAAACTTAAGAGCACAACAGGTTAAAGTAGAAGGTTTTCTCAAATTCACAACAGCTTGAAAATTCAGTTTTGCAATTATTGGAGATCTGCTGGACCTGAAAACGATGTCACAGAAAACTAGAGAAACCCTGAAGTGCCAGGAGTTTAAAAGACTCTTTTGAGTAGCTGAGGAGCAGGAGAAGCAGTGGACAGAAGAGGAACACTGAGAAATCCGTTACCTGGATCCATCAGCGACGTGGGGACGGAGGCGGACTGCTCGTGCCTGAGGTGGGTGACGCTGAATCCTTTGTGACAGGCCCGACGTGGTGAGCGAGCTGCGACCTCGCTGCTGACGACATGGGAGACACTTTGATGATGAAGGATTTGCTAATGAACAGCGACAGACTGCAGCGGCGTTTCGATTCCTGTGTAGCTATGCATTCATATATGTGTTTAACGAGTGTGTCTTTTCCCGTCAGGCAGGTCGTGTGCGGCAGGTTTCTACAGCTTTATCTCCAAAAACGACGCTATGAGAGCGCTGAGACTGAGGCCGAATAAAGCCGCAGGCCAGAAGGCGAATTTTCACATTTTCATACATTTGTTTTTCTACAAACACAGATTGTAGCCATTTAAAGAGTGACAGTATATCCAGTGAAGTCCTCTTTTTCCCAAATAGCCGACCTGGCGCCTCTGAAGTACAAACCCTCTGGGTTTGAATGCATTCTTTGAACATGTGAAAGCTTAAACTTTAAGGGAAATTTGAGGTGAAATTAGTGTTAAGAGGTTAAAATAACTCATTATTTATCACCAAAATGACTGACTGAAGGCGTCAAGAAACTCCCACAGACTCAAAGTGATGCGTGCGTTTTAGTTAGCATTGACTCTCCTGCGAGGCTGCAGTCAGACGGATGCGTGTCCTTGAGCCGGCACGTTGCTTCGCTTGTTGCCTGCCGCATCAACGCCGCTGTCACAACACGTCTGACTCCATCACCGTCACCGCGTCCTTCACAGGGTTCTTTCTTCTTCACGCCGACGGTCTGTTTGGCGCTCCGAGCCGTAACAACCTAATGCACGTTTAAACCAAAAGGCACTGGATGCGACGTCTCGTTATGTGGGTCACTGCAGGAGGCGAGAAGCATCAGCGTCACACGCGAGCGTTTGCACTGGATGGTGTGTGTGTGTGTGTGTGTTAAACTGTTTAGTGCACATGTGGTTTGGCTCGAGTTACATCACACTTGTCGTGTAACCAACTCTGTAACCGCGGCGGACACTGCAGAAAGCCCAGAAACATCTACACAACGTGACACCGGGTCGGGTGAAAATGTGCTTCATCACATTGGCCTTCTAATTCAAAGCATTCAGCGAGATCAAGTGAATTCTCATCTTCATAGCCTCATTATAATATGCTGTATATGTAGGAACCATGTAGTTTGCCTGTCTGTGTTTTGTTATCAGACGCGCCCTTAATAATTAAGTAATTGTATGTATATATGATCATTTTGAAATAGGAGTGACTAAATAAAAAAAACACAGACAGAACAGGGGGCAAAAAATCAACACTTAATGAGAACCAGAGGACATTACAGCCCCAAGGTCAAGTATAAATCCCAGCAGATGTATAAAATGCTACACAGCTCTTTCTTGCTCGGTAGGTCAAACTGCACCCAGGTGCCCGTTAGTTAAAAGCTGCCTACGGTATAAATGCTTTCTAAGTTCCCACATTGTTACCGCCTTCCTCCCTTACTTGATCCACGTAATGTACGGTATGTATCGACACGTATGAAAACATAAAGGGTACTTCTGCCTGCTGCACTCTGCACGTCACTGCTTTGTAATTTTTCACTTTAATCTGGGGCCAAACATTCAATATTATTATCTAAAAATATTTTAGATTTTAACTAAACTTCAGATAAACCTGTGATTCCGGACGCTCTGCAGGATGTTTGTGAAGATGCCGTCAACGTGGCAACAGCAGGAAGAGATCTGAGACACGACAGAGAGGGAGCTCAGAGCTCGGTCATTTGGAACTGTGACTTTTGGAGATATTAGTCTTTCGCTAAAGGGATTAAGGCCGGTGATTGGTGAGGCTGACGGATGTGAAACTTTTTCACAGCGTGGAATAATGTCATTGACGTGAAGGACATTTGAATATCTCCTTATATTTTCATGTCAGTCAGCAAATGCCTTCAAACAATGATCTGTCTTACATGGCAGCAGTTTTAAAGGTTTAAACACCAGAGGGGTTTTGTTTTTTTCCCCAAAACAAAAAAATTTGAGAAAACTGACTGGATTCTACTGACACGGACAATTAAGCAGCTGTTATTTCTCTTCATATACAACCGCAGAATATGACCCAACATCTGATGTGTAACTGCTTTACCTTCTCTTAGGTCAGAGAGGTGCATGCGGATCCTTTGGGAGAAATATTTGATAAATATATACGTCAGTGCTCTGATGGAATTAGTTTCTGACTCGTTGTTCTGAAGTATGGGAAGGGATTTCCTCCGCTCCCAGGACTTATTTGTACTGACTGTCCGCACTGAACTGAGGAAAAAGGGGACGTTTAAGTACGCTGCTCCCTCGAATCAGTGGCAAAGTCCTTTGAATGGTCGAGAGCTGGTCTCCTGAGACGCGTGGAAAGCGAGTTCTAAGTGCCTGGGAAGCAGCTGCACCTGGCTGTAGATGTAGTTTCTATATCTTATACTTCTTTGTTTCCATTGTAAATTGTTTGTCGTATGTTTTATGTGCTGCTGCCGTCTTGGCCAGGACACTCGTTGAAAAAGAGGGGCTAAAGACTCTTAGCAGACATTCAGACCACAACACACAAAAAGAGTGTGCGTCGGTGAGGGGTGTGTTGTATCTCTGCACCGGTTACTGATGCTGTATTTTTCTACTCGGGGAAAGTTCTCCGTCTCCACAGCTGGCAGTCCCCATGCACAATGTTCCCTTCTCACAGTACTCTACCAGGGAACACACCTGCGGCTTCGTCACATTTGCATGTCGTTTCCTGTTTTGTCCTCCAGGAGGCGATGGTGCCGCACCCCTTCCCCACAGTGGACGTGCCCGACCACGCCCACTACACCATCGGCTCCGTCATCCTCGCCATCGGCGTCACCGGCGTGATCGGCAACTTCCTGGTCATATACGCCTTCTGCAGGTAGGACAGCTTCCTGCGCCCAAATATGGTCATGCTCCTCCTGCGTTAGATACATAATAATATAAAATGTGACTGATAATGCAGTTAATGACAGTGTTTTTAAGACCGCTCGGGCTACGCAGCAGCCTGGAAGTCAGAATTCAAAGTCAATATCTTTTTCCACCAACTTTTCTTTTTCTGAGGTTTCTGAGATGAACTTTGAACAGATGTTATATTCAGCTGTAATGTTGAGAAGAAAATAAAACAAAGTGTTATTCATTTTACTCATAAATATAATCACAAAGGAAGCATATATACAGTATATATTATACATATATGCATGTAAGATATTTTAGAGGTGCTCCTCACTCACGGGATGTAAAGGATTCATTACGAGGTATCAAAATGTAGAAAATTACGATGAAATACATGTGCACCTTTTTCCAAAGTCTTCCTCTGTAATCGCATGGAATGTTTTTAAAATGCGTGACAGGCTGACGGACAGTGTGCACAGACTGACAGGACTTCGTTTGATTCCTTCCGGGTGTTGAAGCGAATGGCAGGAACGTCTTTTGAAGGGCAGTCTTGTCTCCACCCCCGTGGAAACGCCGGTGTGGCCTTTTGAAGGCTGCGGAGGTCTTCGGCCTGAGGTCTGACCTCCTGCCGGGATAAGCGAGGGACCGAGGACCCCGGAGTCCCCCACGCTTTATCTTCCATCGCTGCACAGAAAACGTCTTTCTCTGAAGCACAGAGGGCGGACGTTTGCTCGAGTCCTTTGAAGAAGCCTCAGCACTTACGAGGAGTTCGACCCACACGTCGAGTGGACCGTTTAACTGACAGATATTGATCTGTTACTAAACGCAGACCTGTTCCATGATGGCCGTCCCATTGATTTAAGTCTTTAATTTTAGAATTGAGGCAGCACGAAAGTGATTTTTCCCGTCTGAAAACCTCTGCCGCTTTAAAAGACACCTCGCAGCTTTTTAGATATAAGCTTTTATTGAAGTTTGAAGAACAATGGTTTGAAAAGGTCTCGTTATCAAGCAACAGTTTGGCCCCGAATCAGCTCTTAGGTCTCGTTTAGCCGGCCAATTGGATTATTTCATTAGTACTTATTCAGATTCTTCCAGCACTCCACAGTAAATGTTTTTGTCAGTGATTTATGAATTTGGGATGCTTAAGTAGCTTTCTATGGCTGTGTTCGCTGCACCAACTCGTGGTGTCTTTGTAGGCCGATGCAGGCTGGCATAGTTCTAATAAAGATTTCATTCCGTTTCAGTCCAACGTGGCCCAGATCTTTGCTTCTCAGTCTTACTGCTGCTGCTGTCGAGGTTCGCAGCCAGTAGATTATTGAAGTAGCCGCCGCAGGGTGGAGATTACCGTCAGACATGAGAATACAACTGCTCCCAGGTCAGACGGGTTACAACGGCGAGCTTTTCCACCGCTTCCAGACCATCAGTGGTGGAGTGTAACTAAGTGCATTCACTGTACCGGAGTACAGTTTTGACGTAACTGTACATTTACTTGACTATTCCCATTTTATGTCACTTTATACTTCTACATCCTCCACATTTCAGAGAGAAATATTGTACTTTTACTCCTCCACATTTATCTGACGCCTGCAGCTACTATTGTTACTTTTTAACCTTAAAAAGATCAAGAAGGCCCTTAGATACTTAACATTACTTTAAATTATCAACACCTCAGCCATGGACAACACTAAAATACAACACTAAAAAGAGTGTGGTTTTGTTGCTTTTACTTAAACGATGGCCTGAATACCACTAAAGTGCCCAACATCCCACCTTCCTGCCTGTCCTAACAAACGTTATCCTCCATAATAGTGGACTGGTTTACCCATTGGATTCAACTGGAAATACATCACATTCAAGGAGTAAATCCACCGTTTCACTGGACCTTTCAGGGTTGTCTTCTGCGATTTCTATCCTGAAACGGTCAAACATTGTTTACTTTGGTTTTAGTCTGTTTAATCTGAATATCTTTCCAGCTTTCTTGTGTCTCTCTGTTAATTATAATCCTGATTTCCCACACTGGAGTCAGCAAACGCTCCACCAAGCACACCAGAGAAACCCCTCGCACCACGGCGTGAAAACCCTTCTGGTGTCGTGGCTTAAACGCGGTGGTCTGTGTTTGTGCAGGAGTCGCAGCCTGCGGACGCCCGCCAACATGTTCATCATTAACCTGGCGATCACGGACCTGCTGATGTGTGTCACCCAGGCGCCCGTCTTCTTCATCAACAGCATGCACAAGAGGTGGATCTTTGGGGAGAAAGGTACCCGACTGCTCACACAGGTTCAGCCTCTGGTTCCAGATCTCTTCAGTAAACCCTGAAAATCAAACTTTCTGTCTGTTCTCAGCATGTGGTCATCATGTAGCTGCGAGAAGGAAGTAGTAAGCATTTGGCAGTGGTGGAAAGTAACCTTCGGGAGATTTTACATAAACAAAACATATGATAATCCTATAAACTGTAATGCATTGTTTAAGATTAAACCAGAGGTTCCCGACTAGCTAACTGTAGGCTACGTAAAACAGCTAAAACTAGCTAACTGTAGGCTACATAAAACAGCTCAAACTAGCTAACTGTAGGCTACATAAAGCAGCTAAAACTAGCTAAATGTATATAAAGCAGCTAAAACCAGCTAGCTGTAGGCCACATAAAGCAGCTAAAACCAGCTAACTGTAGGCTACATAAAACAGCTAAAACTAGCTAACTGTGTTTAAAGCAGCTAAAACTAGCTAACTGTGTATAAAGCAGCTAAAACTAGCTAACTGTAGGCTACATAAAGCAGCTAAAACCAGCTAACTGTAGGCCACATAAAGCAGCTAAAACCAGCTAACTGTAGGCTACATAAAACAGCTAAAACTAGCTAAATGTATATAAAGCAGCTAAAACTAGCTAACTGTGCATAAAGAAGCTAAAACTAGCTAACTGTAGGCTACATAAAGCAGCTAAAACTAGCTAACTGTATATAAAGCAGGTAAAACCAGCTAACTGTAGGCTACATAAAACAGCTAAAACTAGCTCAGCATTAAGCATAAACTGAAGGAGACTAGACAGGAACATGACGAAAGATTTGTGTGAATTTATTTTTTGGCAAATTAAACGATTACAGTGATTCCATGAATCTCTTGAAGTTTTGCCGTTTTGAATGCAGGTGCGACCAGGCCCTGCAACGTGATGGATTAACTTTCTGTAGCAATTTTAGATCCCTAAAAGTAGATTTTCAGCTAGAAGAACCGAAACCAATGGGTGCCTGGAGCGAAGGAAATCAAAACAATGCTGATGTGATCATGTGGGAAATGGTCAGCCGAGACACAGTGAATAGTTAGTGGGTTAAAACGTGTAGAATTGCTAGTATGGTTCTTTAAAGGACTAAATGAAAGGATCTACTCAGTTACATTGAAAAGTAAAATGTGGCATTAATTGCAGTCAAAGCGCTCCGTAACTGACTTGTTATAATGAAGCAGCAGTTTCTTATTGTTTCTCACAGAAAGTAAAGATCTGTTATGATCCGGTCCTTGTCCGTGTTCCTCTTCTCTCACCCTCCACCTTCAGGCTTTCAGATCAGTTTTCCCACCCTCTGCCCTTGGAAAAACTCCCCCCAAAAACAACCCCCTCTAAACGATCAATAAATATCCTTAAATAACCATAATCTTCTTCGCTCTGTCTTTAGGTTGCGAGCTGTACGCGTTCTGCGGCGCCCTCTTCGGGATGTGCTCCATGATCACGCTGACGGTGATCGCCGTCGACCGCTACTTCGTCATCACGCGACCTCTGACCTCCATCGGCGTGATGTCCCGGAAGCGGGCCCTCCTCATCCTCGTGGCGGCCTGGCTCTACACTCTGGGCTGGAGCCTGCCGCCGTTCTTCGGCTGGAGTGAGGACACACACACACACACACACACACACACACATATATTATATTATATTTATTATAGAAGTATTGGACACATTCAAATGTTGACCTGATGATGGCGCTAGATGAAAAGTCAGAGGATCAGCAGAGTTAATCAACCTGATAATCCATCCAATAGTTGTCTGAACCACAAATGTCAACCTCATGGTGGCGCTGGAGGAAAAGCAGTACAAGAGGAAAAAGACTAAAAAGCCATAAAGATGTTTTTCAAATCTATTTTTAAGGTTTGATAGTCGCAACTTAAGAGGTGTGATCGGTTTTACTTGACTAAGCAAATGCCTAAAGCTGTTCTTTAATACTCAACATGTTTAAAGCTGATTTCCTGTTTATTGTTCAGCATAAAGACACACAGTTGTATTCAACCAAAGATATAGTTTCTTTAAATCTTCCCGAGGTGATCTCTGCTCTCTTCTGCCTCAAAGCTTTTTGTTTCTTATCAAACCAGTTACTCATTCACCCTCCAAATCCCATTTATCATCAGTTCACTTCAAGTTCACTCCCTCACACACACACACACACACACACTTCACTCTCCTCAGCAGACTGTCTCTCACTCTACATTTTTATGTAAACCGTAAGATTTAGCCTGTGTGGACACAGAAAAGCTCCCATGCATCTTCCTCCGTCCCTGGTGGAAAATGTTTGAGAGCAGACTTCATCCCACAAAGGCGCAGTTTGTTTTTAGCAGTATGTGATGTATGTTCCTAAGCTCTTGCTTCTTCTTTTTCTCTACTTATGAGGACATAACGTTCTCTTGAGGGGAGATGAACAAAAATATTTCTTCAGGAATCTGATTCAGGCCTTTTATGAGTTTGTGGGTTCAGGTCTATAAGGTTGGTGGAGGCGAATGTAGGGAACACAGTCCGCGAACCTTGTGAATTTAATTATAAATCGGAGCATTTCTTTTTTTGCTCCCTGGGTAATTCTTTTAAATTACTTCCTCGTTCACAGGGACCAGACTCTGAAACTAAGGGCTCATTTTCTCAGCAGAGTGAGACAGGTCATCTAAAGAAATAAAGTATAAAGTATAAAGGACTGTGTCAATTTTCTAGTTTACTATTGATTCCTACAGATTAATATTCACATCATACAGAAACAATGCACACATCATAGATACGTGACGTTTCCTGTGTATTTCCTTAACTTTCTAAGTACATTTTGCTGGTAATACATACTTTTCCTTTTGAATGCAGGACTTATACTTGTAGTGGAGTATGTCTACAGTACTTTTACTTAAGTAAAAGGATCTGAATACTTCTTCCGCCATTGCTGCTTTTGTTTTTTAATCAAACGATGCCACGTCACCTGTCTGCCTTTAGACGTCTGCACGGGTGCAGTATCGTGTCTGGCCAGAGGGGCGCTGTTTCACACATTTGAGAAAGATATTACAACAAAATGAGTGTCTATCGCCTGAAAAGAAAATGGTCAAATGATAGACACGGCATTTTAGTGGGGCCACAAGGGGGTCCAGGCTCCCCCCTGGGCCCCGCCTGAGACCCCCCCCAGCCTGATGGAGCATGAGGGGACATTCAGACTCTCTCTCTCTCTCTCTCTCTGTCTGTGTCTACGTCTCTCGCCCTTCAGGTGCCTATGTCCCGGAAGGCCTCCTGACTTCCTGTACGTGGGACTACATGACCTTTACCCCGTCGGTGCGAGCGTACACCATGCTGCTCTTCATCTGCGTCTTCTTCCTGCCGCTCTTCATCATCATCTACTGCTACATCTTCATCTTCCGCGCCATCCGCAGCACCAACCAGTCAGTCTCTGTGTGTGTGTGTTTTCTGGGCGTTTTATTTCTGTTTGTATTGTCAGTTGCTCTGTGTGAGTTGTAATTTTTCACCAAAACAATGACTGGATTAGGATTATTCTGAGATTCAACAGATTTATTTCCCTCCTGGATCTTGTGTCCTCATACATCTTAATTTAATGTTAATGTTGAAGCAATTAACAGGTGTTTGTGGTGAAATCCAATTATTAATTTTTTTTCATCTAATTCTACCTGTTCTTCCAATATTCAAACTAAACCCGGATAAATTTGAAAGATTCTTGTTATTGGACCCTTGATGCGATCTACGTTCCACCGTCACTGTTGAAATGCTCGCGCATTAATTTGGCTACTAAATGAATATTTCCCCCCAAAACAGATTCATTTCTTCCTGCCATGCCGACAGCAGGACGCAGAGATGGTGATATTTATGGTTTCCAGATAATTATTTTCCGGTTGACCTTCTTGACCTTTAGTCTAGCGCCACCAGCAGGACAAAACACGAGACAACTCGTTGCTCCGGCAATAGGTTATGATTCGTTTTGATCTGCTCTGTGAATTTTAATACAGAAATAATTTAAAGTTTTCAACATTTCATGCACAAATTAAGAGTTCTCTCTCGCTCTGAAAAGTGAAAACTTAGACAGCGAAAACAGAGCTTTTAATCCAGCATGGACAGACTCTGACATGTCCATCTCTTGAGCAAACATACCCACTCAAATCCAAACTGAGCGCACAGAAAATAAACGATCTAAGAGCCAACAATATGCTGATCTGAAATCATAGCTCAGGGATTTCCAAATACCCTGGTATGCCGGGATACCAAGCCTAGCTGCAACTCACCACCATTTTTACTTTCCAATCGCAATTAATCTTTGTGCCTATTAAGCCACTTAATCAAGTTGGAGTTTTTTTTGTTCATTTAAAACATAAAACTGAGGGGAGGAAGGAAGCCGCCCGTCTCTTTACTGTCTGTCAACGTGCTTCTGTAAAATGTTTCGTGGTGCAGCGAGGAAACGACAGCTTTTATACGTGTGGAAACCACCAAATGTGGGTGGCAAAGTGTTTGAGATTTGATAAATGAGCGCACGGCGGCACAACGTCCTCGCAGGTGTAGAGCGCTACAGGTTTGTGTTTGTGATTTCAGGGCCGTGGGGAAGGTTCACGGCAGCATTCACGGCCACGGCGGCAGCCGCAGCTCGGTGAAGAGCTTCCACCGGCTGCAGAACGAGTGGAAGATGGCGAAGATCGCTCTGATCATCATCCTGCTCTATGTCATCTCCTGGTCGCCGTACTCCTGCGTCGCGCTCACCGCCTTCGCCGGGTAAGACCGACCACCGGCTGCACGTGGCGGCAACACCAGTAAATGTTGAGGTAAAATCGAAATGTTGAGGCCCGGGATGGTCCTCAGCTGCAGTTCCTCTAATGGCCACTGGATGGTGCTCCAAGGAAACGCTGGCCTCATTGAAGTGAACAGGAAAATCCCAAACATCCCTCCACGGCTCTCAGCAGATCATTTACCTTCATCTCAGAGCAAAATAACCAGAGCTGGGTAGAGTAGCCTGCAATTGTCCTCATTCACAAAAGGATTCAAGCGAGAGTAAAAAAACTCCTCAGGTTCTGAGTAACTGTTTGATCCTAATTAATTTTTTTTAGAAAAAGCTGCGCCTTCGGTTTGTGAATGTTCTCCTATGTAAGTCGCTTTGGATAAAAGCGTCTGCTAAATGACTAAATGTAAAGGTAGCTAACGTGGATTCATTCATCCATAGAAAACGTATTGTGGTCTGCAGAGCTCATGAAATGTTGGAAGGACGCTCTTTTAAGACTGGACTTCTGTAAACTAACAGCCTAACATTCACCCGACCACAGCAACAAATAAATGTAGCTAAACGTACCGCCACGTGTTTCCTCGGGTTTAACGTGAAACGTCCGTTTGTTTTGGGAGACACAGAAGACGCCGCGTAATCAAACTGTTGCTTTGCACTCTGTTCAAACCAAACAGGCTTTTGATTCGCGGCCAGCGGCGTTCATCCTTTTCCGTTTGAACACTGGGGACGGCTGCCTCGGCCACGTTTCGTGTATTTTCATTCCCTGAGGGCTTGTGAGGCTACGCCGCCGCGGTTTGTGTGCGGCCGTGTGACCGCATCGCTACGTCTGATTGGTGAAACGGAGTCACGTGGTAGACGCGCTGACGCCGTCTCTCTGGCAAAAACAAAGCACAGAATATGGAGAATAAATGTAAAATAAAAAGTACCTCCGATGTAGCGGAGTGAGAGCAGCGTTTCCTTCTTCACAAGTCTACTCAAGTACAAGTAGCAAGTATGAGGCAGTAAA
Source organism: Coreoperca whiteheadi (assembly GCA_011952105.1). Taxonomy (NCBI): domain Eukaryota; kingdom Metazoa; phylum Chordata; class Actinopteri; order Centrarchiformes; family Sinipercidae; genus Coreoperca; species Coreoperca whiteheadi. Next base: position 825,052 of record CM022471.1, read on the forward strand.
ACTACTCTTGGAAGTACATTTTTTTCAAAAAGTTACTCAAGTAAGTGTAACGGAGTAAATGTAACTCGTTACTACCCACCTCTGAAAATACAAGTGGAGATATTAAGGAGGAAAGGTGTTTTGGGGAGGTCACAGTAGAGTCTCCATGGTTCCACAGTGCAGAAATACTGTTAAAAATAAAAAGAATAGTATGTGGAGAGAGTCATGTGTATATAAATCCAGAAACACATGTGCGTTCATTCTCGTTGAGACTTAGGTTGGTTTCTCCTTCATCCTAACATGTGAACAGCCATAAACACAAGAACAGTGCAATAAAATGGTTTCTGTGGTAAAGACACACACAAGAAAAGGAAGAAGAACGGCGAGCTTGTTAGCATAACGTATGTCGTAGACACCATTGTCCGTTTGTGTTCGGGGTCCAAGCAGTTGAGTCACTGATTTAGTGGGCGGGAATCTGACCCCGTCCCCATGTGATGCGGCTGAAGTGTCCGTGAGCGAGACGCTGAATCTACAAGGTGTCTCCCGGCTCCTCACTGCGTTATTGTTGCGTTTCCCGCTGCAGGTACGCGGACGTGTTGACCCCCTACATGAACTCGGTGCCCGCCGTCATCGCCAAGGCCTCGGCCATCCACAACCCCATCATCTACGCCATCACGCACCCGAAATACAGGTAACACACGGCGTGGGGGAAAAACACGGGTCAAATGCTGCTCGAATTACCACTTAAGGAACACTTGGACCTCCTCACAATCTGCTTCCCCTTTAGATTCAACCTGCTTTGAGAAGAGGATCATTGATCCTCCTTCAAGAAGAAATGCATCAAACTACAACATAAAGATCAGTGATTAGTGTCTGACACCTAGTGCATTTTCCTTATTTCGACCTTCAGTAGACTCCAGCTAACCAGCCACTTACTCTGCTAATGTGACTGCAGCTCGGTGAACCGTCACACTGTTTGAGAATTGATCCAATCAGAGGAAGCAGCACCGCCGCCGTAAGCGCTCAGACAACTCAACTGAACCAGCCGCCGCCTAATTAACCTGAATGTTAACTGGGCTGGAGGAACACACACACACACACACACACACACACACACACGATGGTTCGATGCAGGACGCCTGACCTTGATTGTTAAGAGATTTTAAAGCTTCGGGACAAAAGAAAACAGCTTATGTAAGATATCGGATTTATACAACGTCTGTGACGTCGTGATGAGAGTGGACCAGGAAAATAGAGACTATAGAATAAATGTACTTTGCTTTGGTGCTAGAAGCTTTTAGAAGATTTAACTTTGAATTCACTACTTAAAATAAAAGTTTGGTGCCTTTTTTTATTCAAACGTCAAAGTTCATGATGTGACATCAGATAAATATGGCTTCTCAAACAGATGTTAGTTTTACTCTATACTTTCAAGACATGTTCTGATGGACATCCGATATATGGTTTTCTTAGGTTCAGAGCTGGAGTCAGGGCATGGTTAGCCTAGCTTAGCATAAAGGCTGGAAGCAGGGGGAAACAGCTAGCCTGGCTCTACCCAAAGTTAAAAAACATCTCCCAACCAACACCTCCCGAAGAACACTGATTATCACGTAGTATCTCATTAGCTGGATCTCTTCACAAACAGAAATGTAAAGAAACAAACAGCTTGAGGTTTAAAGGGGAGTTACACGCTGGAACTATTTCTTGACAAACAGCAGCGTATCCATCCGCCCCCCTCTTCTGCGCAGATGCAGTCGGTTGGTTGTGGTCGACAGGCATGAAGCTCCTCTTCTGTCGCGCCGCAGGTCGAGGGCTTCTGGGAAACGGTGTTTGTTAAAGGGCCGCTAAAAGAACGAAACATTTTATTTTTATTTAGACATATGGAGTGAACCACATAACAGACTGCTGTGTAAGACTTATGTCCCACGTCCCAAGGCTGGATTTGTGTCATCAAAGTTCAATGGGAGCTTGAATAGAGTTTTCTTCTGGAACAGAAACCGGGCTCTCTACTAGGGGCCCTCTTAGTTGAGGGACCCCAGGCCTCAAATGCTTCAATCCAGCCGGAGACAAACTCCTGGTCTCTGTCTCTGTCCAGGTTAGCGTTAGCCAAGTACATCCCATACCTCGGCATCTTGCTCTGCGTTCATCCCCGAGACCTCCGCTCGGCGAGCAGCAGCTTCATGTCGACGCGCCGCTCCACGGTGACCAGCCAGACCTCCGACACCGGCAGCCAGTTCAGGCGGCAGAGCAACAGCAAGTCCCGCCTCTCCTCCGTCTCCGACAGCGAATCGGTGAGCTCGGATCCGTTTGAGCTGTGAGGTCACGCTCAGTGCTAAAGCGGGACGGGGAGATACTCAGGTGTGTGTAAAAGAGTGTGTCTTCCTCTGCAGGGCTTGACGGACACCGAGGCGGATCTGTCCAGTATGGGCTCCAGACCGGCCAGCCGCCAGGTCTCCTGTGACATCAGCAGGGACACCGCCGAGCTCCCCGACTTCAAACCCTCCTCCAGCTTCAAGTCCAAGATGAAGAGCCACGACTCGGGCATCTTCGAAAAGGTAAACGCCTGTCAATCAAATCCTTTGGATTTGGTCGCTGATGGTTTGCCGCAGGCCTGGAGCGTTTTATCGGGTTTCTACAACCTGTAGACTAGGTGACTTCTTGTCCGCAGGCTTCTTTTTATCAAAGAAGCAGTTCGTCTTTTGTTCTGATGACTCAACCGAGACCTGAAGAGCTCAGTCACCCAACATTTTCTATGAGGACATGAACCAGAAGGACTGAACATTTTAAAGGTCCAGCGTGTCACGTTAAGCAGGAGCTATATAATCAGCTGAAAATACCTTAGAATGAGCCTGTTATATCTACAGAGGGAGGTCGCCACGTCGCACCGCCATGTTTCTACAGTAGCACAGATCGGACAAACCACTGGCTCTATATTGGGCCTTTCCCTTTTTTCGCAAGCGGCCACCGTAGTTTCTCCTACACGCTTGGGAGGGGAAGGTGAGGTGAGCGGTGTTCAAACGGTTGTAAAACTGCCATCTCGCCGCTAGATGAATCCCACACACTGGCCCTTTAAACTTTAAATAGTTTGTCCGGTCGACCTTCAGGCAGCATGAAGACAGCAGGTCACCACAGGCTTTTTGACCCTGCGCGTAGATCGTTAACGTTACATTCAGCCAGAGTCTAAAGCGTTCGCGGTCAGTCGAGGCGGTTTGTGTCTGGTAGCATCTGCTTTCAGAGCAGCATCCCATTTCTTAACACGGTTTGTTTGTCCTCTTTAATCTGCTCTGCCTTTCAGCTTGGACCAGAGGCTCGTCTTTTCCTTTTGATCTCAGTCATCTATGTCACCTATGTTTTTAAAGGCGTATTAAAATTCAGGGTAATTGATTAGAGATGAGTTTGATGACTGGTCCTCTGGTTTCCTGCCTGCCTCGCTGATGAATTTGATTCAACATCAAATTTAGGAACTTCCTTGTTTCTCTTCCAGATGTCCTGTGACACTGACATCTCCATGGCAGGAGTCAGTGAACGCGGCAGCATCCCAAATGTGAGTACTGTTGTCCAGCTGTCCGATTGGTTCATTTAGTCGCAGTAGACGTTACGGCACACAACGTTTGAAACGTGGGGAATTTAAGTTGTGAAAGCAAACGCAGAACCCCTTTTGTACACTAGTTTCTACTTCAAAGAAACCAGATTAACACCACTTCACCAAAATGATTTGTAAAAGCAGCGAAGACAGTCTCACTCCCACTGTTGTGTCTGACTTTACTTTATTAAGGGACATTTCCTGTTGGTTTACCACCTGTCTGATAGTCTGACTTTTAATTTAATTTCAGTGATGTTTCCAGAGCTCAGATATTTAAAGTAACTTGTAGCTTTTACTCGTCTCCCACAAAATAACACAATTCTGTCAGTTAATCGTGTGCTGGTGGATGCGTTTACCTCGAAACACCGGGCTCAGTGTGGCACCTAAAGGATAAACAGATCAGTAATCTTTGAGTGGGGTTTTCCATTCATTATTGATCAGGATCGAGTGGTTACTTTGTCAGAACTGCAGCTGGGGACCTTTGTTTCTAAGCTAATTTAGCCTGTCTAGCTAACGTAGCTTTCACAGATGCTGGCGGAGAGACGCCTTATTCAGCTTCGCTAGATATTCAGACCTGACCAGCGGCGGCATGTAACGAAGTACATTTACTCAAGTAGAGTACAAATTTGAGGTACTTTACCGGAGTATTTCCATTTTATGTATCTTCATACTTCTACGCTGCTACATTTCACAGCTCGAGTTACTTTTCAGATTACAGTTTATCGTCCCCTTCCTGTCCAGTGAAAACCACGTATCTCCAGATGTTTGTGATAAATTGAAGGAAGAAGTGTTTCCTTCTACGGGTTGAGAAAATCATCCTTCATCCCTTTGGTCCTGTTGCGTGTCAAGCGGGAAATGAGGGTTTGGACCCAAATGGAGACAACGGAGGCAGAGCAGGTGCAGTTCGATGATTTTAATGGTAAAAGGTTTACACGGGTTTCAGGCAGGCAGCGGTCAAAACCAGGGAAGCAGTCCAGCAAAGGCAAACGACTCCAACAGGGAGCAAAGTTCAAAAGCCAAAGTCCAGGCAAGAGGCAAGGTACAAGGGAAACCAAGTATCAACCCATCAGAACGCACAGGTAGCGAACGCCAGGACGCTTGACACGGAGCTGAAGAAGAAAGGAAGCACACAGGGGAGATAACCAGACACAGGTGAAACTAATCAGGGCGGGGCAGGTAAACGCACACAAAGACAGGAAGTAAAACACATGACAAGGAGACACATGGGGGCAGGAGAATATTTCAGAATAAAACAGGAAATACCTATAAACCACGACAGGTCCATTCATGTTCCCCTCAGGATCAATTGTAATAACTTTGGTGACCCTCAGAATTTGTCCTTTGACTGATGACTAAACACCTGCAAAACTTTCCCATCAGCCTCAGCTGTGTACTTGAGGTTTGGTGAAATATTCTATTCTTGATTTATTTATTTGTGAATAAAACGAGACCAAAAATCAACACGGTCCAATCAAGATGATAAACATGGATTTTCATAAAAGACGTACAATCTCTTAATCTTAACGAGTTAAAAGCGACATAACCGTGAAAGTAAGATAATAACTGTATTTTCCCGTCTGACAGGGCGGGGATTTTACAGAGGGACACGTGATGAGAGGCGCGATTGGTCGAATCCCGAGCATCGTCATCACCTCTGAGTCCAGCCCCTTCCTTCCCATTGGACGAAATGGTTCCTGCACTGCCCGCCCCAAGACAGCCAACAACATCACATGGGCGGGGTCTGGATAGCGCCCCGCCCTCCCAGCCCGTCACCTGCAGCCACCTGACGGGCTCACGTCCCGTCAGATATTTAGAAAAGTAGAACGCACGGACGGGGTTCACCTGAAGCTCCGAAACAAACAGAGCCATCAGAGGAAGTCATTACGTTTCTTTCATTTCTGAAAAATGGACGGGCCGTGTAAGATCAATATGTCCCGATAGGGGGGCCAGGCCCAGATCAGAGGGGACGACGTCACAGATTTATTGTCAAATAACGTCAAATAATATATTATACCAACTGAAGTCTATTTAGGGTTAAATTGCACTTTAAAATTGCTGTGAATTATTGGATAGAGGAAAAAAAATCACTCTAAAATACTTTAATTAGTTTATTTAACCTTTAAATCCCAATTTCTGGCATTTGTTTTATTTTAAACACAGGGGTCTTTAGTTTTTCCGGCTCATTAGACCTCCGTGAGTGTTCATAGCACAAACAGCTTAGTGCAGTCCAAAGCCTCTGTACTATGGCACAGTCCTGAGGACACGGCTGATCCGAAATGAAGTGAAAGCACCTGAGGCAGAAGACATAATATGAAAGAGCTCCTTAGTACTGAAGCCAAACCAGTATCTGAGGGACGATTGTTTCGTTTTGTACTTTAAGTTTGAGCCGAAGAAAATAATTTTCTCTGATTCAGACGGACGTACGGTCTTTAAAAAAAAAAGGCTCCTCTTGTCGTTGTGTTTTTCTCTTCAGGTGAGTTCCTCTGAGACAGGTCCAGGTCCCTGAGCCCTTTAACAAACGGTTTCTCATGTTTCAGGAAAAAGCTAAGCATTGATATTAGATGCGGATTGTGTTCTCGGCGTCTGTGGCTTTTGATTTATTCGTCGTGCGACAGGTGGAAGGTTTTTCTGGTTCTCTGTGAGCGAACCTCAGAACCGAGATGCTACATAAACCCGACTCTCCATTTGGAAACCAAAGGCCTCCCAGCTGACCGCGCGCCGAACCCCTCACCCGCACAGCGATTGTCCAATCACAGCTCACAGCCAACAGTACACGGCAGATCTGTCGAGCGTGGTGATTGGCCGCGTAAGAGCGACACTATGTTCACGAAGTTTTACCCTCTCCAGCACTAAAAATACGTGAGAGTAAAAGTGTAAGGAATGGATTAAACCTGTCTGGCTACCTGCCACTGTTACTTCCAAGGCCCGGGCCAGGATGAGTTAGTCCTCATCCTGGAAGCCTTTTCTCTTGTACCGTTAGGAGTTAAATATATATGAAATATGCGAACAATAATGCATAAATCTAACCCGGGTCTTGCTTGTTCGTATATGTGTAAGCCAAGAAGCCAAACGGTGACGTTAGAATGAAATAAGAGTCTGATCGTGCTTTTTTTTCCCCCCTTCTTCATACTCATAAAGGGTGCGTTCAGAGACGTTCTGACGCAGAGGAAACGGGTGGCAAAGTTTGTTCGACTGCTTGGTTACAAAATGCGTGGTTGCCGCCGAACCCCGTCACACCTTCCGGTCACTTTGCCGGCCACGCTGCAATCAGCGCTGCCAGATAGGAAATGTTAAACAACCGTACCCGAGGCTTAAGATTATCGTATTTTGAAGAACTTATTTAAGCGGCTGGAAGAGGAGAACATCTGATTTAAAATGACATTTCAAGGAAGGTAACTGCCAGATTCAAGTGCTGAGATATAATGTTTTAAAGGAACTGCGTCATATTTGGGGAAACACTCCTGCAGTCATTTGAAATTAATTGTTCCACTTTTGATGGAGCTAGGCTAGCAGTTTCCCCTGCTTCCAGTCTTTGTGCTAAGCTAGGCCAAACACACCCTGGACCTACCTGTGTCAGACTGTGTCTTTTAATGAATTCAGATTCCTTATCTCAGTGAATCCTGGAAGCCCTGACGCCTGCAAAAGCACTTTTTTTTTATTAGGAAACAAGATATTTTAGAAGTCTTTAAACATTTTCCTGCGTTCTGGTGTTGTTCAATGAGTTTTTCCTTCTGTTCGTGTTCCTTTTCTTGACTGCATATTTAAAGTGTGTATTTTCTGAAGGGCAGTAGAACGTGATTGTGATGTTGTTGGTGTTAGTACGGGGGGTGAAAAGGGACATAAATTGTTGAAGTTTAAAAGGGAAGTTTTCATTAATTCAACCAAGTCAGCGAACCTGAAGGTAACTTAAACAAAACCAGATGGGCACAAAAACTGAACAACTGGCTAAAACAGGAAAAGGCTGGAACGGCTCAACTGCGCTGCTCACCGACCCAAACCTGAATCAGCTGAGTGGAACTAAGATCAATTGTTAGCTGACCTTTATCGACATGTCTTAGAGGCTAAACTAGGCTGCTAACAAACCTGAACCAAACTGGGTAAACTGACATCAGCCATTAACCCTAATTAATAGCCTAATTTAGCTGCTGAAGTTAACCAGGAGCTAACCTGAATCCAAGCACTTCAGCTGCAACCTTTAAGCTGCTTTGCTTCATAAATAGTTGTATGTAACTAGTCTCCTACTCGTTCCCCCGAGCTGGCAGAGCGCCCAGCGTGACGCAGCAAACCTCTGCACGCTCTCGAATATGCAGGAGTGATGCTGAATATAAATGCAGGTGTTTGTTATACTAGTTCTTGTGTATTAAAGTTCCTGCTCTGAACTTTCTGGAGAGATGATTTATTGTAGATTCGTTACTCCCGTTTACTTAAGTGTTGCTCTTATTTATTTTTCTAAATAAATATCTATTATTCACTTTTTTCTTTGTGGAACTCCTCTATTTGTGCCTCGATCACTGCAGAGAGAGAACGTACTTTTATTTTAAATTACATGCATATAATACATACATGAATAATGCTGTTTTAAGGGCAAATTTTCCCTTTTACACGTTGTGGTTACACACGCATTAAACAAATGAGATATAACGTGTTAATCAGTGAGCTTTAGAGTTGCTGGTAGGTGGACTTTGTTACCTTTGGACAGAGCCAGCTGGTTCCAGTCCAATTAAAGTCCTTGAAAATGTACCTTGATTTTCAACTTGAAAAATGCTTTAAAAGCTTTTTCTTTGAATCTGCGTGCCCCCGTGAGGTCAGTGCACGCCGCAGATCAGACAGTGGAATCAGTACAAAAACAAACAATGGAGAAACAACTGGACCGACTGGAAGAAGGTCATGCACGAGACGATCAAAACCAACACAATGTTTGTCTTTAGGAGCTTCATCAGTTCAGGAACGTCTTCGATTCAGTTGCACAGTACTGCAACAGAAGCGCTGTGGCCTAGTGGTTAAAGCGTCTGTCTCGTAAACAGGAGATCCTGGGTTCAACTCCCAGCAGCGCCTGGTTGGTGTAGAGAGCACGTCGTATTTAGTCTCCGTCACTGTGAGGATGAATCTGTAGACTCGATGACACGAGCTGAGGCGAAGATGTGTCAGTGGGTTTCCCTCGTTGGACAGTGAGAAGGAAGAGATGCTGCTCGTCTCTCATCTACCTCCTCCGTCTTACGACTGAATCGGCTGCTCTCGTAAACCTTTTCAGTGAAACTGAGGCAA
>CM022471.1:836234-854698 GCA_011952105.1 Coreoperca whiteheadi
CCCTGCGGAGGAGACGCATTTCCTGTATCCGGGATCTTGTCCTTTCGGTCACGACCCAAAGCTCATCATTTTTATAATTAACACTTGAAATGATGGAGGCACTTGCAAATGACAAGGTGATATAAAATGTTAACCATACTTTGGTGTGGTAGGAACGTAGATCGACCGGTAAACAGAGAGCTTCTCCTTGCAGCTCAGCTCCTTCTTCACCACGACAGACCGGCACATCGACCGCATCCCTGCGGAGGATGCACCGATCCGCCTGTCGACCTCCCGCTCCGTCCTTCCCTCACTCGTGAACAAGACCCCAAGATACTGAAACTCCTCCACTGGAGGCAGCAGCTCTCCACCAACCTGAAGGGGACAAGCCGCCCTTTTCCGGCTGACTACTAATGTGAGCAATTGAAATAAAACATTTTTTTTCGTACATTTTTCGTCATTGTCATATTATTTACAACATAATGGTGATAAATGCTGGCTGGGGGGCCCCCAGGGCCCCAACAGCCACTAGAAGTTCAGTGTGAACAGCCCTGCTTGTGCTTTAAGTATCTGCAGCGCGTTCAGCTCTCAGGCCCTCTATAAAAGTGTATTTTGTAGCCGTTATTAATTATCACTTCCTGAACATCGCTCCCGACCTCCTCAGTGTGGCTTACAGAACAGAGCAGAATTAGCCCTTTTCTACGCTGTAAGCTGTACTGTTCAGGTCTGTCTGGGTGCTGCTGCCTCTTTAAATAAAACCCCTGCTAATGAAAATCCCCCGTCAACGCCTCCTCCCCCTCCCGCTCCTCCTGCTCCACCCGCGGCTTCCCTCCTGCTCTCTGCCCGCGCCGGGCCCCGGAGCCGGATCCCCGGATCACCGCAGGCTGTCCCGGTCGCTGTGTGACGGTTCGCGGAGCTGCAGGGAGAGAAACGGCGGCGGCAGGTATTCACCTTTCCAACCGCCCCCCCCCACACCTCCCGTCTAACCCCGCCTTCCTTCACCAGCGCCCGCCCGGCGCACAGCCCCGTGGGCCGGGTCGCACCGCCAGCCTTCACCCGCTGAAGCCGCTCCAGCTTTGGGTTTTTTTTCCAGCTGCCAGGCCTGAGGTGAGCAGGTTTACAGTCTCACATGTTGCGTGTGTTTTATTTCCAGGGTGTGCTGGGTTCCGTGCACGGGGCGGCCCTGCTGGGCGGTGACTGGCTGCAGGTCACCTGAGATACAGGTGAACAACACTGTCTGCATTCACGTGTCTGGAATACTGAAGCACACCCTAGGCTAGTTAAAAGTCGTATCAGGGTTTTTGCCTGAAATCCACTTTAAAGGCCTTGTTGCTGGTCTTGCTGAGCTTCGCGAGGAGTCCAGTCAGGAGGTCAGTCCAGGTTAATGATCCAGGTTAATGTAGAAGATACTGAGCCCCTGAAACCAGCTCAGAGCCCACAATACGGTTGCAGTGGAATATCATGGTGGACAGTGACTGAGCAGGCCTAAATGTCAGTGCTGTGCTCAAGTTCAAACCTGAGGGCTTTTCTTTTCATGCTACTTTCTACTTCTACGCCCCGCATGTCCTGCCACAGTCAGAGGAAAGGGACTGGAAAAGAGACGGTTCTCAGTCGCGTCTCTTCCCCTTTCACGACTTCTTCAACCAGTCAAACTAAAAGCGTAACAAACCTGCACGCGGCCTGCTGCCGCATCTGTTCACTCCAGGGTCAGATCCTCCGAGTCTACCGGAGTACGTTTACTGAGGTACAAATCTCAGGTACGCGCTCTCCACTTGAGCCTCTTCTTCTCACGCCTCTTCCTCCTTCCACGTCTCCGAGGGAAACATTGCCTGCAGATGAATTGGCAGCTGTTTTGATGGTTTTGGTGTGAAACCATTTCCAGCTCCTCAGATGTGAAGATTAGCTGCTTTCCCTTTGAATCGTTTTAATATAAAAGTGTAACAGTCACAGGGGACATGTTCCTGCTGATTAGACCGACAGACCTCTACTGAAGTGCTTTTGCTTTTGCTGCAGTAAAGGACCCGAGTCCTTCCTCCCCCAGTGAGGACGAGGACCCCCCCCCCCCCTCCTGCTTGTGTGCTTTAGACTGAGCTGCCCTTTAACTTAACAAGGCAGCTCAGTTAAGAAGCTGTTTAAAATGACAAACTATTCACAAGTGCTCAGAGGTCAGTTATGTGTTGCAGAGAGAGAGATCCACTATCACCCCCCCCCCCCCCTCATCAAATACTCTCTCTCACACACACACACACACACACACACACACTTTAACACCCTACTCGTATAGCTGTGAATGGGTTTGCCTCTGCTCTCGATGAAGGGCAGCGGGCAGCGGCTCGCGTCGTGCCATCGGGTCGACTCGGTTTGTTTTCTGAACTTGAACCACCAAAATGCCGTGGACTGAAAACCACCAGCGGCAGTCTAAACCTGCACTGGCGCCCCGCTAGAGGCGGGCGGCGTTCGCTACAGCCACGGTATCCCGATGGCCGGTCGTCGAGCTAACAACGGAGGGTGGGGCCAGAGGAAAGGCCATGGTGCCTGTAGAAAGTACAGGGTTCGTCCTCTGAGGGGCAGGAATGTGACCTGTCGCCAACCATCTCCAGGCAGCCGCGTAGCTGTAGCTTGATGACCACGTGACGTCGATTCTGAAATGTTTCGATGTTTTCTACAGTTATTGGCTGGAGGTTGCCGTGCGTTTGTGCTTCCTCTCGGTAGTCTGGCGTGTGAATATCGCCCTAATAACCGAAGTACCGTTGGTAAAGTAGCAGCGCTGTGAAGCCGTGTTTTCAGGAGTGTGTTGGTGACGGCAGGGGCGAGCGTTACAAAAGTTTAATGAGGAAGGAAATACATTGAACGCCTTTTGTTAAACGGTAAGCGTGTGTGCGTTTGGGTGAGTTACAGAACACTGAGTTCAATTCAACTTTATTTATACAGCCCAATATCACAAATCACAACTGTGCCTCAAAGGGCCTTGCGATCTGTAACATACGACACCGTCTGTCCTTCGATTCGAATAAGGAAAAACTACCCAAAAAACCCTTTAACAGGGAAACAAATGACAGAAACCTCAGGAAGAGCAGCAGAGGAGGGAGCCCTCTCCCGGGACGGTGAAATCCTTGCTTATTTAACTCTGAAAACATGTTTTGAGAAGTGTAGCGGTCCACTGCAGCCGGCAGTGTCTCCGCGGCGTCTCCATCAGATTCCTCTCTGCGTGTCAAAGGTGTCTAAACTTAGCTGGTGATATAACAGGCTGAGCAGATCAGGCTGCTCTGGGATCAGCCTGCCAGAGCAGGAAAGCTGTGAAGCTGTTTCACAAAGTTGACGAAGGGAAAGCGAAACACAAAATGTTCTACTTGCGCGCAGAAGACGACAGGAAGGAACCACACACAACGCGGGACGATGGTGAAGGTTGAGTCCGGTTGCAGTGACAAGCGGGATTGTGGGTAGTGTAGTTAAACATACAAATGCTTCTGTGGCCTCACACATGCGGACTGTGTGTGTGTGTGTCGGGGAATCCTCACCTGTTGGTAGCACCTGCCAAAATAAAGGCCCATTAGTCCGACACGCATCTGTTGGCGTACAGACGGACGCCGGCGGTGTCCAGTTCCGCCGCTGTCAGCACTTCTGCACGTTGTAAACCTTCATTTATTTATTAAGGAAAGAATGTTCTACAGGCCGGTCACTGAGGCTGCGGTTCACGGGTCTGCTGATAGTTTCTTCTTGTCAACACATCCCTCATGTTCAGACTCAGACCAGCGGTGAGCGTGTCCACGGACAGGTCACAGCATCACAGCCTGATGTGTCTCCTTCCGCTGGGCCTCGGAGCTCCATGTTGTTATTAAAAACCCCGCGGCGAGCCTCACTGCTGCTCCTCCATCACCGCGAACACACACGCACACCGTCCTGCTGCCCCAAACACTCACTACAGCGCCACGTGTGGATTCATCCACCGCCGCTGAAAATAGTCCCCAACAGATGTACTATTTCCTCCCGATTGTTTGATTAAAAACTACAGCGAGCAGCTGTTTGAGGGAATTACCGAGGCTTTTTTTTCAGCTTCTCAGATGTGAGGATTTGCTGCTTTTCTTTGACATGTACGATATAAAACTGAGCGTCTTTGAGGTTTGGACTGTTGGACAGATGAACGTGTCACTATCTGAAGTTACTCAGTGACAGTAAATCACGTCGCAGCCGTCGCCAAGTTAATAAAATAAACGTTTAGTCACGCTGTTTGTCGACCAGGCGTGTCCAGAGGAGCGGTCCGTGGTGATGCGTGGGGGGGGGGGATTCGAACCTGCGACCTTTGCTGTAATCGCCCGTCTGCTGCTGACCTTTCAGCTATCGGTGCCACTTCACTCGTGGCCTTTCGCTTTCGGCTTTATCACCACGAAGATAATGAGAGTTTCCTGGCGACGCCCCTGGTCGAGTCCGAGGGAGACCCTGGGCGTAAGGGAACGGGAGGGGGTGAGGGACGGGGGTCTAGAAGAATCTGCTGGGTCTATATTAGCCCCGGTGATTCACGGCGAGCCTGGCATACTGGGTGTCCCCTTCCACACCATATAAGTCCACCACCCCCTCCTTTTCCCTTCTCCCCACCCCCGCCCTGCCTCACCCTGCCTCACCCCGCCTCACCCCACAATGCAACAGTGCTATCTCTGGCTATTCTTAGGCTGTCACTTCAGCCCCTCCGAGCAGGCAAGTCCTCCTCTTTCTTGTCTCTCAGCTTCTTCCTCTTTCTCGTCTTCCTCTCGGCGTCCTGCTTTCGTGCACGGCCGCTCCGTGTCTTCGTCCTTCACCCGTTTGATACCCTTCTCTCTGTCTCCTTTCAGAGGCTACTCGGCACCGGCCCTCCCTCCCATCCCTCCGGCGGCTGTGGGGTTTTTAAAAGAAACATTTTGGTTCTGTCGTCTGTTCCGGAGGATCTTTTAGTAGTCTGGAAGAATGAGCGCCTACACCGTGTCGCTGCCCGGCCCCGGGCCCTGGGGCTTCAGGCTGCAGGGGGGGAAGGACTTCAACATGCCGCTGACCATCTCCAGGGTAAGAAGCTGCTTAAACAGCACCTTTTTCCAGTTTCGGCTTTTCTTTTTATCCTGGCTGCAGAAGCTCCATCAGCAGGGTCCCCTGAGCTCAGACTGCTCGCCTCTTTCTCTGTTTGGCCTCTTCTTGTAAAACTTCACCTTCATTTTACATTTTAGGGGAGGATTTTTCCAACATATACCATCATGTTTCTAACTTTAATATCTTAAAAATCGCTCTCGCCATGTCCTTTCTGTCTCGGAGTCCTGAAAGTCTTATTTTCTTAAAAACAAGCGACAGAAATGGCGTCCTGGGGGCCAAAGGGTTTAAGTAGCTGATCATGTACTCCCCTCGGGGGGAGTTCAGCTAGGGACCTCTGTTGCGTGTCCCCCCTCCCCTCATGTCCCGTCACCTCTCTTCTATCCACTGTCACAATTAAGTAATAAACCCCCCCAAAAATACTCATAAGGCAGCTTTAGCTGTGTAGCACCTTTCAGACACAGTGGCAGTTCAAAGTGCTTCACATAAGACGAAGAAATGCGTTAGAACGTTTAATGAGAATAAAATCAGTTAAAATTAGACTAATGCAGGTTGCTGCACTACAATAAAGAAAAACGAAAAAAAAGTTTTTTTTAAGAGAATAAAGATTTCAAGGAGACAGTTGCCAAAATAAATGATCTGAGGAGAGGGAGATTTTTGCATTGGCGGCTGTTTTCCGTTCGTTTTGATTGGTCTGAAACTGTCATTGCACAAAATGTCTTTTCGTTCCAGTATTGTAGCTTTCCGATGAAATCGGTCAAATAAACCTGCGTTTTGCACGGCGACGCCACAGAGAGGTAGTGTAACTTTAGCAATGAGAGTAGACGTGCAGTTCACAGTGACGGATTAGGTGCTTCAGACTATTTTTAAGCTGACTGAAATGAATGGAAACCAGCGGCTGCCCAGGACGAGAGCAACATGCAAGAATATAAAACAAGTCCCGCTGGCTGCTTTCTGTCGCCCCGGCCTCGTGTAGCTCGTTCGTTCCCGGCTCTTCTCCGTTGGGTGGTTTTGTCTATGAGCTGCGATTGAGAGACGCATGTCAAGCCTGTCGGGGGCGAGGCCTCGCAGGGCGTGACGGCTGGCAGGATTTGTCAGGGAGGCCGAAAGCAGAGCCGGAGGCCTAAAAGTGGAGCTGGTGTTGGTTTCACAGCCTCGGCTCTCCGAATAGACCAGAGATAGACCTCTACCTCTCCACCGGCTCACTCACAGGAGGCTTTGCTGCATCTGTTGTCAGGGTGCTGTGACCTTCGACCTTTGGCCTTCTCTCTGTTGGCTGCTTGTTGGTGGTTCAGGGCATTGATATTCTGCAGAGTGCTCTGAGGAATCTATTTTCACTTTGCTTTCCCGTGACGTTAAAAACCTTCTTGCCGTTGTCGGGATTTGCGACGAGCTGCCATCTGCAGATCAGTGATCGTGACCTGTTGAAATGGCAATAAGTGACCAGCAGAAGGTGGAGATGTCATGGTGACCGCTAAGGAGATCTGCAGATCTTCAGGGTTGTTGCTGAGTTTTCATGAAGCTCTTAAGAAAATGGGAAGGGCAAATTTGGCTCTGGTGGACTGAGATGCAGGATGCGATGCGATGCAGAGGGTTTGCTTTGAGGTTTTCACGGGACAGCTTGGGGAGTGGGAGAGTTGTCGGGAAGAGCTGCATGTGACACCACTGACACCTTAACTGTTTCTACTCCCTGCTCCACTTGTAAAACAGTAGGGGGTCCAAAGGGTTTAAGTTTCCCGGGCTGTTGAAGTCCAGTTCCATCGTGGCAACGCACACCGGGGCGTTTGGAAGGACCTCAGTTATGTACTGTATGTGTTCGTGAGTGTGCTGGTGCTCATGGGGCGTCGCTCCGAGACGGGGGTAGGCAAGGTTCTGGGGGGGATCATCACACTGTACCCACCACAAGGGGTTCTCAACCTTTTCTACTTCCAGGCCCACCAATTCATACTTGGAACAGGCCAGGGCCCATTCACACAAATGGTTTTGACTGAGCTGATCTATATATAATAGGAGCTGCATGTTGTATGAAGGTCCTGGCAGTCAAAGAAGGTCGCCGCTAATGTGCCTGTTCAAAATACTGAAACTAAACCTTCTACAGCAACGTTCATAATGACGAACCGCCTGGAACATGTCGTGTTCGTATACTGAATGAACGCAGAATTAAAAAGCAAACCAGAATTACATTTTCTCGTCCCTAATCACAAATGAAGCACAGGTTATCCGATGATCGTCACATTTCCAGTGACTAGAAACCGTTTTGTGATCTCGAGTGCGAGTGGGATCAGTCGTTCACATCACGAGGGATTTTGAACGGGCACATTTGCGGAAACCTTCTGTGACTGCCGGGACGTATTCGGGGCGCGGGGCAGACCGGATCGGGCGCTGCCATTCGCCGCACCGCAGCCTGGCGGCTAGCTCACCTGTCTCCAGGCTGAGCGTCTCAAACGGATGATAATGATGACAGCGTCCGGTGGCTGAGAAGGGATGAACTAGACTCAGTCGTCTCTGTTGGACAGTTATGTTCTCACCTCTTATTTAAACCACAGCAGCTCCTTTTTAAGTTTTCCCATAGAGAGCTTCGGGCCGCCACATTAGGATGGGAGTGCAACAAATCTAAGAGACCAGCTGTTGATCGGCTTTAGATTCAGTCACCGGCTGCTCCGCTCCCGCCTTCCCCGTCGCTGACCTGAGCCAGCGATTCTGTTCCTGTACTTTCCCAAAAGGTCAGGACGGAACGTTCATGTCCATTGTAGGAGTTCAGCTGTGATACTACGACCCGTGGGGGAAGAAGGACCCAGAACTTCTACTTCAGTAAAACTAGCAGTACTGCAGGACAGAAAGTAAAAGTACTCATTATGCACAATGGCCCGTTTCAGAATCAAATATATTCTTAGAATCACTGATGCGTAAATGTACCACTTTAATGTTGCAGCTGGTACAGATGGGGCTGGTTTCCACGGCTTCACATACTGCTGGGTAGCTTCATCTTTACCTCATTGATTTGTTGATTATATTTTGTATTAGTAATTAGCTCCAAAGTAACTAAAGCTTCAAAATATATGTATAGTGAAGTAAAACGTCCAATATTCCTCTTTAGAAATGGAGTAAAAGCATAAAGTAGCATAATATCGAATTACCCAAGGTCAGGTACCAGTACCGAAGAACTGTAGTAGCTCTGCTGCTGCGTCAGTTGAGGAGAAATAAGCATGAAGGAGCCGTACGGTGTTGATTGGATCTTTGATAAAAGGGGGATCAGTGTTACTGTATCCGATCAGAGCAGAGCGACGGCAGCCAGCTGATCATCCGTCCCTCTTCCGTTGGGGACTTTTGGCTGAACGTCTCGCTGAACCGACACAATGACATCAGCAGCTGTTCTCACACACACACACACACACACACACTGACGGCCGTCTCAGGAACAGCTGACGAGGAGCTTCCCCTCAGCTCTTCCGTCTCTCTCTCTGAGGTTCACAGTGTTCGGAACAGATTTGACTGGTCATCGGACGTCTCACATGGAGCGCTGCAGGATGAATGAGTTGGCATGTTAGCACTTCCTGTTCCCTCGTCTCGCAGTCAGCGGCTTGTTTGAATGGGTTTCTGGTTCGATGCCTGATATTTGGTCAGTGGTTACCAGAAGCTTGAGAGATTTTCACGTTTTGTTCATAAATTCGCTCAGTGAACACCTCACACCTCGCATTTTGAAGCTTTTACGCGTCTTAGAAATGGCGGCTGCCGACAGGCGGCTAAATGAGGCCACAGAGGCTGTCGGGGACGTTAAACGTCATCGCGCCGAGCACAGAAACTCCTCTGCTCGCTAGTTTACGGTAGGCCTGCAGGATTCTGGGAAAAGTTTGGATCGCGACTTTTTTAGCTTCGAATCGACATCACGATTCTCTGCGACGATTCCTTTCCCATGAAGCGTGATGTTTATTCCACACGTGAACCAGGACGAAACTAACCGGCAGCACCGAAAACATTTGTTTGGCACAAAGAAAACTGCCCGTCGCCACACGCCTGCACGTTTTCATCAATATCCATTTAGTGTATTTCCGAACTACGGCGCTCGCTCGAGGAGTGGAACACGTGACTAAAAGGCGCTTTGTCATTGGCTGAGGGTGAAGCCCTGAACTTTGCGAGAGCTGCCCTTTCAAAATAAAGGCCGAATTTTAGTCATTTGAAAATTAAATCGAGATCGCGATTTTATCGTGCAGGCCTAGTTTACAGCCTCGCTGTGTCCCGTCTGTGTGACGTGTTTCTACATCCGCGGTTTATACTCGCACTCTTGCAAACTGTTCCAGGTCACGCCGAGAGGCTTCTGTCGAAGAGGTAAGCGTGAAATCACATGACAAGCTGGAAGCTGCGCGGTGGTGACGCTGCGGTCACGGTCATGCGCGTTTATAGCTTAACGTTAGCTTTTTACTTCTGCCGATCGCATTTACGCTTCAAACATCAAACGGCGGGTTCATTGGTGAAGATTATCTCGCTGATTATCTCTCGCTGCTAAAATAAAAGCAGAAAGATCTGTGGAACATGTTGAAGCCTAGAGTTTCACAGCTGCTGTCAGTTTCTGGAGCTGGAAAACCCAGCGTTGGTCAGAGGCTGGACTCCTGTCAACCAAGGAGAAGGCTTCTCTTTAAAGCGGCTGTAGTCTATATTTTTATAATAAAACTGTATGAAATGAAGATGTGAAAACAGTGAGCTGGGGTCTCTGGTAGCGTGTCGTCAGCTGAACCTGCAGCTTCGCGGTGGCCTTCAGCTCGTCGTTTTATCTGGTACCGTTGTGGTTCGCTCTCGTGGCGTCGCTTTCAGAGAAGAAGCTGCAAACCCCCCCCCCCATGAACGACCACGTTGCTCCACACTGTTTGCCGACGAGCTCAACATTTCAACCTAGTAGTTGGTGAAATACTTGTTTCTGCTGGACAAAAAAAACCTACTCTCGTGTTATAATGTCACTGATCTGAAAACCTGAAACTGTCTCACCTACTACATCTGTTATATTTTAGCGTGTTTATCAGGACGAAGTCTTGCCGTCTGGTTCTTACATTTTAAAACCACTTCTGGCGTCTCTGCGCACAGGAGTTTGTGGACATGAAAGAAACTGAATGCAACACTCACACATTAAACAGCAAGAGGGGAATGATCTTATTTTTCTCCTTCATGTGCAGAACGAAGTTTGGCACCTCCTCTCCCGCAGTGAGAGGCCACTGAAATCATGTTTCACCAACAAAGACGGCGTAATAGAACAGACCGGAAATCTAAAGGATTTATCTCTATATTTTTACATGCATGTTATTTTATTTCTTACTTGGGCCCTTTGATAATAGATTAAATACTTAATACCAGCATGATCGTAAGAGTCTGCAGGCACTGAAGGAGATAAACTCAACATGAATTCAAACTTCACATTCATTTGAGCATTTCCTTGTGTCTGCATTTTCAAATTCACTCAGATTAACCTTGGAAAAGTCGCACTCTGCAGACGTTTGTGGTCCTCATCGCTGCTTAAACGTTAGCCGTCACTGTCGACACATAATAAACGCAGTACTGATACTGAAGCACTGGCTGTCTGTAACAATATACTGACTTCTATTCTGCAGCGATGCTTGGAGACATTGATAGGAAAGGCTGTATGTTGTCTGCCTGTCAGTCTCTGTGAGTCCAGACTGCTCTCCGGCTGACCTGCAGGCGAGCGTCGCTCCGAGCTGCTCTAATAGTCTTAGTTTTAGTAACTCGACTCCTGCTGTAACGCATCGAGCTGACTCGGCTCTCCGTGAGCTCCTGATCCCACTGCATCCTGCTACAGCTGCACAGGGTCGCCCCGATCAGGGGATCCCAAACGGTCTCACATCAGTGAACCCCAAATAAGCTCCACGTTAGGCCCCCACGGATCTTTGATACAGAACTAATCTGGATTTTTATAGATATCACTGGGTAGATTATGTCCTCATGCTGCCTGTTACAGAAAGATAGATCAGGGTATCTGCAAGCATGAGTGGATCACTGAACGGGCCTCCCGGGCACAGACCCAGGAGACGGACTACAGAGAGACGCAAAACCACTACAGACACATAACGACCACAAACCCCTAACGACGCAAAACGACCAGGAAGACATGCAAGACAACCACAAAGAGACGCTAAACGACGAGGTTTGAGTGTCCCCCTCAGCCAGCAGGCCATGAGCTGCACTTTTCCAGGTGATCTGAGCAGTAGAAGTGCGAGTGAACATGATCTGCCGACCACAACCTGCACTTATCACCTGCAGCTCCCCGACGTTTGCTGTATGCTGCCTGCAGGCCTGCGGTGTGGCAGAGCGCGGCTGTGGCTGCTGACAGGCAGAAGGCTGTTTTTAGCCTCTGAAGGTCAATGAGCACACACACACACACACACGCATCCTTGTACTTCTATCTTTGTGAGGGCCGTCACTGACGTAATGCATTCCCCAGCCTCTTACCCTAACCGTAACTTAATTCAAACATAACCCTTAAAACCAAGTCTTAACCTTCAAACAGCCACAATGTCCTCACTATGTAGCAAATACGCCCCCCCCCCCCCCACACACACACAGGTGTTATCAGCCACCTCTCTGCTCTTCTGTCCCTACTGTTACAGACCTACAGCGTCACAGAGTGTCGGCAGACGTAGACAAGCTGCCATCACTGTAATGTATGTGAAGAATTTCACCTCCTAGCTCCTCTGGCCGAGCAAACTGTCCAGTAGATCCCGTAGAACCGGTCATACGTTGAGAACATAGTCATCAAATGCCATTAAAACAAAAGGTTGTAATCCACAAATTCAATTTAGTCCACTTCTAATAGGCGGCAAAACGTCCTTTTCTGTTTTGTGTTGAGAAACCGAAAGTATCCGCGACAACCCTCTGCTTTCAAATCTCTATTATTATTATTATTATTATTATTATTATTAGACCTTTTGTGCAATTTCACAGCGTGCCGACTAAAGCCGAGCGTTTCTCCCACTCAGCTGATACATAATGTAGAGATTGTAATGTAGATTTGAACCCAGGAGCTTTAACCCACTAAGCCACAGCGCCTCGTACATGTGTTTGTGTTTTTTGAGTCGTTTTTAGATTTGCTACTTGAAGTATATTCAGCTGCTAATATTTCTGTGCTTTTACTTAAGTAGCATTTTGAATGCAAGACTTTTACTTGTGATGGAGTATTTTTACGGTGTCGTATTGGTACCTTTACTGAAGTAAAGCATCGCAATGCCTCCACCGCTGGCAGCAATGGCGTTGGTGTTAGAGAAAATGAAACGTGCCTAAATTCTAAGATGAATGAGTGTTTACTACAGAGCTTGACATTAGAACGCGAAACCTTCATGATCGTAACAAAGTTAAAACAGCAATTAATTTGTCAGCATGCCGAAATCCGCAGCTCCCATGACAATGTTACCAGCGATACAGCATGCGTCTTAATGACGTGGTTACTCTCTTATCCAGGATATACCTTCCAGCGCTCTCCTCTAAGGTCATTTTCCCAACATGTTAGCTGTGATCTCTGCTGTCTGCAGCCTCACACGGCTCTTTGCCCTTCAACGCTAACCCCTCATTCGTGAGAGGGAGCGAGGGCCTTTAACGTTTAAAAAGAGATGGAAAAAGATGCTCTCCTCGAACGAGTTCCAAAGCCCTAAACCTTTTGTTTTACCAGTTGGGAACAGAGGCAGCGGCAGGCGTCACAGAGGAGGTCTGCATACGTGAAGGGTATGTGGGTCAGTGTGAATGGCTCAGAGTGAAAGTAGGCCACTCTGTAGCCCGGACAGGCCTCGCATTGTTTGTGAGCGGCTTCCTGAAAGGCCAACTCTCCAAACATTTGTTCACTTTAATCTGGTCGGGTTGTGCTGAAGTAATCTGGGAGCTGAGCGATCCCGTCATCAGCAAACAAGCAGGACTGGAGGCTTTGACACAATGTAATACAGCGGGTCAGTACCACTGAGCTCATTCGTAATGGCACCTTTGATTCAGGCGCTGCTGGGATTTGAACCCAGGATCTCCTGTTTACGAGACAGGCGCTTTGACCAGCTGAGCCACAGCAACGTTTTTGAGATTTCAGCTATTGCTTCACCTTTTGTTTTTCTTCACGGTTGCCGTGGTGACCTATAAATTAAAGTAAGCCAAGTTCGTGGAAATGGGAAGTCTGGGTTAAGCCCAAAGTTAGCCGGCTAACGCACTAATCTGGCTCCGAGCTACAGGCTGTTTTGTGCATCTATCCTTCCGTCTTCCCTGTGTTGTTTCCTTTCACTTCCACACAAATGAGACAATATTTCTTCCAGAGGAGCGTCACATAGTGGATGCATCCTTAAAAAAACAAGAGGAAAGTAGGGAAAAAAGAAAGAAAGGAAGAACAGAAGATGATATCAGTGATGTTTTATGATTTTTATCTGGGATGTAAAATCTTAATTGTTCTCTTTAATCCATGAAAAGTTTAGATATTGGCTAAAAAAGACAAACGCGAATTGTGGTTTAGTTTTGTACATGAAGCAGAGTATCTTAATAATAGAGAATAAGAAGCTCAGCCAAGCTTAAATTACCTATAGCAAAGGGAATCTCAAAGGGTTTTGGGTGATTTCAATAAGGTACTGCTGAACCCAGCTTCAAGCAGCCAAGTCATCAGAAACTCGCAGTCAGTCACGCGACGTAAACACGGAGCTCACGTCACGTGGACCCAAACCCGTCCATCCTTCTCCCTACATGGACTTCTACAGGAAGAACAGAAGATGGTTGTAGTGATATTTAATGAACTGATCTAACACTGAATGTACAATCTTCATCTACAGAGTAAATAGTAACAAAGACACACATTTCCCCCGGAAATGTGGTGGAAACACACAAACCTCATATATTACGCAAGCGTAATTACTGTAGGTTCGTACTTCAGCCTGGTGCATTGTGGGAAACAGCAGATAAGGCAACTTGTGTTTGTTTTGCAGCGCTCAGCAGCTCTTTGTGTTTTCTGGCTCTTCGGCAGATTCGAGCTGACATGTCAGCATTCGCGCGTGTGTGTGCACTTGTACAGCCATCTTTGTGAGGACCAGTTTGCGCTTTAGACCTTGGGAGTGAGGACATTTTTGGAAAGTGGGGACATTTTGGCCGGTCCTCACTTTTCAACAGACCTTGAAAGGGCTGTTTGAAGGTTCAGACTTGGTTTTAGGGTTAGGGTAAGGATTCAGTTAGGTTAAGGGGCTGGGGAATGCATTATGTCAATGAGAGTCCTCACAAGTATAGAAGTAACAGGTTTTGTGTGTGTGTGTTGCACTGTACTCCAGCCTCAGTATCCCCTCTCTTCCTGTTGCCGTGGTGATGTGGGGGCGAACAGCTTTTTGTCATGTTTTTCTTGTCCATTCAATGATTTTTGAACTTTAGTCTTGATTTTGGAAACTGCAGTTCACAAACAAAATCTCACCTTTTTAAGGAGCTGTCAATCATATCACATGATCTTAGAATTGTAGCGATATTTAGGAAAAAACTAATTGATCTGATTTGTGAGTTGGTTCAATACATTCCTACTGAACTAACCACCATGAGAAACTTGAGCAGGAGATGAGGCACTGCTGGGATTTGAACCCGGGACCTCCTGTTTACTAGAGAGGTGCTTTGACCCACTAAGCCACAGCGCCACAATGTTAAATATGAACCTCAAATACAATATCTAAACTAAACCAAACCCTTACCATGAAAGGATTATAACATATTTAGTTTCGCACATTCAGAGCTCGGACACTTTAAACTTCAGAATCAGAATCAGAAATACTTTATTAATCCCGAGGGGAAACTTGACACAGCAGATTTAAACTTTAAACTTCATACTCAAGACGCGCGTTCATCTCTGACACTGTCCCATAATGAAGAAGACGTGGAAATCACTTCGTCGTCAGGAACAGAATCAGTGGCAGGGCGGCGCTTTTTACTGCCGATTTAGGCCGAAACTCTGAACATGTGTTCACCATAAGTTACCATGGTGATCTATCCAGGTTAGAAGAGCGCCGCCTTCGTGACACATAGCTGGCTAAGCCACTAATCTCACTTCGTAGAAGGTTACACGCCTCAGGTTGTGTGACCTGGAGTGGACGCCGTTCAGTCACAGAGGAATCCTCGCAATGAAAACATGGCAGACTTAATTTATGTAAAAACCAGGCGCTGCTGGGAGTTGAACCCAGGATCGCCTGTTTACGAGACAGGCGCTTTAACCACTAAGCCACAGCGCCATATGCCGCTGCGGTTCACCTCCCTGAACCCGTGGGGTTACCATAAAAGGGGCGGTGTTCGCTGCAGACGCGGCGTTATACAGCCGTGCCCGGTGCAATCAAGGCGCAGGAGACCCTCTCACGATGGCCGCTGACCGTTGTGACGTCTGCAAACTTCAGGAGTTTGACAGGCGGGTCTCCTGAGGTGCAGTCGTTGGTCTAGAGGGGGGGATAGTGGGGAGGCCACACGCCAGTGCTGATTGTCCAGGTGCTGGATGTGACGTTCCCCATCCTGGAAGCCAAATATTGCAAATGAAGAGGGTCAGGGTCTCAGGATAAGGTTAAAGCTTAGTTATGGTTACATGTTCTGAATGAACCACTTAATCTCCTGGTGAAACAAGAAGGTATGGTTCCAGAGACTCCTTTATTCTTGTCTCTGTAAGTGTGACTACAGAACATTCAGACCACAGGTGCATTTTCTCGCAACAGAGGAGGTTAACCATGACCTGCTCTCTGCACCAACAAGGCACCGCTGGGAGTCGAACCCAGGATCTCCTGTTTACGAGACAGGCGCTTTAACCACTAAGCCACAGCGCCTCTGTTTCGCCTCGCGGTGCCGTGTGTGTCCGCAGCGTTACCAACTGTCTTTCATCTAGAGGATAGTACCAACAAGGCGCTGCTGGGAGTTGATCCCAGCATCTCCTGTTTACGAGACAGGCGCTCTATCCAACTAAGAGTTACTTAAAATAAGTAAGTGACGTTAGTAACTCACGTGACATAAACTTCTGTTCAATATTTATCTGCTACCATTAGGTCATATTATCTGTAGTCATGGTCTCAGCTATCATTGCTATGCTGATGACTTTACATTTCAGCCCGCTCCGTCGCCACTCTCCCCCTGGACTCATTGCCGACATAAAAACCTGGTTGCATAGAAACGTCTTTAAATTTAATAACAATAAAACTGAGGTTACAGTCTTGGGTCCACCATCCCTGTTGAGAAAGTCTGCATTGAGTCTTCTTATTGACGGGGCCTCACTAACTCCATCTCACACTGTTAAAAATCTGGGTGTAACATTTGACCCGTCACTTACATTTCACGCTCATATAAGTTCCATTACCAAGACTGCACTCTACCACCTCCGTCACATTGCCCGACTGCGACCTGCCCTCAGCACTAAGGATACCGAAACTCTAATCATTGCTTTAATAACCATCACGTCTCGACTACTGTAATTCACTATTTATTGGGCTTCCCGTTAAAACAATCGCTAGACTTCATTATGTACAAACCTCTGTTGCCAGACTCCTCCATCAAGGCGAGAAGTCTGACCACATTACCCCTTTGCTCTATAATCTACACTGGCTACCTGTTTCTGTACGCGTCCAGTGTGAAACTCTATGGTTAACTTCTAAATGTCTGCATGGACTCGCTCCCCATTATTTATCTGAACTTCTGCTCTACTATTCTCCTCCTCGTGCTCTCCGGTCATCTGATCAAGACTACTTACTGCACCTCGTTTCCGTCTTTCTACTGTGGGTGGTGGATCATTCAGTGCTGTGGAACTCCCTCCCTCTGGCTCTGCTACTACATCCTCTTTCCAATCTCAACTAAAAACACATCTTTTCTTACAGTATTTCCAACCATTCTCTGCCTAGGTACATGTGTATGTCTATGTTCTATTCCATGCATATGAATGTATTTTCGTGTAGAGCGACCTTGAGCTTGGGAAAGGCGCTATATAAATAAAATGTATTATTGTTATAATAAACACGTGATGTAAATTACGTGGCTTGCGTAACTTTTTCGTACGTAACTTAACTTACTTACGGATAACTTAGTGTAACGTTAAAGAAGTCAACACTGACTTGATTTCGCACGGGACAGGAAGCCTGATCTCTCAGGTGAACGTCCTGTGTTTACACTGACTTCCTCCTTTGCTCCCGTCATAATGACTGAGGCCACTAGAGGTCGCCGCTGAATGATGACGGTAACTGCCTCTTGGCTCCTGATCACGAATTATCGTGCATTTCTTTTTGTAGGTATAGCTACGAGAAGTGAATGAGGTTTAGGTGCTGTGGCTTAGTTATGGTTACATATTCTAAATGAATCGTTTAATCGCCTGGTGAAACGTTTCCGGAGACTCTTTAACTCTTGTCTCCGTCCACCTCGAGAACATTCAGACCACAGACGCGTTCTCACAGAGGAGGTTAAACGTGACAGACTTAACTTCTGTACCAACCAGGCGCTGCTGGGAGTTGAACCCAGGATCTCCTGTTTACGAGACAGGCGCTTTAACCACTAAGCCACAGCGCCTCTGGCTTTCCTGCGTTTTCCCTTTGCGGCGCATCGCGGTGCTTCCGCGTCCTGCATGTCCCCGGCGCAAGAGTTCCTACAGACTCAAACACAATGCTCAGGTTACAAAAGAAGCCAAATACTGTAAACAAAGAGCGTCATAAAAAGCATCTTGGCCACAGCGCCTCGGCTATCTTATGCTGAACGTTGGAATTTGCAGAAGACCAACTTGTCACTGGGATATTTTGTGAACCCTTATAGAGTTGGGCACACCACACCTGTTGGTGCCTGTGGGGTTTGCCATGTAAATTCAGTACCTGAAAGCGTTTCTGGACAGTATTTGTCATTGTTTTGTGTTGTTAATTGATTTCCAATAATGAAATATACATGTATTTTCGTAAAGCAAGCACATTTGTCCATTCCCATGTCGAGAAGCGTGTTAAATGCTTGAAAAAATCACCCTTTAAGGTTCATTTTGAACAGATCAAAACTGCGGGATTCATTTCTGATTAACTGTGCAGCATCTTGCCATTCGTTGCGATCAACTGGCAGCCTTATTTTGTTCTGAATTTCAAATCAACCCACCAGCCTGAGCCTTTGAGGTTACCTGGAAGCGGCTCCGAGCTCTGCTGGCGTCGTTCTGCGATCTGATCCTCGGCGCAGGAGCCTCTTCCAGCTGCTCTGGGACCAGTAAGCTGAGCGGAGCGTGAACCGGGACCCGCAGTCTGTCGCCGTCAGCGGCAGCTAACGGCTCGTCTCCGGGGGGCGACGTTTCATTCACACACAAGAACCCGCGTTCAGTGGAAATGTCAGCCAGATGAGTCACAGCGAGAGAAGAAGCGCTATTTAACCTTTATCCTGCGTGTGTGTGTGTGTGTGTGTGTGTGTTACCGTGTGTGTGTGTGTGTGTGTTACCGTGTGTGTGTGTGTGTTACCGT
>CM022471.1:880849-898752 GCA_011952105.1 Coreoperca whiteheadi
AGAGATGCAAAGACAATAAAAAACAACTACAAAGGGACACTACGGAGAGATGCAGAACGACCACGGAGAGACGCTTCAGCTCCACAGGGTGTGTTTGATTCAAAAAGGAAAGTATGCTGTTTAAAGCAGCCTGGACTTATTTCCTGCTCTCGCAGTATTTCGGGGTATTTGGGGTTGCTTTTCCAGGTGAACCTGCTCAGGTGAGGCTGCTGCAGAGTGCTGATGGTGTCTGAAGAAGTCCTGCGGAGTGTAGCTACTAATCCCTTTTTGACCTAACGCACATATTTATTGACTATTTTGACTGTGTGATATTTATTTAAAAGCTAATATATCAGCACTGCTGCGTTCAGTGCTCATCAAATGATTAGTTGTTTGATTTGTTTTGTGGATGTTTGGCATCACGAGATGTATTTTGAGTGTTGATGGATTTCGTTTTGTAATTACTCTGTTAAAGTGTGCTGCTGTCCTGAACTGTAAGGGCCTGAATGTTTTTTACAGTGGCATGTTTTCACTACAAGGCCACTTAATGGCTCCGTTCACACTGCAGACCTTTAGTTTGTTTTAATGACTATTGCATGATACTGAAGCACCTGAAGTCCCGAAACAATTATGAATTTATTTAATTTTCTTTCATCTTGTGCACACAAGACCGAAGACAATTATCATCTTTTTGGGACTTTGAGAGCTCAATGAGGTAAAACCAACAGTAAACATGTCGTCACCCTCAAAGTGCCCAGTTGGGGCCAGTTAGTGATGTGATCAGGTGATTCATGTGATTTCAATACAAACCACACAATTATTTAGATAATTCGATCCCAGTCGTCTAAATGTTTATACAGTATATTCCAACAGGCTTATGGGCTGTTTGAAGACAGGCGAGGTCAAGCATCCAACCTGCCCCGCCCGGGGGGAGCAATTCAATATGAGCACAATCACAGCTCTATCAAAATTGCTCCAGTCCCAAAGAGCGGGGGACAATAGCGCGTCGTCTATCAGGAACAGCCCAGCGTAGCCACCGCGAATCATTTTCATCACGGCTGAACAGCCTGGGACAAGCAAGGTCAGACGTTGGTGCCTCCAGAAAACCTCAGCAACCAGAACTGAAATCCTAAGGGTTCAAACGTAAAGCCCGTTTAGTGGAGCGGCCGCTTTCCAAACCTCCACCCAGACTTAGAAAGGAGAGAAAAGAATTATTGCCTTGTATTTGTGGCGAGAAATTTGGAGTGAAGGCAGCGTGTTTTAAGCCGTTAGAAGAACTGCAGCTCAGTGGACAATGGGTTAAAGGTGCGAAAGGTGGAAACGAGATGCACACAAAATAAATACAAACATCTTGCAGGCGGTGGAGACACGTGCTGGGATCTTACAGCATCAGAGCAGATGTTTTGCAGTGTGAACAGAGCCTCGGATACACTGAACAAAAGATTCAGAGCAGAAGGACTTTTGGTTTAAGATATCTGTGTTTTTCAGACGAACATAAACGACTCTGACGTGAGTTTCTGCGGGGAGTGTGTTGTGCCTTCGGCCACTCTGTGATCTGTTGGTCTGACTGGCGCGCACACACACACACACACACACACACTTGTGATGGGTCTGTGTGTGCTGGTGTACAGTTTTTACTTTGAGGTATTTTCTACAGTTTGTGTGTTTTCCAGAGAGGGAATGTGTGCGTGCAGAACCTTTGTCGCAGCATGTCGAACGAGGCAACGTCAGTATTAGTTAGTTGTCACTGCATCGGGAGAAAGAGGAGGTTTAGCATTACTGCGAACCGGTTTTGGTTGAAACATTATTGATGTCACATCGTCGCTGAAGTGACATGAAGACCCTCCTGGTTGTTGGAGGTCCAGCTGCTTTGCTACACGTGTTTAATTAACAGGTTTGAAATATTTGACGAGTATATGTGTTGCAAGATGAATAAATTGAGCACGTCAGACACTTGGAAACATTTGCCGTGAAGGTTTCTTGTCTTTTTCAGATGCTACTTTCCGTTTGACTCTGGTTTAAGGAGTCACAGGAGAAATGCTACACACCCGATCTGTTGGAGAAGAACATTTTTACCTAAAAACCTCTCATCGAACAGGATGAGGGCCGTGTGAAAAGAGAAATCATATTTGAGGTTTCCTGATTATGTGATTAAAGCCAGAAACTTAATGATAAAATGAGGAGTTTGCAGGGGGAGGCGAGTCTGAGTTCTGAATAAAAAGGTCTACGACGGAGTACTTAGGGCTTCTGTCAGGAATAAAATAATGTTACATTTTGAGGATGAACTTGAAATATTAGTAGAAACAAAGTCATTGCAAGAAAAAGGAAATATGCCTTGAACAATAAAATAAAGTAACAAGGAAAAGAGTTCATATTTCCACATTTCAAGGCACAGACCAGAGCTCTTTACCTGCCATAACCCTTCTCCTTAGGCAAGGAAAAGGAGTAACCGTACTGTATATATGCACAGCCACACACCACACTTAGTCCTGGAACTTTATTCTTGAAATCTCCGTCCGTGGTGTGAGTTTTAACATTTTACGTCTCTCGCTCTTAATTGAATTTCCCACCAAAGTCCAAGTTTTCATTAAAAAAGATGTGATATGAACGTTATTTGTAAAAAAAACAAAAAAAAACAAAACCAAAAAGCAGCTATTAACTGCACACAAAGTTCCTCTTTCTTTAGCTACTTTGGTCATCTGTAACTCTGACACACAGGTCATGAGTTCAATTTAAGTGTTACAACACAACACCAACGTCCTGCCACACCCGAAGCCTTTACTCGTGTTTACTTAGATGTATTATGACTGGTTATTATCATCAGTATTATCTTTTATTATGGTGGTGCTGCTGCTGCTGCTGATGTTTAGTATTATTGCTATTAGCAGTAGTAGTAGTACAGCTAGTGCGCGCGATGTTCCGATAGTTGGCAGCAGGGGGCGCCCGGGTCGCTTTTAGATTTGATTTCAAAATAAAAGCGCGCAGGCCTCTGCAGGACTGAACAGAGCAGCAGTGATTGGAAACGCAGAGGAGGAGACGAAACAAAGAGCTCTCACTCTGCCTCTGTGTCCGGAGACCAAACACAGATGTAGAAAACCCTTTGATGTAGCACAGCCACTTGGAAAATACTGAATTACATTCAAATTGTTATTCATTTCAGAGGTCATTCATTCTACTTTATTACTCCACAGGTTCTGACTGACTCGAATACTGAACACATCTGCACGGGCAAACAAATATCCCTAAATCTGAATCTTAATGATGTAAAACTCTAATTCCTTTTAAAAACAACACTCCCTTGTTTCCCAGTACCTCGTTGTCCAGCTGCCGCTCAGGGACAAACTGCTACTACTGAATTATGAGCACGAGGAATAAAAGCCTAACTGAAACACTGGGTTTCGCCGAGGCCGTGAGATGTGGCTGAAAGCTACGTTTTAGGTTTTTTTTTTGTCAAACAGCAATGGTTTCCTGTCCCATGGCAGACAGAAGCAACAATCCCAACTCAGGAGCCACTTACTAGCTTCTTCCAGAGCTTTCAACAGCATCTCAGTCTTCATCTGCACACAGATGAAAGCTCAGACTTACAATATCACAACCCCCCCACAATTCTTCTTTATTATTATTCAGATGATTCCTATTTTAGTCGGTCACTTTTAACTGTATGTATATTTTCTAGTAGAGCTTATTTGCCAACATGAGGGTCCAAGTGCTGCTTCAAAACTTGCTCCACACGGCCTAGAATTAAACTCTGGTCCGGGAAAATACTGAATATGTGTTTTGACCTAAATTTTAGTCAGATGTATACGTTTTGAGTCTGAGGATACTGGAATCAGCCTATAGGATACCCATCCTGTTATAGTGTTTTTTAAATGTGCAATGCAACTGGCCCTAATTTTCTAAAGATTCCCAGAAAACAAACTGCCCTCGTTGCCCTGCAGGGACCGTCTCCCCGCCCGACCCATCTCTTGAACGTCCATTAGAAAACGTCCGCTTTTTAAACTCCACGCCCGTTTTGAAGACACCTGAAAGGTGAAACGTGAGCGCGGGCGTGTGTGCCAGCACCCACCTTTGCCAAACGGAAGTTCGGCCACTTGTTTCGAGCCGCAGAGCGAGGCATCTGTCGGCCACACGCGATCTTTGTCAGGCTGGTATTTGCTCTCCTCCATCATCAAACAGCCAAACCCAGAGTGGGAGCGCGGCGGAGCCGAAGGTGTCGCGTTGAAAAGCCGCTGGGAAATGACGCTTTTTCTGTCGTGTTATTCTGCGGGGACTTGAGCGGCGAGGATGAATTAGCGTCGGAAGGAGTTCCGCGGCCACGGGACTAAAGAAAGAAAGAAAGAAGAAGAAAGGTGAGGCAGAGTCGGACGTGAATTCCCAAACTTCTTTCCCAGCCAGAGCCCGACTCTAGGGCTCCGTGTACCTGCTGGAGCGAACGCGCTGTTCAATGTGTCGAGTTTAAAATAGCCGTTGTATTTAATACTTGACTTTGTGGATTTAAAAAAAAAAAAAAGAACATTGTGGGTAACTTATATAATATAGTCCTGGAAATTAATTGCCAAAAAAAGTTGGGTTTTTTTTAAAGGGGCGCATAGATTTGTGTGTGTGTGTGTGTGTGTGTGTGTGTGTGTGTGTGTGTGTGTGAGTGAGTTGGCGCCAGGAGATAGACGGATCCTTCTGGCTGCTGTCGTGGAAAGAAAAAAAAAAAAAAAAAAAGTTTGCTGCAGCACGAAGGTGTCGTTTAAAATCACAGTGTGCCACACACACACGCGCACACACCGATCACCAGTAATCGATGTGACCGTGTAGTTTGTCCCGGTAATCGTCGGCTTGGCTCCGGGAGACATGTTTACAGCTCGCTAGCTACACTCCTCGGTTAGCTCAACTTCGCCGCACAGCTCTTCGCAACTCGCCTGTGACCGCAGCAAAGGCGCGAACGCACACCGCAGAGACCGCGAACACCCCGCAGCCCCTAAACACCGCACTTTTATTCGCTTTTATTTGCGCACAAACGGTCACTTTCTGTTCCCGCTGGAGCGATTGGACGCGAAGCTAAGCTAACCCTCCCGGTTAGCTCAGTTAGCCGCTCGCTGCGGGGAGTGCGTGAGAGAGTTCACTGCGTGAACCCGGCGACGTCCGTTAATAATTTGCGGTGTTTTAGCACGTTAACTTCGTCCCTTCCTGTCATTTAAAGCTCGTTATGGTTAGCAGTGGTCGGCTAACTCTGCTCTGTGCGCCGATGAACTACCGATACACAGCGGATCGATACAGCCGGGGCTGCGGCTCGGGAAGATTTACAGGTTCCTGTTACCTGAAAAGGTTTAAAGCGGTGTGTTGCACCGGTATTTATTTATGACCGAATTAATTTGGGGATGATATTTCATACAGGAGGAGAGTAAATAAAGTGAATTAGCTTTTTGTGTTTTTGTTTTTCCTTTCATCCAAAGCTCAGGTGATGATGCTTCTCTAAGCAGGTGTCGGGTCAGGTCTTATTTAGCTGTCATCCTGTTATTGGTCCCATGAAAGCCCTGCCAGTCAGTGAGACTGACAGATGGTAGCATCATGTGGTCTTCTAGTCCCCCCCCCCCAGATATCACCATATGATTGATCATTTTTGCATCACAACAATCAGCTTCCCTGCACAAAGCTGTTTAAAACCTGTGGCGTTTGTTGGGGTCGGGGCCACGCCGACCTGTTCTCCTCCGCCACACCTTTCACCTTTTTCTGATCTGAAAAGCTGCAGCTTCTCTGATTTGGACGTCGCACTCGGCCACGTCGGGATCACATTTGGGCCTCAGATGGTGCCTTTTAATGTCAGCTGTGCAGCGCCTCGTTGGCTCACCCTAAAAGGTCCAAACCTTTGTGTTGTGGATGTTTGTTTGTCTTCTTTTTCTCCGCTTATTAACTCGAGTAGTCTGGGAACCAAAAGGTCCCCATCAGCTGGTTCTGGGAGCTGCTGGCTGAAACCTCCAAGGGTCCGAGTCTGTCGTGGGTGGATGCGTGGACGCTGCTCAGCCCGACGCCGTGAGGGACGCCGCCGTATTCATCTGCTGGTCGTGAACAAACAGGGTTTTTCCTTCACCTGCTGGGTTTTGCTGCTGGGCGCTCGCTCTGTTGATGCTTCACCCGACGCTGAAAGGGTTGCAAGTGATCAATGCGTTTCATAATTATCTCTATTTCTTTATTTGTATTCACTTATCGTCTGAACCGTGTGACCTTTTTTTCATTTTACACACAAACCCTTCAGCTGCGAGCCTTACTGGTTGTGACTGAACGCAGGATCGTGGTTTCATCCTTTACATATCTGCGGTCACTCATTGTTAAATCAGGTGTAATCGCTGATGCCTTGCCTTCAGCGTGCGCCCCCTGTTCTCGCAGGTCGTGTTGCTGCATTTTCCAAGGCGACGAGTCCTTTTTTTTTTTTTTTAAAAAGAATTCGGTTGTGTATTTATTACGGCGTGCAGTCGCGTTTGACTGCAATAGCAGACAAGTTTAAAAACATCCATTTTAGCCAGAGCCATCATTATTAGGTGTGTGTGTGTGTTCTTCAGGTAACATTCAGGGTCCGGCTCTGTGTGGGCGCAGTTAAACTTGTTATTTACCTGCGACGCATTCAGTTTTACTCCTGTCATCAGAAAGCCGGCCAATCACAAAGAGGCGATGTGGATGATGTCATTAGCCAGAGTGCGTGATGAGATGTTGTCGTGTCGGATGACGCTGCTGCACTTCAGGGGATTCACGTTATGATGAAAAGGGGAAGTCGTCTGTTTATTTCTCACCCGTTACAACACGTCGGCTTCCTGTCTGAAGTGACTTCATTTCAACAAATAGATCATTTTCTTCCGGCGCGTTCCTGTGTGTGTTACTGCGTCGCCGTCAGTGTTGTATATCAGAGGAGGGCGCGTTTCACCGTGCAGGAGGAGAGGTGTGAGGCACCATGACGTCTGCTCTGTAAACGTCCTTCGCTCTATTTGGAGATTAAAAAACGGTATCCGAACGGGGAGAAGTTTAATAAGTTGTGTACAGTAAGGTGTGTGTGAGACCTGCTTTGCATATAGCCAAACAGATCCTTTTAGTTTACATATAAAACAGGCGGCAGCAGAGCCTGAGCGCAATTGCAGTTTTGCCGGCTGGATGGTAAATAAGCTGTAGCAGCTTGAACGAGGGCCGGTTAAAGGCAGGTTTTGGTTGCAGTAATCATTAAAAGATCCTTTTCTAACAGGCTTCAGCTAGGCCTGTCACAGTAATTATGTTATCGACTTATCGTACGGCGTGTTTTTATCGGCGGTCACCACATCGACACATCGTATACGGACATGACGGGGAACATTTTAGCCAACACGATGCGGAATAAACAGCAGGGTTTCCCCTCCGTTACTGTACTGCCTGTGAAGGACTGACTCTAACCTGCCCCTGAGCCAAACTAATATTTAAGTGCAGTTTTTGTTAACAGAGTTGATTTTAAAAGGTGTATTTGCATTATTATGCTTATCATTATCTAAGCAACATGAAATGGTCTTTGTTTCTGGGACAGTCATGTCAGGGCTACTGCCAGTGTAGGAGATGGGGAGCAGAATCCACTGGTCCATGCTGTGCAAAGTTTATCTGGCGTGTATATCTTCCAAATTGAAAGTCTCTTTTAGCACAAAAGCCCCTGCTTGTGTTTCCCCGCGTGGCGTTTACCTGATGAGCTTCGGTGGCGGGATGCTGACACTCAGAGGGGATTTCATACTGAAGTGACTTGATTTGATTTAACAGGCTGCTGCAGCCTCAGATAAACATCCGTCCCCCATCTTAAGCACCAGCATGAACAGGAGGAATGATTACAGCCGGCTAAACCTGGGCTGTTTCTGTGAACTAACGTCCTTTTAAGTTGATTTATTTATGATTTATTGGACAGGTGACCGATGCAAGTATGATGTTTATAGCGGCTGCTAAGGGATTAAAACGGTGAACGCAGCAAGTGTAGGAGCAACACATCAGGTAAAACGGTGACTCTTGGCTCGTGTTTCTTGCCGAAAATGAATATACAAAG
The DNA here is from genome assembly GCA_011952105.1 of Coreoperca whiteheadi. NCBI lineage: Eukaryota > Metazoa > Chordata > Actinopteri > Centrarchiformes > Sinipercidae > Coreoperca > Coreoperca whiteheadi. The sequence goes on from CM022471.1 coordinate 888,861, forward strand.
CTAAATAGCTGCTCGATGGCCTGTCAGAGATGAACACGGCATCCCGGTCGTGTCTAAAAGCTACAGGCTGAGCGAGGGGAGAGGGACAGCCGCCCTCTGTACATCTGCAAAGGGGCATTTCTCTTTTCCTGCTCTTCAGTGGTAGAACAACACTCGGCCAAACCTTTTGACGGAAAGGGTTTGAATCTTCAACCTTCTGCTTTTAAAAACAGAGACACTCTCTCCTCCCTGCCCGAGAGGGGGAGAGCAGGCATATTGCAGGGGGGCGGCGGTGTTAGAAATTATAATCAAGTATTATCCATATGTTGGACAGCTGCTCGTTCCTCAGCCAGGCCCTGAAATAATCAGCCTGGCTGACGGTGGGCGAGCCAGCTAGGCCACAACGAGAGAGAAGTTTAGGAAGAGCACCGCTTTCTTCTCCTCCATGTCTTTTCTCTCGTCCTTGCGTCATCCAAAGATAAAACGTCTTCAGATACCTTTTTGTTTTGTCCAACGACACGGTCCAGAGCCTAAAGACGTTCCGTTCACGCTCACATCAGGCAACGAAAAGCACAACGTGTTGGGAATGTTTGGAAATGACTTAAGCGATTAATCGCTTATCAAAGCAGCCGTCCAGCCTATAAAGCACTCGGATACGCGGCTCCGGTTGGACCTTTCTGCAGGCGGTACGAGGCGGCAACAAGTCCCTACTTTTCTACTCGTCTCCTCTCGTGGGCCGTTAGCATCCGCCCTGTTGGTGTCGAAGGCTTCATGTGGCTTCTCCTCACACGTAAACGTGTCTGCAGGGACGGGCCGAGGTTAAAAGACTGCCTTTTTCCGTCCGTCCTCCGTGTGTTGCTCTTACCGAGGACACAGACGCCACGTTATCTCTTTCTCCCGCGTCATTCGGCGATCAGTCTGTGGGGTAACTACTCGTAGAACGTGTCGCCGGTCCTGACCTCTGTACTGGCACCTGACCAGTTAAAGCTGGTGGCGTGAAACTGCCTCCAAGGAGAGTGAACGCCTGCGTAGGGTTAAAATAACTTCCAACAACACTGATGACCGATTTTAAGGGCCCTAACCCCCCCCCCCCCCCCATAGGTGTCTTCCTGGGGGCTTCAGGAGCTTCTTGAGACCAAACGTTAACCAGTCCACTGAATGAAAGAGAATCAGTAATGAATACAGTCGTGTCCGAGTGTCGCTGAGCGTTCCTCTGAAGCGCAAAAGCAGTTGTGGCCCCGTGGCCTCCGCACCGCGGAGAACGTGGCCCCGTAAGGATTCCCCGTAGGATGCTTTACTAGAAAAGCTGTAAACAAGTGCAGTCTATCACAACGTTAGAGGGTAGGGTTGTGATAATGATATTTGTGACGACGTGATCGACTCCTGGATTATCCGTTGCAGCCATCGTCGGGCTGGTTGTTGACGGTAAACAGCTGTCGTGGTTTCTGGCTCTCTTTGTGCTCCGCTTGGTGGAACAAGTTTTATCTTCTTCCCTCGGCGCGTTGCGTGTTTGTTGCAGACCAAACGTTTTGTATCCAAACCCCGTCCATGCTGTCAGGGCCGCTCCCTGTGCGCCCGTCGGTCCGTGTTGACACATTGCAACGTGGCTGATACCGTGACGTGGCACGCTTTCCTATCCCGTCACAGTAGGACGCTTGTGTCGCGGGAAAGGAAATGTTTCCGAACGTCCTTTCCAAATGAAATCAAGAATTCAGAGGTCCTCAACTGGCTAGAGTTGAACCAGAGCTTCACACTTTGAAGCGTTGGAACAGCGGTGGAACATTGTTTTGCATGCACGTGCCATATTGTGATTCAAACGCTGACTTGCCAGTTTATTAGGGACGCCTAGCTGAGACTAACGCAGTCTCATACGACAGCCCCTTTACGGAGGTTGTAATGTTCAGCTTTTGGAGGTGTTGAGTCAACGGTGCGATCATGTTGGAGGCCGTAGTTTGTGAGAGGTGTTTCTATTATTCTGTCCCCCGCATTTATATGAATGAGGGTAGGCTAAGTAGCTAGGTGGCTAGATTAGCTGCGTGTGCCCTGAGAGCGTAAGTCGCAGCATTGATTCCAGCCGTGTTGCTTTACATGATACCGGAGGTATTCCTTTTTGGTTCTCTGTTTTAGCTTTTTGTTCCCTCTCCGTGCTGCTCGTACCTCTTCCCTGTTCCAGTGCGACGGGCTTTACTCTCGCTGCTGCTGCTGCTAAAAAGCTAAATTAGGACCTTTGGTCGGGGAAAGAAATCGTCCCCCAGTGAATCACTCAGTCTGTTTCACGTCAACATCTTTTACCGTTTTCTCCCATTTCACTTTTATTGGCTCTTTTTTATTAGCTTATTATAACTTAGAAAAGCAGCAGCTCTCACTCTGCACGGCCAAACTACGTAACGCCGGTTGTGTGAGTGTAGAAAAGCAGGTCTTTCTTCGCCCTCGGAGTGTTTCCAGTCTGCAGCGCTCGGCTTCTCTCCCCCTCACTTCTCAGTTTTCTCTCTCTCCCGGGGGCCTCTCCAGTCTCGGAGGCTCCGGGGATCTCTCTCTCCTTCCTCTGCTCTGGTTCCATCCCTCTCTTCCCTCTTCTTTTCCTCCCCCATCCTCCACCTCTCCTTATCGTGGAGCACGTTTCCAGCCTCGGAGGCCGCGGATCAGATTACTCAGGGAGTCTCGGAGGCTCTCTGGCGAGGTGGCGTTGGTGGAGGAGGAGGGAGATCAGGTTTCACATCTCCAGAGCGCTCCTCTGTGTGCCTCGCCTCCCTCCTCCTCCCCCTCCCCCCCCCGGTGGCCTGGAGACAGAGTGGCTGAGCCGGGGAGGAAAACATGCAATCCACCCTCCTCCTCCTCCTCCATACGTCCAGCCTCTTTGCTGCAGCTCGGCAGATAAATAAAGGCAGTAAATGGGAGCAGAGCACACTGAAGGGGACGGTTCTTCACCCCCTTCACCTCCCCCTCCGTCCCCGCAGAGACATTTTATATCCTGCGCCGTGTGTTTTCATTCTCCGGGATGTGTGGCAAAGGTGAAACGGCTTCAGGGAGACTTTAGCTTCTTGAGGCGACCGAACCTGGAGTACAGAGGTCAGACCGAAAATGTGTCTCTGGAAGCGGAGCGGTGGCTCGGGTAGTATCAGTTAGAAGGCTTTACAACCAAACAAACTCTACATATGATATGTTTTAAGTTTGTGGTGTTTTCGTTCTAACGTCATCTGCAGATTATTTTATTCATTGATTGATTAATCGTTTGGTGTCACGCAGGAAACGTCAGAAAACGGTGCAAAAGGCCCTCAGTGATTCCCCACAGCCCACGTTTAGTCCAGAACTCAAAGAAAATCCGTTTACGATGCTATGAAACAGGAAAGAAGCATGAACCAGAGAATAGAACTAAACTAAACGTTTATTATCGGTTATTTCAGTGATTGCTGATCATTATCTGACTTACTCACTTCAGGTTGGCAGTATGACTATATATATATATATACTAGACCGTTCCATCCCGTTTGTACCTTTGGGGGACATGTTGGTTATCAGCAGGAAGAAGTGTTTTATGTGTTCTAATGGATTAATACAACGACGTGGTCAATGTTCTAGGTTTTTACCAGGAGCCATTCCCGTCGTGAACGATCTCTTAATTGACTTCCCAGGAGCCTTATTGCCGTGCCTCTGGATCATTCGCGCGGTGGTAAGTGTTAAATGCGTTCTCGTAGTTTTTGTCACAGCAGTTCGCAGTGAGGGTTTTGCCCACGGAGCGTTCACAACTGCTTTTTTTGTTTCTGACTGCCGTGAAATGCCCGTTGGTAAATCCTCACACCGTGTACACTTCAACTCAGCAGGCCTCTGCTTGTGCTGCACCTTTTTAAAGACACAGCGTGCGCAGAGCTCCTCCCGTGACGCTTCCTGCTCCGCGCTGTCGTCAGTTGAAGGTCGAGGCAGCGGCTCCAGTTGTCCTTTTAATGGTATCGATCCCTGCTTTAAATACTCCGAGCCCATCCCGGTGAATAATTCAGATCACCTCGCCACAGTGGCTCGACGGTAGGAGACTAAACATTCCCTAATGTTAATGGAGGAAGTGACGATGGCGCGTGTGCGTGTGCGTGTGTGTGTGTGTGTGTGTGTGTGTGTGTGTGTGTGTGTGTGTGTGTGTGTGTGAGGCGCACGCTCTCGACAGGCTCTATTTCATGTCAAACGTGCCTCTTTTTTCTTTTTTTTTTGCGGCCGTGTGTGATTTTCGTGGGGTCACGTGACAGCAGTGAACAGGACTGCATTCCCGAGGGGTTCACCAGACCGCAGGAATGAAATCAGATCTTTTTACATAGAGCTCACAGCAATGTTTTCTTTTCCCTCACAGCAGTGCAGAACAATGGCTCATAGTATTTTGACTGTAGTAAATAGCTCGAGCTGCGTCTGTCTCCCTGGAGGTTTCTGTAGCAGAGCTCATCGTTTCCGGCTCAACTTCACAGCATTTCGTAGGGTGCTATGGCTTTGGTGGCCGTAATGTGCAGTTGTGTTCGTAGTGTGACGGAGCAACCTGGACTTAACGTTACAAGAAAGTGACACGGAATTACAATAAATCTACAAATGTCAAGCTCGAGGGCCTGGGCAACATGTTAGGGCTGGGCGATACGGCTTATAAATGGTATCTCCATTATTTTAGGCCATTTATGCAGTATACATCTTGATATGCACGTTTTCTAAAATAACATACCCTAAATTCTCCAATCGTGCTAACATGTGATGCGTTGCTGTAGATCATACCCTATTTACTGTTTGGAAGTGATAATGAGCTCAGCCGTCTCCCTCTACAGCTGTAAAATGCACATTAATGCAGCAGGCGCAAGGCGGGAGCTATAACTGTCAAGGTTCACTGACAAAACTACAGTTTTTTTTGCTAGTCAGCATCATTAGGGACGAGGTAATTTATCATCATGCATCACAAGGTTGTACAACGGAATGAAGTTAGTAGTCCCTTCATGCTACACACACACATATATATCCTAAAGTTATTTACATATACACGTATACACCCAGGGGAATGCAAGACAGCAGCAACAAGACAGTGAAGATGATAATCTGGTTGTCATCTTCACATTAAATGGTCCACGTCTGGAAACCGTGTCCAAGCACTTTGCCTGCGCTTGAGCGCGGGGCTCCATCGACGTACACACGGAGTCCCCCATGCTAGTAGCAGGAGTCCTCTGCGTTCTGTGTCCGTGAACTGAATGTCTTTTGGACCGTTGGTTAGACAAAACAAGACCCTGGACTCGGGGGAACTATTATTTTTTCCCCCTATTTTAAACGATTATTCGAGAACATAATCTGGAGATTAATCACTAACAGTAAAATAATCTCTGGTCGCAGCCGCATTTCTTTGCGGTGTCTCTCGCTGCAGCACCAAATAATAACCTTTCCTTTTCTTGGCCTTTTAGCCACCACTTGCTGCCTCTCATTTAGGGTGACTGTAACTCCCCTGGTTTCATTGTTTAGCTACCAAACAGTTGTTTAATTATTTAAAATTAGCCATTTTTACGCGAGCATCATTGTCCTCTCAATTGAACAGGAAGAAAGCTTAATTAACTGTCCTCCGATGTCGTAGTGCCATTAAGGAAATCCAGCGTGTGGAGATGATTTTCAACAAGAGGTCACTGAACAGAATCTCTGTATCACATGAAGACAAACACGAGTTGGTCAGAACGCAATAAGAAGAAGAACTCAAACGAATGAATTACAAGGGAGAACCTTTCCTCCACAAATATAAAAAACCCTAAACAAGTCTGTGGTTCTTTCACTCGATATTTTAGGGACCCTGAAATTGAACCGGCGCACAACACGGATGTTTTAATGCCTTCAGACGTCGTGTGGAGTTGCAGTAATCCTCCTGACTGAAAGGTGCTGTGATCCCTCTGAAGTGACGGCGGCCCCTGACCTCCGAGTCCCGAAGCCCCGTTCAGCTCGCCACTAACAGAGCACCGAGCCCCCGGGATGAAAAAATAAATAATGTAAAAACCAGCTTGACTCCAAATTGAAAGCCAGATTGTAAAGATGAGTCTTTAACTTCCTTCTTAACGATACAGAGAGAGGGCCACAGTTCAGGGGCAGAAGGCTCGTACTTCGGGGGGGGGGGGGCACATAAGGAACAAGTGATTGGTGTTCAGCGGTTAGGAAGTCCTCTGGATGCTTGGGGGGGGGCGGGATGGTGCGTTTGGGGTCTGAGTCTTATGTTCTTGGCCGTCCTGCCGTCCCAGCACACGAACCTCATCGCTGAGTTTTCCCACTCCGCCTGGGCTCCAGTGAAGGCAGCACCATCCCCCTCCCTCCCCCTTTGTCCTCGTTTCTGGTCTTTAATTTCAATTAGCTCTGGCTGCTGGTTGACTTTGATGGCATTAGTGTCTCCTCCCAGCCTCCACACTCGTCCCCCTGCTCTCGTCTTCCTCTGTTGGTTTTGCGAAAGCCGCCGGCTTTAACTGCTGCGATCAGAATCTGAACGCTTCGCTTCCACTTCCTGCCAGCGTCCAGCCCGCAGTGCAACCCAACAGCCACACACACACACACTAAAGACTCTGCCTCTGTATGGCCTGCAGTGGCTGTTTTGGGGAAAATGTAGGTGGTCCGTCCTGCTGGCAACAGACAATAAAGTGATTGACAGGATTCAGAACATCTTTAGATGTTGCCTAGCAACGAGATGCTCTTACTGGGCTAAAAACACCTGGTGTGAAAGGGTGATTCACGCTGGACCCCAGCTGGGCCCTTGTTCGAAGACTTTAATTCTGAACATCCAGACGTGGCGCTCACATTGCTGGTCGTCACGCAGCAAAGGCACCTTTAAGGGGGGGGTAACAACGGGCGATATATTTGTCAGCTGCAAAGCCACCGTGTTCTCTGACTCACAGCGGAATAGAAATTGAAACCGGCTCGAGCAGAAAGCAGGTTTGCCTACAAGGCTCGAAGGTAAACAAATCTGAGCCAACATTCATGGTCAGGTGACTTTTCCCAGAAGCAAGTAGTGCTGAGATGAATGTCAGGTAACTTCAAGATTAATGTGCCAGTTATCACTGCTGTGAGCTCACGCTACCTGAGACGTAGCCCACCGCTTTGCCTAGTCTACATGCCCGCCACGGGGCCCGGGGGGGGGGCCCCCCCCCCCCCCCCCCCCCAGCCGGTGTTTGTACCCTCGCGCTCCGCCGCCAGTCTCGGCTTGACTGTGTTTATGTACCAGCTCGGCGCGCACACATCTGCCTGGCCTCCTCACGTGAGGAGGGCCTGTTTCACAGCTTTCCTGTCAGACTGTGGTTTCACAACTTCATCTGACACGTCGCTCCAACGCAGGAATTTACATTTAACCGTCTGCTGCCTCCGAACGCTTTACGCTTCGAAACAGACGTGGAACTCCGCCGGTTATTTAACGGCTCCGCGCCGCCAGACTAATGTGTGCTTCAAATTTGGACTTTGGCACAAATGAAACTGGCAGAAATGGGGGGGAAGAAGTGTCATATTCAAATTTTGCTCGGCAACTTGTTGGACTCGTTAACTAACTGAAGCGTCTTTCACAGCACGCAGTTAAACTGTCAGCATCCCTGCCTGTGCAGCTTTGGAAAAGTCCAGAGAACACATTTGATCATTTTCTAGTTCACGAGCAGTGTGGCGGGGCGGGGCGGGGGGGGGGATCTCAAACGTCTAGAAAAGGATTAGTTTTCCTGCTCCTGTTGAACATGCGTACGGTCAAATGTGGCGTTTTGGCTTTTTAAACGCTGAAAATCTGGTTCCAGCTGACGAACACGTTTCCAAGCCGCCAGGATTGTAAGCGTTTGACTCCGCTCAGGAGATCAGAGGGAGGAGGGAAATGCGAGGAAAGGAAAAGTGAGCGGCGAGTCTGAAAAAGCAGAAGAAGTGTCCAGTAGCGGCGTTCCCCCTGCTGCTTCCTGTTTCCCTGCGTCGCACCGCTGGGTTTCCTTTAAATAGCCCGTGCAAACCGCCCGGAGCGACGGCAGCGCTGCTTTCACCGGGAACTCTGGGAATTCGTCAGCACGCCTCATCATCTGACTGGAAGGCAGGCTGTCTTTCCCTCCGGCTGCCCTCCGTCCATTCCTCTAGTGACCGTGGAAATGACACGACACAGTGAAACAGGCTTTTCCCCTCCTCACAGTTGAACCAGCCTCTTCGCCCCTCAACTTTCACCAATATCCTCTTCTTTTTTTTTTATTTTGGCTATTACCCTTGTTATTTAGATAGTGACTCACTGGCCAATGGGACTGGCAGCTGAGAGAAATCCACCGTCCCAAGCACATTGTTTACTGGCCAAAGTGATAAATTCCCTTTCTGTGTCACACACACGTGTGTTTCAGCACATTTCATTGAGATAATAAGGTTTTATATGTTGAATACAAACTGAAAGAGCAAAATATGAAGCAGCGTTATTTTACTACATTGATAAAAGGGTTATGAATTCAAGCCCGAACGCGACTCAAGAAGGGTTGATCTCCCAATCCTTCTGAGGCATTTGCTGTTAAATGCACTAAAGGGTCAAGCGTAAAGGTAAGGGCTCCAACACGGGACCTTCAGGCAGGAGACCGGGGGTTCGTTTGTGAGAAGAGAGGTGGAAAAGGGAGGAAAGGTCATGCACGGGGTTGTGTTGATGTGGTTGTGAGCCGCCAGGCCGCCGTACAGGTCTCCGTTTGTAAGGTCGGGCGTTGTGCTGCGACGGCTTCAGCTCGTCTGTGGACGTTATGTGAAAGCTGCATTTTGAGTTCTGAATTGTGGAAAATAATTAAATGAAAAGGTGCAGAATTGTAAAAACCAGCTAGATGAGTAGTTGAACTCATTATTATTATTATTATTATTATTAATACTTTCAGTTCCTGAAATACTCCCCAAACTTCTTCTGTGTGATCTGTTTTCTGCACACAGGAAGCAGATTCATTCACTTCAGCTGAGCTGCGGGAAACATTAATTTAGAGCTTATTCAAATGATTGATTAGTCGACAGAAACAACCTAATCTGCAGTCTGATATTTGATGCGAGGGTTTGTGGCTTTTGACTTCGCTCTGGGAAAGTGTGATGGGCATTTTTGACAGAGAAGGTCACTTGAAAGCAAAGACAGATTAAGTATATGAGTGAGGTTAAGGATCAGTAGTCTTTAGGTTTCAGCTCCTGAATGCTTTCATTAGGATAGGTCAAAGATAGAAAGAGATGTCCTCTAATGTTGCTCAGGAAGCCCGGCACCATATTTATTTATTGATTTCCACTAAGCTGATGGAAACGTTCATTTTGGTTTTGACATTTGAAATGTTTGCGTGAAAGTTGTAGGTGGGTGGACATAGAGTCATTTCTTCTCTCTCGGTCCTCCCACCACCGTTTCCTCTGCCTCCCAGTTTTCCAGCGGCTGAATGAATGTTCACATGTCGCAAAGAGTTTGACGTCTGAGAGGAGTGGGTCATCAGCCGCCGCTGAGCAGCTTTGGTTCCGTTGATTCGGCTGCCGCTTTTATCCAAAGCGCCTGACGTTATGCTATGTAGATAAATATGATCTCAAGAAGCATAGAAGGGACTTGAAAGACTTGTATATGTGTGTTTTGTGTCAGGGCTTTCCGTAAGTCCAGCCGGCTGCTTCATTATACTAAGTTTTTATTCTAATAAATTAGTTCTCTCTGGCACGTTGTGATTGGCTGGCACGTTTATTTCAGCGGATGCTGATTCCTTTTTAAAAAAAAAAAAAAAAAAAGCCCCATCCGCACTGATACAGATCTTTTTAGGTCTTTTTATTTCTTTTTCACATTTTATACTTAGTTAGTTGGAAAACTCGATAGGAAGTGGATTCTAATAACAGGCAGCATGTCTGTCGGAGGGGGTGCACGGACCACCTGCTCCATAGATGTGCTGCTCTTTCCTGTTTGTATACGATCTGCATTTTCCTTTCCTTTTTTTTTTTTTTT
>CM022471.1:898877-910512 GCA_011952105.1 Coreoperca whiteheadi
GGGGGGGGACAGAGAGGCAGCAGCTGTTTTTTCCGCCAACCTCGTGACCGCTCTCAGCCCCCGTCTTCGGACATCTATTTTCTCCTCGTCTGTTCTATAATAACTCGGCGGCTGAATCCCCACCGCTGCCGATTCTCCTCCCCTGGGGGTGGAGCTGAACACACACACACACACACACACACACACACACTCTCTCTGAAGCTGCTGGTCAACTCATCAACACAGCTTTCCACACTGTCTTCAGTACGATTTCCAGCTGAGCGTGTTAGTTTTTGGCGGCAGCAGGGCGGGGTAATGTGACGCCAGAGGAGGCGGGGTTCAGACCCTCCACTCCCTGACCTTTGACCTCAAGGGAGCCCTTTTTTTTTTTTTTTTTTTATACATATCCTTTTTTGGCAGTTGGTCTCTCATTTATTCCCTGCATTGTATGTAGGTCATATGGCTGTAACGGTACACAGAAGTCACGGTTTAGCTCACTACATGCACGTGCAGGTGAAAGGACGCCAAGCCGTGTGCGTAAACTGCCAGAGAAGGTTTTTATATTCCTGATTTCATTGGCATTTGAGTTATATTTTCGACATGTAACAGGATCTGCTGGACGTAGCTCTGGTCAACAGCAGTTAAAAAGTAAAGGCGTTACAGCGTTGGACGCGGGTTACGGCGGCGGAGGTTCTGCCTACAACCGAGTCGTTTTCCTGTTCTCTGTTAGTACGTGTTTTAAGTTGCTGTGATTAATATCTGAAGGTCAAAGGTCGTGGCTAGGTTTCAGACTTGCTGTGTAACCTGTACTGTATGTGCAGCAGCTTTACATTCTGACATCAGGAGGTTTAACTTGACGTTTTATTCTGGTAGTGCGGCTGCTTCCTGTTCTGTCCGCTGCGTCTCTGCTCAGACTCTATAAGCCGCCGGCCAGCGTTTGGCTCTCCGCTCTCTGGGTGCGAACGTTAACTCGCTTGTCCTGACGTCGGCCCCTTGACTAAATAAAGCCTCCTTTTGAGGAGCTCTGCGCTGTCAAATAAAAAGGCTTCTGTGCCGGAGGGGACGGGGAGGGAGGCGGCTCGGCCTGTCCGCCACACTGCTGCACTTATCTCCTCACAACCAGCAGCAAGCCACCAACACGCTGATCTAATGATGGCGCACATTCATGCCCGGGAGTCTTCAAGGAGGTTCTGTTGGCCCTTCCAGGGGGCTGTAGCGGACTGCAGAGGATGCAAGGAGTCTTGAGGGGGCTCCTAGTGTTTGTTAAATTATCCTTAAGGGCTTTTAATAGGTTCCCTTTGCCCCTCTGGAGTTCAAGGGGTGTTTTGAGAAAGTTCTGTTGGATGTGGAGGGGCTTCTAGGGGTCCTTTTTTTAATGGAGGTTCCTCTTGTATTTAAAGGGACAGTTCCCCCCCCCCCCCAAACTCAAAAACACACGTTTCCTCCTGCCTGTAGTGCTGTTTGTCCATCTACCTTGTTTTGGTGTGGTTTGAGCTATTTTTAAAGCGGGTTACAATGGTCCTGATAGTCCTTAAGGAGGTTCCATTGGTCCCTAATAGGGCCGAGCAATTAATCGAATTATTATCAAAATCGCACCGTGGCCGAGTGCAGTATCCGTCATAAATGAAGCGTCGTGCTACAGAGACGCCCCGGCCTTCAACTCCTATTCTCCAGACGTAAGGGAGCGTGCTCGTGTGGCGCAGACCCCAGCAAACATCCCACCTCAGTGAAAATGAAGCGCAAGAATGACCACTCCCACTCCGATCGACACTCCGATCTGTCAAAATAAACAGACTGAATATCTGAACAAGCTTGGTAATAGGTCTCGGCTTGGTTTATAGGGTTATTTTCAGTTTAGGGAGGTTTTGTTTCATATTTATTCTCATTATTGTCTGCCCAAGAGCCTCCTCTTTGTTCGCGTCTATTTTGGTAAAGAGGGCAACAAAGAAGCATTTAATGAAATATTAAAGAAGGAAAAATAAAACGCCAAAGCATGGTTTACATTTCTTACCACCTTGTCATTTGCAAGTGCCTTCATCATTTCAAGTGTGAATTATAAAGTAAAGTAATCTCTTTTTTCATATAAATGATGTATATTAGTCCTTAAGAGATGTATTTTTCATCAGTGGAAAAACATGAGTGGTTCCTTTTGAGTAGGAAACATTAATATGTATACCCATCTCTCTGAAACAGTACGCAGAGACCTCGTAATGTTGGCTTGCTGCTCACATTTCTACCTGCCACCACGCCCGGCAGCAGTAACTCAAACCACACGCTTCTCTGTTTGGAGCTCACGTTCCTGGAAAACGTCATCCGGACAATGAAGCCGTTTTTCTGTTGCACGGGGAGCCGCACAGATAAACAACATCAGCGCGGAAATGTTCCAGTTTAGTCCTGGGGGGGGGGGGTTGAAATATAACAACGCGTGTGCTTGATGGTGCTCGTCTGCCTCTCTCTCTCACAGGTCGCTGGCTACGATGTTGGTCCGATGTGACCGGCTTCCCCTGCTTCGAGGCTACGTTTCCCATGGGGCCGTGCACCGGCATGCACACCGTTCTGCCATGGAGTCACCAGTCAGGTATGGCCACGCCCTGTCCCAGCTCAGCTCCCTGCAGCCGCTGTGTAACGTCTGCGGGATGTTTATTGTGGTCACATGAAAAACATTACTGGTTGGCTTTCTGCTCCACGCACGCACACACACACAAAAAACATAAACAACAAATGGATTTTTGTGGACGGGCAACGGTGATTACTCCTTTTTAAAACTTGATTAGCCAACCCCCGCCCCCCCCCTTCTGCTCTTTTGATGAGATTAACCTCTGACCCCCCGGGGCTGAAGGCAGAGCTGGCCAATCAGGAGGCTTCCTGGCTTTTGCTTGCAGGCTCTGATTGGGTCATTTGAGCTGTCATCTGGTTTGATTAATAACCACAGAGCAGGAAGAGCGGTGATTACACCGAGCCCGAAGGCTGCGTCTGGATCTGTGTGTGTGACACAGGTGAAGCAATGCCGTGATATGAGGAGAGACTGCGTGTGTGTTCTTGAACTTAAGGCTGTTTTAGTTTTTGATGTTTTCAAAGGGTCGAAATGTCAACAGCGGGCAGCTCAGAATCGGGCCGCGTTTGTCCGAAGGTTTAGAGACCCCACTGTAAAGGCTCTCCGGCAGCAGAATATAATGTCTTTTTATATTGTGAAATACTTTCACAAGTCTTGTCGCTTCTTGGGGCGCTGTTTCTTTGTGCGCAGAAACGAGGCAGAGTGCCGCCTTTGTTTCGGGACGAGAGGACTCACGAGTCTGCGTTTCAGCTCGCTGACAGACCTTCAAACTGAGCCGGCCAGTCTGCAGCACAAAATCACTCCCGTGTGTGTGTGTGTGTGTGTGTGTGTGTGTGTCCCACGCCAACGCCGCCGCCCCACACTCTTCCCTCACACACTGCAGCGCGGCTCGGATCAGATCGGCCCGGCTCAGCTTACAGCACAAACCTGGGATCCGACTACGCTGCGTCTTGTCAACGCCATCGCAAAGTAAATCCCGTTGCGAAAAGTGTGTCAGTGACTTCACAAGATGGCTGCGTGCACTAATTCACACCGAAGGGGAACAGCGTTTTAGGCGGCTTTGGAAGACTTTGACGTCTTTGGATGAGTCGTCTCTCGCGGCACGCGTAACCTTAAATCTGCCGTCAAGCCGGCCTTTATGATGCGTACTGTGATCAGTGTTGGACGCTGTCACAGAGGCGACCGCTTGTAGTTAGTGGTGATGTTGTGCTGGACTGCGTTGTCTTCAGAGGTGTTTCTGATGCTCTAAATACCCGACTGACCGGAGACCCAAAAATCAAATGTTACCTTTTTTTATGCAGTCCTGCTAAGTGGTGAGGCAGACTGCCTACGGTGGCAGCAGATATTAAAGTTCCCGCAGTTTAAATATTCTAGAAAAACCTCACAAGTAGATTTGTAGCGTCTCATCGTAACGCAGAAATAACCTTGCACTGCAATTCTTCTAAAACAAGCTACTCAGTATTCATACAGAATAGGTGGTCCTTTTTATATTTCATATCACGGATTGAATCTAAAATACACTTTTACACAATTAAAGGTCTTTCTGTAATAATATATTTTTAAACTGCAGCTGTCTGATCCCACACTGACCAGGTTTGGATAATCCGCCCCCCTTCCCCGGAGCTTTTGTGGTTCTAATCAGTCGTGTGCATGTGAATATTTACGGTCGGACGCGTTCGTACGTGCTGGTGATGCTCTTGATAAAAACTTTGCATCAGTTAAGACGTTGGGTTGCTGGGTGATGCAGCAGTCGACGCGGCGAATCCTCCCCTTTTTCTTCTAATAAAAGGGCTTAACATGTAGACATGAGCGGGAGTGTTTCTGGCGTTGATGTTATCTTCCCAGCGAGCGCCCCCCCAGCGGTCGGCAGGGTTTATCAGGATCTCTGCAGACGGGGGCCATAAATTCCTCAGACACTCCTCTGACTGGTTTATGAGTCGCTGCGGTGAGCGCCTCCGTCCCCGCTTCACTCTTCATTTGTCTTGTGTTTTTATACCGAAAACCCGGTGGACGCCGTCGGGACAGATGGATCCTGCCGGTGCCGGAGGGAACGGATCCGACTGATTATTAAGCGTGATGAACGTCCGGCGTCTTTTCTAAGTCCTGAGTTTACATCGTTTTGAGAGAACGAGGGAATCATTTAAAGGGAAACGTCACGGACTGTCCACACCGAGAAACGTTAGCTTGTCATGCAGGGCTGCAAACCCACAGTCCTTTTCATCTGTGCTCTGATTTTTAGAATTAATTGATTGATCATTTAGTCCAAGAAAGCGGCTGTTATGGGTTCCCAGAGCCCAGTGTGGCTTGTTGTTGTTGGATTTGTCCGACCAAAAGGCCAAACCCCCAAAATATTCAGTTTCCAATGATGTGAAGCAGAGAAAATCCTCACGCCACGCTAGAGACTTAAAGTCAGGGACTTCTTACCGGCTGGTTTCTCAGATCTTTCTATGCGTCTCCCCCTGGTTGTGCGGCAACTGTGTTGTAGATGACGGGAGTCTCCCTCCGACCCGACAGACGCGAACTGCTGCTGCAGGTTTTCAGCTCGAAGACGTTTTGACGCGGTGCAGACGCACATGAACACTGCCCCCCCCGCCCCCCCGCGCACAGACGATAACACTCTACTTCTTCATCAGATGCCGTTCTTCCTGTCTGACCCTCGTCACGCCGTCCAACTCCTCGGCTGTGGTTAGCCGACATTTTGAGCACGTCGGCGCGAAACATTTGGAGGTGGAAACCTGGAAAAGAAGCAGTGTTTGTCTTTCCATCCGCAGCTTTGTCTTTATTTCTTCTTCTGGCCTTTTTTTTAATTTTATATTTCTGATTAAGCGTCTACGTAGGTTTATTCCCCTTTCTGTGTTTTCAGCTTCCTCTTTTCTTCTCCGGCACGCACCGGGCCGCCTGTATCGCCGTCGCCCGCGCTCGCCTCTGTGGCCTGGCTGTAGTTTCCAAGGCGACACGGTGGATGAAACCATCCGGCCTCGCTGCACCGAGTCCAGCCTCTGACCAGACCACCCACGCACGCACTCACACAGGGCCAGTTACATTTATACTTTCTGTTTTCGTGTCTTCAGAATGGGATCAGACCAGTGCAGCCTGCTAAGGCAGAAAATCCACCCAAAAGCTCTGAGCATCGGAGAGGGCGGTATTGATAAGCAGCAAAGATCAGCTGACAGTCGCTACCACTTCAAGGCAGGAGACTGTAAACACAGGGCTGAAATAATTCGTCAGTTAACAGAAGATTAATTGCAAAGAGTTTATTTATTAGGTTATTTATTTTTAACTGAAAGCACGGTCCGTTCTCTGGCTCCTGCTCTTCTCCGTTTCCAATCAGAATCAGCTTTATTGCCGAGCGGGTTCACACACACGCGAGGAATTCGCTTTTGGTGCAAAACGGTAAACGTAGTAATATGATGCAAGTACTGCAGGTCAACTGTGACTGTTGCTTACATTCCAGTTTGTGCAACATATTTACAGTGAGTATACTGTACTCTAAGGGGGGGTTGGTTGGGTTTGAGAGTCAGTGGGGGGGGGGTCCCGGCCTTGTTGATGAGGTGAGGTTTTGGCCCTGATGGAGCGCCGCCTCCTGCCGGAGGGGAGTGTCTGCAACAGGTGGCGTCCATGGTGGGAGGGGTCAGCCACAGCCTCTCCTGCTCGCCTCAGGGTCCTGGAGGGAAGGTAGTCTGCAGCCAATGACCTTCCCAGCAGAGCGAATGACACACTGCAGTCCGCCCTCGTCCTCGGCGGCGGCAGCAGCAGCGTACCCGGCGGTGATGGAGGAGGTGAGGGTGGGCTCGACGGTGGCGGCGTAGCACCATCAGGCAGGTTGAGTTTCTTCAGCTGCAGCAGGAAGTCCCTCCTCTGCTGGGGATATCACATGTACATATCATGGTAGACTGAATACTTATGGGGTTAGGACTGTTGTTGGTTAATCATAAAAAAGTGTATAGACTGTTTTTTAGTCATTTTTCAAGCAGAAACGCCAAAATTCACTCATTCAAGCTTCTCAAATCGAAGATTTGTTGCTTTTCTTTGTCATATATATATATATGACAGCAAGCTGAATGTATTTGGGTTTTGGGCTGTTTGTTGCATTAATGAACCAATGAATCCAGAAAACAATGAGCAGATTAATCACTAAAGAAAATAATCATCAGCTGAACAAGAACAGCTGAAACGGTGAACAAGAAGTTAAGGAATTACATTACATGTTCATTTTCAATTCAATTCAATTTTATTTATATAGCCCAGTATCACAAATCACATTTGCCTCAAAGCATCAGTCAGAATCAGAATGTCATCATCTCAAACCGCCATTAATGGTCGTTTTGAGATGATGATATTCCTCTCGGTTTTTCAGCAAGAACCAGGACGTTTTTCGGAGACTTCATTGGACGCTGGATCGCCCCAAAATCTACGTCAGGTTTCTTAAACGCTGCTAGGCGGAAAAGGTTGTAAGCGAAACCATCTTTCTCCCTTAACAGGGAGAGAAAATGTAGGATTAAAATATGTTAAAATCACCTGAAACTGGAGCTCGGTTCTGTTTCAGGTGTTCGTTTTATGACTCAGCTGTGGCACACTGTGCCAGTGATGGCTAGACCCGTTTCCATGGCGACTAGAGGGATTAAAATCCCCTTCAGGGAACTACAGTATCAGTTAGTGTATACCCACCAGTTACAGATGAACAGTCAGCCACCAGTGTTGGTGCTGATGCCGGCAGACTCGTTCGGCTCGGCCAGCCCGAGGACACAAAGTAATAAAGTGCTAAAGCAGTACAACGTATGCCGCCAAAGCCTTCAGTTTACATGGACCTTAAACCCGTGTTGCCCCTGTGGATGCTGGGTAATTTGTGTCGCTGTAACAAGATAAATGAAGAGGGGAAGCTCCGCAGATCGTCTGTCGGCCTGTAATGAAGTTAGGCTGCCCACTCTCTGTCTCACGCACACAAGTAAACAACTGTGTGTGTGTGTGTGTGTGTGTGAGAGACAGGGACAGGTTTGGGGTTCGATTCCCTCTGAGATCACTGACACTAAAAGCCAAAACCTATGTGATGCCACAAGCCTGGCGTGACTTGACAAATGCTATTTTTGTGACTGTTCGTCACACGCAGACGTGCACATGCTCCTGAAATCAGTGCAACTTACTCTTTTTAGTAATCGCTGCATGTCTAATGTCCGTTGGATGAAGACGAACGTCCAGAAATCGCACACAAAGGGCCTCCACGTCGTCCCACGTACCCATCAAACCAATCAAAGGTGTTTTTCAGCAGGTGATTATTGTCTGTCCTGTGTAAACACAGCACATTCAATTTAAAGTAAACCAAGGGAATCTGGACTTCATCATATTATGTATATATATCTTCAATATACACAGTCGCGGCTTCATTAGCCTATAGATTATTTTCCTAATTGTTAATATTGTCTATGAAATGTCAAACGCGATGTCCGTGACCCGTTCCAGAGCAAATCTTTGCTGTTTTGATGTGATAAATGACTTGAAGAATTAAGCAGCTCATCATAATTGTTATAGGTTATCGGCCTGTTCCTTTTCGCCCTGTATACAGTTAATATAATAATTTTAATGTGTTTTTTTTTTATTGCCTCACATTTTCCTCGTAAAAATAATAAAAGTCCTAAATGAAACATTTAACGGTATGAGGTACTTCACAAGAACCGAAGGTAACTTGCATTACACAGGTGTTAGTTTCTTTTAAAGAGAACATTTGAACACTATAGTTGCCTATAATCTAATCTATGAAGCAAGACTCTATCAGGGTCGTGGGTTCAATTCCCCCTGTGGCCACCAACCCAAGAGGTTCCTACTTTTCTGGCTCTAAAAATCATCCCCTAAATGTTGTGTCGTTAACACCGTCCGCTGCAGAAGAAGAGCCTGCGAGATGAGTTTGTGCGATTTTAAATAAAGGATGAGGAAGAAGAGGAGGCGGAAGATGCGGGGAAGAAGAGGCCCGCAGTGCCGCTCACCGTGGCTCGGGGTATTCTGGGTATTCTTATGCTAATCCATCGCCGGGGATGAGGCGCAGAGCAGCCAAGCAAACAATGGCAGTGGAGCCAGAAAGTCTGGCCTGCAGTCTCCCAGGCCCTGAAAGGCATGTCGGGCAGGGCGCCGACACCGACGGGAGGTTGCTGCAGCACCCAGAGGGCCCGCCTGCAAGGAGGGGCCCCTGGAGGGGACAGGGAACGGGGCCAAGATGGAGAGGGAGAGAGAGAAGGAAAAGGGAAATGAAAAGCAACAAGTGGAAATGGAGAATCGGGGAGTGAAGAGGGGAAAGAGCCAAAGGCAGAGAATCATTTCAGTAAAGGGGGGGAAAGTGTAACTAGTTTAGCACATCCAGGCTACTGGACTTCTTCTCCTCTGAGGTGACAGCACGTCTTCTTCTGTGGTCTTATAGAGGTAGAAAAATCAGCCAGACTGCCACGAGAACAGTCCAGACGTTATAAAGATGAAATCCAAAAAAGTTCTCCAGGCTCCGCATTCAATTCAGTTATGTTGATACAGCCCAAAATCCCAAATCACAACCTGCCTCGAAGGCCTTTACGGTCTGTACGCCGCCCTCCGTCCTCAGACCCTCAATTCGAATAAGGAAAAACTCCCCGTAAAAAGGCCTTTTAACAGGGAGGACAAATGTTAAATGAGTGAGTAAATATGAGTGCACTCGTGTGTTTTTTGTTTTTTTTTGTTTTGTTTTAAATGTCCATACATCTGCTGAAAATCATAGAGAAAGAAGCTCCTTATATGTGCAGAACCTGCCTGAGAATCATCGCGATTTAAGTTTCCTTCGGAATCGCAGTAATCCAGTGAGGGCTGTCTGTACATCCGTGGGTCCACTGCAGACAGGAGCTGCTAACAGCTCATTCAGCTACTTCTGATGGGGGGGGGCAGTTAATCCAGTTAGCTCAGCAGTCATCATCCCTCCCACGCTCGTTTCTGGGAAGTGAAGTGCAGAAACACGACGATGCGTGGAAGTGACGTACGAAAATGTGACGACAAAAGTTGCGCAAACGATATCCAACCACGGTCCAATTACCCACTTGTTGTGGGGCTTTCGACTGCATCACACAGCCTTCATCAGCTGTTCCCATGAACTGTTGAGCCCAGTTTTTAAGCCAACATGGATGAGAAGATCAGTTCTCAGAATAACGGGACGTTTGAACGTCTCCGTTTCGCGACAGCTGAGCAAACTGTTGATCAAGTCGGAGTCATAATCGAAGTCATGTACTAAGCACCAAGAGCCAAACGTTTTGTTTCCAGCCTCTTAAAGGTGAGGAATTGTTGCTTTTCTCTATTCTTATATCATTATTAACAGAGTAACTTTGGGTTTTGGACTGTCGGACAACACAAGACGTTTCAAGACGTCACTTTTGACCTTTTGGGTACTTTCTGTAACTTTATAATCTTAACGATTAATCAAGAAATTGAAATTGTATCAACTGATAGAAGTCAGGGCCCAGCTGAGAAGCTCAGGGATGAAGCAGCAATCCATAAAAACAAACAGGCCATCCCTCCGCCTCGCTGCGTCCCAGCTGCCCCATTAATATTCTCCACCAGCACCGATCCCAATCTCCCTCATTACTGCATTTATTTGCAGAGCTCAGGAGCTGCCGGCCTTCGCCGGCCCTCCATCAGGCCTCCGTGTCGTTTATTTAGTCTGCCGCCATTCTTCCAGAGCAGGAAGTGGAGATGCATTAAGGCTTGATTATTGACGTCTGGCCCCTCGCGCTGCAGTCCGTCCAGGGGGGAGGAGGTGTGGGGGGGGGGGTTGTATTGCTGATGGATTATTAATGCCTGTAACCCCCACTGCCTCCTCCCTAGCAAGGTCTAGTGTTGTTTTCCAGTGTTTTAACGGTTCTTTGTGGAGCCGAAAAGATAGTAAATCACAGAGTTTCCTTCCAGAACAAGATGTCCAACATTTTGATATTGTAAAACCTTCCCAGCCTTTTGAAAAGGTGGTATTGTCTGGAGACATTTCTGGACCATTAGGGTGTGTGTCTGAGTAACACTTTGTCCTGTACTTGGACTGCAGGGCTGCAGCGGACACTTTCACTGTCCATTAATCTGCCGCTTCTTTTCTTCAGCTAATCGATTCATTTGTTTACTTTACACAATGTCAAGCAGTGGGGGAAAAGCCAGTCGCCGTCACTAAGTTGTCACCTTTTTGAATGTTTCATTTTGTCCAACCAGCTTTCAAAAAGCCAAATATATTAAATTTAGAATTATATACAAGAGAGAAAAGCAGCAAATCCCCACATGTCAGAAGCTGAATTATTTGGCGTTTTTTGCTTTGACCGATTTAATTTTCTGCCTATGAACTAACTGATTCATCGACCGATCGTTCCAGCTGCATGCAAACGTTCATTCTTGAGCCTGACAATAGTAGTTTGACGCGGTTGAAAGGAAAAATCTAGAAAGTGTGGACCTTGATTTAAGTTTATCTGTACCAAACCAGTAGACTGTTGTTACTGGCTCCGGTATTGAACAGTATCTAACGACAGCCCCTTGTGGGACGTGAGCCTCTCACCCCGTCAGCGTCGGTGCATTAAAGTGGCTAAAACAGACCCATGGGCTGCAGTCAGAAAGAAGACCCATGGTAGTAGTAATAAAAGGGATCGCGGGATAACTTAAACTCGTCTTACAGGCGGCTGCAGTAGCCGCCAGGCGTGGCGGCGGAATATCCTTTCACAGAATCCTTTTTACAGCCGGCTACCAAATGAAAAGTTAGAATACCCAGAAGCATAAAAGCTTTGTAAAGAGCTCTCTTTCTTCTACAAGTCTTAACCCACTGCTTGGGTTTCCATCCCACCACATTTCCCCGCATCCCCGGGTGTGGGGGGGGGGGGGGGGGGGGCCCGCGTGGGGGGGGGGGGTGTATTGCTGGTGGGTTTTTTATGCCTGTTAACCCCCCCGCCCCCCCCCCAGCCAGGGCTTGTGTTGTTTTTCCGTGTTTTTACGGGTCTTTTTGGGTGTCTTTTTTTCCTAACATTTTACTGGGATTTGGAAAGAAAATGAACTGGTTGATTTCAGTGTTGCACGACCTTTGAACTTCATGAACCTCGACCCGCACCGCGAGTTGATTTGACTTGACATTCA
>CM022471.1:910537-948879 GCA_011952105.1 Coreoperca whiteheadi
CTTGGGTTTCCATCCCACCACATTTCCCCGCATCCCCGGGTGTGGGGGGGGGGGGGGGGGGGGGGCCGGCTATGGCGGGGGGGTTCCCTATAAGGGCGGTTTATTCTGTACAGGTGGGACCGCTAACAATGCCTCCTTTCATGCCCGTCACGCTAAAGCCCCCCTCCCCCTCTAAGAGACTCTGATGTTGCGTGCAGCTACGCTACATTACCTGGGGAGATGACCAGAGACTAGCGTGCACACAGAGCAGCTGTGGGTTCGAATCCCACAGAAACCAGGGTTAGGGGGTTGGGCGACGTCTACCGACCTGGCATATGACCATGGCTCACTGTGGTGGGCAATGGCATCGTCTAAAAGCCAGTGCACGTGAGACCATGTGATCGCGACCCCACTTCATTCCCTGTCAGCGCTCCACTGTGTGTTCTGCAGTGGTGGAAGAAGTAAAAGTACCACAGTGTTGCGATCGGAGAAGTGTAGTTAAAGTGGCGGCCGTGAAACGTCTCCAGAGACTGGGATCTGTTCCCTGTCAGGGCGCTTTGACAGGCATCGGAACCACAACACCAGTAATGACGCCCGATTATTTGAAGCCCTGCACGTCCCAAACCGGCCACGAACGCCGTGAGTTCAGCGGTGGATATCTGAGGGACGCGAGTCGGCGGCGACCAGACACCGGTGTCGGTTTCCTGCTGCTGCGGGAAGGAGTTTGTTTGTTTGACTTGAGAAGCAGAGCGAAGGATCAGAGACACGTTTGAACACAACCCTGCGGACGGGGAGGGGGAGGGAAGGTTACCTGACACCCAGAGGGTTTCAGGGTTTGGAGAACTTCCTGCATTTTGTCTCTTGAATGAGCATTTACTTGTTGACTGGACTCTCTGGTGTCTCCAGTGAGACCTTTCGTGTTTCCAGTGCTTCAGCTGCCAGTCGTGATGTCGCCGAGCCTCCAGCTGTGTGTGTGTGTGTGTTCATCTTACCTTGTGTTTTCAAAGGGAAGTGGATGTGTTGGGTGATTTAGGACGGGTGTGTGTGGGGCGGGGGGGGGGGCTTCCTGTCTTGGGGGCTCACAGCGTCCCTTCCTGAACCTGCCCCGTCTTGCCTTCCCTCCCCGCCCGCCTGAGTCTGAATGTGTCTGTGCGTTATCTCACCGTGCTGCTGCTGCTGCTGCTGTCGCTCTCTAAATGGAGCGAAGAGCCTCAAACAAGCTTCAGGTTTTGTTGTGGCAGCGAGGTGAAGATATTTCCACTTTCTGTTATCAGCACGCTGACGTTCCTGGGGCTCACACACACACCCTAACCCTCTGCCTCTCATTCGCTCCTTATCTGTGCTCGTGGGTTTGAAAATGTCCGCTATGACTCAAACTACCGTTCCCTTTTGCTAAACCCGAACAGGGCAGACGGCAACTCGTGCTTCAATAAAACTGTTACCGCCGTGTGGGCATCATGCGCGCTAATTGCTAGTTTCCGCAAAACATGATTAATAGAGAGAAACGGAACTGGAAAAGGACAGCAAGTCCAGAGGAACTGTGTTAACGTTCTGCCTCCCCGTATCGTTACCGCCATACCGGCGGCGTGACGATGTAATCACAGGATCGCACGGAGCCGAGCCCAGCCCAGCCCAGCCCAGCAAACCCAAATTACTGCCCTCTGTTGTTGGACGTTTTAAAGCCAGAGTGTGTTCTCCGAGTCTGGTCTCAGACTAATCACTGTCATTTAAATCTTTAAATCGGTAATTCGGGGTGACTGGAAACGCAGGACAGCGTGACCCGGTTCTGCTCGCTGCTGTCAGCAGCAGGCGACGCTTTATAACTGGACTGCAGAACGCACACGTGTCACCCCTCTGACTGTGTGGAAATGTGAAAGGCTCTCGCAGATAATAAACACGAGCCTCGAGCGGCAGCCGCCAAGAATACACGAACTGCTTTCGCCACATTTTTAAATTGTTAAAGTTACCCTAGCGACAGACATGATGTAGGTTCTGGCACGATCACCACCTCCAAGACCGCTGCGAACACGATCTGTGTCTGAGCGGAAAGTGACTTTGCGTTGTGAGTCTGTAAGTTGCCGATTTGTGTTTTGAAAACCAGAGAGCTTAGCGACGGCCATAATTCTAGTTTCAGAGAAAGATTGGGTGGAGGGACTCGGACTGCAGGAGCGGCAGCGTGAACAGAGGCAGGAACCGGTTCAACATCAGCTGACCGTAAGCTTGAATCTGTCTCTTCCTCCTTCAGGTTTCTGGACCCAAAGATCCAGTGAGGCCGAAGAGGACCTGATACTGTGACGCCACCCATCGCTCCACCCCTCCAGCTGACCACCCTTCCCTCTCCGGGGGCTCGTCCGGGCCTGCTGGACCTCCTCCCAGCTCCCCCGACTGCTGCGGTGGATTAAAGACTTTTACCAGGACTCGATCAGCTGACCAGAAGCTCCTGATCACAGAGCGCGGCCCCGCTCGGGTCCAGTCTCGGCCCAGTCCTGCTGCGGGATGGCAGGTCTACCGTTCTGTTTGGCTGTGATGGCCGCCGCTCACCTGCTGACCCTCGGAGCTGAAGGTAAGACGTTTACAGTCCGCTTCACTCCACAGCTCGCACACGCTTCTCGCTTCCAAACGTGTGTTTAAAGATGCTTTTCCACCACCAACTCGACGCGCCTCGGCTCGCTTTCTGCTCCGTTTTCCATGGCAGAAAGTACCTCCACAATAGTACCTGGTCGTCATAGCGGCGCCGCAGGAAACTGCCGCTACCCACACACACGGGACAATGGTGGCAGCTTCTGCTGTTAAAACGTTCCGGGTAAAAATAGTTCCTGCTCATCACTGCGGCTGACGTTAACACGCCAGACATACTGAAACAGTGTGTCAACCCGAGGGTCGGGCGCCCACGTTGGGTCGCCTGAGACGCAAACGGGCCACGAGAAGCTGCCTGAGAATAGAAACATTAAGATTCTTTTTTTCCTAACATTTTACTGGGATTTGGAAAGAAAATGAACTGGTTGATTTCAGTGTTGCACGACCTTTGAACTTCATGAACCTCGACCCGCACCGCGAGTTGATTTGACTTGACATTCAGCGCAGTTGTACACGTAGCAGAGGAAGCAAGTGGAGCGTTTGATGATGATTTGATTGAGCGATTGATGAGTGGCCCGTTTTAAAGGAGACGTGATGTCTGTGGATCCGCCGTGCGATCGAACGCTGCAGGCAGCTTTGGTTCGGAGCAGGAGGGAAGCGTCTTTTAAAACGCACCAGTTCAAAGTAGCTCCAGGGTAGACGCAGCAGAAAGGTAGGGATGTGTGTCAGCTGCTGCTTGCACACGTACCTGAACCATCTTATCTCTGGATTGAGAGCGTGCACGGCCAGGGCGCTTTTAAAAATACATTATTAGTATTATTATTGGAAGAGCAGGCGTTTAATTAAACCCAAGAAGTCTTTTAGCGTTAGCCGGCCCTAAATGTGTTCAGGGAAACTCGTCTAAGGCTCGTGTTTTGCCGCGAGTATTCGGGGGCAGCGCGGCTCTTAGAGAGAGACCTACCTCTGCAGCTTCAGCGCAGCGTTCAAGCGCAGCCGTCTCGTCACGGCGTCGTTTATCCAAACGATAAAATCTGAAAGGGCCGCTGCTGCTCCGGAGGGCCGCCAGCGTCTCTCTCGATTTGTCCTCCTGGATGGTTGTTTGTTCAGTTCTTATTTTTATGAACTGCCTCTTTAAACACGGAGCGTTTCAGCTGCCGAGTTACTCATTAACCCTCCGCAGCACTTTCAGCCCGACGACAACATTAAAAGCCGCCGCAATCAGAAGTGGTTGGTCGATTTAATAAAAGCAAACTCTTTTGATAGTCCGTTAAATCATTTCGCTGGTTGCAGCTTCTTCCGTGTGAAGATTTGCTGCTTTCCTCAGTTTTATATCGTTGTAACCTGAATGCGTTTGGGTTTTGGGGCAGTTTTCTGACATTTTATAGATCCAACGATAATTCCGTGCCGGATTAATGCAAATAATCATTAGTTGCGGCCCTGCCTGCAGTCCAACAACGCTGACTATGTGTGACCTACAAGAGAAGCAAATGGCGGCGTATTGCTTCTTCCAGCCCGCAGGGGAGTTTCTCCTTATCGGACTCAAGCGGCTGGACCTTTGTGTGTTTTACAGATTATAAAGCTCAGTTTTTGGGTGTAAAGAATGTCGCTTTGTTGTGGACAAAGAGCCCAAACGGCGCTGTCCATGAGAAGAGAGGTCACCTTCTGACCTGCCAAACACACACAGAGCCGGCTGATAAGAGCTGGGTGGTGCTCTGACTCAGACTCTCTGATAGCTGTAATCTGGGGAGGAAAAGACTCTTTCTGCCGTCCCAACGGACCCTTTTTCCATCTGTTGACTTCGGCCTCAGTTCCTCTGCGTGAAATCTGACGTTTGGAGACGCGAGTCTGTCAGTGAAACCTTGTTGACTTTAGAAGCGTTAATGCATCCGCCGCCAAAACGGCCCGACTCTGAAAGGGTTGCATGGGTTTGTTCGCAGCGGGGAGTGTCGCTCTGCCCCGATGGCCTGAATCAGCCCTGAAAATGTCGGCAGAAGATGAACTCGGGCCACTGCAGCAGCATCGTCACGGCCCGATACGGTTTGAAGAGCAGAAGAACACAGGGCCGGACGAAGGAGCGCGCCACAAGGAAGACAGCGCGGGGAAACGTTTCCTGCTCAGGCTGCAGGTGTAAAATATGTCGACGCATTCAGCTGTGCACAGCGATACGGGACGCCACGCGGCAGTGGAACATAAACGTACGTGTGCCAACGTTGAATCTTTTGCTTGCGGTCGTTTGTTGCCTGACGTTTCTGTTTAAAGCTCCGCGGCCGCCGAGCAGCGGACAGTAAAGCCGCCCCACCCCGGCCCGTTCCCGAGCTTCGACATTAAATAGGAGGTTTCCGCTATCGGCGGCTGTATCAGAGACTCCACTCCTCCATGCAGGAAGCTGTTGAACTGATTGTTGCCGCTCTCACTTCCTCGCTGCACATGGACCGTTTCCTGTATGGCACTGTACGAGCTGTCAGCGGCACTAAATGCTCCAAACAGCCATTGTTCTCCGGAAACATCCCTCAGTCCCTCTGGAGACACGTTCGCCCTTTGAAACCGCGTTCATTTCCCCCCTCGGGGTTTATTTTTTCCCTGCCGCAGTGAAGTCGCTGAACGCCGATTTCTTTTTTTTTTTTTATTCATCGATTAGTCTTAAAAATGTCAGAAAATAGTGGAAAACGTTCACAGGATGACTTGTTGAGTCCGTCCAACAGTCCAAAACCCAGAGATTGTTCACTTCACTGGGTTATACAAAGAGAAAAGCAGCAAGTCCTCCCGTCTTTTTCCTTTCAGAAGCCGGGCGCACTAACGCTTTTATCAGTAAACAGACGCACAGATTGTTTCGGCACAACCTTACTTTACAATTTCACATCATCCGCCGTAGTTAATTATCTTGATTTTAGCGGTTTCCCGGAGCAACAGGACCGTTTCCAACAGAGGATGGAGTTACGGTAGGCCTGCCAGATTCTGGGAAAAATATGAATCGCGACTTTTTTAGCTTCGAATCGACATCACGATTCTCTGCGACGATTCCTTTCCCATGAAGCGTGATGTTTATTCCACACGTGAACCAGGACGAAACTAACCGGCAGCACCGAAAACATTTGTTTGGCACAAAGAAAACTGCCCGTCGCCACACGCCTGCCCGTTTTCATCAATATCCATTTAGTGTATTTCCGAACTACGGCGCTCGCTCGAGGAGTGGAACACGTGACTAAAAGGCGCTTTGTCATTGGCTGAGGGTGAAGCCCTGAACTTTGCGAGAGCTGCCCTTTCAAAATAAAGGCCACATTTTTTATTAGTTTTTTGTTTTTTTTTTAAATCGTAGTCATTTAAAATTCAAATCGAGATCGCGATTTTATATCGATGTATCGTGCAGGCCTAGTTAATGGAGGTGAAGAACTCTGCTGTCAGTCCGAACCCTCACCTAGAAATAGAAAGTGCGTCCTCTGAAGAAGGTTTAAGCCCTAAAAACATTTAGATTTCTAGGAGAAGTTAAGAGGAAGTGTAGATGTGTATTGTTTTATCGTTTAACGAGAGCTGCCCAAAGAGCACAGAAGCATCTACGCCTGTCGTCACGGTGTGTCTCGTTCATGATGTCCATGTCCCTGCTTAACAGTAAAAGGAAACCAAACTTTTGACTTGTCGTTTTGACTGAATTCCGTACCGACGGCAGCGGGAGCCACGGTAGAGGATGTGCCGCGTTAACTCAAAGTCGAGCATAAAAGCACTTCGAGGGGAACAAATATGAAAAAGAATGTCGGGACGCACGAGGCCTTCAAAATAAGAGCCCAACGTGTGATAACCGTCCATACCTGAGTTTTGGTGCAGACGCCACAACCAAAAGTACTGTTTTCAGAACCTTACCTGGAGAGCTCGTAACACTTTAACCTTATCTATTAATCAACTAAACGCATGGGCAGAAGTCCCCGTCCTCACGGGTCCGCTGGTCTCAGCTCGACTCCACTGACCCCCAGTGTTTACCCGTCGTGCGTTTGTTTAACCAGTGCGCGGTGTAGCAGGCGGGTGGGGTTTGTCGCCTCAGGGCAGGCTGCATCGTCTCCGACACGGAGAAGTAGCTAAGGACGACTTTCAGATGCCGTGCGACCGGCCTCTCTTTCACGCGCGCTTCACCTCCTCTGCTGTAGGTTTAAAAGCGGCGGCGGCGGCGGGCACGTGGCGGGAGCTGGAACAGGCGCTCCCCGCTTCAACCAGCAGCTCGGCCACATTCCTTTCTACCACGTCACCGAGTTCTTCGAAAGGTGTCCGTGCGTTTATCTGAACGTGAAAACGTGCTGCGCTGTAAAACGCTCCACGTCCCAGCTGTGTCACATTTTAGCTTAAACACTCTGGTAATCAGTCAGCTGTCAAAAAACTGTTTGTTGGCGACCGTTTTCATAATTGTTGAAGTCATTTTTCATGGAAAAAGATTTCTCGGTTTCAGCGTCTCAGATCTGACTGTTTACCGCTTTTCCTCTTCTGAAAGGACAGAGAAGATCGGTCGGTCGGACAGAACAAGACGTTCTCAAGGTTTCGCTTCAAGCGCCGAGTTCTCATGGTTTCTCTTGGGTTAAGCAAGAAAAATAATCAGCAAGCTGAAAGCGTAATGAAAATAATCATTTAGTTACGCAAACCAGCTGTAACCTTGAGCTCCACCTGCAGCAGCTGCATCCTGCTTTTACATGAACGCTGAGGAGCAACAACCTGAGGACAGAAGATAGAACAGGACAACAGGCACAGGGACACTGCTGCTGCAGCACTGTAAGGGCTTTCACTGCTGCGACACTGTAAGGGCTTTCACTGCTGCGACACTGTAAGGGCTTTCACTGCTGCGACACTGTAAGGGCTTTCACTGCTCCGACACTGTAAGGGCTTTCACTGCTGCGACACTGTAAGGGCTTTCACTGCTCCGACACTGTAAGGGCTTTCACTGCTGCGACACTGTAAGGGCTTTCACTGCTCTGACACTGTAAGGGCTTTCACTGCTCTGACACTGTAAGGGCTTTCACTGCTCCGACACTGTAGGGGCTTAAGGGCTTTCACTGCTGCGACACTGTAAGGGCTTTCACTGCTGCGACTCAGACTTTCATTGAAGGGACGTTTCGAAACACTGCAGGACTTTGACTTGGAACAGCGTTGTACTCGCCTGAGTCGGATCACGTCGTCTTTATTACTTTATTTGCAGCCCGTGAGTCACTGTTGACTAACTCGCGGTGGTGAAGTTTCTCTGCGTGAGAGCCGAGCGGCGAGCTTTGTGTCTGCGGCCCGCACCGACCGGCAGCTAAAACAAGCGCTCCCCTGTCTGCTTTAACCAGCAGCTCGCCCGCATTCCTTCCTTCATACCTTCATTTGCGTCTGCGTAATTTCTTCCCCCGTGTTGAAGTTGTCACATTTAATAGCCCTGTTTGTTGTCTCCTTGTCCGCTGTAACTTTTCCTTTTAGGGTATTTTGATTTTTTGGGATAGCAAATAATTCTTCTCATGCTGGATTCATCTGCGGATTGTTGTTCCGCTTCGTCTCTGAAATGTCCCACAGCTGTAAAACGAAGGGGGTGCCCTCGGTTTGTTGTTTTGACCCTAAAGACATTCAGCGCAAAGACATGCGACCAAAGAAAAGCTTCTCGTTTGATTCCTTTTGGGTTTCAGCTGTTTCGCTTTCCGCTGCGAGTTTCTGTCGTCTGTATTACTCTGCATACTTGCAGCCAGTGAGTCATTGCTGACTAGCTCGCGGTCGTAAAGTTTCTCTGCGTGAGAGGCTGCGGACCACAGCGTCCTCGGACGCGGCGTCCACGTTCACCGGTCCTCCGGCCCGTCGGGCGTTCGGAGGAGAGCAGCCGGCGGCCTTCTGGCTGCAGATCAGAGTGCCTCATCAGGCTGCTGCTGGATGTAAATAAACAGCGGGTCTGAAGCGGCGCTGCGACTTTAAGAGCACGCGGAGGCAGAGTCTTGATTACCCAGCGTGCTCTCTGCCAGACCTCAGTCTCCGCTCTGACTGGCGGCACAATTAAGCACACATGTGGACGGAGACGCACACACAGAAACAGAGCAGCCATTTCCAGCCTCAGCACACGCGCCAATCCCTTCGCCTCCCCGTGCGCCCCGCTACAGCCACTCACAACTCCTCAGCCAATCACAGCTGGCCTGGCCTGAGAGGGAGGCGGGACGGCGAGAAACTGTGTGTGTGGGTTTTTTTTTTTTTTTTTTTTAGTTTTTTTTATAGGCCTAGACAGCGATGACATCATTGCTCAGTTTTCCTTTTTTATATTTCAGTTTCATGTTTTTGATTTGAGCGGCTTGAAGCTGCACGGATTCTAACGGTACTCGCTCTGTCGGCCCGAGGGGGCGCTCACGTTGGCGTCAGGGAGGTCAGAGGTCGGTGTGTCGCCGAGGACAAATCTCCCCCCAGCCCCCCCCTTAATCTAAGAGAGGCACTGCTGTAGGTTTTATGATGGGGTGAATCCACACTGAAAGTGAGTCATCACAGAGCGTTAGAGACGACCTTCTGACCTTTACTGGCCTCACGTGGCGGCTGCTACACACCGCAACACCAAGCTGGAAACTGTTTGGTTAAATCTCACTTTCAGCTTTATTTTTTTGTGGAGTTTTAGTCTGGACGGAGGGCCGGCATGGCGTGGGCGTACTCGGTGTGTCGGGGGGGGTTTCAGCGTGCCGAGGCGGGTGTCGTCGGCGAGGCCGCTCCTGTGCGGTTCCTGCGGGGTCACAGCAGACGCCCGTTACATTCTCCGGTAGACTCACCACAGGAACCGCAGGACGGGGTTTTACCCTGAGGGGAGGACTCGCGTGGTGGCTGTAGGGAAAGAGGGAGACTGTAACCACGGCGACCAGGCAGCTCAAAGTGTTAGGCGTGCAGGTAGTTCGTGTCCTGACCTGCACGCCTCAGAGGGTGTGTTTTATTATTCTTGTGAAGCAAAGAGAGGAGAGAAGGTAGAGATAGGAGTGTTTTTAAAAAGGCCGACAGAGCGCGAGGGAAACCACCATCCGATGCCCCGCGCTGCCGAAGGCGTGGCGGGACGAGAGAGGGCCCGGAGAGGCGAGATGGACAGAAGAAGGCAGTGAAGAGAGGGGCGCACAGAGCTGCGGGAGGCTGCGTCTATAACCGTCTCTCTACTCCGGTCATAAACATACTCTGCATTTCCTCTTTCTGGTGGAGCTGAAGTCGACCGGCTATTATGATAATCAGCTGATCGCAGGATGCCGGTACCAGCTCCTTCAGTCTGTGTGACATCACGTGGACTGAAGATACGTCTGTGCGTCGGGCTGCTGGCAGGACAGAACAACATCTGTCAGGGACGTCCCCTCTGTCTCTGTTGGGACGATTTTATAATGATGTTTCTTTATTATTGTCCTCAAGTTGAACGTCCAAGATTCCCACTGATGCAGCAAATCAATATGTACAAACAGGAGAAGGAAGAAAAGACGACGGGACCACGAAGAAGAGCGAGAGAGAGAAACGGAAATGAATGAGTGAAGTAAACGTGGGCTCCGCTCGATGAGGCCCATTAATACATGATTCTAATGTTAAAACCGTGATCGTGCTTTGACCTCTGACCCCTGATCTGCTCACTTTCGGCTGCTGTCTGGTCACTTTAAAGTTTAAAAACGTGTGAAGATTGTGACGGGCCGCCCTCACAGCTGAGTCCCTGTCGCTATAAATAGCTGAAGGCCTTACATGGGGCTCCTCCTCTCTGATGGAGGAGGAAGGTTTCACCTCCAGCAGGAGTGCCTCTGTTCCCCCAGAGTCCCGGACTTGGGGTGGATTAAGATCACTGATTAGTAAATTGACAGTAAGTCTCATTTAATAAAAGCACAAACGCTCTGAGAGACGCGGCGCGCGGGAATTCTCCGACGCGGTTTGTGACACGAGCCTAATAATCGGATTCTGCTTTTTGATCCGGTTTGTTGTTTCTCTGTCCAGCTGCGGGTCAGAACCCGGACCACGTCCTGCAGGGGACGGGGGTGAAACCCGAGGCTCGGCGGCTCGGCGAGGACTCGACCGTCGTGCCAGAGGACGCCGCCCGTTTCCTCAGCTGCTACTGCTCCGGACACTGTCCCGAGGACGCCACGAACAACACCTGCCAGTGAGTAGAGACAGTCCGATCAGCTGATCGGCTCCAGACAGCCCAGGTCGCTGTTACTGATAGTTTAGTGATCAGTAGTCCTCGTGGGGACCAGAGCCCGGTCCTAATGAGGCAAAACGTCATTCGAGGTCCTGGTCGAGGCGAGGCGAGGGTTATGGTGCGGCCGTCCACACTGAATGGAGGTCAATGCAGTGTCCCAATAAGGATAGCTTTCCAAACGTGTGTGTCTCCTCAGGACCAACGGTCAGTGTTTTGCCATCATCGAGGAGGATGAGCACGGGGAGGCCATCCTCACCTCCGGCTGCATGAAGTACGAAGGTTCACACTTCCAGTGCAAGGTACACACGCACACACATACACACACACACATACACACACACTCTGTTTACACGTTGTTTCAGTCTCTCCTGTTGACCCGATGCCATTGCGGAGCTCTTTGCTTGACCTAGATAGAACTTTTTTTTTGGTTTTTTGGACATATTCTGGAAGTACAAGTGAGTTAGTTTTGGCGCTGAGAATCTTTCTGCAAACATCTGAGGCAACGTTAAAGCTTGAACAGGTAAATATAGTCACCCGTCATAAACCGAAGGCGCCGTTCCTTCCACCTTTCCTGTCAGAACCAGATCTGCGCTCTAAGTCAAGTCATTTTGTCCCGCCTGCCGTCGTCTCGTTCTCAACGTCAATCTCGGGGCTTTTATGTTTAGGAGGAATCCATCAAGCGTTAACTAAAGGACTAAACGCACTCGTATCTCGGAGGAGGACTTGAGTGTTGAATGAAGCTTCCTTCGCAGACGTTCGGCAAGAAGGAAGCTTCTGAAGGGAGAGGGCGACGTGGCCGCAGGAAACACAACCTCTAACGACGCCGAGATTAAGAACGTTAACAGACGGAACAATAAGAAGTGCAGGAAATAACACCGCTCGTGTACGTACAGGCGAGGGGTTATCTGAGGAGTTTCGCTGCAGAAACTGGTTGCGACGAACCTTTTTCAAAGCAAATACGGTTAGATTTGACATGTTACCCTATTTGAATATGGTTGGAATTATCTGTGTTCGCAGCACGAAGGGACCACAAACTTCCCTGTGTTGTAAAGTTAGGACAGTCGATGCTTTTTAGGAACAGATACCTGATGGGAAGACTGTCAGGTGTGGGGGTGGGGCGGGCAGGAGCCTCAGCTGTTTGGTCAGGTCCGCTCTGATGGATCGGTTGTACGATTGGTTTGATTGACAGGACTCTCCCAATGCTAAGACCAGGAGGACGATCGAGTGCTGCAGCACCGACTTCTGCAACAGAGACCTGCAGCCCACCCTCCCCCCGCAGGCTCCCCCCGGTAACGTTCACACTCATGACTCAGGTGTTTTACCAGGTGAATGTAGCCCCCCCCCCCCGAGCTAACCACAGAGGTTTTTGTTTGTTCCCCCCCCGGATGTCTCCAGAAGGAAGCCCCCACTGGCTGGCCTTCCTCATCTCCATGACGGTGTGCTGCTGCACGCTGATCTGCGTCACCGTGGTCTGTTACTACAGGTAGGCCGTCACCTGGACATGACCCTCATTTCTCAGTCTGCTCCGAAATGTGCAGAACCTGCCTCACAATCATCAGCTTTTTTTTAAAGTTTTCTTCAGAATCCGAGTGATGCAAACAGGGACTGCTAACCCGTTTCATGGAGCCGCAGCCCAAGTGTAAACTAATACAGGCTAAAAACAATAAGGACAGGCTGCCGGGCTGGCGGCAGCCTTTAAAAGTTAGTAAATAAGACACTACGCAGTCCCTACGCAGCTCCGTCAGCTTAATGATGAACATGTGACGGAGAAGAAGGTTTAAAAGCTTTATGACCGTAGCAAAACCAAATCCTTTACTTTCGTGCCCCACGAGACTCCAGGTGTGCAGCTGTTCGACACAGATCCCAAAACATCCAACTGCGTCGTCTGGTTAACAGCAGTGTTTAAATGTCACTGATGCAGCACGTTACTGTTTTTTAAATGCGTATTTTGCTGTTTGCTGTCCCTATTTTTCATTTGTTAAAAAGTGGCGATGGCCAATTGGTTGCCAATTTCTCAAAATCGTTGCCCCAGGCAACCTTTACCGTGGAGCCCTGAGCGGTGAACTGCACCTGCCATGGAAACGTCCTCGGCAGGAGAAAAGGTGTTCAGTCCTGCAGCCTTACCTGTAGTCTCTCAGGTAGACGTGACTGCAGGTTGTAAACCGCCTGTTGTTCTATAATCCCGTGTGTGTGTGTGTGTGTGTGTGACAGGTATAAGTGGCAGAGTGAGCGTCAGCGGTATCACAAGGATCTGGAGCAGGAAGTCTTCATCCCTGCTGGCGAGTCTCTCAAAGACCTCATCCACCAATCACAGAGCTCCGGCAGCGGATCGGGGCTCCCACTGCTGGTAGGGACACGACACACACAACCTGGTACATCTATACTTGTGAGGACTCTCATTGACGTAATGCTTTCCCCAGCCCCTAAACCTAACCTTGACCCTAAAACCAAGTCTGAACCCTCAAACAGCCCCTTGGCCTAAAACGCTAATTGGTCCTCATAAAGATGGCTGTACAAGTGTGCGCACGCACACATAAAAGCATACATGACAGACTGAATGCATCTGCGAATTTACCAGGTCTCGTGTTTGTAGGAGCACCGTGAGTCCCGCACAGCGTACGGAGAACGAGCCGAACAACATGTACAGCTGTTTCTGGGCCAGTGTTACAGAAACACTGTTGTTATAACTTATAATAATAATAATAATGCCATAAAGTGCTTGATAATGTACTAATTAACTTCCAGGTGGTGTATTCCCTCGGTGCAACAAAACACATTTTAGACACATTTGAATGCAGTTGTCCGCCACAAAGAAGGCTTCTCCAGATGTTGTCCAGCTGTCCACGGGCTTTAGCGACCGAGCACGGATGGTGAAGTTTGCCAGGCGGACACTCGTCTCCCGAAACGCACTCGTGCTTTGTATTTGTCTCCACACTAGTGGTGATAGAACAGCTGATACCTCAGTGGCGCTTTCTTTTTTGGGTAAAACATGTTTTGTCCACAAAATCGAAATGCTTTCAGTTCAAACGTTGTTTAGCAGGAGGAGAGACTGTCTGTCCAAACACAAACGTCTAAAACTGACCTAAAGCCGATTCCATCTCAGCAAATTCTATTCAGGTGTACTGTTCAGCTCAAAGGTTCAAGATTCAAGGAGTCTTTTGAAAGCAGCCACGGTGAACCAGCTCATAATCCCCATTTTTGGTTTACTTTGCTTCCTGTCATCATTGACTCACCTGC
Organism: Coreoperca whiteheadi; assembly: GCA_011952105.1. Taxonomy (NCBI): domain Eukaryota; kingdom Metazoa; phylum Chordata; class Actinopteri; order Centrarchiformes; family Sinipercidae; genus Coreoperca; species Coreoperca whiteheadi. The sequence continues at coordinate 924,456 of CM022471.1, forward strand.
CACCTGTTGTCTCTCTCCGGGAGTCGACGGGCCTATAACGGGGCACCTATAGTAGGTGTCCAAAACCCAAAGACATTCAGTGCACGACTATTTAATAAAAACAGAAACAGATTTCTGGACCATTTCAATAAAGTGATCTGGATAAACATCGACTGTCCCAGCTTGTTCCTGTAAGGTTTTTTTTCTTCTTCTGGTCTTTTGGGTACGGACATTTGTGCCGAGCACCAGAGTACGTTTGCTGTAAAAGTACATTTCAGACTGGAACCTGAATTTAAACCACGGTGTGCCGCTAGAGACGGTGCGGACATACTTGCGTTAGCTTGAGGTGACTCGGCAGATAAGCGTAACAGTAAAACCCCCTCCTGTCTCGCCCTGCGCAGGTGCAGCGGACCATCGCCAAGCAGATCCAGATGGTGCGTCAGATCGGTAAGGGGCGGTACGGCGAGGTGTGGCTGGGCCGCTGGAGGGGAGAGAAGGTGGCCGTCAAAGTCTTCTTCACCCGCGAGGAAGCCAGCTGGTTCAGGGAGACGGAGATCTACCAGACCGTCCTGATGAGACACGAGAACATCCTGGGTACGGAGCGCGCGCCGCCACTCGCCACACACGTGTACATCGAGTCCAAGTGCCAAAGCCTCGGCCTTGTGTTCCGTTTCACAGCGTCGCTGCTGCTCAGATGAGCTCGGCGTCACCGTGGTCTGTCTTTAAGTCCCGTTTAGTGGCCGTGTTGAGTAGAAGACGGGCCAAAGGCTCTCTGAAGACGTGAAACACTTTGATCCAGGGAGCATGACACAATCCCGTGGCAGCGGAGCGTAAACCTCGCTCAGCCTCCCTGCGGTGGGGGGCGTCACACTTGGGTCGCAGTTTTCAGACTGTGACGCACGATTCAGTTTACTTCCTCCGATGCAGCGAAGCAGGTTCGGACCGACGGACCCTCGCAGGCTCGCCATAAACGCACCCATTAAGGCTGCAAGCAACCCACAATGCAACGCTGTCTGTAGGAGCCGGCGTTACAGCAGTAACCCCCACCGTTTCAAATAGAACGTCCAGAAAAAAAAATATCCTCTTTTATCCAGGCCAAACATTTTATTATTATTACTGCGGCGATGATGTTCCTTTAACTGCGGGATTGCGTGAGCTTGAGGTTCTGTTACCTGGACGGAGCCAACAGCGCAGTGTGGTCTGAACGCTGAAACCGGTTCCTCCTGTTCATACGGGACCGTAAACGCTCCCGTCCTGACGGGCCGTCGGCGTAAACGATGCACAATCGTGCTAACAAAGACGCCTGTGCAGAAGGTTTTAAAGGCTCTGCTCCCTCGTGCCCGACGCCGCGGGGCTCGGCCCGAACGCCTCCACGTCGGGACCGATCAATGCCTCCAGCTGATCTTGAGTCTGCTTGATGATTTAAAGTCGTGACAGCGAGCGTCGCCTGGCAGACCGAAGAGACAGGACGGCGCTCTGACGCACTGAAGACACACGAACTCATGTAGAGAGGCCGAGGGGGGCGTGGGGGCGTGCGTCGGGTTGTCGGCGGCTCAGTGTGGAGGTGTGACGCACGCCTGATCGGGGCCCTTTAATCTCACACTTTGTCACATGTTTGAATCCCCTCCCCGCAGGCTTCATCGCGGCCGACATCAAAGGCACCGGCGCCTTCACGCAGCTCTTCCTCATCACCGACTACCACGAGAACGGCTCCCTGTACGACCACCTGCGGCTGACCACGCTGGACACGCAGACCCTGCTGCGCCTGGCGTACTCGGCCGCCTGCGGCCTCTGTCACCTGCACACCGAGATCTACGGCACGCAGGGCAAGCCGGCCATCGCCCACCGGGACCTGAAGAGCAAGAACATCCTGATCAAGAAGAACGGCACCTGCTGCATCGCCGACCTCGGCCTCGCCGTCAAGTTCAACAGGTGAGTGTCGCCAGCGGCGTTTCTGTTCGACGGCACGCGTGGGTTGTTAATGTGAAGTGTGTCTTGTTTGGTTTTGTTTGTACATTAAACCTTTGGGAGGAGATAGAAAACAACAAAAGTAGTAAATCGTGTCGTCGCTTATATAAAAACACAGAGCTGCGGCTCCGCGTGTGTTTAACGTCACCAGTTTGCTTCGCCACTGTGCAGCTGGGTAACAGGTTAGGGTTAAACTGGGTCACCGCCATCTTTTTAATGAGTTTTTGTAAAGCATTTTGTTAGACATCAGTGTCTCTGATCCACAACACTCTTCCAAAAAAGATATTCCGCAAATTCAAGACCGATTTCCCCCGAACAGTGTTTCTGTGGCCCGACGTTTGGTGCATTTTAATGCTGTTTGTTCTTGGTAGCGTTTGAACACTGCCACACTGAGCTGACTGACAGCGTTTGTGTTGCCGCAGCGACACCAACGAGGTGGACGTCCCCCTGAGCACTCGGGTGGGGACGAGGCGCTACATGGCCCCCGAGGTCCTGGACGAGAGCCTCAACAAGAACCACTTCCAGGCTTACATCATGGCCGACATGTACAGCTACGGCCTCGTCATCTGGGAGATGGCCCGACGCTGCGTCACCGGAGGTACGCACGCACGCACACTCAACGAACGCCTCTGCGAGCTGTGGCAGACTGCTTCCCGCTGTACAGGCGTACCTAACAAAGTGGCCACCGTATGTCCACACGCGTTTGTTTAAGAGGAACAGAAACACCGGTAGCATTTCCGGTTGGCGTGAGGCCGACCGTTACTGCGTCGAGTCAGTTCGCAGCTTCTAATCGCTTCCCGTCGATATTCGAGAGAAGTTTTCAGGTTCCAGCTTCTGAAATGTGACCGTCTGCTGTTTCTCTTGTCACATCTGACAGTGGATGGAATATCTGTAAGACCTCAGCGGGGCCTCTGAGAAGCTCTGAAGGCCGATTTTAAACTGTTTCACAGGCTAAACCATTAGTAAATGAGAATAATGTATTACTACAGATCAACGGTTTAATCTATAACATGTTAAAAACCTGTGCTGGAACGGCCCAGAATCCGCTTTATTTGTCACGCGGACACAACCAGTAATGTGACTCCGGGTTTGAGTTGCTCTCAGCGCTTCACACAGACCGGTTTACAGGAGCACCGCCGACCCAGGAGGGTGGCGGGTCAGTCGACCGTCAGAGCTGGTTCCTCTCCTGCCGTCCAACCGGATCGAGAACGTAATCAGCAGATGAAGCGTTTGGCGGCGCGGGGCCACGGCGCCCTCCGACCGGCAGAGATGGCACAGATGGGAACCTGACCACTGAGAACGAGCTAACTTATCTCAACGTGAACGTTCACACAACTAATAAATAACATCCGGTTCGGAAGCGAGCACAGGACGGCTGATCACCCCGATGGCTCCCAGTGCATTGTGGGAGCACGCCCATTTATTTTTATCACTGATTCCAGGGTCTGAATACTCTGCTGGGATTGGCCGGTGAGGATATCCTGCGGTCTAATACTCGGCTCTGATTGGCCGGTGAAAGCACCCAAAGGTTTGATATTTGTGAGTAACAGTCAGCTGCTTCCTGTCCAATCCAGTGAGCACAGAGCAGAAGTGCAGTGGCTCTGCAGGGAAAGCGACTGGCTCCGCCTGCTGGTGGAAACGCGTTACTGCACACAGCTCAGCTGGTGAGGCGTTACAACAGCACGATGACGTCCGTTCACGCAAGCTGATATTAAAACATTAGCTGGCTCTCGTTGAACTAGTTCATAAAATCAAACCGCACAACGCCGTATTTAACAACTTTTGACAACCCGTTTATTGAACCGGTTGGGAGTTTCAGACAAGACGTGACGACGAATTGGGAAACGTTTCTGACAGTTTTGCAGAGCGAGCAGGTCCGCTGGTTGATTGACGGTGGAAACGCGCCCCCGCCTCGTTCGGCCGTAACGCGCTTTGTAGGCGTTGCCTCCTCCGACCGGCTCGGTGAGAAAAACGCTGTTCTCTCTGCGCGCAGGTATCGTGGAGGACTACCAGCTGCCGTACCACGAGACGGTGCCCTGCGACCCCTCCTACGAAGACATGCTGGAGGTGGTGTGCGTTAAGGGCCTGCGGCCCACGGTGTCCAACCGCTGGAACAGCGACGAGGTGAGACTCCAGACCGCCGCTCGTTCCTCGTCTGCCGCCAGACGCGCCGCAGTTCGCCGGAGCGCTGGACTTCACGTTCCCAGGGTTTTTCTAACCGTGTGTGTGTGTGTTCCCGCAGTGCCTTCGGGCCATGCTGAAGCTGATGTCGGAGTGCTGGGCCCATAACCCCGCCTCCCGCCTCACCATCCTCCGAGTCAAGAAGACGCTCGCCAAGATGGTGGAGTCCCAGGACATCAAGATCTGACCCGCCCTACTGGTCCTCTTCCTCCTCGTCCTCCTCGCCGCCGCTGCCACCGCCACCTCCGCCGGATTCCCCTGAACCCAGAACACGCACTCAGTACGCCACCCTTCGTCAGGAGGAGGAAGAGGAGGAGGAAGTAAAGGACCCGTCTCAGGGCTGAGCTGTGCGTCTCCTCCTTCCTCCATCGCTGTTCTGTCTGCAGCCGCCGCCTCCTCCTCCTCCTCCTCCTCCTCCGAGTGGCTCGTAGCCAGCGGGACGGTTCGACGCTTTCTGTGAAAGCCAAACGAGACAACGAACGCCATTCTTGATGACGGCTTCCTGTGGAGGAGGAGGGGGAGGAGGGGGGCTCGCTGGAAATGAACGGAGAAACGTTTGAAACCTCTTTTTATTTTGTTTTTTAAAAAACACTTCTGCCCGTTTCAGAAAACGCTAAAAATGCCAATTTTCTTTGTTACTTTCTCTTCAGGCCTGAGCTCTCCTGCCATATTGAAATATATCTCCACTCTAACCGTAGAGTTTATTATTGAAGAAGAAGAAGAGGTACTATTATAACATGTGAATCTGTAACGTGTAAATAAGTGTGACCGTTGGGACGCCGCGCCTGAAGACTTACAAGAAACTCAAACCAGAACAGCGCCGACGTCTCCCGTCCTGTCCGTTTCCTGTCTGTCTGACGTCACTCACAAAGAGGCGGAGCTGCTCTGCTGGCAGAAATACATCCCATTGGTGGAGTTAAACCTCGGTGGGCGGAGCCAAAGGACCGCCCGTGACCGCCCTGAGCTCGCTGCGTCTTTGCGTCGGGAGGTACAAGCCACGCAGAACAGAAGCGGGGGGGGAGGGGGGGCGTCCCGCCGCCACGATCCGCTCGCTTAAAAAACAGAGAAGGTCATTCTTTCCCTCCTAAAGACATAAAGACGATCAATTACTTTAAGGTGCCGTATTCGCGCGCTGTGGCGTCAAACACGCTTTAACAAAGTCACTAAACGGTGGAACGTTCCAGCCGGCAAATACGACTTTATTTTCAGCCGTTTTGACGAAGACGTTTAGGTAGTTTGCCAAAGAAACTAAATCTTACTTTATGTTCTTTATTTTCTAAAAACGGTTAGTTGGCGTCAGAAAGAGAAAACACTGGATGAAAAGTTGAGTGTTTTATCGTTGACCAACGGCACATTTATCACTGAGGTCATGATGCTGAGATATAAATACGGGTTTAAACACAATTTGGATTTTAAAAGGCATCGTTTTAACTTTATTTAGTCAATATTGTTGTAGAAAATGTTGACTAAATCAGAACTGAGATGTTAAAAGTTTTGACTTCTGTTATTTAACGTTAACTTTCTCGTCCGCAGCAGAAAAGTTAAAAAAAAAAAAAAAAAAAAAAAAGAGAGACAAAGAACAAATGAATGAAAGGAGTTACGGATGAAAAAGGGAAGCTACAGGAAGCGACACACTATGCTATGCTAACGACAGAGCGCTCATCTTGGATTACCCGCCGTTCTTTGGCTCCTCCCACCGAGGTTTAACCTGTCCAATCAGATTATTTTTGACATTTGTTCGGACGTCTGTTTGAAATTAATTGTTTCATTTCGGGACAAAGAACTCCTCACTAGGACTGCGGTTAGCCTAGCTTAGCACAAAGACTAGAAGCGGGGGGGGGAAACTGTTAGCGCCACAAAGAGAGAGAAGCTTCTCGCATCTCCACGTACGTCGCGTTTTATCTGCTTTGTCCGACAGGTGTAGAGTTAAAAATGTAAAATTGTGGTTCTAGCGGCAGCAGAGCCAGGCTAGCAGTTTCCCCCCGCTTCCAGTCTTTGTGCTAAGCTAGGCTAACCACGCCCGGGACCCCGCTCTGTACTGGACGCATGGAAAAAAAGGAGGATTGGGTTTTCTGCCATTAGCAGCTATTAAAGAGCAGAAACGTGTTGCTTTTCTCTGTAATAAACATGCGAGACCCCCCCCCAGTATAAGAACCTCTAATGTGTAAACCTGCAATGTGTTTCTGTTCCCGTGTTGTTGTTCGCTGCGTCGAGTTTACCCAGGAAATGAAAACCTCTGTCTACAGTCTGTCCAATGTAACGATTTTTAAGTAAATAACCTTATTTTAGTACACAAATGCACAGCGTCCACTCTGCTTCTCATTTACAGATTCTCTCGCTTTGTGTGCGTTTCTGCCAGGAAAGAGGCACCATCTTTACTTTGACAGAAAGTCCAAAGGTTTAATATTTGCAGGTTTGTGTTGTAACCATTAAATTAAAATACTGATTCTCTTTAAAAACCTTTAATGATTCCATGTTGAGTTTTCACCTTTAAAAAGTAATTTTAATTCATTTGGACTTTAAAAGACACGTTTGGATTATTTTCCTGGCAGGAATGAGCTTCCATATCGGTCATTGATGTTGAAATGTGTAGCTTCAGTTCCGCAGGTTTCCCCCCCCCCCCCCCCACGCTGAGGACGTTTTCTATAAACGGCAGCTTCAAGGAGCCGTCAGGACTCTAAAATAAGTTCCTTCACTATCGTGTGTAAGGCAGTTTGATTCCTGCACAGAGAGAAGTGAGACTAATTGACCTCCACCCTAAATCCTTACTGTGTGACTTCATTAAGGCGGCAGCTGATGAATAGAACAAGTGCCTCCCTCTCCTCCTGTCAAGGGGTCCAAAACCCAAATATATTTCATCTATCTTTAAGAAACTGTTTAGATTTTCACTACGACCAAAGAAGTTGTAGGATAAAATCAGTCAAACTCCAGACAGTCTAACGCCTGGAACCCCAGCGGTCCTCACGGCCGTGTCCTAAGACTAACGCACGCACCCATCAACAGTTCAGTGACCCAAAGCCTTTTCCCGTCAGTCGAGTAACAACAGAGCCTTCGAGTTGTGTCAAACACTTCCGTCTTTATTAACACCCGTCAGTCTCTACTTGTCCTCGGGCTTGTTGAAGCAGTAGGTGAGGCAGCACTTCCCGCAGTAGTGGCGGTCGAAGTGGCTCGCCATGAAGACGCCGGCGCCGCACTCGTCGGCGGGACACTCGCGCCTCAGCCGGTGGATTTTACCGTTCTCGTCCACCTGGAGACAAAACAGGTCGGGGTTCTTAGGAAGTGAACGAAAGCGAGGTGCCGATCTCACCAACTGCGTCGTCACTGGATTCTTGCTTCACGACTGAAACAAGTTTTATATTTCGGGACGTTTGCAGACAAATACAATCTGATTAGTGTCACTTTAGTTCTGAAGGCTGCTCGGTTCTGCTTCAGCTGATGCTGAATGACGCGTTTTGTACCTTGTAGTACTTGAGCACCGCGAGCTTGACCTTCTTCCTCTTGTGCTTGTTCTTCTTGGGGGTGGTGTAAGACTTCTTCTTCCTCTTCTTAGCACCACCGCGCAGCCTCAGCACCAAGTGCAGAGTGGACTCCTGAGGACGGGGACGAGAAACGAGTTACTACAACAGACGCCAGCCGGGAGGGAGACAGTTCTTGGGATTGTGTTTGTCTTCGTGCCTCGATCACTGAACAGCGTAAAAACATTGATGCTCCACTGTTTACCAGCTGATTCACTGCCAGACACACCAACACTGTCAGAATATAAGTTACAGCGTACTTAAGAAACGTGCGTCACTAAGACAGCTTCTACGTCCTGTGTTTAGCAGAAAGACCACGTGGCAGCAGGACGTTGAGATTCACAGCTGCATTATTGAAGTGACCTTTGACACTGAAACAGTGGCCGTGTGACCATCTGTACTCTGAGATCAGGTTTGTTCCGCGGCGCTCGGCTCACCTTCTGGATGTTGTAGTCCGACAGCGTGCGGCCGTCCTCCAGCTGCTTCCCAGCGAAGATCAACCTCTGCTGGTCCGGAGGGATACCTGCAGACAGAAGGGCGACGCGTCAGCGCTGGAACGCACAGGTCGGCACGGTGGATTCAAACGCCCGCCGCAGCGTCAGGAAGACGAGCTCCCAAGAGATTTATTTCCACTTGTGTCACCGAGTCTGGTTGAGCTTTAACGCCACGTCGGTTCTTAAACCACTTACTGCGTCAGGTGTGTATAAACTGCTCTCCTAGGAACTAGAACCCAGGTTACGTCGCTGCACACCGCAGTGTTTTCCAATTTGCTCGTTTCGAATACAATAAAGATCAGTGGGAACAGTTTCACAACTATAACGAAACACTCTAGCTAATATAACTTATGTATCCTTTTCTAGTTCTTTACAGTTGTTGAACTATAGCTGTGCAGCCAAACTTCATTCAAACCCACTGATTTGTATCCTTTAAGTTACAGTTGAGTTCTCAGAGTTTCCAAAGAAGCCAAGTATAAAATCGGCCTGAATTTGGGTCAATGTGTCTTGACGTGACGCAGCAGGACGTGTGGAATATGTCACTGAGCGTCAAAGAGCTGGGACAAGAGGACAAACGCTCACTTTATAAAGGTCATCAAGCTGATCGGGTAATTCACAGGGAAGGGGAGGCTTCGCCTGGGGTCAAACATCCTGTTTCGGCTAAAACAAAACTCACATTTAAGCAGCTGAGACTGCCAGACTCCCTTTAAGCACTTGCACGAGAAAGACTGCCAGGATTAACTGATCTGCAGGGAGACTCGTGCTTCCTGTCTACAGACATGCAGCAGGACCACAACAGGTCCACTAACTCACCCTCCTTGTCCTGGATCTTGGTCTTGACATTTTCGATAGTATCCGAAGGCTCGACCTGGAAGGTGGGGAGAAGACAGGCCATCACATGCTGGGCACGAACACCCAGAACACATCCCGGACCGTCGCGGGGTCGTTTTATTCAGTTACAGACGTTAATAGACACTTTATGGGGCTGAGGCCGCTGCTGTGCGTCACACGTGTTTACGGTGCTTTAAGTAGCTGCTAGCTTAGCCGCTTAGCTTCAATCATTAAAAAGGCTACGTCAGAACACGGCGTGCACTTTGCCGGCGTTTAAACACACACACAAGCGCCATATAGTCCTTATAGTCTAGAACCAGGATTAAATGTGCTATTTTCAGGCTGATTTAGCTGTAAAGCAAGTGAAGCTGCGGCTAACTGCGGCCCCTGAACGCCGCATCCCTCCACCGCGGTCGGGCTCACCTCGAGGGTTATAGTCTTCCCCGTGAGGGTCTTGACGAAGATCTGCATCCTGGCGTTCAAACCCACCTACACGGGGGACACACACACACACACCAGACTTTAAACGTGTTGTTCTTAAAAAGCGCTATTTTCGACAATAATCGGCTGAAACGCGGAGCGCGAGCTTACCGACGGCTCACTCCTAATGGCGGGTCATGAGAAGAGGGCTTGCGAGGGGCGAGCCACGGGGTTTTCTGCACGCGTTTGCACGGGCTGAGGTGTCCGTTACAGCGCCTGATCGAAAACATCTCCGAACATTAGAGTTTGTGGTCTTTTTTTAATTTTTATTTTAATGAACCGTATCAGTATTAAAGTTAGTCTAACAAATCTATATTACGGCACATAGTTTAGTGGATTTAAAGGACGAGGAGACACAATCCGAAAATAAAACATCATTTCCCAGGTATACTGTCGCGGTAACCGTAGCAACGCCGGCGGGTTCGCAAATGGCGGAGGGGTGAGAGCGGAAAGTTAGCGTGAGAATATGCGTAAATAATCATGTCCGGGCTACACGAGTCCAGCGGTCCCCCTTCAGGAACAGAAGGAAGACATTTAACGCCCGACGTCTCGATATCCGACAGCGACGAGAGGTTTTTAAGGTCTTTGAAGGAGTTTGTTGAACATGAGAAACGGTTCCTGCAGCGCTCGGAAGACCCGGATGAGCTCCGCTACATCATCTACCGCTCAGCGTTCAACAAGGTATTTAGCAATTTACGACTTTACTAATACCTAATAAATCATTTATCAGCCATTCGTAAGAACAGCCAAGTACGTGTTTATAGCTAAGTAAAAGAATAGTTCAGCATTTTGCCAAATACGGTTATTTGTTTCACTTTCTGAGCGTTAGAGAAACGTTTGATAGCGTAGCTTAGCATAAAGACTGGAAACGGGGGGAAATAGCTAGCCTGCCAACCTCAAAGAATATTTAAATTTAGAAATTAAAATAAGTTTCTTTTCCTTTTTTTTTTTTTACATCATTATATGGCTGTATATTATTGTATGATGTTTGTTGAGACGTGAACACGCAGCAATATATTTATACAGAATATTTTTATTTAATATTATTCTTCTCATTTCATCACTTGTCTCAGAAATTGTTCCCTTTGTTTTGATCGGTAGGAAATATGAATTTAAATTAAAAATTGTTGGTATAGGGGAAGATAAACAGAGCTACACCACTTCCTGTCTCCTCCCAAAGCTGCTGACCAATGAGGACGCAGTAGCATCCTAAAATCCAATCAGTGAAAGAAAAGTGGGAGATGTTGTCATCTTCTATAGTTTTTTTTTCTTTTGTAAGTTTTCTGCTTTTTATATTTATTCACTTTAAACTACTTTTATTTATTTATCTATTTTCATTCTTGAGAGAGTTTGTTCACCGCCACACAACTCCGGTCTCCGTGGGGTTTTTTTTTTTACCTTCAGATGAAGTCTGAGTCTAAATCAGCAGAACAACACAAACCCCCAAGTTTTTCCTCCTCGTCTCTCATCTGACAGGTGATTGGACGAGCGACGGCCTATAAGAGACTTCTGCTGACCATAAAGGCGGAGTATGACGATGTCATCAGGGTGCTGCAGAGGAGGGAGGGGGAGGCCAGGGCGGCCCAGCGAACTCTGGCGGCCTCCACATCACGCGCACAATCACTGAAAACCTGCCAGAGACGAGCCGCCCACCTGAGGGACAGGTGTGTGTCACTGTGCTGTCTCTGTGAGGACCCGGTCGAGTTTTAGGACACGTTGTCCAGCTCTCGCTTCTCCAAAGGGCTGCGAGGTCGATGTTCCCTCGTGGACACACAATGAAACAAAACGCTCCTGGTGAAGCAGATCGGCTCAGGGTTAAATTAGGAAAGAATACCGAAGTCAAAACTTTCATTTCGACTTCTGGCTATTTAGTCAGAAACAGTAAATGTAATCAAGCAAAACTGAAGGTGTGAAACCGGGTTTTCAGGGGCTTTAGTGTTTTACTTTATTTTACTTAGCTGTTAGTCATGCAGAAAGGTTTTAGACATGCGTTTTTTTACAAAAGAGACCCGGGCTAAAGTGGCAGCATAAACTAGTTAACATGGGAACACAGTCAGGTATCAAACAGGACCTAGAGCAAAAAGCGTGCCTGTTTAAAACCGTTGCAACGCTCATGAAGCCTTTGTGCGAATTCCTGATACGACGGCAAAGTGTGAAAGTGAAATGGGTAGGAGGGTTTACATGCATGCCGGCCTCCTTGTCTCTCTTCCAGAATCTCGGTCCTTCGGAGGGAAACAGCAGAGCTTCAGGAGGAGATCCAGAGACAGACGTCATCTGAAGAGCCGAGCGCATGGATACCTGGTACTGCTGGGGCCAGATTACTCAGAATAAAGCGTATTAACGTCCTCTACGGAGATACTTTGTGCTGCGTATGGGAATGAAAGCAGAGGCGGTTTGTTATGGTGGCTCTCAGTGGTCGGGGCCGTTCATGCAGGTACTGGTCCCCGCATGAACACTGAAACAGACTTCGTCTTATTGGCCCTGTTCGCTTGTCATTCAGTCGTGTAAGCACTGTTCACTGAAGTGAATCTGGGCCTGAAATAACCTGTATGAAGGTATAAAGGCAGCTAGTGAGCGTCACTGTAGGTTCAGAGGCCATGGGTGAGGGTTACTGAACACGGGCCCAGGGGGTCATGGGGTCACGGGGCCCCTGGCCCAGAGCTTTAGTTTGAAGTGACGTAACATTTCCTGTTGGAAAGTGACTCAAACAACTACGAAGGGACAAACAACAATGTCAAAGAGACGCAGCAGAGCAGGTGACGTCACGAATCGCTGCTGGCTAACGCGTGGTGCTCAACGGGCTGCGATCAAATAACGGTTCCCTCCTCGCTCAGTTGTCCGACGACAGAAACAGAAAAGTAAGTAGATGAGAACCACTATGTGGTGAATTCAGCTGCTGCAGCTGCAGTGGCGGCGGCCGCAGAGAGCCAGAGGAGACTGCACGCAGGCGTAACGGGCCGAAGTGCAAAGCAACTACGTTTACCGTACAATGCTGAGGTACTGGCACTTTACATGAGTGCTTAAGTGATGAACACGTTAATGCATCAGTAATATAACAGTTATTATTCTGCATAATGAGGACTCCTACTTTTAAGTATATTTGATGCTGATACTAGACTTTGTGTGCAGGACTTTATTTATGTGGATTTACTACTTTAAGGAGAAGATGTGAGTCTGTCCGCCACCGCTGCTGCGGACAACCAGCTGTATCCGTAGCCGCTCAGCCACAAGGGAGGACTGCGTGGTGGCCACGCCTTTTCTGTAATCACTCTTTATAAATGTCGATATATGTCCCGTCATGCAGCCGCACGCCGTCGTTAAATTCTCTTTATGTTGATTCTGTCCGACGCTGTGAAATAACAGCGACGTGGTTCCCACTCCTCACCACGATGCAGTGTTGTTGTTTGCCAGCTGAAAAGAGGGCGAGGAAGAAGACACGTGGCTGTTTTCATGTTGCTCAGGAGTTTTTCTCTGTGGACGGACGTCTCTACTAAAACAACATGTGGACGCAAATCGTTTTCACACCAAAACAGAACTTTTTAAACTAGCCAACAGCTTGACGTAGACGTAGTCTGGGTTTCTTGCTCCTGTGCAGGAGAGGTGGGGGCCCTTTGACATGTTAAAAGGGGGCCCGTTGTCTCAGAATGAGCGTCTGGCGTGCGGCTGTACACACCGTAGCATCTCGCCCCCCCCCCCCTCGTCTGTGTCGTCTCCCAGGTTTGACGGTGGCTGAGTCAGAGGATCCCGAGGCTCTGGACGGGCACCTGAAGCACCTCGAAGCCCAGAGAGCTGCTCTCCTGGACAGGAGGAGTCGCTGCGTCCCTCTGGAGGTCAAAGCCGAGCTGGACGCCGAGCTGCAGGCCGCCGAGCACCGCAGGGAGCGGCTGAGCGCCGAGAACAAGCGCCTGAGAGTCCTGTAAGAGCAGAAACACTGAACCTGCCGCTGGTACAACACCTGTTTTCACGTGAAAGTCAGAAACACCTTTGAATGAAATAAGGTAGGAAGGTAACAGATTATACTTTAAATAAACATACAGTTGCAGCTTGCAGCCTTCAGACTTCACTACAGTTTAATGGAAATTGCTAAAGAACAAGACAGAGTACCTGCACGTCTTGAATTCAGTTTCCTCAAAGAAAGTCTTAGAAGGTGTTAAAAAGCCTTCCATTGACTCAGCATCTTCCCTCTTGACTACGTTCTCTACCTCTAAGCCCAAAGTGGGATTGTTGTGACGGTGGGTTGAGCTGCAGGTCCGGAGTCATGTAGCCTTACCGGTCAGCCTGCTACTTAGACTGATCGCACCGTCCAGTCTCGCTGTGCAGAGACTTGAAAAGCTGCTCCAACATTTAAAGCCGCTTTAATGAAGGTTTTTGAAATGACCGCGTGTGGGCGTCTCTGGCAGCGGATCATCAGCTGAGTCTGCAGCTGCTCGCCTTCACGGAGCGTCATAGTGACTTTCAGCTCCTTGTTTATCTGTCCGGCTGCGACTCTACCGTTCTGGTTCGCTCTCTCACAGCGTCGCTTTCAGAGAAGGAGCTGTAAGAGCTCTCCTCGTAGCAGCTGGATGTGGAAATAAACCCCGCTAACAGGTGAAGAACTGTTGATGCCGTGTTCGCTTCTTGTTTCTGCAGAAAACAGGTGGACGATAAAGACGCTAGTGCAGGGTCAAGATTTGAGGGTGAACTGCTGCAACTCATCGCTGCGTTGTTCCAGATGTGCAGTCTGACAGTAAACACGAGTGTGAGCTGTTTGTCCGTCTGTCTGCAGACACCAGCGTCTGAGGCTCGTGTCCCGCCGTCTGTCCAGCTGGGAGGACGAGAAGCAGCCGGTTCCTCTGGAGGAACTCCTGGGTTCCACGCTGGAGAACGTCAGACAGACCAGCGGTGAGACTCTGCCCCAATCAAAAGAACTTCGTTTAGCAAAGAACATCCGGGAACAGGGAGCTTTGGGTGTCCCGTGACGGAATAACGTCCGTTCAGAAGGTTTGAAAAAGGGTAAAAAGTTGAGGGCGTTAGCATGAAAACGGTCAAATACTCACTGCAGGGATCAACTCCCGTCACAATCTACTGCGTAAAAAAGGTTCCTTCTGCAACACTGATGGGAATCTATCAAAACCCGCGTTGATATTTTCAGTTATGCAATAATCTTATATGTGTTCTATTCACGGGTGCCGAGGAGGTGAAGTACGCTTCATTTATATGGCAGCAGTTTCAAAGTGCTTCACAGTTAATGAAACCGCATCGTGGCCTGATAACAGCAGGTCAACATACAGCGTTAAAGCAGTGTAACACGCAAGCAACGTGCAGCAGTACACAGAATGCATAATAGTACACAGCATAAAAGTGAAAAGTAGAGTTTATAAAATGATGAAGGCGATATCCCAAAAACAAGCAGCAGCCTTATGAAAACGTGTCGGTGTCACATGTCATTTATTGCGTATTTCAACACCTGTCATCCCCCCGACTGTTTCGTCCCGCAGTGACGGACGATGAACACCTGTCCGGCGTCGACGCTGAGCTGTTTGGGGAGGAGGAGCCGAGCGGAGTCGACGAGGCCAGACTGCTGGCGGGTTACCTGGACAGGTGCTGCGTTCACAGACGGCCTCTGATCGGTGTGTCTGCGCTCCGCGAACTCTCCGTGACTCTGTCCTTCTCGCTCTCTGTCAGGTTTATCGAGCTCCTGGATTCGGCTCAGTATGAGGAAGCTGCCCTCCTCGCTGCCAGATCTCCCCGGGGAGTGCTGAGGAACCTCGACACCATGGAGATGTTTACAGGTGGGAAACACTCGCACACACACCTGTACACGCACGCAGGTCCTGTACTTCAGTTCAAATCAGAGGTACGATGCAACTTCGATCTTCCACTACATCTCAGAGGGAAACCTTGCACTCCTCATCATCGGTGAGTAGACGTTCAGTCCACGCTCTGCTTCTGCATCTGTGGCAGCAAAACACGGAGACGCAGCCATCATTAAAGTGCTTAAGACTAATCAGCCAATCACAGTTGTTGCTTCTGACCTTCTGCCAATAACGCGGATTCTCTCCAGACCGCCGTGCGCTTCAACGAGACCGAGTTTGAGTTGGTTTCTGTTTATTGGTTCACATGTGTTGCTGAAGCATCTCTTCCTGTACACCTGTCTCTGTCTCCCAGGTGTGAAGGGGCCCCCGGGGTCTGTCCCCCCTCTCCTGCTCTTCTTCCAGGCCCTGCTGACCTCCGTCCCGGCCGGTGACGAGCTGCCGGCCGCCCTCTCCCTGCACGGCGTCCGCGGTGCCCTGCGGCACGGCGCCACGCGGCTCGTCTCCCACGCTGTCACCCACAACAAGTAAACGCAGCAGATAATCAGCGCGCGACCCGCTTTCCGCTGCTCTGGGCTTTACGCTCTTTATCCTCCCAGGCTGACCTTCTCTGAGGATCTGGGCGACGTCCTGACTGAGCATGCTCAGAAGAACCCCGGCGTTGCTGACGTGTGTCTGGCGTTGGCCACCGTCGTCTATGAGGCCTGCAGGCTGGACAGGAAGACCGCACTGAGCCTGTGCAGGAGAGGCCTGATCCACAGCGCCGCCGAGTTCATGAACCACTGCGAGGACCTCACAGCTGGTCTGTGTGTGTGTGTGTGTGTGTGTGTGTGTGCGTGTGTGTGCGTGTGTCTGTGTGTCTGTGTCTGTGTGTGCGTGTGTCTGTGTGTGTGCGTGTGTGTGCATGTGTGCGTGTGTGTGTGTGGGCTTGTATTGCTGTCATTAGCCCGTTGTAGTGAGGACATTTGGCCGGTCCTCACTAATTCTAAGACCTGTTTTCAAACTTGGTTTTAAGGTTCAGGTTGGAATCAGGTTTAGTTTAGGGTCCTCACAAGTATAGAAAGACAAATGTATGTATGTCTGTGTGTTTTCTTGCATGACTCAGGTGTACATGAATGAATCTCTCTCTCTCCATCAGAGGACTGTATGTGGGTTCTGTGTCGCGCGCCCAGCCTCTCCCTCCTCCAGCTGTTGACGGAGCCTCGCGGGGGCCAGGCGGCCATCTTGTCAGCGGGCGTCGCCCTTTCCACTCTGCTGGCGGACCCTCAGCAGCAGGAGCTCGCTCTGCAGCTCCTGGACGGCTCTGTCAGCAGAGGTCGAGGTGCGTGGACGGGAGGAGGTGGGAGGAGTGGGGCAGCTGAGGGGCTTCATCTTGTTGGGGGATGAAGGTTTCATCCCCCCGTGGGTTCCTGAGAGTTTGTGCTTGCTTTTTAGTTTTTTGCGCACACTTTCAGGAAAATAGAGCCCTGAATGTTGCTACAATTAAAATGTTTTGTAGTTTTCCACATCAAGTCACACACAGGGCAGGAAATATGGATCCTGGATCTGATCGTTCACAGTAAAACAGGAGGAAGAAGCACCTGACCTGAGGTGACCTCTGACCTCGCTGCGTGTGTGTCGTCCTCTCAGGGGGTTTGGGGGAGGTGATCCTAAAGGACGGCGGCTCTTCGGTGGACGTCTGGACTGACGTAGCGTCTCTGTGCTCTGGGCTGAACCGGGCCGACCTGGGCCAGGCCGTGCTGTCCGTCCTGCTGGACCAGAGCGGGACCGTAGTCCTGTCCCCGGACCTGGAGGGAGCCCGGCTCGTGGAACACGTCTTCCTGTGAATAATGACCCCAGACGACCCGCAAAGCGACAGGCATCAGCTGCAGTTTCTTCCTCTCGGGAAGTAGGTTTCTCAACATTTCACTGACTTTCAGTGCTTTGGGTAGGGACGTTTAAAGGCTAACACTAACACTCGTGTTCCTCTGCAAAGACTAATTAAAGCTTTTATGCCCTTTCTGCAACGAAAACTGTCGGTCTGTGCTGATTTCTAGCCGTTCATGCGACCTTTGACCTCTGGCTGGTGTCAGGGAAATGACTCAGGGGAAAATCAGTGACGGCTGATGGCCAGCAGGTGGCGAACACGCTCTCACACTGCCTGCCGAGGTGGACGTGGCCTTGAAGCACACATGCGGAGGTCAATGAGGGTCATGATCATGAGTGTTTATGTGCTTTTCAAAGGGCAGAAACCAGCAGCAGATCCTCATTTATCTTCTAACAAGGGCAGAACACCTCAGGAACCTGCGGCTGCTTCCCCAAATGTGATGAAATAAACAAAACGCAACAAACGACTAAACGCTGGGAGAACAGAAGGTAACCTGGAAGAAGTACTCGTGTGTTTTTACAAAAGTATTGGCATCAGAATATACCAAAAGAATAGACGTTGTCATGATGCAGAATAACATATATATAAATGTTATAATGAGTGATGCATTAATGTGTTCATCGCTTGAATGTTGCAGCTGGTGGAGGCGGCGCTCGCTTCACCTGATTACTGCATAACAATACATCGGCGTGTATTTTAGTAGATTACATTTTGTATTGTGATGGGAGTCTGCAGAGTAACTAAAGCTGTCAGATAAATGGAAGTATAAAGTAGAATAAAATGGAAATACTCAAGTAAAGTACCTCAAAACTGTACTTAAGCACAGTACATCTACTCAAGTACAATTATGAGGTACTTTACTTGAGTGTTTGCCTTTTGTTCTACTTTCTACTTTACTGCATTTATTTGACGGCTTTAGTTACTTTGCAGATTCAAATTATTAATGCAAAATACAATCAGCTAATACATGATCGTGTTTGATTACGGATGACGCTACATCAGCAGAACATGACATCATTAATACGAGCTCCGCCTCCACCGGCTGCGACATGAAAGAGATGAACACGTTAATGCATGATGTATGTTCTATTGATCCAATAATATGATATTATTCTGCATGATGAGCACTTTTACTTTAAGTATATTATGATGCCGATACTCGTGTCAGACTAAAGATGCGGGACTTTATCTTGTAACAGAGTATTTTTACCCGTAGGAAGAGCTCTGATGTTTGTCACCTGCTCCACAGAGGAAACACTCGATAAGGACCGAAGTTCAGTCGGTCAATCAATCACTTCTTTGCCCAAAGGCCAGCTGGTCCTCTCGCCTGTCAGCCAATCACAGCCCCCCCCCGGCTCTCCCAAATTAGCAGCCCCCACAACCCGCCACCAGATTCAGCCAGTTAGCACCTGTTAGCTCGAGCAACAGCAATGCCGAAGTCAGTCTGAATCACCCGAGCGGAGGCTGCTGCTGCTGTGAATACACACGTGGGCGTGTGATTGGCAGGACGGTGACAACTCCACTGTCGTGTGGCGTGAAGCTAAAGTGTCAGAATTTTGAAAATAAAATGTAAACTATCATGAAATAACAATAAGGGCCAAATAAACATTTCATAGGTAGCGGCAGGATGGGGTCTTCTAAGCCACTTGAGGCCACGCGGTCACAGTTACCATGGTTACAGGCACACCAAGGGGATCCAGTTCTTATTTTAAACACTGAACCTCCCGCTCTCTGTCGTTCCTAATGCTAATAATAATAATAATAAATGTCCTCATAAGGGTAGGAGCTGACCTGGCGACACACACACACGCTCCGCGGCTCAAACAGAGGCGCCTTTGTGTCGCCGTAGGCCTCAATCTGAGCCGCGTCGCCATGAATGAAGCCTCACACGCACTGAGCAAACAGACTCCCACCGGTCTATGAACAGAACCCGCCGGCTGTTTACCCTGCATCCTCTCTGCTCATCGCTTTGTGTGTCAAACTTAGGAAATCGAGCTTTTATTGTGACGGGACCTTTTACAGATGAAGCGCACGACAGCGCCACTTTGGAAAAGCTCGTGTGGCCGGACGCCCCGACACAACGAGCGGGGTCGTTGTAAACTCGAGCTGAAACGCTTCTCAAGAGGAGTCCGACCTTTTCATGTTCTTTGAATATGTATTGTTTGGCTCCACAATGTCCTGGGAAGAAGTCTGTAATCTGGTGCTGAAGTTCAGTTAGCTTCTCGGAGAGAAAGCCTGCAGTTTTTACGTCCCTACATTATTAGAAGGTTACTAGTTACTTTTGAGATCAGGATTTCACACGTAAACACGCAATCGGTTTGTAAAATATACACCGTTCTAGGCGTTTGTTACATATTTAAAGAAGTTAAAGCTAGCTCTCCCTGGACAACATGAAAAGGCTGCTTGCTTCATGAAGGACTTTAACCTGCAGAGGAGTAATTCTGCACTGTGGTACTGAAGTAAAACATCTCAGGACTTCTTCCGCCACTGACTGCAGTGCAGAGTTAGCCAGCGCTCACACTATAATCCGGATTATTCAGAGAAATGGAACTGAAATGCTGCTTGTTGGCGTCTTGGATGAGGTCAGCAGCACAGCGGTCGGATTTGTGGCCTCCCCTTTACGAGAGAAAAGCATTTTCGATGGAGGGAATGAGATTTAAAAAGAGGGTGGAGAGTCAGTGCTGACTCACAGCTGCTTGGCTCCGTCGCAGCATATTGATCTCCTGCTGTGTGTGTGTGTGTGTGTGTGTTGCAGCATGACACAGCTCCTCTGACTTTCTTTCAAACCCCACCTCTTCTCCCAGGATATTAAAGGATCTTCCAAGTCTGCCTTAAAACAGTCCTCAGGCCGAAATCATCCCCGACCCTGTTCAGAGATCCCTACCTAACGGGCCTCCTCTGCAATGCATGATGGGAACGTCATCGGCTCTGCAGGTGTTTGGTCACGAACCGAAGTGTTGGCCGCGTTAGCACGCTGACCTGATGGCGGCGCATCGATTAAATTGTAAAAAATATTAATACACAGATTAACCGACAAGGAAAATGATCGTCAGCCGCAGCCCGGCAACATGTGTCCCCTCGTTTATTCTAACAGAGAAATGATGCGTTGACAATCCTAACACACACGTCAGCTCGCCTCGCCCCACCTCAGAAACATTTCCCATCAGCCTCGTGGCAGCTCTGCAGAATATTTTCCACCAAACCAACAGCAACAACACGTTTTAATCCACGGAAATGTCAGCTGTTATCAACACACAGATGCCCGTTCCTCATGTGACTCGCTCAGTCCCGAGTTGGTGGGGAGGAGACAGACGGGGATGTGGTCTGACAAGGTGTGTGTGTGTGTGTGTGTTATATAAATACTCAGCCAGCATCAGTAGAGAAAGGGGAAAATGCTGTGTAATCCCCTCCCGTCTCTGTCTCCCAGTGGGTGAAGCTGAGGCCTGTGTGTGTGTGTGTGTGTGTGTGTGTGTGTGTGTGTTCTTGTGCTTCTATTTTTGCGAGCACCAGTCTGAGTGTCAGGCCTCGACCGTGGGGACGTCGCCGCTCCAAAGGGCTGCTCGAGGGTTCACACCTGGCTCGGAAATCCACTCTCTTATGTTCAATTTAGTTTTGTGTTTAACACACGTGATTCGTGACAGGACAACAGGCTTGCTTCTTCCCTGGTTAGGTTATCTGTTCCTCGGGAAAGGTCTGCTGGCTGGACGTTTGAGTCCGGTACATGCTGACATACCCTGGGGCCGAGCTGGTTGTGTCCGGGGGAGTTTGGACTCCCGAGTCGAACTCGGCGCACTCTGCTTTCAGAAAGGCGTTACTCCGCTCCGCTGTGCTCCTCGGTCAACACGGACAACAACCTGAACGGAAACAAATAACAACTCACGATGTTGTCAGAAAAGGCTTCGCTCCTCGCTGAGGTGGAAGCAAAATGTGCAAAGTGCGATGCAAACAGACTTTGCAAATATTAACACTGTACAATACATGAAGCGTGTGACCTGAAGGCCACAAAGATGGCGGCAGACTCGAGCGTCGGATCTGAGCGGCGCGACGAGGAGGCCGTAACCTTCCTCCTGTTAACACACGAAGCACAAAGCATCATTTCTCCCCACACAGGGGCTTCATCTGGAATAATCGGCTGATTAAATTCAAGAGTAAATCCTTATTGTATGAACCTTGGTTCAATAATAACATGATTCTAGTGTCCCAGACAATAAATGATAGTGGATTATTGCTGAGTCATTCTGAAATCCTCAACACTGTTGGCCTTCCAGTCACCCAACGGAGTTTGCAATTATGGATGCCATCCCATCCGGTAGTTTAACTCTCTTAAAAGGGGCCGGAAAACCAGATTGCCCACCAGGTCTGGACCCTACGTTGACCTCAGTTGGTAAATTATGTTTTGCAACCACAGTGAGGAGTAATAATCGTAATATTGGCTCTTTATTCCAGGGAGACGTCGCCGGCGTACCTGACGTTGTTCCCTGTTGGTCTAACCTCCTAACGAGTAAAGTGAGAGTAGTCTGTTTCAAAATCATGCAAAGGTATTATCCTGCACAGCATGATCTCCTCAGGGTTACGTCTGACACACGTGTTAGCTGTTCTTTTTGTGGAACATGTCCAGAAACAGTGGCACATCTGTTCTGGTGTCCCCGTGCCGTCACCTTCTGGAAAGATCTGTCCCGACACGTTCATCTTAAACTTCCTGCTGATTTTTCTTTGTTTTGGAAAAATGGACCGTTTGGTCTCCAGGAGAGCAAGAGTATACACTGATCATCTTCTTTTATTGCTTTTGGTAAGGAGACGGAGCCGCACGTCAGTTCCAGCCACGACTCCAGAACTCAGAAGGCTGCTAAAAGCGTCCAGTGATGCTCTACCTTTAATGTACGTATGTGAACACCCCCCCCGGCTCTGTTCTTGTCTGTTATTGGTTGTTTCTGTATTAATGACTCCGTTTTTGTTCTTACAGTTTGTATGGTAAAAAAAGATTTAATAAAGTTATTTAAAAACAACACACGAAGCACAGGTGTCGTGTTTCCGTCCTTTAAACCGTCTGCTGGAGCTCTTTTAATGACGTCATCTGGCCGTGGCCTCTTCTTCTTCTCCTGCTGATGGTTTAACGGCAGCGGCCGGAGGATCGGCTCCACCAGCTGATGAGGATGATGATTCTCTGGACGTTTGGTTCCCACTGCACTCACCTGTAACCCGGTGAGGTAGTGTGACGAATGTCCACCGTGTTCACCATCGCATCTCCGGTACAGACACTTTCCTCTGCTCCTGTTCGCTCCGTTTGGGGGGAAACCCGCCGCTGAGCGACGTGGAAATGTTCTTGCACCTGAAGGCACCACACTCTGTTGCCACCTGCAGGCTGGACGCCGCCAGCTCCCACTCGTCCTGAATGCAGCCCCAGGCCCGGTGTTATGCTCTCACCATGAAAACCTGCCCTTTTGCACAACCGCGGAGCTTTCTGTGTGTCCACAAATACGTGGACAAAATAAGTTACAGAACATGCTGAGGGGGGGTCTGAATTTCAGACAGTATCGAGCCTGTTGAGTCCCACAGGGACACACAATGAAAAACATCTGAACAAGGCTGATTTCACAGCCAAACGGGGTTACTGGACAGTTTAGTGGGGCACAAACATCAGATGTTTGTGTTACAGGAATCTAATCCCATCCAGAGCCCAACCCTTCCCTTTAAGCTCTCATGAGCCAATCCAAACCAACAGAGTCAATTTGGAAACTTTGCCATTATCCTCGCAAATCCCTTTAAATTGACCATGTTATGAAGCAGGGGTTCGAAACAGCGGTTTGTTTACTGCCCAGCACTCAAGACCTCACAGGGTGGCCCTCAACTTTGATTTTCCCAGTATTTCCGCAAAAGCATCCCTGTCGCCGCAATCTGATAATTCATTCACCTGCAGCTCATGTTTGATACCCGTCAGGACCTTCCTGAGGGGCTTCTTTTGAGCTAGCATAGTTCATTTTCTCTTTGATGGGTGCTGTGTCAGGAGCCCACATTAAAAAGAACAGTTCTTCTTTTTTTTGCTTGATTCCAGGGTTTCATAGTGGCAGTCACACAGTACATATGGCTGCAGCCTGACGGACGCTCGCTCTGGCCGGCAGGCGTCTGAAGCGCGCTGTAAACAGCCCAGACTGTTGCCAGGCAACTGTCGCCGGTCAGGGCAGCTGCCACCATCCTCAGCATCCCGGCTGCACGACCAAAGATAACTCCGTGTGTCAGCCCGCCACGACTGCGTCAGCACACGCTCGAGCTCACCGCGTCGTTTTCTGTTTCCGTTGTTCCAACAGCTGAACAACGAGAGGTTATTTAAACGCGGCTCGTGAATGAAAATAATACTCAAAGACAGAACCAACATCTACCTGTTAACCTGCAGTACAACTAAATACATTTACTCAAGTACAAATTTGAGGTACTTTTCCTTGGGTATTTTTATTTTACTTCATTCATTTTGGAAGGCAGCATTTTACTGCGCTACGTTGATCTGACAACATGGTTACTTTGCAGATTCAGGTTGTTCACAGAAGATAGAAATCAGCCAATAAATGATGCTGTATTATCACAGATTAAGCTACACGAGCAGGTTATAAAGTAGTTTAAATCAGCTCCACCTTCCCCAGCTGCAACATTAGTCCTGCTTACACATTAATGCGTCAGTAATAATAACAATCCAGTGATACATATGATTCTCAAATGCTGCAAAAAGAGTACTTTTACTTTTGGTACTGTCTCTTTTGGTACATTTTGATGCTAATACTTTTGTACTTTTACTGAAGGGGAATATCTGACTACTTGTTCCACCACTGTTAATATGGGTGATGCCGCTGGGCAGCCCCACGTTTTACACACCGCAACAGCAAGCTGCTGCTGTAAGACGCACACACTCTGGAGGGCTGGAGTTAGTCTGGGTGGAGGGTGTCGATGTGTACATATGTACCCGGCTTAGTGTGGACGCGCTCAGATCCGCTGATCGGATCTGCACGCAGATAGTTTAGATAAAAGGTGTGAACGGGAAACAAAGGGAGCAGCAGCAGGACGGGCACGTGAACAGTGACTCACCTGCTGCTGGTGACTCAGTCGTCCCAGGGACTGTGAGCCAGTCAGCTGACTGCTGCTTCCAACACAACGCTGTGCAGAGGCAACATCAAGCTGCGTTTACATCCTTTTAGGCAGCGGTGGGGGAAGTACTCAGGTCCTTTTACTGCAGGAAAAGTACTGATACACACTGTAAAAATGCTCTGTTAAAGTGAAAGTCCTGCAGTGGAAACGTCCCTTCAGTAAAGGTCTGTGAGTCTCATCAGG
>CM022471.1:948904-983329 GCA_011952105.1 Coreoperca whiteheadi
GACACTGTAAGCCCTTAAAGTGTTAGAGCAGTGAAAGCCCTTAAAGTGTTAGAGCAGTGAAAGCCCTTAAAGTGTTGCAGCAGTGAAAGCCCTTAAAGTGTCAGAGCAGTGAAAGCCCTTACAGTGTTAGAGCAGTGAAAGCCCTTAAAGTGCCGCAGCAGTGAAAGCCCTTAAAGTGTTAGAGCAGTGAAAGCCCTTAAAGTGTTGCAGCAGTGAAAGCCCTTAAAGTGTCAGAGCAGTGAAAGCCCTTACAGTGTTAGAGCAGTGAAAGCCCTTAAAGTGCTGCAGCAGGTGGAGCTCAGGTTCAGCTGTTTGGTGTCAGACTGCAGCTGATGATTATTCTCATTATGGATCCACCTGCTGGTTATTTCCTCCATCAGGCCGCTGAGTGTTTGCTTTATGAAACTGGTGGAAACAGTGAGAGACGCCGTCACAGCAACCCGGAGCCCAAAGTGACGCCTTCACAGCGCCACAACTTTATTAACACTCACATCATTAACATCCTCCAGAGGAAAAGCAGGATTGTCAAACCTGGATTGACAAACAGCGCTGCAGGTGAGAGGAGGAATAAGTATTTTGGATTTTGGGGTGAACTGTCCCTTTTTAAAGATGTGATGACTCTCAAGCAGGTTCTGCAGTTATATGCAGCGTCTGTTTTCTAAGAGGATTTATGGGCGTTTACTTGCGGTGGACATCAGTGGTAATAGACATTCCCGGGAAGTGTAATCCGCACTGAATCTAAACATGTGTGCGTCATGTCTGCGCGTTCAGATTTGACTGAGTTATGATAGCTGTGATAGCGTACTGAGGTATGATAGTATCACCTTTACAAACCGCATCCCGATATCTTCAAAGACGCCGTAACGGCTTTGGAACATGACCCCCCCGTAACCAGGTGAGTCAGACTCGGCTGGACTGGAAATTGAAAACCTTGTTAACGTGCTCCCATGTTTCTCAGCCACGCACTGCAACCGGACTCCAGCGGACAGATGACACGACCTCCCCTGAGCTCCAGTCCTGGTGTGTCCTCAGTCCATCCGCTGCAGGCAGAACTTAAACCTCTAGAGCTCCACTCAGACCAGACATTCGCAGTTTTTTTAACCTAAAACCTTTAGTTTAGTTTAATATTCAGCCTGGAATAACACACAGAGGATATTGTCAGTAAAGCTGCACGAAACCTCAAACGCCGAGCTTCAAACCGTCTAAGCTTTCAGACTCCCTAAACTAGTTTCAATATTACTAAACTTTCAGACTCGGCCGGTTAGCTTTGTCTTTTTTGAGGGTAACAATCACGATACGAGACTGCTGCTCATAACATCCCATCGCCTGAAGTCGCAGAGAGACTTGTAACAAACACATGTACGGTCGCGGTGGCTGTCAATGGTTCCCCCCTTTTTATTGCTCAGATGTTCCCATAAACGTTTGTTCCAGTAACTTGCAACCAAACTAACTGATTCCCGCAAAGAAGTATACAGGAAGCTGAAATCTGACCAGCTAGCTAAAGAGCCGCTGATGCATTCTGACAGATGTATATTCACATGTTATATATAGACAGCGGCCTGTTGTCAGCTGTGTGACTCCAACTCCGCTACAGCTGCATGCTTCAACTTTCTCCGAAGGAACTTTATTGACCTTTGTGCAGATTCATTTGCAGTTTTTATCACCATTTTGTTCCTGAAGCTCGTATTACTTATGACAGGAATGCACTAAACCCATCTGCCGTGTGTAATGTTTGTGTATGGCGTTTGTTTCGGCGAGCGGCACAAAGTGAACCGAAACGTGACCTGGTTATTACAACCCTGTGCTGTAAAATGATGAATGAACCCACCTCGGACCCTGAAGCTGGGTTGTTCTGCAACAATGAGGAACAGGAAGCAGCAAAGAAGAGGATGTAAAAAAAAAAACATCCAGAGGGAGATCATTTGCAAAATATTGGACGTTTCAAAACGAAGTGTGAGACAAAAACATCTGGTTTGTCAGCTTTTAGGTTTTCCATTGAGTCATTCAGCAGACGCTTTTATCCAAAGCGACTTACATATGAGGAACACAATGGAAGCACTTACAACAACACAAGGTAACAAAAAGCATAAGTGCACCAGAAACTAGTCTGTTAGAGTCCAGCACAGGATACAGAGCTGAGGAGTGGAAGGGTTTTTGTTTTTATGAGCAGAGGTAGAAAGGAAGAAGAAGTCAGTGATGGTCAGTCAGGTGTTGATGGAAGAGATGCGTCTTCAGGAGCTTTTTAAAGGCGGCTACAGAACCTGCTGATCTTGTAGGAGCAGGCAGATCATTCCACCAATGAGGAACGGATCCAGAGAAGGTGCTCCAGAGGGATCCTGTTTCTTGTTGCCATGGTACCACCAGACGCTGTTGGTCTGCAGAGCGCAGGGACCTGGCAGGAACACAGGTCTGTGTTAGTGAAGATATGATGGTGCAGAACCAGAGGTGGTCTTGTAGGCCAGGAGCATCGCTCTGAACCTGATGACAGCAGGGAGCCAGTGGGACCTGATGAAGAGAGGGGTCACGGCGCTCTCTTCGGTTCATTGAAGACCACTCTTGCCGCCGCGTTCTGGATCATCTGCAGAGGTTTGGTTGTACGAGCAGGGAGTCCAGCCAGCAGCGCGCTGCTATAGTCCAGTTTGGACAGGACCAGAGCCTGGACTAGGACTTGTGCAGACTGCTCCGATAGGAAAGGTCTGATCTTCCTGATGTTGTAGAGGATGAATCTACAGGACCGGGTGGTGCTGGCAACATGGCTTTTGAAGTTTAGCTGATCATCAATTACCACCCCCAAGTTTCTGGCCGTGCTAGACGGCGAAACGATCAATGAACCTAGTTGAATGGAGAGGTGTTGGTGAATCTTCAGGTTGGCTGGGATCACAAGCAGTTCCGTTTTGTCAAGGTTCAGCTGCAGATGATGGTCCTTCATCCAAAGCGAGATGTCACGTTTTAGCTTTTAGCTTTTAGCCATGCTAACAGCATGGCCTTATAGCAGTTCGGGTCGGTTGGGTGGTCCGACTGAAATATCTCAACAACTATCGGATGGATTGTCATGGAAGTTTGTAAAGACATTCGTGGTCCACAGAGGATGATGGTGGTCCTCTGACTTGTCCTCCAGCGCCACCAGCAGGTTCACATCTGTGGTTTTAAGTGACACATCTTGACAGCTATCGGATGGATTGCCATGAAGTTCAGATATTCGTGGTCACCAGAGGATGAATCTTAATGGCGTTGGTGACCCTCTGATTTTCCTGTAGTAATTCCTGTGTAAATTTTACCTTATTCTGTGAAATAACATGATATCTACTAAATTAATTAGCATGAACTTTTGCACAGACATTTATGGGTCCCAGAGGATGAAGGTCCGGCGCCACCTTGAGCTTTACATTTGTGGTCCTGAAACTGTGAAACATCTCCGCAGCTGTCGGATGGATTGTGATGAAACGTGATCCATCGTTCACGTTCCCCGTCAGGATGAACTGGAATAACTCTGCTGATCCTCTGACTTTTCCTCTAGCGCCACCATCAGGTAAACATA
The DNA here is from genome assembly GCA_011952105.1 of Coreoperca whiteheadi. Lineage (NCBI taxonomy): Eukaryota > Metazoa > Chordata > Actinopteri > Centrarchiformes > Sinipercidae > Coreoperca > Coreoperca whiteheadi. The sequence continues at coordinate 952,443 of CM022471.1, forward strand.
TTAACGTGTCCAACGCTTTGGTTTATGACCAAACACCTGCAGATCTTTAATCACACGAGATCTTAAAACCGTAGCCTGGATTTTAATTAAAATGTTTTATGGCCCTTATTTAACTGTAATTTTAAATGTTGTGCATTTTAATCTCTGAGTGTCGTTCGTCTGTTGTAGTTGTTTCACTTGTAGTTTTTCATGTGTATTATTCTCCACCTGGAAAGCACTCACTAACCTGTATGAACGCTGCTCTACAAATAAAGGTTGGTTGGTTGGTTGGTTGGTCTAAAACAACAGTCTATCTGAGCTCTTTAGAGGACAAAGTGCCCTTCAGCAAGGCACTAACTGGCAAGCTCCCAGGTCCTGTTCAGGCCTACGTGGATCCAGATAATGTACATCCAGTACTTTTCTAGATTTTGTCGAGTCAGACTGCAGCTCTCTGTGTCTGAAGTGCTGAACAGCAAAAATGACAAGGCACTCCAACACTTTTCTCCCTTTCTTCAGTCAAAATGTTACCCGTGTTAGTCTGTGTGTTTTTTATTTAGCCAAAGTCCAGATATCAGAAGGTACCTTTTTAAATGCTGGTTAGGATTTTAAATGTTATCCAGTTTTACAAGCAAATTCCTGGATTCCCTGAACGCAGCGTTTCTCTGCTACAGATTGTGGTCCCCTGTGATTAGTCATCCTGGGAGCGAGAGAGCGATATGAACCACGTGGTGGAAAGTTACTCCATAGGTTAACATAAGTGTGATCTAGCCAAGTGACATGCTCCAACTTGAGTATTTCACTTTTATGCACCTTTATGCTTCTACTCCACTGCATTTCAGAAGGAAATACTGCACTTCATGTCATTCCCTTCCCACTTCCTGTCATCTGTCCACTGTCAAATCTCCCAAAAAATAAAAAAACTTAAAATCCTAAATATGTGTATATTTTTCAATACAAAACACATGCTCAACCTATAACACATTTTGTTTTGTAGATTAAGATACAAATCGGCATAAAGCAGTTATCCACTGACCAACTACAACATTAAATTGCTGCTTAAATGTTGATGCTTTAAACTTTGGAAGGATCCATTCTGTGTCATAATCACTTTAACTCTTGGTACTTTAAAGTGCATTTTCTTGATGATACTTTAGTACTTTTAGTAAGAGATTTGAAGTAGCCTATGACTTTCACTTGGAATATAGATGTTTCTTCTGCTTTAACTGAAGTGAAAGTTCTGAATACTTCTTCCACCACTGCTTGTCTTTGTGTGGAGTCAGAGGGCTGTCTGCACACAGCAAGATTCACTTTCATTCATTCAAATTCATAACAGAAGTTATCTCATTGCACTTTTCCTATGGGCCTTTACTCTTTACAGTATTATACATATTATGCAGGAGGAGTTAGTGTTAAAAAAAGAAAAGAAAACGCCTATGTTAGAGTTGTGTAATAGCTGCCCTGCTGGAGCAGAACTTTTAGACGTGGTTTGATGGAGGCGGTGTCCCTTTACGCCTCCGCCCCCGCGGGCGGGGTCGGCGCCTGCTTTGGCTCGCTCTGATTGGCCACGGCTCGCGTCGCTCAGAGGGTAAGCCGCATAGGCATTGGTCAGTGAAGTTCCCCTTGTCTCCTTCGCAACTTCACGGCGACGTCCATCCGAGACTCGGGTCCGACTCTGTGGCGCACTTGTCCGCAACTTCGTCCGGTGGAAAAAGCAGATTTACCGGAGGGTGTTTCCACAGCTCGTCCCCGGTGGAAGTTTGCTACGCGAGGTAACTCGGCCGAAAAGAAACAAACCACCGGACCTGAAACTTTTTCCACAGTTCGGGGGGAAAAAGGGAAAAAAAAGAAAAATGGCAGACGGCGTGGAGCAGCAAGTCTCTTCCACCACTCCTCTGTTCAGTGACGAGGTGCACCACTACCAGGCCGAGCCGGACTCCGAGATGTATCAGCCCAGGCAAGACCTCTTCAGCGTGGACGATATTGTGGACTTGGTCGGCGGGGCTCAGGACGCCTTGGAGCGGCACAGAACCGAAGGTGGAGCGCCGCACGAGTTCACGGAAACCTCCTTCGCCCCTCCGGAGGAGCACGTAACGTTAAAAGAGCCCGTAAAGCAACCGGTGTCGGTGCCACCTGAACCGGAGCCCGGGGCAGAGACGGCCACCCCAGACTCCACCAGCCCCTCTTTTGTTCCCGAGCCCCCTTTGGTTGCCCGGCAGCCCGAAGTTGTCGAACCGGAGCCACAGGCCGCCCCCGAGCCGGAACCTGCCCCGAAGAGCGACGCCCTCCCAGCGGCCGAACCCCGGAAAGCAGCCCCAGCCCCCGCAGAGGCAGCAGAGCAACCTGCGGTGACCGAGGAACCACCGGCTCCGGCATCTTGTGAGTGTCTAAACGGGGAAATGGCGATAAATGTACGCGGAAGCGAGTGGGTAGCGATGCTAGAGCGTGAATAAGTACAGTTTTAATCGCCAGTATGAGTGAAATTTAATGTAACTTTTTTTTAACTGTAATTTTCCATCTTCAGTTGAACGTCTGCACTGGGCTAGCATTGTGTGCGCGTCCAGACGCATAAATAAGTGGGTTTTAGCGCTGCCTTTTATCGGTTTAACCGACTTTTTAAAGCAGCATACGTTAAATCAGAGTAAAATCTGGCCATATTGTCCGGTTTTGTTCGCATTTATGCGGTTCTGCCAACGGCCTGGCTGCTAGCCGGTTAGCAGGCTAGCGGCGCTGCCCCGAGGGGAGCGGGTGGGCTTTTCGCCGTGAAGCCGACCTGCCGCTTGACAGTTGGGCGCGACGTTTACCGTGAATCGGTAAAACCACGCTTTAAATATATAGGCGGTTTTAAAGATGAGGCCGTGGTCGCTCTCCCCGCCGAGGTTGCCGCTGACTGGGCTAGCAGGTCAGCCTGTTTCGCTGTGTTGTGGAGACGCGGCCCACCTGTTTTTGACAAATAAACGGCAGGAAGCATAATGTTGACTGGGGGGAGCTGGCTCTGTTGCACCCATTTAGACCGAAACGGTGTTAATAACAACCTGCTCCACCAACCCACTGCCACTCATGTGTATCGAACATGTTTTTTAAAGGATTATATGTGATTTATTGCGCCGTTATAGAGGTCGTCATTGTGTCAGACTGAGAGCAGCGCCCGTCTGCTCCGCGCCTGGGCCCGCTAACCATAGTTGCTAACCGAGTTCCATTCTCGGACAGGGTTTTCGCTTGGTTCTTGGGAGTGCAGCCGCCGAACAGAACGGAGAGAACAGCCCCTAAAAGACTGTCAGGTATCCGGGCCGTGTCACTACCGTGTAATACAAAGGGCGAACACGGCCGATGCTGTGCGGTTTCTGTCGCCCGCTGTCGGATACCAGCAAGCGGGTCTACTTTTCTGTTCCCACGTGGAGCTACCGCTGTAAAATTATAGTTTATTAAATCTGGTGACCTGTCTGACAATAAGGATGCGACTGCGTGAGATGGGCTTTCTTGAAGAAAATAAACAAATGTTTTTTTCCGTGGATGAAAGAAGAAGCATGTTGGACAAGGAGCTGTCCGATAATGGAAGCGCCCGGCCGTTAGCACAGCACGGTGAAGCGATTAGTCACAACAAAGGAATCCGCTATGCGTCCCCTCCCTGTCGGCTTCCCAGCATCATTACCAGACTATTTTAAACACCTTAAGTCAGTGTTGTGTTGTTGTTTTTTATTAGGTTGCCGGCCAGTCACCCCAACCCCACCCCCCACCCAAACCAACACCCCAAATCCAGAAAACAATTTCGCCAGACAGGCCTGCGAGCCTCGTTGTGTCCCCCTAAAGCTGCTCCCACCGGTCGGGATGCTCCTGAAGTGGCTTTTGTTGGTGATGTTTGGACTGCCGGTAATTTCTGGAAGTGTGTGTTCTGAGCTGCTGTTGTTAGTTATTGGGGGGTGGCAGGTAAACAGGCCTGTCTGGCCTCCTCCAGTCTGTGCATGGGAAGCAGCAGAGAGGCAGGGTGGGGCTGCCTGGCAAGGCCCCCTGATGGAGCTGGATAAACCAGAGCACCAGTCTGGACTGTCGGCAGATATGTAAAAACCAAATCATTCATATATCCCCACCTTTTTTAAGGATGTCTATGTGCTTCTGCTTTGTCTCTCCGTCTGATTTTATGTCGTCGTGTCAAATGTGACGAAAAAGCGTGAAAGCGAGCGGCTCTTTACCGAGTCACAAAGGTTAGGTTTTCTTCATCGTCATCTTCCCTGATGTTTAGATTCAACAATATATATGTGTCTTTTCATAATATTTCCGGCGTTGTTGTCTTCATTCAGTGGCATACAGCTGAGAGGCAGACTGAAACGTTGGGGACAAAGAGGGTGGTGGCTCGGTATGGTTCTTGGAGCACTGTGGCCCGCCATGCAAAGCTAAGCAGGACTCAATGTCTCCGAATAGGCATTTCTGTGGAGAGGACACTGACGCAGTCCGAGGACACGCTTCCTGAATTTCAGCTGTAGCACGAGTGTGGCGGGGTAGCAGATGGAGCCGAAGTAATTAACCGGCAACGTTTGTGCTAATCGATTAATCATTTAAGTCATTTTCCCGGTAAGAATATCAAACGCTACCTTGGCTCCGGCTCCTCACCTGTGAGGATCTGCCGCCTTTCTTTGTCCCAAGGCGCGTGATTGATCGCTTTTGGGTTTTGGACTGTTGGTCGGACAAAACAGGCTATTAGAAAGGCATCAGCTTGGGCTTCAGGAAATGTGACCCGGCATTTTTTTAGACCTGATGATTAGTTGATTAGAAGGAGAAAATAATCATTAGTCGCAGCCGAAGTAGCGAACGCCGACACCTGCTTGGTGCCAAACAAAATTGGTCTGTTGCAACGAGCACCAAGAGCTGTCAGACTGGTAACCCTTTCACTGTTTCTTTCATCAGACGGTTCCTTGAATCTAAATCTTTATTACATTTGGGAAAAGTTGTTGCACGGCTGCTTGTGTTTAGATAAGATTTGATAACTTTGGCTTCTTGTGTTACATCTGACACGGGTTAATTGATTAAATGATTAGTCGATTTAAAAAAAACAAGAACAAGGAGGAAAGGATTTAGTTTGATAATCGATTATGTGTTTTATGTAATTTTTCAAGCAACGTTTGGTGCTTCCAGCATCTGAAGTGTGAGAATTTGCTGCCTCCCTTGGTCGTACTTTATAGCAAATTTAATGTTTTGGGGTTTGGACTGTTGATCGGATGTCACCTTGTGCTGGTGAACATACTTTTTCATCCACGAGCCGGCCGTGAAATGTTTGAAAGTTGAAGCCAGCGGGCCGTCGATGTTCTAATGGGCCCTGGGCCGTTACAAGTATGTAAAGGTGGGCCTTGAAGTAGAAAAGGTTGAGAACCCCTGCAGTAGACTATAGTGATGTGCTTCACTAAATGATTAATGGAGAAAATGATTGGCAGGTGAATTGATTATAAAATCGTTTTGGCGTCAGCGCTGGATATTGGGCGTGGTGTTCGGCACAATGTCCCATTGTCTGTGGGCCAGATATCACCACACCCGCTTCTTCACTCCATTGTCTTTTCAGAGCGTCTGTCCGTGAGTCCTGCTGTGACTTTACATCACGCAGGTTCACGTCGTCACCCTGAAAAGGTGTTAGCGGCGATCCCCCCGCCCCGTCAGACGGCGTTGACGGACAGGCCGGGTAATAATCCGGGGCTCGGCGATCACCGCCGCCCTACATCTTATTTTCGGGTCACCCACATCCGTCGGTGCGTGCTTGCGAAGAGCTTGTGATGTGGCCAGGTGGATTAGACGTAGAGGGGAGATGTCAGACACACAGTCACAGAGGCTTAAAGCTAAGCGAGTGTGTGTGTGTGTGTGTGCGGTGTCCACTGTTGTTGTTTTCTCTGTATCCTGGTAATGGCTGGCCATAAGTGGGGTTAAGTGCTGTAGCGTCAGACCCCTCCGCACGAAGCAGCGACACCGGGCTTTACTCTGTGGCCCCAGCAGCTGGCCTTCAGGCTGGCAGCCAGTCAGACTCTAAACATGATGAGAACCGCATGTTCATCTGTTTTAAGTCTCGTCGCCGTGACGAGCACAGAGGTTTCCAGAGCTGTGTGGAGAACGATGATACCGACCCCATGTCGTGCTGATTCATCGCATTAATGCGGTTCTGGGCGCGTTTGTTTTGTTCTGGAGGCCGTCTTGTCGGACAAGTCAACCAGCGGAGCAGGAAACGGTTTGGTTTTCACGGATATGAACGAAAATCTCGTCTTACTGTCGCTGAATTGTTACAGAGCTCATTTCCGTTTCTTCAAAGTCTCTCTGCGATTTTATTTTTAGGGCAGGGTATTGTTTGATAAGAAGCTGAAGCGATTAGTCGATCGACAGAGTTTATAGGAGATTTGATCGTTTGCCTTTTTCAAGAAAAACCAGTGGGGAAAAATGCCAAATATTCTGACGCCAGCTTTTCAAAAGAGAGGACTTGCTGCTTTTCTTTGTCGTTTATCGTGTAAATTTAATATCTTTTGGACTCTGAAGGCGTCTTCTGAAGGAGACACTTTTTCTAAATAACCTCAAACCATATTCTTATTGATTGGCATATTCTGCAACCAATACATCAAATGTCTGCCAAGGCTTTCAGACATTACTGTCATGTGTCAGGACGCAGTTAGCCTAGCTTAGCATAAAGACTGGAGGCAGGGGGGCAACTTCAAAAATACACCTACCAACGCCTCTGAAGCTCGCTAGTGAAGTGAGTTACGGAACTGTTTCTTCTCTGGCGTTTCTTGAGTAGCAGATTAAACATCATGTTATTACCATCCTGGGCTGCTTTGCCACATTCCAGCCCCTCTGGAGCCTCGGCTGTGAACAGACGTCACTTTCTCATGTAAATCGCACAGGTCACGTCAGCCGTGCGGTTACAGCAGTCATCGTGACGGGCCGTCCGGACAACATGCAGGCAGGATTTGGGTTTAGCTGGAGGCCAGTTTCCCTCTCAGCCTGTGTCCTCTCTCTGCAGACACGAGCAGATTAAATAAATGGAACAAAGCTGAATCAGAAAACAGAAGGTTGGGGGGGGAGGGTTCCCCCCAAAACTGCTGAATGTCGAGGAGCGTTCAGTCAGTCAGAAACACCACAGACCCCACATCTTCCTGGGTTTTTGTTAAATGTTGCAGCATTACATAACTGTTGGTTTTGCAGATGAGACTGCAGCAGAGACAGAAATGTGTTGTCGCTGCAGATATTCTGTCACTAAACTAACCAGCAGGAACCGCAGTAACGAGCTCGGGCTAACTGTTAACTTTGCTAAACTTGTAGCTATTTTTTTTTTTCCTAAATAAGGTGGAAAGAGTCACGTTACATACTTTTGGACTCGTGTGTATTTTAAACCGGCAGGTGGGAAACCGAGAGGAATCGCACACCTGAGTTCTTTATTTGACAAGATGGCAGCAGGCGAGTCTTTGGCCTGAAGTCATATGTCGGTGTCGAGCCCTGAGGCGTTCCTCGGGATACTTTTAGCTCGAGGAGGAGACAGATTTCTCAGCATGCAGAGCACGGCGGTAAAGCTGGCGGAGTTGGGGGTTCGATTCCCACTGTGGCCAGAGACAACACTGCCAAAAACGAACAGCTCCTGTACGTCAACTTTGCTTTATTTAAATGCAGGCGGATAAATGTGTAGCAAATAATTGTTTGCAGTTCTGAAGGTTCGATTGAAGCAGCAAAATAAAACTTTTAATGTTCAATAGGCTTTGGCAAAATAGATAAATTACTATCAGTATATTATAGGGCTTCAGCTAACAGTTATTATCTACATTGATTAATCTGCTGATTTATTTCCTATCTGTAATTGCTCTGATTGGTCAGTTGAGAACACCGACAGACCTTTTAATGGCCGAAAAAATCATAGATGTAGACAGCGACTCGGAAGCCTTGAAGCGGGCTACCATTGTAACACGTGGCCAGCAGTTTCTAATATGGGCTACAGTCCCAACATCACTCAAAACCCAGCTTCATGCAAATATAGGCAGGCGTTACGTTGTTCACCTAATATTTTAGTATCAAAAGTTGTAAGTTGCAGCTTCGACCAAGCTGAAAAAGATCAAATGCAAAGTTTAGGCTGCACCTAAAGAGAAGTTGCTATGCAGCCTGCGTCTGGATGTTTGGTGAGAAGTTACAGTGGCAACTCATTTCTTAGGTTTAGATAAAAGCCCTGGCTGCCTGCTGCAGGTTTTAAGAAGAAGCGGCCGTCGCTCCCAGCTATGTTTAGGATCGCATGCGATGTTGGCTCTAATCTGGTTACATTTGCTCAGGGTGGCCCAGTTACTACAGCGTGTCGTCTAAATCTTGGAGTCTGCTCACCGATAACAGGATAAACAGTGTACATGGGTGGGGTCTCCAGTTAAATTGCAGCCTAATTTTGGGACTCTCAATGACTTGTGACTTCCTGTAGCAGACATAAATGCACACAGTGATGTTCTAGTTTTTATTTTCTCTTTTTCACAGGATTTTTTATTTTTATTTTTACGAATGATCGGAAACCGACAAATCGCCGTAAATGTCACCATACGCAGACATTTTGATGCGGTTCCCGTGACTCTGTGAAAGCAGGACGGAAAATCGTCTTCTCTGGTGTTTTGTACCGCTGGCAAAGAAGAAACGTCTGGGTAAAAGTTTGTTTATGGGCAAACTGTCGCGGTGTAAAGACCTAGAATTAGATGTTGAACGGGACCGTATTGTACTGAAAGGACATGTGGGTCCTATTGGTTCCCTTTGGATCTCACGCTGAATGACTTTACGACCCGCTGCTGTAGTTTAATGTTAAATGTGTCTCATTGGTTCGATCCTACAGGTCTCCTTCATGGCTGGAACATGAACCTCGACAGCAGAGGTAACCAAACAAACGGCCTGATATGAAGAATCACTTCGGCCCAATGATGATCAGATTATAAAATCGGCATAGATTTGTGCTACAAACTGATTCTCTGAAGCTTTAATAAATCCGATAATCACTCCGAGATAATCCACCGCTCATGATTTATGCAGATCTTTTGGCTGTGATCGCCAAAGCTTGATTTCTGTCCTTTGCACTAACATCGATGAAACCTCGCATGGTGGGACTCATTCTGGATAAAAGGATCGGAACTGAAGAGACAGAAGCTGCCTGCATGTTGTAGCTTTGTTCATCTGCATCACAAACGCCAATGATCTCGATTATGAGGACCGTACTGAATATGTGAGCGGCATCCTGCTTCATCAGTGGGAGCTGCTCGGTGCACAAAGAGCTTCCTCCTGTCGGCTGCCGGCGATCTAGTGCCTTACCTTTTCCTGTGTATATTCTCCTAATGACTTCAGGGATTAAGCATTTAGGCCACAGGTTGAATACCTTTCTCGGTGTCACGTTTGGTGTTTGAAAGAGAGAGGATCATGTACTCTAGAGATCATTTGGTAACCCACCCCCTGTGGAACTACAGTTCCCATAATGCTTTGCGGGGGTAAGTGTAACTGAGTAAGTTACGCTGCGGGCTGCAACTTTACGCCTGTTGTTTTTAAGCCTGTATGTATTTACAATTAGCACGATAAAAGTAGCTGAATTAGCAGCTCCTGTCGGCAGTGTGGATGTTCAGGCGACTATCACCGCCTCAGGTTACTGTGACTGAAGGAAACTAAAAAATGGGATTATTCTCAGGTAAGCTCTGCAGTTATAAGGAGCGTCCTTTTTCCATGATTTCTAAGCGGATTTATCGGCATTTATTTGTAATGGACAGATAAGGACAGGAAGATATTAAGGTTATCAAATATTACTTTCTCATTCTAACAAACGATCTACAACTTTATCCAGCGTGCTCCGCCCATCTGACAAACCCACACATATGTCGGAGATTCAAACCAACATGGAAGGCTTGTGATGCTCACCTGAGGAGCGACGTCTCGCCCGTTTCAACGTGACAGTCGTTTTTTTTCGTAATCCTCAACCTTCTCGTTAATCTGCCAGACTTTACTGCTGGCGCTGACCGCAGGAGTACTGACCGCCTGCGGGATGTTACCCGGGTACTACTGAATACTCACATGCCTGGTTTGTGCCCAGGTGGGAAACATTATGGCTGAGCTCAGCTCTTTTATTTTCTCTTTCAGCTTTTAAGTTAAAGGCTTCTTTCTGGAAGTTGGTTTTGAGCTGAGGGCTTTTTGAACAATGCTGGTCGTTGGATTATTTTGATGTTATGATATTTGATGTGTTTTCCAAGGTTCATGAGCTACTGGGATTTTCGTGTATCGTTTGTATGGTTTGACTGCAGGTCTTAACTATTTTTGGTGGCGTTGACACCGACTGGCATCCCGGCTTTAGACAAGTGGAATCCCAATCCACCAAAATCTGTTTCTGGATGAGTCTGAACAGAAAAAAAGTGCCATTTTAGTTTGAGAATCTTGCTTTAGGTTTGTGGCCTTTATCCTCCCGTGGCCTCTCACTTTGGACTACCTGGATGTTTTTAGCCTCCTGCCACATGCATAATGAAATAGAATTTAGTTAATTTGGTTAAAGAACCAGAAACAGCCTGTTTTCAGCCTCCTGTCCTTAATTTCATTCAGCTTAATTTGTCTTTATGAGCCATCTGCTGTTCGCTCGAACTTTCACAAGAGCTCAGAACAAAGTTTCCTGTGTTTGGCAACATCACTGATCAAATCGCTGAAGTCATGTTGACGACTATGTTAGCTGTGCAACCGCTGAACATTGTACAACACATCTTGATTTATATGGTTGACGTTTCTGTTTGTGTGCGAGGTCGTTTCGAATGTAACTGAAGCGCCTTGCGTTGCCCTCTTCTTGCACACTTGTGTAAAATCGGAGGATTACAAACCCCTAAGCACAATCTCTTCCTGCTGATCAGGGGAATACTTTTTTGTTCTGGTGTGTCGTCATGACAGCTGCCTCTCTCTGAATGCTTTCAGGCTTCTTGACGTTTCTCTATAGCAACCTGCCATGTCTCGCTTCGCCTCTTCTGCCCTCCCCTCACTGCCAAATGAAACCATGAGCCTTTAAAACAAATGTTCCCATAGCTGAGAGAGGTTGTTGAGTATGAGCAACGTAAACCTACAGCATCTCTTTCAACGTCTTGTGAATGATGTTTCATGCTCTTAAGAAGCATTGAGGTTTGATACTTAGTTCTGTGCTAACTGGCTTTGGTTTTCTGGGGAACAGCATTTTGAAATTGGGTTATTAATACCCCGCAGGCACCCGTGTGGCCCCCTTTTGGTTGTCATTAACTACCCTGATGTAACGCACAGAAGCTGTAATTAAGACGTCCCAGCTGAGAATTTCTGACATGATGATTTTCTGTCACTTCCCCCTGGTCTTTCTCTTCGGGGCTTTACACTAAATTCACTTTCTGCTGCTTTTCTCTCGTTTCTCCACAGATGTACCTTCTCCTTCTAAAGCTCAGCCTCATCCTCTGATGCAATTCCCCACAGGCAAGTTCTCTCTGCTCGCTGTGTCTCCCCCCCCCTCGTCCTCGTAATTTATTTTCTTTCACCACTTCTTTAGTTTCACTCCCCCCGTTTATCATTTGAGTGGCAAAAATAACCCTTTGCATGTAAGAAGCTGTAGATTTTTGTCACCTATAATAGCATTTAAATAGGATGCTTGTGGATTTGTACAGAGTATCTTTGAAACACCAAATATGATGTTTGACTTTGCTTGTGTTGCATTTTGACTCACGTGTGGTTGTTGTTGTAGATTTGACATGAATTTATACAAGTAGTTGTAGAGGGATAATGATTCTCCTCACTGACTGACAGGCCTGAAACAACATTGGTGTTTTGTAGAATTCATTTTACTTTATAATATTTTGAAAACACTCTTTGAGAGGAATCATTATCTGGCATCACCTAACAGTTTGTGTTTGACACATTGAGCATGGATTATTGGCGCCAGACCTGGGGCAAAAAAAAATATTTTACCCCCATTCAGGGTGGTGTATATACCGAGAACCAGACAAATGCTGCCAAATCCTGACTGTGGAAGGTAGTTCGCTCTCCCAACCACCTTGGCAGCCATTCATTATAGTCTTGTTTAATTAGTTTTGTTCCCTACATGTGGTGTCTTTCCCAACACTCAAACGATGGTACTTTAGATTTTTCAGATCTACTTCAGATCACAGTGTGTTTTTTATAGGGGCGGTGGGCCACCCCACCTGATACAAAGACCATCTAACGCTAAATTTGTGAAAGTTAATACACTTTAATGAAATAAAACGTTAACCTTCAGGGAAAAGGAGCAGAGCCAGTGACTTTTCTGTCATCTGCTAACTAAACTGAAGAAGAGGTGCGATGCATCAAGATGTGGGTGGCTTACCACCACGGCCAGATGGTTTGCTGGGGGAGACCCTGCACTTCCTTCTTCAGTTATGACCTACTGTACACTAGTTTAGATAATTTGGTTAAACTGGGGTTTTGTTTACAATGAAGTGATTTAATAATGGACAGAACTGAAACTTCAGAGGCCTTGTAAAGGAAACTGAATTTTCCTTTTTAAGAGTAACTCAAGTAACTCCACAAAAGATCTTGTATGGAGAGAAAGCATTGCTGCACTGACCTGTATGGGTTGAAAGGTATAAGTCTATTTAACCTTTTACCGCACCCAACTTCACAGCCGGGTGTGGTCAGGTGTGGCCTGTTTTACTTTTGCCCACACCCAACTGTGATGTAGCATTGCATTACAGTGTGTACCAGAAACCCCCCTCGACTTGTGCTCCTGGGGATCCCCAGCACTGCTTATTTTCCATCTCTCCCTGCTCTCAGGTTATAATGTTGACTATTTGTCATGAGTGTAATGAGTTTGAGGTAACTTCATCCAGGATTGACAAATCAATCCTCAACCTGCGTTCAAAGAACCAAATTATCTGGATTGAGAATTAGGCCTGACAGGACTGTATTTTAGCCTGATAACAACAGGTTATCCTAAAGTAGTTAGCCACATTTGAAGAACATGGCCCATGATTAGCTAAATTTGTTGTAAATATGAAGTGCTGGGAGTTGCCAGGAGCAGGACTGAGAACTGCTGCGTCGTGAGGTGCAGTACTGCACAGGGTGTCAAGTATTTTGCCACCACTAGTTGACAGTGCAAGCAGGATTGTTGGACTTGGTATTAGTTTAAAACTCATGTTTTTCTTTTCTTGTGTTGAAGAAAGGGCATAAAAAAACTGACTTTTGAATGTTTGACCCCTTTTACAGGTGGATGTTATGTTCCACTAATGTCATTAAACTGTCAGGGCTTTTTGGAATAAACGGAACCGGTCAGTCATTCACCAAACGGTGTGTGAACTGTCCACCATCCACAGCCAACCTTTTAGCAGCACTTGTCTGGTCTTATCTTTGAACCTTCCTCATTATGTTTTTAGTAACAGCCCCCCCCCAGGTGTGGTGGGCACTGTTAAGGAATGGAGTATGTCTTTGATATGTGCTGTATTGCATTCTCCCTCCTCCCTCTCTACTCAAGCATTTGGGCAGAAGGGTGATTCCCCTGCTCCCATCTCTCCTCTCTCCCCTCTTCACTCCCCCGACTCTCTGGAGGAGCTCTCTCTGACCGAGAGTCCCAACCAGCCCCCTACGCTGGGATCCGCTGCACCCTTTGGCTCCTTCTCCACTGAACCCCCCACTAGTCATCCCAAGGACATGCCTTGGGTGGGTGATGAGGGTGACTCTGGACCAGGCCGTAGTAAGAATAAGGAAGATCTTCTAGATCCGTTAGCTGGTCCTTACCTGAGTTTAGGGAAAGACCCAGGCCCTCATAATCCGTGTGAAGACAGCGGAGTTTCCTTTTCACCTGAGGAGAAGCTGATTAGCTCAGACCGGTCCTCCACTGGCCCTTCCCCCGTGAACCCCCAGATGATGGTCCCTGAGTCTCACGTTGCCTCCTCTAACCCAACAGAGCACTGGGATTCACCATTCCTATCATCTCAAGACAACTCCAAGGTCTCCATGGATACCATCTCCAAGGACACAGCTCCCATTAGCTCTTCCAGGTATGAGCCAGACCTGCACGGCAACAAGTCTGATGATGATGATGACTTGATGTATGAGGTGAAGAAGAATAATAACCCATTTGAGGGCTATTCCCCACTGGCGGACAGTGGCTACTCCCATTTTGGAGACTCCAAGTCCGACAGCAGGGCCTCAAAAATGTCCGAGAGTCCCACTCCGGATCTGGTCCAGTATGGCCAGACTGGAGAATCCCAGGGTACCCCACCATCTTTCTTAGAGGAGGGGAAAACATTTGAGACGAGCAAAATGGCTGCTGACTCGCCCATGCAATCAGAGAATCAGTTCTCATTTGGTCTGAAAGACGATGATGAAGAGGAAGAGGAGGATTCTGCTCTGCCGCCGTCGCTTCCAGACATCCTAAAGTCCTCTCCACTAAACCCTGAGAAAATGGACTCGGGTTCCTCGGAGGGAAGCCCGGAGGATCAGAGTCCCATCCTTGAACGGAGGATGATGGAGTCGCCCAACCCTCCGATCAATCTGTCAGCTAACAACCCGTTTGCCTTTGATGCTAAAGTGTCCCTGCTAAAGGAGATGACTGAGGAGATGGAAGTGAGAGTGACCGACAAAGGAAATTCTGATGACGACAAAAGCTTTGGTGCATTCGACCTTGTCAAAGAGGCCGAGGAAACCACCCCAGCTAAGGTCAAAGAAGAACAACCAGTCAAGATCGAGCAGAAAGATTGGTTTTCGAGCCATGATTCTCCCAGAATGACGGAAAAGTTTGAGCCGCTTGACTTCCAGAGCAAAAAGACCCCAGCTGAGGATTCGGATTCAGAGTCGCCAACAGCGGACTCCCTGTCTCCAGTCCTGGAAGCTATGGCCAAGAACCCCGCCAGCTTCCAGGTGGAAACAGAGAAGACGGACCTGATGATGGAGGTGGAAGAGCCAGAGGTGGCTGAGGAGGTCTCTGAGCATGAAGTCTCCTCTGAGGAGTTTGAGTTCATTGAGCGGCCACCCAGGGGCGTGATCGATGAGTTTCTCGAGGCTCTGGATACGTCCAAGTTTGCCTCCTCCAAGCCCCCAGAGATCCCCATGGATGAGGGCCTAAGCTTTGGGCAGAAAGATGTGGCTCCAGTTTTTGCTCAGCCTTTGACAAAAGTAGCCCCGCCCCCCGAGGTTGAAGAAGAGGCTCCAAGTCAGAGCTCCTACCTCCTCCTCACCCAGACCTCACCCCAGAAGAGCAAGGCCGAGCTGGAGAAGCTTGACATTCAGCAGCCCCCACCCCAAGCTCCGCTCACCCATTCCCCTGTCCGCGAACCGGAGGAGGCGGTCCCTAAGAAGAGCGTGGAGGGCGGCAAACTGTTTAAGATGCCAAGCGTGAACATAAGAGCAGGTAAAATAAACCAGTTCCGGCATGGAAACCACCCCCCCCCCCACATCCTCCTCAGATTTCATTGGCACTTCCATGTTCATCGGCATCATTTTCATCTTCACTCATTTGTTCTCCTCACTTATTTTCTCCCCACCAGCAGCCAGTATTTACTTTAGATCCCATCACTTTCTCCTTAGTGTCACCTTTCCTTTCTTGCATCTTTCTCTTCTTGCATTTTCTTTGACATTAACCCTTGCATTTTGTGTAGTCTGGTTTCATTTGTGCGGTTGTGTGTTCCACTGTGGTTCGACCTTTTTGCTTTTGCTGCATTTTGTGCATTTTCATTAGAATAACATCATTTCTGTGTAACTGATCATTTTATTTATTAATTTTTTTAAAAGAAGAATCATTTTTATTTTAAGATGTGGTAAGTGAAATGTGATTTTTAACCTTTATTTTTGTTTTGTTAAGAACACGAGCCCCCTTTTTTGTGTTTTTTTTTCTATCCCTAAATTAAAAACGATTTTATACATGAGCAGAAATGAGAAATTGTGGGATCCAGAGGGAGGTGTTTCACTGTTAACCACCTACAAACACTCGTACGGCCGTTTCTATTTGCCCTCTAAGCATTTTTGCTGTGGCGTTGAATTACATTTTCCGTGTGGTTTTTAGCTTCTCTCTACTCTGG
Source organism: Coreoperca whiteheadi (assembly GCA_011952105.1). NCBI lineage: Eukaryota > Metazoa > Chordata > Actinopteri > Centrarchiformes > Sinipercidae > Coreoperca > Coreoperca whiteheadi. The sequence continues at coordinate 968,423 of CM022471.1, forward strand.
AAATAACTCGAGATACCAATCTGAAACCCGACCCCACCTTATAGACCCCAACACCCACTCACAACTACGTACGCACAGAGCTACCAATCACACCCTTTTACTGACAGAATAATCTGCCGCTCTGATTTATTATGAGCCTTACAATCTCGCCCACACCCTGTAATACTTGATGACATCAGGTTTTATGCACCTGAGGCTAAATATGGAATATCATTTAGTGATAAACTCTGTGCCAAATACCTTAAGCTGCAATGAGTTTAGAGGGCGTTGAACTTTATACCCACCAACCGCTCTAAGGCGGGTCATTTTGGCCAAAGGTATTTAAAAATTTTAAAGCCCGCGTGATTTTTAACTTGGGTTTGGTTTAAGACGTAACCGATTCAGATTTCTAGAAGTACACACTGGTCCATTAGACCACAGGTGGCGTTCACTTAATCAAACATTACATTTTGAGTTAAATTAAAAACAGTAGTGCAGAAAGCACTGCTGATGCTCTCAATGCGCCAGTAAATTCTGTCCACAGGAGAGGAAACGCGTTTCCCAGACAAGTCGCACTCCTCTGAAGTACAAAGCAAATGCGAAAAGCAAAAATTGTCGGAAAATCGATTAATCGTTTCAGTTGTTTAAACAAGCGAAAGTGGTTCCAGCTTTTCCAGGGTGAGGATTTTTTTCTGCTTTTATATCATAAAACCAAATATCTTTGGGTTTTGGACTGTTGGTCAGACAAAACGAGACATATTTGGCTCTCGCAAACTTTAATGGCTTTTCTCCTTTTTTCTTTTGACAATTCATGAAAACTAATTGTCAGTTGCAGCCCTGAGGAGGATGTGCAGTTGTCATTTAAGGCTTGGTGAGGGAGGGGTGTTGACTCTATTGTGGACATGAAATGTAATAATGGATCATTAGTGTAATTGATAGTCAACTTGCTAACCTTAATGGTGCTACTGCTTCTTCCTCTAGTATCCGGGTTTAAAGTCTTTCATGAAAAAAAGAAGCTTCTGATCTGTAAAACCCAGAGTTTGTAGCTCAGCTTCATTGCACCCTGAGGTAGTTGTGTAAGAATGATGGTTTGTGAGACCGACGCAAAGCTGCCTCCTTCTGGCCTTTTCCAAAGTGATGAATTGCCCTCGAGGCGCCGCTGGCTCTCTGAAGACCACACCGCTTAGTCTTCATTTTAATGGATGACTCAGTTTTATTTAAGCTGATATTGATCAGTTAATATGCACTCACATTAATACCACAGTGTTGCATACACTCGGAGCCGACAGCCGCTGTGTAACTGGAGCAGTAGGACTTAAAGCTTTAAGTGTGTGTGTGTGTTGGAGGGACCTCCTGTTAATTAAAGCCTCCTCCTCCTCCTGCATTGCGACACTGGCAGGCCCACAAAGGGTTCTCCAACCCAGACACCACTCAGCAAGTGTTCTTCATTATGCAGCCTGAGCTGCAGAGCTGCCATCTGAACATAATTCTTCCTCCCTGACCGTCCCGTCACGCTGGAAGCAGCTCGGTTTGTTGCTTCACTCTCACGACCTGAGCAGAGTCTCCGAGATGCGCCGCTGATACCACGTCTCAACACAAATAGCAGCAAAAGCTCATTATTATGGCTGAAACTAACAATGATTTTTATTTAGTATTCTGCGGATTTATTCTCTTGATTCGTTGATTTTGGTTGTTCTATAAATAAAACGTCCCGTCGCGGTTTTCCAGAGCGTCTTCAGACTCCGTGTCTTGTGTGACCAGGGTTCCAAAACTAAGAGATTCACTTCCCAATGAGTTAAAACGGAAAATAGCAGCAGCTCTTGGTTAATTTGTGCTTGAAAATGATCAAACTAGTTAGTTCTGTTGGCCGACTAACTGATTAATTTGACTTAATGTTGGGAATGCTTCAGGTGCATCTATGTGGTGATGTAGTTTATACTGTTAATATGGTTTTAATCCATTAACATGGCATGTGCAGATTACGTTGCAGTAATTGAAAATATGCGAGTGAGCTAACGGTGCGCCTTTATCAGACAACTCATGTTGAAAATAAGCCGATATTAACTCAGAATGACTACCAATAATTAGCCTCATTATTAACATTATCAGTTATGTTTTTAGTAGTTTAAGTCTATGTAACTTTAAAAATACATTTAAAAAGTTTAATCAAAGATGTGTAAAAAATGCTAACTTCCTTTCAGCAACATCTTTAACTGATTGATTTATGTGATTGTTGTTTTAGCACTCCAGCAGACCTTACCATCGACTTGATCGACAGATTTCCAGAAACGCTGATTTAAAGCATGCTGCTCGTTCTGTGGTGACTCGGTGACCACGCACAGTCAGTGTGACTTCCTGGGTTATATAAACGCGCCCGAGGTAATATATGTTTTACATCCCGTGGAAATGGGACGAGAGGTTGCCAACTCATTCTCATTCAGTCCCTCATTTGTTAGTAAATCAGTCATTTCGAGGTGAAGCGGCTACACTGATCTAGAACGGCAGGGTTCTAAGGAAATCGGCAAATTCAAATGCTTTCGTTGGCGTGCGGTTTGATATTTCTGGGACGAGTCTCCCAGCTTCTGCTTTACATTTACTCTGGAAGGGAAAACATAATGAAGTCCATTAATATCTGACTGAAACTGCAGTTGTAGTGCACAGTTTTATGGTCTGAGTAGTGGCTCCGCTGTGTTGCCATCACCCCAGTGGATTACATCAGCAGGGACGCAGTTATTCAGAGGCTCCGATCAAGGTGAAGGGTCACTTTGTCCTCAGAGAGAGAGACAAACTTTGTACTTTTACGCAACCGTGTCTTTCACCACTGAAATCACCGCAGCTCACCGTTTCACGAACTGCAGGTCGCAGGTTTGCTTCCAGCAGAGAGAGAGAGAGAGAGACGCCCTGTTCCGAACCTGAGAAATCCCATTTATTAACATGTAAACGTCCGTGCTTACATGAACTGTGCTGAGCGCTGATCTCTCTAACTTGTTTTCTAATTCAGTGTTTTCTTCTCGTTGTGTGTCGACACATCTTCCACCTGTAGTAACGTGACACCAGTACGTGCAGGTGATCAGTCCAAACAGCTGTTGACAAGGGGACCAGGAGTCTGTTAGAGGAAGACGCTGTTGGAGCCAGAGTTTGGTGTCACGACGGGGGCCTCACCGTCATTCAGAGACGTTTTAATGAACTGTACAGGCACAACCACTGTCGGCGCTGTGGTTTCTGCCATAGTTAAATGGTGGAGGAGAAGAAGAGGGGAGGTAAAGGGGTTTATAAAATGAGACCGGTGCCCTCTAGTGGAAGACGTCTGTAATTACCGCTCAGACCATCCGAGTCTAACTTCCTGTGGACCAGGACCAGTTAATCCGAGACCACAGGCAATATTCAGTTATGTTTGTTGTTTCATGCCAGAGAACAGCGAACACGCACCAGCTGAAGTTAGTTCTCTTGGTGTTTAGGATTTCTTTACCAACAGAGAGAGAGCAGGAAAGAACAAAGTACCATTTACATGCCCGGAAACCTTGGCAGCATTTGGAAAGTTAGTTAATTTGACAGGAAACCAGCCATCATTTTTTGTATTTTCTTCCTAAAGTCCTCGTTGGCACCAGTGAAGGCAGGTTGAGCCACTTCAGCACTTTACTGGGGTCTGGGTGCTGTGAGTTTCACTACTGATACTAAAGGATTTTAGCTTTTATGATACATTACCTTGACAAATAGTAACATGTTTTTCCTACAAAAGCTTTATTCATTTAACAAGACAACACTCTCAAAGGTGAAACGTTTTCCAAAAGACAAGGAGCTGTACAAGAACTAAATTTAAATCAGGACTGGACGATTTCCTGCTTCTCTGATTTTATATCGTCGTAAACTGAATGTCTTTGTGTTTCGGACTGTTGGTCGGACGAAGCGAGACGCTTGGAGACGTCAGCTGTGTGAGATTATGATGAGCGTTTTTTACATTTTACAGACGAATCTATCGTGAAAACAACGACAATAATCATTCGTTGCAGCTCCATCTTAACCTCTTAACAAGATCAGGAATCTGGGCGCAGTTTATGTTTCCTGAGAGATCTGTAGCTGTTGTGTTCACTGTGCCAGGAGGCATCAACTGACTCTGTTTCACGTAGACGGACAGAAATCATTCATCGGCTCTGTTTCACTGCTTTGTCAGCAGATTTGAGAAGGCAGAGGGAGGGGGGAGGAGGAGGAGGAGGAGGAGGGATGATGAAGGGAAAGCAGGGTGAGATAAAACACGGAGGGGGGCGTTAGAGGTGAGGAGGAGGAGGGAAGAGAGAGCGTCCCAAAAAGGCTGAGCGGAGGAGGAGGAGACGTTTATAGCTGCTGCGTCAGAGCGCTGGCAGCAGACAGTCAGCTGACAGCGCTCCTGCAGGAGGGACTTCATTCGCTCGCTGCAGTCGTCTCCCCCAGAGGAAGCCTTGCTCGGGTTCCCCCCTCCCTCCCTCTTCCTCCTCCTCCTCCTCTTCCTCCTGCAGCCGGACACACACACACACACACATTACGTTGACTGCCTCTGCTCGGCCCCTCTCCGTCTGGAATGTGTGTTTGCTGATCGGACGGCATGGAGAACAACTCTGTGGACACAAAGGAGTGCGAGCCTGCCGCAAAGCGCTGGAGAGAACAGGGTATACCTCCACCTTTCTGTCTTTGTCTTTGGCTTGTGTGACCGCTTCTCTGCTGTGGCCCCCGCCAGCCTCAGAGTATGGAAGGTGTTCACCGCTGCTGCAAAGGTGCTTTGGGGAGAAGCGCCATCCCACGTGGCATGCTTTATTTTTTTATTTATTCTGTGGGTTTGGCTCTTCTTTCATGCTGATTGTAAGAAATAGATATTTGACGTTGATGCTTAAGCAGAGACACGCTCTCACTAGATGTGCATCGATTTGTAAAACAGAGTCGGACGCTGCAGCAGTTCAGCTGAACCTCTTCCTCGCTGCCGGGTCCGTGGATTCAAACCGCAGCTTACACAAGCTGGACTTTGGAAACTTTGGGACAAAAGATAATTCTGGACTGTAGAATGTGTCCGTCTGATTTCATGGTGCAGCCAGACAAACGTGGCGTCTTAAGTTTGAATATTTTCCTCAATGTTAGGATGGCGTGGCCTCTAAAGGGGAGATTTAAGGGGGAAATGGAGGTTTAAGAGGTTAACCTTCTCATCAGGTTGCTAAATGCTTTTCCCGTCGCTTCATATCTGTGAGACGACTTTTTTGTTGACGGCGTGAGTTGAGCCTGGTTGTGACTCCTGCTGTTGTCCTGCCTGCGCACCGGGGCGCCCCGAGTCCACAGAGATCCATGAGTGCAGATCTTTTGCAGTCATGTGTGCAGGTCTCGTCCTTGGGCAGCTGCAGCAGCTGAAGGGAAGACCTTTGGACAGTCAGCCACTGTGACCAAAGGTGGACGGCAGAGAGGAGGAGGAGGGAGGGAGGGAGGGTAGGATTTGTGAGCAGAGTGACGTTAGCTGGCGGTTTAATGATTGGCTGGCGTGTTGGGGATATGCTAACGAGCTGGAGCAGAGTCAGGCCAGGGCTTTCAGTAGTTTGGCAGCTTTCTGCACAGGCCCCATGTTTACTGTGTGTGAGAGAGACAAGCTGTCACAAACAGTGTTTCGGATGCTTCAGGAGCTCCAATCGTGTCGTTTTCCACTCGTGTCCTGAAAACAAGTGACAGTTAATGTCACCCAGCAGCTAATGCGTGATCAGAGCAGAAACTAATCTCAACAGTCACGTCATCTGAGACCTGTCGATCACCAGAAGATTCACTGACGACTGCTGTATGTTGGTGATAGCTTAATCCTTTTAAGTCATTTTTCAAGCAAAAGCACCAAACGTTTCAAGCTTTCAGCATCTCTCCTGTGAGGATCCTCCTCATAAAAGAGAAAACTCTGCCCTGTGGGAAATCGTGATGTGCATTTCTTACCATTTTCTGACATTTTTACAAGCAAAACTATTTAAAATCATCTGCAGGTTAATTGATAATGAGAACGTCCTAACTTTCACGCCTAATTCATCCATTATTATTTTTTTGGCGCTACAATAAAGAATGAACAAATGCTCGTTACAAGTTACAGAAGCCCAAAGAGGTGTCGTCATAGCCGTCGGTGCCCAAACCCAAAGGTGGCACGTTGCTATGAAACAAATGCATATGAATGAACTGACTGATTGTTTAGCCCTGTTCTCACCACTCGTAGCCAAAGAGTTTGATTTGTGACCGATCAAAAACTGTAGACATTTCTCAGTCCGCCATATGAGACACAGCTCGTATCAGCTAAAGTTGGTCATTTCTGCTAAAAAACGACTTTCAAAATAGTTGCTGACAGATTTTCGGTGGATTGACTAATCGATTAACTCGGCTACAGGCCAAGCAGCCAAATCACTTATCACTGCTGCGTTGAGTCATTTTGAGGAATTTAATCAGCTGCTTAGGGAGCCTGGTTTATTATTAGCTTCTCACCCTCTTGTTTTAACTAGACGGCAGTTAAATCGTACTTGCGTCCCTTAATGTTCGAGTGCTGTTGGTTAACTGTAATATGCAGTTTATACACGCCTTGTTCTGCTGATGTACATGTGTGCTGCCGTCGTTGCATCATCTGAGGCCATAGTGCTGCTGTCGCTTCCCATCGCAACACTGAAGCCTTTGTGCTGTGTGTGTGTGTGTGTGTCTGCTCAGTTAATCGAGCTGGTAACAGACGCGGAGCGTGAAGTGTTGTCTGCGCGGCTGAAAGAAGCTGCTGTCAGGAGGGTTTGTGTGACGCCGCGAGGCCGAGCCGCACAATGACTAAGCAGTATTTGGTGTGTGTGTGTGTGTGTGTGTGTGTGTGTGTGTATATGTGTGTGTAGGTCGGTATGTGTGTAAGAGACTCTGGCTGCAGCAGTAGTGAAATAACCAAGCTTGGTGTTGCAAGCCAGCCAAAGCAGTGTGCAATCCATCGCCCCGGGCGAGGGGCATCGCCATGTTTCGACCGAGCGACTCTGCTTCCCCCCCGCCCAGGCTGGGCTCATTTGGCCTCTGTACCCCCCGCAGCCCTGTCAGATGGGCCTCAGTTCCCCTCCGATAGATGGGATGGCTTCATGGTATTATTCAGTGGTATTTTTTAGTAATCTTTTGCCATGTTTGCATTCGCGGTACTGCCATTTGGAGGGACCAAACCATTTCCATATCTTTACTTCTTTCTAACTTGTCTGTCTACAGCCCTAATCAACTTACAGTTGACTCAGGTTGGTGGAAAACTGAGCCGTGTCGTGGGCAGACGACCATTATTGTGACAATAACTAAAGATCAGCGTCACAATTTTCCCCTAAACACAATTATGTGGATAGATGGATGTATTATCAAATCTTCATTTCTATTTCTTTTCTCTTTTTTTTTCTCAAATTAGCTGAGCTGCACCGTGTTTCCACGTACCCCCTGCTCACTGCAGAAGTACCCTTTGGGGTCCAAGTACCCCCGGTTGGGAATCACTGCAGGAGTCAGAGCATGCTTCTTTAAGCCTCACAAATGACTCCGGCGGCTTGTAGTCCTGAAAGCTTTGGAAACGCCACATTCCTGTCAGATCATTCCAGTTCTTAGTTTTACTTTCTCTGCGCAGAGAAGACTCTCCATCAGTGTCCGTCCCAACGGGAGTAACGTAAACTTTAGTAACATAAGCGTGTCACAGCTTCTTAACATCACCAGTGACGAGAGCTGAGACGATCGAGAACTTTTAAAGCAAAAATGTCAGATATTTCATGCTTTCATAAATATATATTGTGGTTTGGGATGAAACAAGATAACCAAGTTCTAATTCTGGAAAATAGCAAGCAGATTAATTGATGTTGAAAAGCATCCTTAGTTGCAGTCCTATTAGTGACCCCCCCCACCACCACACCGCAGCGATGGATTAGATTCTGTCCATCAGAACGATCCCCTGTCTCGTGATGCCCTGTACACTCAGACCGATACCTCGCCAGTATTATCTTAGAGCAGATATACCTGCCTCAGTGTGTATGTCGACGATGACCAATAAGAAAGAGGTTTAATGGCCAGGTTCTCCTCCAGAGAGCACTGACATGCTGACGTTTCCGCAGGTATAATGTTGTTCTTAGTACGTTTTTATTTGATTGCAATTCTTTAAGATTGCCGTTTTATGTTTAAAACGGTCGGCCGCTAACAATAATTAGCATTATCAGCCTCAGGAATCCAGCATGGGCTGGGCGATGACGCCTCACAAAACACAAGACTTTGGACCGAGCAGAGCTGCGTGCAATACAATGTTAACTAGACACTGCGATTTAAGCATTGAGCGATCGCTTCAAGCCCTGTGAAGTCCCAGGGTGTTTGTGTGGACTCCAGAGCTTCTAGCCGTCAGTCCGCCGTTATGTTTCAGTGAGATTAAAGACAAAAACGGTGTTGCATTAGTAAGCGCAGCCGTTAAGCAGCAGCGTCTCTCCTACAGCAAATACTGGTCCCATATCATTCAACTATGGAAATGAACTCTAATCAGGCCTGACTGTTGAACCCTCGTTGGTCTGTGTTCGCTTTGTGTTGGAGCCAGTGGCTCTCCCAGCATGCACCTGGTGTTCCTGGACAGCTTGCAGTTCCTTACATGGATTTTTAACTCTGCCAGATCTCTGATGTTTCTTCCTTTCCAGTGGGTTGGGTTTGAATTCCTAACTTTTATCTCTTCTGCTTGGCATTTCTGGAGCCAGTTGTCCTTTTACAGCCAGGTTATGCAACACTCCTCCTCCGCCTCCTCCTGCTGTCATAACCCTGAGTAGAAAACCCTTTTCTTCTTGATAACGGACGGCCTTTCACATACATACACGCCTCTGTCTGCCTTGGTTGAACGTTTATCATTATCCAGTGTCCCCACCACCCTAAAATACTTCATTCGTGTTTGCAGAATTTCCCGTGCATGTGAACCTGTCACGAATAGCTAAACCTCCAGTTTAAATTAACACAAGGCGGCGGTAAAGACATTTAGGGTTTACATTAAAATTCACTACGATTACAACACACGCACACAGATTAAACCGCACACAGAACAGTTTTTAAATAACTTGCAGTTTGATCTAAAATACTGCTGGACTTCCTGAAACAAGGATTTAGTTGACTTTTATATTAAATCATAACTGCAGGTTTCTGCAGTTATTAGATTTTGACGATGGATGTTATTGGTAACGCTTTATTTTACAGGTCCGTGTTTTCCTTATAACTTCCCAGGAAATTGTTACTGGAGTTTGGTCACTTACAAGCAGCTGTTGATTTTCAGAGGAGCTGGCCTGAGAGAAGTGCTCTGTTTAAACCCCAGTATTTTATTATTTGTGTATTGCTGGACACTCAAGTCTCCATTCATGTTGGGCTGCATGCTTCCCTGTAGACAAGTGTTATTGCATGTTCAGCTGAGCTGCCCTGTGTGCAGACTGAAAGACTTTAAAAGTTACTCCACCAATTGGTTGTGTTGTTTTCAGGAAAGTTGGGTTCATTTTTAATGAAGCTACAGGGAAGCTGGGGCCTGGAACACAAAGAGCTCTGTCATCAGTGTTGTTTTAAACGTTATTAAGGGCTTTGCTTGTGTCCATACTTCCTGTCGCCTTTGCTCTTTTTGCCTCTCTCTGTTCAGCCGGTGCCTCGTGGCGTTATAAGTTAATTATCTTAAATAAGACTACATTTGTAGTCGGAGAGAGGCCGAGCTGCGCATGCGCGTCCCTGTCCCCCCTCGGCCAGACGGATCCGCTGCTGCTGCTCAGCGGAGGTTCAAGATGGACGCCAAATGGGGTTAGTCTGGTCCTAATCTTTTGTTTACCGACCATCGCGCTGCTCTTTTGCATCACGCATTTGCGTGCGGTTATGTCGCGTCCGTGGCTGGCGGAGAGTGTGCTTGAGCCACCCGGGGCTGTGGCTGGATTCGGCCCGGGGAGGGCGGGAGGCAGACCGCGGCCGCCCGCGGAGGTCACGACGGACGGTTTAAAGTGCTGTCCCCGCGGTGGGGACAGGGCTGCCGACCGCATCCCGGGGAGTACAGTACGACTGCTAAGGGGCCGTGTTGACGCGAGGAGGGGGGGGCGATTAACCATAGCCGGTAGCGAGAGGAGCTCGGCGGCCGGGTTAGCTCGCTGTGAAGCGGGCTCTATTTTTAGCCAGGCTCCGGCCGTGCTAGCGCATGCTACCATATGTAGCCAGGGAGCCACATTTGGACCGCGGGGCCTCCTCCTCCCCCTCCTCCCCCCCTCTGCTGCTCTGTGTCTTTACATCAGACAATGTCTCTCTGTTAAAGCAGCCGGCTGCTGATCACGTCCCGCTGCTGCTGCGTGGCTAACAGTTAGCATGTTGAGCGCTAAGACATTGGGGGGGCAGCTAGCTGTCAGCTAACGTAGCTAGCTGGCTGTCAGCTAACGTAGCTAGCTGGCTGTCAGCTAACGTAGCTAGCTGGCTGTCAGCGCACACATTCACACCCCCGCTTTGCTCAGTAAGCAAGAAGCTTCCCGACCGTGAACCAGCCCAGCTGTTAATAATGGAGTTTGTGTCTGAATAACCTCCAGTGACCCGCAGTGTTTTCAGTTTTACAGCAGGTGGTCTGTTCAGGGGCCAAGGGACAGCGCCGTCTCTGTTTCCACACACACACTTACTCTTTTCCGTCTACATTTCCATCAGTCATGTAGCAGAGCCTCTGTCCAAAGGACTTACACATGAGGAAGCAATTGTAACAACACAAGGTAACAAAAAGCACAGGTGCAGCAGAAACTAGTCTGTTAGAGCCCAGCACAGGATAGAGCTGAGGAGAGGAAGGGTTTTATTATGAGCAGAGGGAGAAAGGAAGAAGAAGTCAGTGATGGTCAGTTAGGTGTCGGTGGAGAGATGTGCTTTTTAAAATGTGGCTACAGAATCTTCTGATCCTGTAGGAGCAGGCGATTCTGATTAAATATGTATTTGAACACATCACTTTCATTTATTTCTCATAAATGAGTCGTTAAAGGAAATGATGATTGGTTACAGCACGCTTTGAGTATGTTTAGGCCAATGAAAGCTGGAAGCACAGCACTGCATTTATTTACTTAACCTGTCTAGGGCTGCAACTAAGGTTTATTTTCTATTTCTGTCTTTCTGTTCTTTGATTAGTCGAATATGTTTTTGGTCTTTTTTAAAATGTAGGAAAATGATGTAAAAGATAGAAGAGCAGCAAATCGTCACATTTGAGAAGCTGAAACCCGGGAATGTTGAGGGTTTTTGTGTGAAAAATGACTGTGATCAGTCATGGATTATCCATTGAGCTGATCAGCCTGTCACTTCAGCGCTGACTTCTGTAACAAGCGTCCCGTGTCTGCAGAGCGACCATGTTTTATGTGTATTCATGTCCTGCAGTCAGTTGGGTTTCCCACTTAGCAACAACTGAGGTTTTCAGCCTCAGCCCCTGCTAAGCTCATTAATTGGCTGCTGAGCCATTTTCAGGAGTAGTTTGGTCGGCAGCCAAACGCACTGTGGCTCACAGCCCCTGCTATTGTCTCTCTGGTTGCAACTTAATGCTGCAAACACACTTCACCTGTGGCTGTGCGAAAGGCCGTGGGGACGTCTTTATTCTTTAGTGGCTGGCGATGTTGTGTACTTGCTGGATTTAAAAGTTGAGCCCTTTAGCTGTGTAACTGCCGGGCAGCAGAAATATTAAACTGTCAGATTCCAGCGGGCAGTTTTACACGACGTGCTCTTCGCCTCTCAGCGTCGGAAAGTACAGCGTGTGTCTGTCGACTGTGAGCGACGTCAGCTCCTGCAGCCGGCCGCCGCAGCCCGAGGGGGAACCAGGGCTCTTTCACATCTAATATTGTCCGCTGACCTGCCTGGAATTCCCTGGTGAAATATAAGCATGCTCGGTGCAGGACCCAGGTCGCGAGTTCAGCTGCGTCGCCCAGGAGAGTCCGACCCCCAGCCAGCAGCTCCAGCACCAGCACCAGCCGTCTGTCGGGGTCCTCAGAGAGCAAAGAGCCTCCCTGCAGCGCCCGTTAGAGAGCCTGCGGGTCTGACACAGCCGAACACTGCGGCTGCTTTTACTAATCAACACTGGGTGAAATCAGCTGCCCGCAGCCTTTCATAGTTTTAACAACATGATGTAGAACTGCTGGCCCTTTTTTTTTTGAAAAACTGAATTCACAATTAAAGTTGATAAATGACAGATTAATAGTTTGAAATAAACCGATAGCGAAGCCAATATCATCCGTTGTTTGGGCAAATTAGTGTCAGCGTTTCTCTAGTGAGAGCTGTGGCGTCTCATCACATACACAGAAGGGGATTTTTGGGGGCACTTTTGGACACATAATAAAATAATGCTCACGCAAGTCAAAGCTGATGACCTCCACTATGGCCGCTGGAGCTGGTATTACATCACTTGGCGGGGGGGGGACATTTGTGAGTCAGAAGCTGCAGTGAGTTTCCTCCTTCTGGGTTCTTAAAACTCTGGATGAGTCTGACTGTGTGTGTGACCTCTGACCCCCAGCAGAGCTGCTGCACAGGGTCCAGGGCTGCTGCTGCTCCTCCTGACATCCCCGCGCCCCACCCACGGGGCCGTCGGTCGAGACCTGCGGCAGAAAGATTGACTCGCGTTTTCGCCGTCAGTGGAGTCGGCGCAGAAATGGTGTTTGTTGGAAGTAGTTTCGCTCTAACTTGACGCGGATTCGTGTTGCGGGACTGTTCTGTAACTTGTCTGGTCGCAGAACTACTTGGTCCTTTATTTCGTCTTTGCTCCCAGTCACTCTCCCTCCCTCCCTCCATGTCTCATGACAATCTCATAATTTCTGGTCTCATCGTGCGTACTGGACAGGAGAAGCACACGAAAGCGGTGTAAAATCCAGTGGTTTGGCCCGATGTCCTTAATCATTTATTGGCCAACAATCAATAGTCGGTTAATTGTCCCCAAAAAAAACGAAACCCAAAGAGCGTTTTTCCGTAATAAGTTTTTAAACCAGTGGGTTGGCCCATAATCACCACACCATAGAAGTAAATGCATATAATTAAAATTTTAATATCCAAATAATTCCTCCTTTATAAAAACGCGGCGCTCCGACTCCCTGTTGTTGCTGTTCAGTGATTGGCCGAACAAGGTCAAATGATTAAAGATAGCAGGCGATGCCGCCCAACCTCCAGGCTTCCTTTGATGAGGGCGTGAAGTGGCGCTCGGCCCCGTCTCCGGGTGGCTGACACTAACCATCGCTTTCCCTCCCGCAGTGGTGGATCTCCTCTACTGGCGTGATGTGAAGACCACGGGCGTGGTGTTCGGCGCCGCCCTGCTGCTGCTCCTCTCCCTGATGGCGTGCAGCATCGTAAGCGTCTGCTCCTACATCGGCCTGGCTCTGCTCTCCGTCACCATCTGCTTCAGGATATACAAAGGCATCCTGCAGGCCATCCAGAAGTCCGACGAGGGGCACCCGTTCAAGTGAGTATCGGCGTTCTCGCGGTCAGAAGATTCACAGGACACGGGCAGCAGCACATTACACCTCTAAAGTAGTAATAATGCAGTTCTTTAAGATATCCAGACACTTAAAGGAACCCCAAAATCGGCTGTAGAGACGCCTGCACGTTCTGAATATAACGGGCTTGTGGAGCTCAAAGCGGCAAAAAAATAAGTTTGGAGAAACGTCTCTTTCCAGGAATCATGACCCGGTTACTCGAGATAATCCACAGATTTGTTGCGAGCGGTTTCATGCGGGAACTATTTTCCCTCGACTATTCGTTCGTTCATCCTACTTCCTGGCTGTTGGACAAAACCGTCTTACTGTGTTTTCACCTGCTGGTCCGCAAAGTGACCTCACAGCAACATTAGAGGCCAATTAGCTCAGATTAACGCACGGGGGGGGGGCAGTGAGCTCAGAGTCACAGTACGAGCTGGTTCCTACAGATCCTCCAGTGTTTATACAGTTCTAACCACACGGAGACGGCGATATGTTCCCTCATCATCACCTGTGCTCTGAATTTAACATGTCTCCCAATCCCCCCCCCCAGGCAGTACCTGGACCAGGAGGTGGCGCTGTCCGAGGACATGGTCCACAAGTACAGCGACATGTTCCTGACCAAACTCAACAAGATCATCGGTGAATTAAGGCGCCTGTTCCTGGTCGAGGACCTGGTCGACTCCATCAAGGTGAGAGCGACTCCAGCTGACTGGACCCACAAACGATCACTAATCCAGAGGGAAATGTTGTTGTTGTTGTTGATCGCGTGCGGCGACGGGTGAGCCGTGAGAGCGGAAGCACAGTGACCCCGAGGGTCCTCGCAGCTTCTCGTGGGGCTCGTTCAGGAAGCCGCGTTAATCGTTTTTAAAGGCGTTAGGGTGAGTGTTGGGGCTCTGACAGCGCTCCACGCCGCCGTCATCACAACACCAAGCGAGGGAACAGGTTCAGCCTGCTGCCTGGTGGATTTACTGTCTAACTACCTTTTATGTTTGTAGCTTTCAGCTTCGTCCCGAGCGTTACTGCGACGCGTCACGTTTGAGTTCTAGACATTTCTGGCATCGGTATCGGCGAGCACTTGAACCCATGTACCGATCAATACCATTTTCTTAAACGAGACCTAGTTTTTTACGCCCGCTGCCAATCGTAAATGGGTTCCTCTTCGCTGCTCGGAATGCAAACACAGGAAGTTGAGCCGTGTTGCCACAGTAACTTAATAAAGCAGGCGCGTCACCCCGAAGTACACACTGGCCAGGTAGGGTCGGATCAGTACTCGGTATCGGCCCAGGTATGAGTCCAGCATCTCCACTTCTCCACATGATGTACATGTAGTCAGTGTGCTTTTATTTTGAAGGATCAGCTGGGTTAATGTGTGTGTGGATCAGTGTCGGTACACTGAGAGCTGTGCAGCTGTCTGGGGCCTGTCGTCGCCCCCCCCCCCCCCCCCCCCCCCCCCCCCCCCCCCCCCCCCCCCCTCCCCCCACCCCACCTCCTCACCAGCCAA